>CM021110.1:349419667-349965327 GCA_007115665.2 Sequoiadendron giganteum
ATGGGTAGAGACAATCTCCATCTTTCTCTTAATCTCCTCCATCTCTCACCATTCAATTCTCCAGATTGAATCCAAGCCTCTCAAAGCTTTCCCTGTGCATTTCTACAACCAGGAAATCTATAAATAAAGCCTCATTGAACCAAGAAAAGGATCCAAATAATCTAACTTTTGCACTCTTACTCTGCAGGAATTCAAGCATCAAAGCATCAAGCATTCAAGCATCCAATATCAAGAAATCAGGCTTTCACATCAATGGCTGCCTCCTGTAGCTGCAATTATCTGTTTCATGTCCATGTCATGCTAGTTTAATTCATTTATCATCTAGTATTGTCTTTTAGCTCCATATCATTGCATTAGTATCATCTCATTCTTCAGATAGTCATTTTAACAATCATAGTGCTTAACAATCTGAGAGAAATTTTGATTTAATAAATCTTTGGAGATAGAGAGCAATATGACGTTGTCAATATATTATTGTTTTGATTTAGTTCAATTTGATTAATCTTTGATATAAATATTAAAATGATGAAGTGTCTTTTGTGCTTATTCTTATTCCTGAGAATAGAGATGAAGACTAATAAAAGATAAAATCAAATAAAATAAACCCTCTTTGCAATCTGCATTGCTTTCTCTGTTAACTTGGATCAGGTGAACAAGGTTCAAAAAGTGTTTTCGAGTTTAGCTTTCGGGGGTTGCTTTGAGACCCATTTACACCCCAATCCGGTTGGGACCTTCTTGGTATTTCTACTAGAAGAAATGATAGGTTCCTGATCCTAAGTCTAATCCTCCCTCTAACCATTTGTGCATTCCCTTAATCTAGGCTTAAGGAAAGGTCAACTCCTTTTCCTTAAATGCTTACCCTCCCAAAAGTACCCTTAAGGAATTTAAAAATTCTTTATTCCCTTCCTTGTCATAAATTAGGAATGTAGGACAAGGGCGGGCTCTATGACCAAGGTCTCCCATGTTCCCCTATGGTACCTTCTAAGGTACCATCCTCCTCTCAAAATCTCTTATTCTGACACTTGTCACAATCTTGAGGCTTGAGAGATCATCTCCCTAAAATTTCTCTTCATGGTACCACTTGGCAATATCCCATGAGGTGAGATGTCTCATCCATTTTGAGCCATTGATCCTCTAAGATCAAATCCAATCCATCCATTTCATCTCCCTTCTCCTCATATACTCAACATTTATCCATTTTTCCACATCATGTACCCTTAAGCAAACTAGCACCATTATGCTACCAAAATTCAATGGGAATACACCAAATTCAATAATCTTGGGCTAATCTACACAATGAGGGCTTCGACATACATGAGTTTCATCAAATTCCTTAGAGGTTTGAGTTTCTTTTTATTAATTTGATTATTGCATGATCATTGTTTTTGGTTTAATTTTATTGTAATTTAGTTCCCTTTGTGAAGCACTTTTCCTTGCACACATTCTAGCATGTCTAATGAGACCCATGTCATGGGTCAAATTAAGCATTTTTCTTGTTTTATTATTTTCACATTCTTAGGTTTCGAACAAGTGAATCTTGCTTTGCTTGAACAAATGCAATCAGCAAACAAGTGAAAGTGAATATACAGAGGGAAATCCACTTTTGTAGTAACTAATAGCTTGTCTTGTAGCTTTTTGGGTGAAAGTGATCTGTAAATAGGTGAATGCGCTCATAGAAGTGTGAATACTTAAAATTTTAGGTGGATTCATTCTTAGTTCCTCCATGAACACATAGAGGTGAATCTAGCTCTTCTTGGGCGAACTCGTGATCTTTTGGGTGGATTTTTGGGTAGTTTATCCATGAACATACAAAGGTGAATGTGCTTGTTCTTGGGCAAATACAACATATTTTGGGTGGCTATATATAAGCTCATATAGAAGTGAATATGTTAGTACTTGGTTGAATACATGATAGTTCGAGTGTTTTTGTGCACAATTCTTGGGTGATCACACACAAGTGAATTTTTTTCCTCCTAGGCGAATGTGACTTGCTCTTAGGCGAACCTAAAGGTATAATTTCTTGTTTCTTGATCATATTTCATAGTTTTTTTATACTAATTTGCTAAAAAATTTGGAGTTGTGATTGCATTAATACTCATTTATAGCCCTAAATAGTCAAAGACTGGAAAACTAATCCTCTAATGTTGCTTCTTGTAGGATGTGGCCAAAGACTACTTTTACCACTAATATAGGAACACTTTAATTTTTCTAAAAGGATCAATTAAATGGATGAAATTCTCTCAAAACGAGGATGAAATTAGCTATAGTGCAATTGCTCAAATGCTTTGTGGATGATTTACTCATAAAAATGAGGGTTATTTATAGGATTTTTAGATGAATCAATGGCTAAGATTAATTTGGCTAATCAATGGATAGAAATGAATGTGATAAAATGACTTGAATCAATGATCAAATGAAGGATCAAGATTATTGAATGACATGGATCAAGGGAATTAATCAAAGACTCAAATTGATTGAGACAAAGACAAATCCCATGATTTTAGGAGAATATTGGAGATATTTCCTTTGGATTTTATTTAGTTGTGCAAGATGGGGGAATTTAGGATTTTAATTAAATAGTTAGATCATTTAATTAAAAGGAGGAATTAATGAAATTTAATTAGACAATTAAGATTAGTTAAATCAAATGAGGAATTAATGTATTTAATTCAACAATTTTCATTATTTAATCAAATAGGATGAAAATTAGCATAAAAGAGGTAAATTAATCCAATAATGTTGATTATCTTATTAATAGGAGAAAGTGATGAATTTAATTAAAAAATAGGATTATTCAATTAAATAGACTGGTGCTCAAATCAAGATGAAAATGGTGTTAGTAAATCAAACCAGATACATGATATTGACCAAGACAATTTTAAGTGTCTACAAGATCCATCTTCTTTATGATGCCAAAAAATAGCCAACATAACATGCTTATAAACACTACCTTATGTGAACTTATAACAACAATATACGGAGAATAGCATCACCATAAGATAGCAAAAAAGAGGCACAAATTAGCAGCACAAGAACATCACATAATATAGGATTTACATCCAGAGAAACCTTTGTGAGAAAAACTCCACCAAGAAGACAAGCCAAGTATGTATTATCATCAGATAAATGAGATTACAATACAATCGCTTTCATTCTCCTCTTTTCCTCCACCATGGAATCACTTGTGCACCTATGAACAACATATGTATGCCTCAACCTGTCCTTGTTCCTATAGAGTAAAACTACATTCAATTGTTCCTCTCATTGTTTCTACATCCAAAGAGTTGATTTTATAGATGTGTGAAGAGGTCTTAAGCCCAAAACAAGGCTTCCAAAGATGACTCTTCAATCCAAATGAACTAACCCTTGGAAATCCTCCAAAAATATGAAAGGATACTTGTTTTGGATTCCAATACTTTCCCTCCAACTTGGGCGCCCAAACATGAGAGATAAACATTATATTAAATGGAATAAATGATGGAAAACCAAGTGACACATGTTGCCTCTTTCTAAGCAGCCACTTGGAGAATCCCAATAGTCACTCATTTATCCTTTTCCTTGTCATTTATTATCCCATTTTAGGCATCCACATATGGGGAAAATAATATTAAATATTTATATCCACATGTCACCTTTATTGTTGCTAATGGACCCATCGCCCCTTTATGAGTATATTACTAGCCCCTTATGAGTATATTACTAGTGCAGGGGCACCAAAGCCAACTCATGCAAAAGGAGGTCAAGTGATTAGGTGTCTTAGGTTTTTGAGTCATTTTGTATTCAATAAGGTCTTTTGAGATCATTTCCAAGTAATTGGGATCAATTTTGAATAATTTGAGTCAATATGTAAAAAGTTGCCAAGATGTAAATGTTGTCATAAGAAAAATTGCAAAAATGCAACTTTTAGGAAGATGAAGGGTCATGGTAGTTTAAAAGGAAATTATAGGTGTTGGGTGGTTAGAATTTGAATAGGACATGTATTTAAAGCCTCTAAAAGTCTCAGTGATGGGTTGTTGAAGACTAAATTCAAATCATCCATATAATATACAACGTTTTTCTACAAATTCACTATTATTGTGCACTTTTCTGGACCTGTACCGCCCATACATCCCAATTCATGCTTTGAAGTTCATTTTATTTTGTAGAGGAATTTTCTAACTCTCTTTTGAACCAGGTTTGAGAGTCTATCATTAAGATCTGTGAGATTTCTCTTCAATTTTTTGAAGCAACCCTGTAAACTTTGTATTTTGGGTTGATTGCCTTCTAAAATATCAAATTGACCCATTCCACTTACTGTAACTATTGTATCTCATGGAATGGGTCCAACACATTATAATTTAGGTGTCCACATGATTCGATAGGCAGAGGAGTCAAGTTGTTTTGTTTGGGATGATGCCCTAGGGCTGAACAGTGCATTTTTCCATGTGAAAATGGTAAGCTAAAGAAGGATTTTGATGAAATGTTGATGGAAATGTCTAGGTGAGAGTAGATTGAGTTTTTCTAGGGTGATTTTGAAGTGTTGGAAGCATTTTTTGGGTCTAATAAGCCCAGGTGATTAGATTTTCAATAAACCCTTGTCATTTGCAAGTAAATTGAGGGTTTGGTGGATCGGTGTCTTAGAGGTCAAGGCTCTGAGAAATAATGGTGGGAATTGTTGTTTTGTGACATAATTAGTGACTGTTAATTAATTTTGGGTTGTAACTAGTTGTTTAGGAAGTACTTCCTTTGTAAAAGAGGGCTATTTGGTGGCCAAAAAGGCAGGGCAGTCTATTGATTCTTCATATTGTTGTAAAGAAACCTCAAGAAATATTTTGATATGTTGTGTCAAGAGTTGAAGTGTGTGTCAAATGATGTCTATTAGGTCTTTTTATGGCCTTCTCTAAAAAATATTGAGAAAAGTCAATTTTGGAGGGCTAAAAGCCTCTAGGTGTGTGGTTGGGGAAAGTTGAGTGAATAGTGTTGGAAGGGTTGGTTCCTTGTTAAAGTATGATCAATTTGAGTTTGATAAAGATTCATCAACACCCTAATTACATCAAGTTGTATCAAAGCGAAGGTATTAGGTCTTTGTGGAAGAAAGCTGCAGTTTGTGATTGGAAGATGAAAAGTCAAGATGCATCCAGAGGACAACATGGAAAAAGAGATCAGAGAATTCAGAGAAAGGTATGCTAAACTGAAGGAGATGACACAAAGGAGGATCCTATTAAGGACAAAATTTAAGTGCAAAAATAAGGTATGTGTGGTGGTAATAGATTCAGGTTCTATTGATAATTTGGTATCAATTGAAATGGTTGATAAGTTGAATTTGGAGAGAATTCCTCATGAAACACCATATAAAGCATCTTGGGTGAATGATAGTTATTCAATAGTGGTTAAAGAGAAATCTTATGTTGAATTTTGTATTGGTTCATACAAGGATAGGGTATTATGTGATGTGTTACCCATGAGTTACTATCATTTGTTACTTGGAAGACCATGGCAGTTTGACAAGCATGCCATATATGATGGTAGGGAGAATAGTTATGAAATTGAGAAAGATGGAATCGATTTTACACTAACACCACTGCAAGAGGACGATGGGGCACAAGAAAAGACATCAAGGATAGTGATGGTAGGCAAAAATGAATTCATAAGGTATGAGGAAGACAAAGAAAAGGAAGGTGCAGCCACTACAAGTGAAGAAGTTGCTAAGACAGCAAGTGTGAAGGAAGATTCAAAGTTGAAGAGGAAAGAAGATGAGAGGTAGCATATGTCTTATAGAAGAGAGGATGAAGGACCTAATGGAAAAGAGGTCTTAGAGGTAGAGATCACCATAGGGACACTGAATTTTCCATTAAAGGTAAAAGAATAAAAGGGGCGGATAGGTATTGTCACAACAGAGATGAGGAAACTGAGAATATAGTGGTATTGAGGGCAGATGGTTTAAAGATAGGGATGAAAGCAAGAGGTGGAAGACAAGAGAAAATGGGTAAGTTCAAGAATAGGAATGTGTTAAGGGACAAGGAAAAGTGTGAAGTCGTTCAAAGGCTTGAGGATGTCAAGATGACAAAGGTAGAAGGCAAGGAAGAAAGTTTGAAACCTAATATAGAGATGGTTAAGAGTGATTTGGTTGTGGGAAGACACCTTGGGTAGAGAAAAAAATTGAGAACATGGTAAGAGAAGTACATTTTCCATTGATGGTGCAGGTAGTTGATGAATCTGAGAGTACAGTGTTGACAAAGAGAAAGGGTCTAGTGCAGGACAAGAAGGCAGAGAATATAGTGAGCTGAGGAGAATGGAAGAGATTAGTGGAAGGAATTGTAAAGGTTGAGAAGAGGAAGAAGGTTGTAGTCACCCCAAGAGGTGAAGATGGAAAGTTGAAAGAGACAGGCCAAGAGAAGGCTAGAGATAGTATGTTTGTGAAGACTCCAAATGAAGTGGAACAGAGTGATTTTTTTGTGGTAATGACAGAGAGTTGTCCTTGGATGTCAAGAGAGGTTGGTAGGTAGTCTTATTCTACCATGACAGTGATTTCAAAACCTTATTATAGTGGGGTTCCAAGAGTTGAGAACCTGAGAATGGATGTGAAGATGAAAAGTGTGGTGAACATGAGTGTTTTGCAAGGCCAATGGGGTAGGTACAAGAATGCAGATGAGATGATGAGAAGGAGAGTTCATGGAGCAATGGGTAAGTTTTTTTTTCTAGGTGCAAGGATGTGTATAACATCAAGTTGTGATGAGATGAAGGTGAGAGGACTTGAAACAAGCCAGTTTGCAGTAAAGAAGAAATCTCAAGTTGCAAGGAAAGGAAGAGTTGAGTTTGAGTTTGTCCCAAGAGTGAATATGAATACATTCAAAGGAAAGGTTGACAGTGATCAATGCGCAGTAGACACAACATCAATTTATGATGATGAAAAGGTTAGAAGATGTGAGGCATGTCTATTTGTGAAGTTGGATCAATTTCAATGGGAAGACAAGTTCAAGAAGGAAAAGCATGATGCCAGATTCAATTACTTGGTTCAATGGATGGGATTTCCAGATGGAAGAGCATTTGAAGAGCAAGGAAATGTTGGAAAGGAGCTTGATTTGATGCAACTTAGTCCCCATGGGACATGGATTCTTTTCTTGGCTAGTTGTATGGTGCAGGGGCACCAAGGCCAACTCATGCAAAAGGAGGTCAAGTGATTAGGTTTCTTAGGTTTTTGAGTCATTTTGTATTCAATAAGGTCTTTTGAGACCATTTCCATGTAAATGGGATCAATTTTAAGCCATTTGAGTCAATATGTAAAAAGTTGCCAAGATGTAAATGTTGTCATAAGAAATATTGCAAAAATGAAACTTTTAGGGAGATGAAGGGTCATGGTAGTTTAAAAGGTAGTTATAGGTGTTGGGTGGTTATAATTTGAATAGGGCATGTATTTAAAGACTCTAAAAGGCTCAGTGATGGGTTGTTGAAGACTGAATTCAAATCATCCATATAATATGCAACATTTTTCTACAAATTCACTATTATTGTGCACTAGACCTGTATGGCCCATACATCTTGATTCATGCTTTGAAGTTCATTTTATTTTGTAGAGGAATTTTCTAACTCTCTTTTGAACTAGGTTTGAGAGTCTATCTTTAAGATTTGTGAGATTTCTCTTCAATTTTTTGAAGCAACCCTGTAAACTTTGTATTTTGGGTTGATTGCCTTCTAAAATATCAAATTGACCCATTCCATTTATTGTAACTATTGTATCTCATGGAATGGGTCCAAAACATTTTAATCTAGGTGTCCACATGATTCGATAGGCAGAGGAGTCAAGTTGTTTCATTTGGGATGATGCCCTAGGGCTGAACAGTGCATTTTTCCATGTGAAAATGGTGAGTTAAAGAAGGGTTTTGATGAAATATTGATGGAACTGTCTAGGTGAGAGTATATTGAGTCTGTGTAGGGTGATTTTGAAGTGTTGGAAGCATTGTTTGGGTCTGATAAGCCCAGGTGATTAGATTTTCAATAAACCTTTGTCATTTGCAAGTAAATTGAGGGTTTGGTGGATCAGCATCTTAGAGGTCAAGGCTTTGAGAACTGATGGTGGTAATTGTTTTTTTGTGACATAATTAGTGATTTTTAATTAATTTTGGGTGGTAACTAGTTGTTTAGGAGGTACTTCCTTTGTAAAAGAGGGCTATTTGGTGGCCAAAAAGGTAGGGCAATCTATTGATTCTTCATATTGTTGTAAAGAAACCCCAAGAAATATTTTGATATGTTGTGTCAAGAGTTGAAGTGTGCCTCATATGATTTCTAGTGGGTCTTTGTATGGCCTTCTCTAAAATATATTGAGAAAAGTCAGTTTTGGAGGGCTAAAAGCCTCTAGGTGTGTGGTTGGGGAAAGTTGAGTGAATAGTGTTGGAAGGGTTGGTTCCTTGTTAAGGTGTGATCAATTTTAGTTTGATATAGATTCATCACCACCATGATTACATCAATTACAAACAATGGTGAGAAATAAATATACAAAATATTTTCCCAATACACCCTAAGTGCCTAGAGACACTCTCCGAGAATGTTGGAACCATGACATAGGATTTACAAGGTAGATGGCACTTCAATCCTAACATTCTCCCACTTGACATAAACATTGTAAATACACCAATAGGAATCAAAAACAAGGGAAAAACATCCCTTATCCAGACATGTACCATTTGAGTCTTCACCGTGCTCTCATGCTCCAACAAGATACATGCGAAATCAACCATGATAACTACCATCAAGCAAAAATTTCCTTTACATACTCCAACATGCCACCTATGTAAGTAAAAGAAACATGCCAAGGTGAAACATATCAACTGTCACTAAAACTTGCACCAATCTTTACATAAACATAAGCATCAAATTCAAATGATAACAAAGGCTCTGAGTAGCTTACTTACTCATACCACCTAGAATAGAAACCACAACAAATTGCAATTCATCCAAGCTAACCATAGCTCAAACTAGGGTATATGAAACATAGATAGAACTTCATACTATCAACATATCAACCCAAAATATGTAATCAAATCTCCGTATATCCATCCTTTGATCTCAATGCAACATACCAATGAACAAATGACCATAAACAAGGCCAACTAAAAAGTTTACATTAACATTGAAATGATCTCATGGATATAGATAATCCACATCTAAGTTATCCCACCACAAGAAAATGGGTAGCTAATCCACAACTTGCATAACTCGAACATCCAATTCTAATGAAACATTTAAACTCACCATCACATTAGTAACTAACAAATCAAGATATCATAAGGATAACTAGACATATATATAGAAATTCCCACTACATGAGTAATTTCAAATCTAAAAATAGATCAAGTCATACCAATTCTACCTATAGTAATTCACATAGAGGATTTGGCTAGCTCCTCTATTATATAGTGTTAAGGAAACATACAATGATATGAAAATCTTGCAAACAAATATGTTGCAATACCTCTCTCACCACTACTCTCCATAGCTCTCCCAAGTTTTTCAACTCAACCATATGAATACAAAAATCCAATAATAATGCCATGACCAAAGAGAGAACCTGCAAATCAAACCATATCCTTGTTCCACACTAACATGTACCAAGTTGTGTAACGTAAGATCCCATTCACCATTCCCAAACTGAAAGGATATTAACTTTTAACATTCAAATCAAATGAAAATATGGCAGTAATGGATGTAAATATCTCATATTGAAGTTAGATCAAACCAACCAATCATTCCCAAAAAAAATGGAATATTCCCAAAGCCACAAACCATTTCTTGTGCCTCTCCAAATAAGTCCTCAAAACTAGATCCATAGATCAAGACCAAAACAAGGAGAATAATGGAAATCCATAAACCATGCATCTTCTTCTTACCAAGTCTTCAAAATGTTTATATTCAAGACTAACTCATATGAGAATACAAGATACAAAATAAAGAATGCATCTAATATGTAGGCAAGCAATACATCTCAGATCATTCACCTTTTGAGTAGACCAAGAGTGGGATACAAGATTATCCTAAGCACAAAATACCAAGAAATGACAACATTTTCTTTAGGTCCATAATGGATTCACATCCATAACCAAGTGTAGGATCCTCAATATTTCTACTAAAATCCTCATCAAAGAGTAACCATATCAAAATATGATCTCATAAATAAGAGATCTCTTTAAAGTCTCACCCAAGCAGGGAAAACTTTAAGAAACCCCCCCTCGGCGAAAGTGTAAAATCCTGGCGAATCCTATATACTTCCCGAAAAAAAATATTAATTTTATTTGCGAAATTTTTTCGTTTTTCGGGGGAAAAAAATAATCCCAATTGGCGAATCTTTTATAATCCCTGGAAGTCTTTGGAAAATCTTGGCGAATTGCAAATTTTTTTCATCAAATAAAATATTTTTCGTTGGTGATTAAAACCATTTTTCAAATGAGAATTTTTTTCCCATTGGCGATTAAAACCTTTTTTCAAAGAAAATAATATATTTTCATTGGCGAATTAAAAAGAATCTCAAAATAACAAAAAAGTCCAGTGGCGAAATAAACAGATATGCCAATGAAAAATCATAGGGGTCGTTCGATGAATGTTTGATGGATGACTGTAGTTGCATTTCAGAAGTAAATCTCTAAAGCACTAGACTTGCAATTTGAAACCTCCGGAATAACACTAGAACCGTTAGATTTCTAGAAATCAATGGTTGAGATTTTATTACCGTACAAATGGATATAAAGTTATGTTTCTCAGTGATTGGGTGACCTTGATGTGATGCACAACTTTCGAAGTGTCAGCTCATTTAATGAATTGTAATGTGTCATTAAGGGATGTCTTCTCAAATGCTTTCAAACACCAACTTTAGGTTTAACGTAATATTTTAAATCCTCTGAAAGGATAGATCTTAATTAAGGAGGTTGGAGAAACAGATTTAGTAGCATATTGTCAATTCTTGCTGGTAAAGTTAAGTGATATGAACATACGAATCAATTTGTTGGACAACTCATAGCTTTAATGAAACAAGATTTGTAATGATTTCATATCGTTTTAACTTTGAGTGGCACTGGTGAATCGGTGATTTTGATAGCTTTTCAGCTTGAGGTACAGTTGGCATGTAGCTAGATGTCAATCAAATTAAACATTTTAATTATACAGGTTGGTAGCGGCACTGGTGGCCCATAAATAGGGATAGTGATTCAGTGAATATTGGATAGTGCCATAAGGGTTTTTATTTTCTAGGGTTAATAAGGATTCACGAAGAAGATGATACGGTATTGGGGATACTGTAAATTCTCCTACCTACAATTATGTAGTTATAGAGTAATCAGTAAAAGACGAATTTCCTTCAAGTTCAGAATGGGTGGAATTGGAAAGAAGTTGATTTGGTTAACTTGACTTCTCAGACAGGTTTTGAACTAGGATGAGGAGCTCTGATGGAGGTAAGTGCTATACCAGTGCATGGAAGCTGTGTGCAAAATATGGGAGCATATTTGCTTCTCCTCTTGTATATTAATAGCTCCCATTTCCCCAGCATGGCTGGCCAGGCAAGCCCCATGCATTTATTCTGAAAGAGACATTTGTATTACATCTTTTGTATGACTCTGGTTCTCAAAGGGGATAAGTACATTTTGTATCTTCACGGCTCCCGTTTCCCCAGGATTGATTAGAACCCCCTTTCCCCAACATGGTTGGAAAATCCACCAGCAGAAGCTTGGAATCATGCATTTATTTTCAGAGCCACATTTGTATTACGTTGTCACCAGCAGAAGCTTGGAATCATGCATTTATTTTTAGAGTTACATTTGTAGTAAGTTTTCAATAGCAGAAGCTTGGAAATTGGAATCAATTTGTAATCCATTGTAACGAGCAACAACTTGGAATAAATTATTAAATTTTGTCTATGTAAAGTACTAAAGTGACACACTGGCATATGCTATTTAAACAAAACAAGAGCTTGCCTGATCTACAACTACTCGTCTGTAAAAAGATATTTAATAATGTGACATTGAAATTCAATTGCAATAAAATAAATGGTTGTGTTGTGTTATTCTTTTTTATTCATTTACACTTAGAGTAAAGAGTTGTTTTCTGAGTTCGGAACTTCAATGTCTATTAATATATTCAAATCAGTTTTTTTCTTTTGAGAAATTAAGTAATATACTTTATGCAATATGCACTTGATAATTCATGGTTATATCAGGCCATCGAGGGAATTCAATCATTTGTTCCACTGATTTTTATGTGTTACACCGATGTGCTTACTTTTGTTGACTCTATCGGTATATTGGAGAGCGCACCTTATGAGTCTTCACCTTCGGGCCATTGGTGGGGCTGTGATGGGGGTTCCACCGATAAAGCATTGTTAGGTCGATGCCTATGGTATTGATTTTTGTTAGGAATGGGGGAAGGACTATGAGTACAGGATTTTAAATCTGTTTATGGATGCAATGTAATTATGTAGGCTATAATATGGATCTTGTCACACAAATTTCTACGATTTGCATTATGTAGGCTATAATAAGTCCTTTGCAACATTGAGTTACCAGCCCCTTTGCCTTGATGCCAATCCTAGCGCGCAAAAGTTTAAAACAACTTTAAAATACATGTCATGTTTATTTTTTTAAGTTAATATCATAAATTACTCAAGTTTCAACCGTTGGATGAACATTTGATGTATGGTTGCAGTTGCATTCTGTAATGAAATGCACAGAGTGATGGGCTTGCCAACTTAAACCTCTAGAATCACCCTATAACCGTTAGATTTAGAAAGATCAACGGTTAAGATTAAGAATTTGCAATTTGTAGACCTAAGACATTTCATTCACTTTAATGTTCCAATTTCGAGAAACAAAGCATTTAAAGCACTTTGTACTGCTAAGTGTCAACTTTCAAGTGATTACTGATTTTTTTAAGTGAGAGGGTTAGCACACGGTGAGATTTTTTTAAGTCCTTTGCAATTTGCAACGTTAATTTATCGGCCCCTTGGCCTTGATGCCAATCCTAGCGCACAAAATTTTAAAGCAACTTTAAAACACATATGTCGTGTTTATTTTTTTAAGTTAATATCATAAATTACTCAAGTTTCAACTGTTGGATGAACATTTGATGTATGGTTGTAGTTGCATTCCATAATGAAATGCATAGAGCGACGGGCTTGCCAACTTAAACCTCTGGAATCACCCTATAATCGTTAGATTTAGAAAGATCAACGGTTAAGATTAAGAATTTGCAACTTGTAGACCTAAGACATTTCATTCACTTTAATGTTCCAATTTTGAGAAACAAAGCTTTTAAATCACTTTGTACTACTAAGTGTCAACTGTCAAGTGATTACTGATTCTTTTTAAGTGAGAGGGTCAGCACACGGTGAGATTTTTTCAAGTCCTTTGCAGTTTGGAACGTTAATTTACCGGCCCCTTGGCCTTGATGCCAATCCTAGCCCACAAAAGTTTAAAACACGTGTCATGTTTTTTTTTAAGTTAATATCATAAATTACTCAAGTTTCAACCATTGGATGAACATTTGATATATGGTTGTAGTTTCATTTCGTAATGAAATGCACAGAGCGATTGGCTTGCCAACTTAAACCTCTGGAATCACCCTATAACCATTAGATTTAGAAAGATAAATGGTTAAGATAAGAATTTGCAACTTCTAGACCTAAGATGTTTCATTCACTTTAATGTTCCAATTTCAAGAAACAAAGCATTTAAAGCACTTTGTACTGCTAAGTGTCAACTGTCAAGTGATTTTTTTTAAGTGAGAGGGTCAGCACACAGTGAGATTTTTTCAAGTCCTTTGTAGTTTGCAATGTTAATTTACTGGCCCCTTGGCCTTGATGCCAATCCTAGTGCACAAAAGTTTAAAACATGTGTCATGTTTTTTTTTTAAAGTTAATATCATAAATTACTCAAGTTTCAACTGTTGGATGAACATTTGATGTATGGTTGTAGTTGCATTTTGTAATGAAATGCCTAGAGCGATGGGCTTCCCAACTTAAACCTCTGGAATCACCCTATAACCGTTAGATTTAGAAAGATCAACAATTAAGATTAATAATTTGCAACTTGTAGACCTAAGACGTTTCATTCACTTTAATGTTCCAATTTCGAGAAACAAAGCATTTAAAGCACTTTGTACTACTAAGTGTCAACTCTCAAGTGATTACTGATTTTTTTTAAGTGAGAGGGTCAACACATGGTGAGATTTTTTCAAGTCCTTTGCAGTTTGAACGTTAATTTACCGGCCCCTTGGCCTTGATGCCAATCCTAGCACACAAAAGTTTAAAGCAACTTTAAAACACATGTGTCATGTTTATTTTTTTTAATTAATATCATAAATTACTCAAGTTTCAACCATTGGATGAACATTTGATGTATGGTTGTAGTTGCATTCTGTAATCAAATGCACAAAGCGATGGGCTTGCCAACTTAAACCTCTAGAATCACCCTATAACTATTAGATTTAGAAAGATCAACGATTAATAATTTGCAACTTGTAGTCTTGTAGACCTAAGACATGTCATTCACTTTAATGTTCCAATTAAGAGAAAAAAAAGTATTTAAAGCACTTTGCAGTTTGAAATTGTACAATGATTTTTAAAGTCTTCATTCTTCAGATTGCTCATTGCAGTGCACCACCCTGTTTTGGATTCCACAGTTCCACTTCCAACAATTCCATTCTAGTTTTCAAGAGTCGGGAATCAGAATCTAGGTAAGTGAAAGAATTCTTGTGGCTACATTTCATCGTTTGACATTTCTTAAAATCTTATTTTGTCAAAGTTTAAAGTTTGAGTTTAGAGATATAAGAATCCATTAAAATTAAGGAGGACTAATAGGTATTAGGGAATTCAAATTTCACAACTTCACATTTTTATAAGCATGTCTACCACCAGTACCACTAGAGCAATGTTCGATAAAAAAATACATTATGTTGAATTGCTTAAAACCCCAGGTTTCACTGATGGGTACCATGATATTTATGATCCTGAAATCTATGGTAGGCATACCTCAAAACTTAGATTTTCATCTCAGAATAAGGCTGCAAAGCAAACACAAGTTTTAGTTAATAGTATCAATGCACCGTGGGTAACTCGATTAGGGCGCGTGATGTTACATGAAGTTTTCCCTTGCCCAGAATTTATCATGGTTTGTGCCAAAAATTATGATGATAAGCAAAGAGAAATTGTTAATAAAGATAGCCAAGTAGAATTGTTATCCATTAATGCAGAAGAACTTGGAAAAGTGTTGGGGTTTACAACCGAAGAATTTGGAAACCACCACATTGACCTAGAAAAGCTTGCTAATGATTATGAAGTAGTGGAAGAAATACAGAAAAATAATTTCTTAAATAAAATAGTTTAGGATAGAAACAAATTGAAAGGTGATCATAAGCCTCCTTAAAATTTGGATATTTTTAAACCATGGGTTCAGGATACTATTTCCATGCTAGCATTTTTCCTCGGTTTGGATAGCAATTTGGAAGTGGGTGCAAGCCTCCCTGAAATGGTATATAATATTCATTATGGTGATGAACATGTCAAATATAATTATATTCAGCACATTGTAGAATCCATGCATAAACATTTTTTAATGATTAAAGCAGGTTCCACCAAGACATTTAGGTTCACAACCTACTTGTGCTATCTTTTTCTATTCAAATTTAGAGGAAAGTTTCAAACCAACAAGCTTCAGATTCAACCCTATAGTAATGTTGAGGAAAATAAAATGGCTCTAGTATATGAATGGACCACTAAGATAAGGATGCATGATTCTCAAAGGAACTACATTCATTTTGTAGACTACTTTTTGGCTCCATTGCATCAAGAAATTACAAATACTCCAATGCCTAGATTGCCTATGTCATGTAGAAACTACATGCAACTAGGAAAAGAAATGCGATTGGTTGATTGGTACTTAATGGAGGAATATATTGTGCTAAGATTTTATGGATCAGGAGTACAGCCATACAAACTTCCAATACATGTGACAGAAAGGGTTTTTGCATTGGAATATGTAAGGAAGGTGCAGAGTGCTGATGAACTACACTTTCTCAGTTAGCAAAAGAAGACCTTATTTCCTTCTTTACCTTTTTCATGTAGAGGTTTCACATTCGAGAGAAAATCATTTAGTGTGGCACATAATCTTTTGAATTTTTCTGACTTTGATGATATCTGTCACTGGTAGTATGATCCATGTGACATCATTAAATCAATGATTGTGGCCAATAGGAATGTTGCAAGTAGAATTCAACATCAAAGTAGACCCTTGCTTGAACACTTGAGAAACAAGGATTCTTGGGATGAGTTCAAAATAGCAATGGAGAAAAGTGTTCCTGAGAATGGTATTTCTTTTGAACAATTGTCAGCAGAAATTATGTCATTGCACCGAAAGACAATCAGGACATACAACAATTTTTATGAAAAACGTGATAAAACATCTAGTAGAGTAAAAATTCTAGGTTCTCTAGAGAAGGAAGTTACAGATAAAAATTGGTCACGATCAAAATTTACTGCCTCTTGGTCTATGAGGAAGGACCTAGGTGATCCAAGAGCTCTTGCAGAGTATGGAGCTAACGAAGAAGATAAAGAGTTTAGCAAATTGTGGAATTTAGAGCATCATGATGAACGTGGAAGCAAAGGAAGTGATGATGAATCTAATGATGATAGTGAAGAAGAAGAACAAATCCATGCCAATTACAAACCTGGTTTAAGTGAGGCCGCAAAAGAAGCATATGCTTCAGCATATACTTCAAGAGCATCCATAATAGAAAAAAATGGTTATGAAGGTGGTCCTTTGGGGTCCAAAGACTCCAAAAGATAAGGCCTTTGGACAGTAATAGATGTTGAGCATAGAAAACCAATTGATAAATCTAGCCTTGGGATTGGAGGTGAAAAAGTAGACCAAGGGCATACAAGTCAAACTCAATTTGTTAGAGCTTCTAATCCTCATCCTCATGGTCAAATACAATCACAACTAGGACATGCCCTTGGTGGATAGCTTAGTACAACTGGGAGTGCCATTAGTGGTGATGGTATGGGTAGTAGTACCAGTAGTGGTCAAAATGTGCTGCAACAACAAATTACACACAAGAGGAAAATAATACAAGATACCACAGAAACACCAGGTGATCAAGGCAATCAAAAGAGGCAAAGGATTTTGACAGGTCCAAGTCACACTATCAGTGGATCCACCACAAAGGAGTTATTTCCAGGAACTCCCCCAACTCTAGTTAGTGTGGTTGTGACATCATTAGCAACTACAAGTACTCCTATTCCTTCTCCATTCAAGCATTCCATTGTTCCTGCCTCCCCAGGTTATGATTTCATTGAAGAGTTTAAAAAGAAATCAGACTTTAATAAAAAATAAAAGAAGCAACAAATGGAGAGTGCATTTTTTGTAACTTTAGAATTTGCAACAACCATGGTATTACCCACATTTGACACAAATAAATAAATCATGGAGTGCACAATTGTTGTTCTCACAGTTCAAAACAAACCAACAAATCAGATGGATCGATCTGAATATCAGGTAACCAATTTTCAATTGGATTTTTTTGGCCTAAAAAATACTAACAAAATTAATGTATCAAATAAGAACAATGAATTGGTGTACACATCATTGCTAAAGCAAGATAGAGAGAAGGAAAGGTTGTAGACCCAAACAGAAAAGTTACAGGCAAACCTAGCAAGTGAGAAAGCAAAGAGGAAGGCAATAGATAACAAGAGCAATGAATTAGAAAAAAAGAATAATAAAATCTACCTCTACATCAACAAGCAAAGAGGATAAACCAAATGAGAGAGAATTGAATGACCTGAAGCGAAGGCTAGATGAGAGCAACAAGAAATATGATGAGGAAAAATCCACTTCAAAAAAATTAAGACTAAGAATTGTGAATGGAAATGCACAGTGGGAACAAAAATTGGAGAAACGAAGAAAAACAAATGAAAGATTAGAGATAGAGCTAGATGAGAGCAACAAGAAATATGATGAGGAAAAATCCACTTCAGAAAAATTAAGACTTAGAAGTGCGAATGGAAATGCACAGTGGGAAATTTTTTTGGAGAAATAGAGAAAAACAAATGAAAGATTGGAGACAAAGCTGACAGAAGCAAAAGAAGAAATTAAGTCTTCTCAAAATAAGTTATTTGCATTTTGTAGAGATACAGTGAGGCATATGAAACAAAATATTTGGGATGAACTAATGCAAAGGTTTGATCATTTGTGTGAAATGTTTCAATTGATTGATGCTATCAAACAACATTATAAGAAGCTCAGCAAATATTTAGTGGAAAACAAAAACGTGTTGGAATTAGAGAAATCTGCAAATCAAGTTCTACAAACAGTCTACAAAGCCAATGACAATGATTTGAAATCAAAAGGGATTACTAATCAGATTGAAACCAAAATGAAGTTGTCATCTATGATTGAAAAGTGTTTGAGAATGCGTGGAACAAAGGAATATTTGCATTTGGTTGCATACAAGATGAAGGTGGTGGATGAAAAGGTAAGGAACTTCACAGAGCTTGGTTTTCCAGAGGCTTTTGACACAAATGAGTGATTCATTGGAAAGGATGGTTTCAAAAAGAAGATGGAAGGTGCAAGGAAGATTGATTTGGACCAATTTCCTCATAACCCAGATGTGAACTATTTGGATTCCATCAGAACACTGATAACCTTGGATGCAAAATTGATTGAAGAATTCAAGATGGGTTCCACTTCCAATTACAATCATGAAATGTTAACAAAATTTCAAGTCAAACAACATCAATTAGAAAAAATGGCAACTCCACCACCTGGAGAGTGGAAGTTGCTAGAAAAGGTGATGCAGTGACTTGATTTTTAATTTTCAATCTTTGATAATATGAGTTTCCAAGTTCCAACTCAGCTCTGTGCAAACTTGTCTCTGGGCATTGGAAATATTTTGCATTACCAATGCCAATATGTACTCCTTCGTGTGAAAATCAATTAAAAATCTCAAATTCATACTTCAGTAATGTGATGATGTTCAATTATCTATATTTTTTTTATCATTTGAACTATAAGGTGATGAACTGTTAGCTCATTATATTTACTTCTTGGTAGAGCTTCTAAGTTATGGATGTTGAACTATTAGCTTCTATTATGTTTTGACTAAAAATCCTGATCAATATCCACCAACTTACAGTCTTACACCTCACCCACATCCCACATACTGCAAAAATACACTACATTTCATTTTATGATTAGCACAAATTGCAAATATTTGTGTGACAAGATCCATTTTGTGGCCCACATTACTACTTGATCAATGATCATGTCCATAAATAAATCTAAAACCCCATGGTCACAACCCCTATTCCTAAAGAATTCAAATTCAATGTACTGACAAATTAAATGTACTTCCACACTCAATTTGAATAACATAAACAACCACTTTGGAGATAGCCAAATAAGTTAATAACTTATAAGCATATGAATCCACAACAGTTGAACACTCAAAAGAAAATCAGTAATTATGTGTAACCTTCTCCATTGTATAGATCTTCAAAGTTCAAATGATATGCATCATAAAAATAGTTTATGATATGAGATGGATGGGCGAATTGGTGCAATCTATTATCTATCTTCTTACTATTTTCTACTCTAAAATATAATTAAAAATGATATGATGATCCATTAATCTCCTATTCAGGTCTTGATCTCTCTTATATATGAGAGGCAACAAGCTACAAACCCCTTACAAAAATTCATAACGTTTGACAGCTAAACATAACTCAAATTATAAATAAAACAATGTCGCAGGTGAATGCAACGATCCGTTAATCTCCAAGCAGAAGCTCGTGACCACCTAAGATATGTTCAAGGCTTCTACTCCATGATAGGGCGCTCATCATGCTTTTGGCTGGCATTCTTACTCTGAATTTGATGGTTGTCCCGTTGGATCTGATTCTGACACATCTACAGTTTGGCTAATAAACAGATTGACTGCAGAGAGGTGATGGATGTACTCCCATTCAGCATAGGTTTCCACGTTAGAGATCACCTCTTTCATATCATATTCCATAGACATTATTTTTTCGAGTTGCTTATGAGTGTTTTGTAAAACCATATACTCGTCATTTATTTCTTGCAATGTAGTAGTTAGAAGCCCAACAAGCTCTTCCTTCCAATCATCATATTCTCGCGGATTTCCAATGCCATTATGAAGTGTCAGAAGTGGGACTGAATCAAAGTAGTTGAAATCTTCCCTAAGCCTATTATGATATCCATTATGTGATTCTACCGGCTTGTTATATGTCAACAATATTTGTCCTTTCATGACATTCTTATCTATGAGCTCCTTTTTTTTCTCCATCATTCTAGGCTGCAATCATGCATTCTCCACCAATGCAATGCGTGTCTGTTTGAATACTTTCCAATATTCATTAGCACATTTCATCATTTTGTTGAATCTTTATTTTATCATTTCAGATACAGTGTTATATTTGATGGTTTTTACTTCTTTCTCCAATTCTTTGCATTTCCCCTAGGATTTCAGATGGCAATTCTTCCAGTAGGCTGCATCAGCCAATGCATCAAGCACTCTCTTATCTTTTCCAAGCCATGGGGAGTACAACTCTAATGTGGAGGAGGAAGATGTTCTTTCTCTCTGATTTGCTAGCTTCTTCTTCAGTTTATCATTTTCCTTAATCAGTTTTTCGATATGTGCTTTGGTAAATTTTGCCACATTTATGTTCAATTATGTTGTCTCCATAGGGTTGGTATCCACTACTCGTTGAACCAAGAGATGACCAAACACTTGGTTTGGATTACTAATTATAGCATGTATTTTATCATGGGGATACAATGACCCAATAAGCAAGGTGGCTTCATCTGGGTTGTACCCAAATCCTAAATACATTTTGTCACTTGCTTCTTATGTTAAGTTCATTGTCTTATACCCTCTTTTTCTGAAGCTATCAAATACAATTGAAGAGCTAATATCCCACCCTGGAAGGAACAACACTCCAGCTTCTTGAAGCAATTCCATTCCTCTTTCAAGAGTGATGGACTCCATTTCCTTTTCTACCTCCCTTTTCAATTCCTCCAGAGCAGTTGCCTCATGTTCAGGAGTGATATCCTGTATCTTTTGTCTCATTTTTCTGCCTTTATATTCATAAACAAATGATTTAAATTCAAAAGATTTAACAAAATCACAATTAGAAATAAATTGTTGTCTAGCCCTGACCCTCACATCATCAAATAGTTCATTTGATGCCTCAAATCTTACTATATTCTGCTCTTGAGGGGGCTCGTACTGTGCAATCATAGGAGCACTGATTTGTTTGACCTGCTCACCCTCTTCATCACCCTGCTCTTCTTCACTTATATTAGTATCTACAAAAACATACCTCAGGAGTAGGCTGTGAAGGTATGTAATCCAAGGGCTCTATGTCTTCATCTTGTACTCCTGAATAGATTGCATGAGGTGCATCAAAAACAACTAGGGGAAAATCCTTTACCAGTTCATTGACATGAGCAATGAGTTGCTCAATTCTTGTTAAAGGATCTTGTATCTCACCAAATGCATTTCAATAAGATGGGACATTTTTTCTCTTCCATTCCTTTGCAAGCATAATCTTGTTATAGGCGGCCATTCTTTCCTTGGTGGAAGCCTCATCATGGTTTCTTATGACATCTTCGATTGAGAACAAATGTTCATACCCTGATAGCCCCTGCGATAATCTTTCCTTGTGAATAAACCCTTATGCATCAAATTGTTTCCTTACATCACCTAAAGGTAGGTTGTACTCTACTAATTTACCATCAATTTCTCCATATCCTTCATTGGCAACCACTGTAAAGTCTCTAAAACATAAGGTGTTGGGCATAATTGATTGTTTTCTATGTCCTTTGAGGTGTTTGGAATCAGATTTTCCAATTGCCACACAATTTCTAAATAATCAATTCGGTTAGGAACTACTCGTGGCATCAAGTGTGGAGCCCCTTCCAACCCATAAACCCTTATCACTGTACAATCAAGGAAAGCATACCAGTCTCCCTAGTTATGATTCACTTTATTTCTCCGGTCATTTTCCTTTGGTCTTAGAAATCTTTATACTTCTCGGGATATGTTATAATTGCACGGATACCCCAACAACTTCATCAATGGTTTTACAAAAAAATATTCAAAATAAAGGTAATGAGACCTACCAAATCGGTTATCCCACAATGAAGTCCACATTTGTATAGGTTTAAAATCTCCATTTTCATCTATATATTTTATCCTTAATTCTTCACTCCAAACCCCTCTGACTTGTCCCTCGTACAATAGAAAATGCATAAGAAAAGAATAATGTTCAAAATTAATATTATCACTATTATTTTTAATCTTTTCAAGCCCTCGATGTAGGGCGTTGGCCAAGTATGCTAGCATAATCAAATGGCTTGGCATCCTTGCTCTATATATCTATAGCTAATGCCATTGGGGCAATCGACATGAGAGGCGGAGCCTCCACTCCCAAAACCTGACCAGCTGAATAATAGGTGTATCGAAAATACTCTTCGAACAAATCTTCATGGAAAGGAGGGTTTTCACTACTAGGGAACCTCCTGAGTTAGCCTCCTTCATCCTTGGGCTTATGCAAAGGTAATTTCCATCTCTTATAGCTGGTATCCATGTGTCGATACTCTGTCAAGAGATCTTTGACCGTGAATGATAAATTAAGTGAACACTCTAACTGAAATACATTAGAAATGAGATCCCTAGAAATAACAAGCATGTCACCCCTGCCATGTGACTGAATAGTTATTTTCTTGGGGTCATATATGATAGAAAGAGCTTTAATTAGCTCTGCATTCACAAACACATTGGGTACCACAAGTCTTCCCTGGTTCAACCTCCATGGATTGCAGACTGGTTGAAACCTAAATTATTTTCTATAATGGTACATGAAGAGGTCGTACCCTCGTTGCGATGTCCAAACATCCCCTAAGCCCTTATATTTGTCCCATAGTCGATCCATGGAAGGATTCATTTGAGCACTCCTCTTGGGTCTCAGCCCCAACACAGGGCATTGATCTATCAGTTCTTCATTTAGGAGTCTCTTAGGATTTTTTGTTTTCTATTTTTTAGCTTAGGGTTTGTCTGTACTCTCTTCCATTATTAAATCTTAAGATTTTGATGAAAATAGCTTCTCAACTGGGTTTGAAGTACTTACGTGAGTCTTGTCGAGTCGCCTCCACAGTCCACTGCTCTTTGCTGCGTCAGAACTCCAAGTTTTTGCCTTTTTGCTTCTGCCCTAAGCAAAATCTTCCAAGATTTTGTAACAACTATGCGATCAACTTGTGATATAATTCACTTCAATTCTAGTTCATAAATGCACCACAACACGATGCCTCGGGATGTCACATCAGTCTTTCACCGATAGCCACCCTCTCCACTAATGGACACCTATCCTTCATTCTATCGGTGGGATGCCAGATAATGTTTCCCTGATGCACCATAGTTCCTCCGATATACTTTATACATTCGATAATTCATGCCCTTGGTTATAATTCAAGGTTACTTTTGTTGACAACTTGACTCTATCGGTATATCGAGAGAGCACCTTAGGATTCAACCTGATAGAGTATTGTTACACTAATACTAGGTTGTGAGCTATTTTCATCGGGCCATCGGCGGGACTGTGATGGGGGTTCCACCAATGAAGCATTGTTAGGCCAATGGTATTGAATTTTGTTAGGAATGGGGGAAGGACTTCGGACTACGTCACTACCTAAATTTCAAATTTGTTTATGGATGCAATGTGAATGTAGCCTATAATATGGATCTTGTCACACAAATTTCTACAATTTGCATTGTTCATAAAATCAAAGTGTGGTCTATTTTTTGTGATTATTGATAAAATTCAATCATTCATGCCCATGGTCATAATTCATGGTTACTTTTGTTAAAAACTTGACTCTATCGGTATATTGGGAGAGCACCTTAGGAGTCAGCCCGATAGAGTATTGTTACACCGATACTAGGTTGTGAGTTATTTTCATTGGGCCATCGGCGAGACTGTGATGGGGGTTCCGCCAATGAAGCATTGCTAGGCCGATGGTATTGAATTTTTTTAGGAATGGGGGAAGGACAACGTCACTACGGAATTTCAAATTTTTTTATGGATGCAATGTAGGCAAAAATATGGATCTTGTCACACAAATTTCTACAATTTGCATTGTTCATAATTTATGAATCATAAAATCAAAGTGTCATTTATTTTGTGATTATTGATATGTGGAAGATAAGTGGGGTGGACTCGGTGGAGGCTAGTTTCTTTGTAAAGAAAAATTAAATTTCCTTTTAAGAGATCAAATTTAAATTTTAATATCACAATTTCATGGATGATGGATTACTATATAATTTATAAAATATCATCAACTATAGTTTAACTTTGGCATATGATTCATGAAGTGCAATATAATATAAAATATCATGGAGTGCAATATAAAATAAAATATCTTGAACTTGAAGTGCAATGACTCACAATTTATTTGAATACAATATAAAAAATCATCAACTATAGTTTGGAATATGATTCATGCAATGCTTGAGTGCAATATAAAATAAGATATCATGAAGTGCAAAGATTCACAATTTCAATGTTCACTGAATACAATATAAAATATCATCAACTACAGTTTGGACTTTGGAACAATGGAAACTGATTCATGAACTGCAATAAAAATACCTAAAACATGCTAATTCTCTTCCATTTCCCAAATGGAATCAGCGTCCTCAAACCGATGCTCATTTTGAGATAAAGTAAAAGATTCATCTTGATTCTGAGTCTGCTCTGCACTTTCTTTGGCCTGTGTCTCAAATTCAACATCCATTGTGTGATTTTTATCAATTTCAATATCATTGTTATATGTCCCAGGCCCACTACCACCGCCACTACCACCAGTACCGGCGGCTCTTGGAATTGGAGAGCCTGTGTTGCACAAATCGATCACTCTTCTTTCACATGTGGACCTCCAAATTGCAAGTGCCCTTTCAAAAGGAAATTTTTTGACATTATACGCAGTTCCTTTCATCCTCGAGAAATTTTCCAAATTATTGTCCAGTTTGTTTCTTAACTTTGATTTCAAAAACTCCAATGTACTGAAAACTCTCTCATCCTCCACCGACCCCAATATCATTTTTTGACATAAATCAACAAGTTTGAAATATTCTAACATCGAACCATGCAATATTTCACTCTGACCTAAGCTTGTCCAAACCTTTTTTATTGATCCCGATTCAAAGGCCTTCTGCTTGCCCATGGATTTATACTATTCCCTCATAACTGTTGCGAAACTCCCACATTGCTTTCTAAGCTAATTTTCATTTAAAATTCCTTCTATTGTCTACTTATTGTATGTTACCATTTTCAAAAATTGTTCGATCAAGATTCTTACTTGATCATGAAAATATTTTGGGTTATCTCGGTTTACCCAAAATTGAGGATACACAATACCCATGGCTTCAAGTATTTCATGTCGAGGGAATCTTTCATGAATCTCTGAGGAAAGAGATTTTTCAATTTCCTTCAAATTATCACTAACAGATTTAACAATGTCGTTAAAATATTCCTCGTTAATAGGTACTTCTCTTCTAGAGTGCCTGGTTGTCTTACAATGGTACATTGGTATCTCATATCCACATACACAGATACATAAGTGCCCACTTGCATTAAACTATAAATAATTATTAGGATTATTCAAATCAGTAATTTTTTGCCACATCAAATAATTTGCACCTTCTTGTGTTAGATCTAGATATAGATGATCGAGGGCCAAGCATGTAAGTTTACGTAGATTGGCATATTCATAAATATACATAGTTTTGTCTTGGGCTTTCTTCACAAGATTGTTCATCTCATCCAGCATGGGGAGAAGACTAGCTAAAGTCAAGAGTGTCTATATATCGCTTAACCTATGTAAGAGGTCAAGAGCTTTGTCTATTGTGTTGCAATGCTCGTACATCACTCCAATCAAGGATTGATATTCTAAAAGAACTCATTGCGTTGGTCCATGCAGGGAGATCCATCTGGTATTGACATCCTTGAGAAGCTTGTTTCTAGGTGTTATTCCCTCGGGAAAATGTTGAAATTCAAGGAAACATTTCGGGCTTTACCAAAAGTATGCGTGGATCTCGCGAACTATATTTTCAACTTTTGATATTGTAGGAAACTTGCTTACAATTTTGAATGCTAAATTCATTATGCGGGCCATGTAGTGAATTCCAAGCATGTATGGTGCACAAGTAGTATGCAACTTTGTGCAAAGATCGCTCCTTTGACCTTGCATCACTGCAGCTCCATCAGCTCCTACACACACCAGCTTTTTGGCAATTGTCAACTCATCCATACCTGCAATTTCATTCAAATATTTCTTGACTAGTTCAAATAGATTTTGCGATGTTGAATTGTCCTTCATTTTATGAACACAAAGAAGATGAGCTTGGCGAACATGTTGTTCTACAGTATACAAATGCATACAAACCCAAGAAGTATTGTCTATCGTAGTAACTTCATCTAAAGATAATGCAATGAAATTTGACTCTTTTACTTTCTCCTTCAAATCTTGATTTTCCAATGCAGCAAGATAGTTCGCCCATTCCCATCCAGCGTTTACTAACCAATGTGAGAAGGAAAAGTTGGGAACACTCAAATAAGATAATAAATCAAAATATTTTGGGTAGTCTGTCATAGGACGCCCCCTAGACAAAATATGAAAAACAACACTCATCTGAACAGTTTTTGATAGATTTGTTGCTACCATGGCTTTTCCAAAATGAGCCTCAAGTGTACCTTCACATTTTTTAATCTTTGACATTTTATGGTTATGCTCTCCATAATCTGTGGCATACTTAACATGAAGACATTCTTCCTTTGATTTCCATCATACGACTGATTGTTCCTTTCCGTCTATGATTTGTTTTTCGTAAACTTTACCAATATGCTTTTCTATAGTGTCAAGCTTTAGCTACATCGTCTTGTCTCTTCCACATTTCCAACTACAAATCTTACATTTGACCTTTGTTGCCCTTTCAATATCATTTTCATTTGATACCCCCACTGGTTCAAGGAATGGGTACTTCGACAACCAACCAATTTGAAAATTCCTTGTCATTTCCCACTCGCGCCCCAATTTTGATTTGCCTTTTCTTTTCTTGCTACCAACATCATCCTCGTCCAAGTCAATTATCTCATTCTGGCTAACCAGGGTATCCCTTGGAACATCTTATGCAGTATTGCCATCCTCATTTGATACATTTTGATTTAACACAATGACAATCTCACCTTGACCTTCCTGTGGCGGTGAGGTATTGTCAATGCCATCTTCAATAATATTTGGTGGAAGAGTTGATGGTGTAGCTCCACCTTGATATGATGGATTAGAAGCTTTTCCGATTCCAAAGTAATATTGTATGGTACCTCCATGTTTTGGGAATTTTGATGGCCTCCCAGTCTCTTCATTACCCTCAGGAGTCTTACCCTTGTTGCTCGACATATTGATATCTCACTTCGAATAAAAGCTAGAAAAAAATGTCTTCTTGTATAAGAAGGATAGACTGATAGAGAATATAGATCCCATTCCCTACTCAAAAGCATGTTTAAGACTGAAGAAAGAATGGAAAATAGATAAAGACATCTTATTATTATAACTAATAACTAATAACAGTATGAAGAAATGATCACTCACCTTTGAGTCTACGTTTTTGGGTTTCGCTGACTTCTGAATCAAGAAGTAGAACCTCAGAACCGAACAAAATGTGTAAGAACAAATAACAATTTCAATTGTATTTATATCAATCCATATTTGGTGAATTCCACAGGATTTTTAAATGGTATGTTAAAAATTTGGCGAATCGCGCATGCTTATACAACGATACCTTGTAATTTTCAAGGTGAAATGTGTCCTCAAATGTAATTATTTTTAAATATTATTGGCGAAATAGGTCCTCATAAGCAACTATTTATAAATTTTAATTGGCGAAATGGGTCTTCGCAAGCAACTATTTGTAAATTTTAATTGGCGAAATGGGTCCTCATATAATGTTTTTTTAATAGTATTGGCAAATATGTTGGTGTTTCATGACATGCTCCCCAGGATTCCAAGCGAAAATATTAATCGGTCCATTGGAAATGCTTAGTTTGTTATGGAGAATTTATTGCCTAAACATGCCTCATAAAAAAAAACCGATGGCGAATGGACATGCATTGGACCGATAGTTCGTGAAATCCTGGCGATTTGAACGCCCTTCTGGATACGGTAAATTCACCAATTTCAATTTTCCCGATTCCTAGAATTCGCCAATTGGCGAAGATTCGCCACTAAATTTTTCCCTGTACCCAATTCTCTCTAGTCTCCATAAGCATCCACCAATTTCAATTCATGTCAACTTCAAATGCAACTCTACAAAATCATGAAGCTCTAAGAAAATGATTAATACTCAAAACCAAAGAGAACCAAACAAGACCATTCTCAAAATTACAACTATAGAATCAAAAAAATATCATGACATCATGATCTAACATCCCCTCCTAGGAGATCACATGAAAAATAACCATCCACCATCAAATGATAAATCAACATCACTGCCAAAGCTCTCATTGAACTGTGTAGCCAAGCTCTCCAAACTTTGTGATAACCATCTCCTAACTGAAGATCATTCATGGACTTGACACAATCAAAGAAATCAACACCATGAGCTCCCAAAAGGTAAAGTACAACCACAATCTCCAACCAAGAAGATACAATTTCCACACATCCTTTGTTAATAGAACCAAAGATGTCATTAAACTATCACTATAATTTGAAATAAAAATCTAAGAGCTCCTTATGACACCAAAAACCATTTCAAAATACCATTTGTATTCTAATCAAATATTATTCATGGCTCACTACAAATTATAACAACAACAACTTAGAACCAAAAACTTGAAACAAAGAAGATATAATACATTATTTAACTGCATAAATCTCCCACTGAAATTAATACCGAGTTATACGTGGAATCATGAGCAATATCATTGTCAACACTCCACTAAAGTGAACAAAGCTTCTCATGCACCATAAACAATTGTTAAAGATTAAAATGACCAAATATATTAGGTACTTCCAATAACCATCCCTCACTGCAATAAGCATACTAATATAATAATGGTGACCAAGAATATGGCCTACTAAATAGAATCCACATCAAACAATTTATAATATCTGCAAATGTGCAACATCTCAAACTTGATAAATACATAATCAATGCTCCAATCTCAAGTAACAAAAATAGATTCAACCCCACTTTAGTATCATATAAAATTGAGATATTCATGTATAACATGTCTATTTCCAAGACTCAAACACCTAAATCAATTCTAGAGTTTATTTTCCAAACAAACCCACATAGGAGTAACCATATATCAATAAGAACCCTCCAAGAAGCCATGAAAATCTATAACTGTCTTCATCTAAAATACCCTAAATACAGTCTTATTATAGATCTACATACCACATATTTTATGGTGGATGTTTAAATGAATACATTCACATCAAACATTTCATCTAGATAATGGAATAAGAAAAAATCTACAAACCCACAGTTGAAAACAAGAGTAAACTGCAACCCAATAGGAAAAACCAATTTGTCCAAGAGCTTATAACATATGAAATATATCAGCTCCACAACTCAAAAAGAGGTTAGTGTCTTATCTTCCAATGCTTTCATGTAACCAAGGGCTAAAACCATGAATCCAACATAAGCACTCCACCTTGTAGTCTAAATCGAGGGTGTTTCTCCATGTGACCAAAATGTCTATACCCATCCAACATGGATGCCTTCTCACTGCACATGACCACAAGGTAAAGGAACAAAACCATAAAATATGAGGATACACACATTTTTTCAAATAAGGGCTCCAAGTTACCAAAACATAACCAACTCCATAAAGATCCATAATCATGAGCTTCCAATGCCCAACATAGATCACATTGACAATATCCATGACTTCCAATCTCAAAAATCTGCAAAACAAGTTAACTCACAAAAAATTCATTGCTGCTCCACAAGCCTTCCAAAAACCTCCAATTACTTCTAAAAAATTCCCACAAGCTTTTCAAGCTAAGAAATTAGAAAGAAGGAATACCCATAACCAAATTCACCTTAAGCTTTGATACCAAATGATGAGAAATAAACAAGTTCAATGCCAATTGTTGAGAAATTCAATCTATATCCAAATTTTACTTCAATGGATGAGATAAAAGTCTTGGACTACATCAACATGAAAATCTAAAACTTATATGCAAATCTGAAAATTAAGTTTCCTTAATATGGAATTACCATTATTAGATCCATCTTCTTTATGATGTCAAAAAATAACCATCATAACATGCTTATAAACACTACCTTATGTGAACTTATAACAAAAATATATGAAGAATAGCATCACCATAAAATAGCAGCAAAGAGGCACAAATCAACAACACAAGAGCATCACATAACATAGGGTTTACATGGAGAAATCCTTTTGGGGAAAAACTCCACCAAGAAGAAAGGAAAAGTATGCATTGTCATCAAATAAATGGTATTACAATACAATTATTTCCATTCTCCTCTTTTCCTCCACCATGGAAGCACTTTTGCACCTATTCAAACAACCTCATTATGCCTCAACCTATCCTTATTTCTACAGAGTAACATTACATTCAACTATTCCTCTCACTATTCCTACATCCAAAGAGTTGATCTTGTATAAATGTGTGAAGAGGTCTTGAGCCCAAAGCAAGGCTTCTAGAGATGAATCTTCAATCCAAATGACCCAACCCTTGGAAATCCTCCATGAAATATGAAAGGACACTTGTTTTGGCTTCCAATACTTTCCCTCCAACTTTGGCACCCAAACATGAGTGATAAAAATTACATTAAATGTAATAGATGATGGAAAACCAAGTGAAACATGTTGCCTCTTTCCAAGAACCCACTTGGAGAATCCCAATATTCATTCACTTATCTTTTTCCTTATCATTTATAATCCTATTTTAGGCACACACATGTGGGGAAAACAATACTAAATATTTATGTCTGACTAAAAGCACAAAGTTGTGTCACACTTTCGACCAAATAAATAGTTCTGAGTGAAATATTTTCAGCCGAAAAAGTTTTGGCCGAATAGATTTCTACCGAAACCACGTGGCCTATACGTGGCACACAAAGTTTCGACCGAATATGTTTCACCCGAATCCAAAAAATTTAAATTTTTCCTTCTCCCGCTTTGAAATCGGCTTTTTTAATGTGTGGGATTTCTATAGAAAGGGTTTCGTCTGAAACCCTTTCTACTGAAACTGTCTATGTGGCATCCTAGTTGGCAGCCAACTCAGCTTTTTTCAGAATTTTCTAAAACTTTCAACTTTAACAGAGTGTTTCTTCAGTCAAATTGATGTTTTAAAAAAAATGAAAAATACCCTTTTGTAGAGATCAGAGTGGTGAATCCGAATATGTAGTTTTTAAAATATTTTGATTAGTTTTAGTATATTTTATTTTTAAAATAATGCAAGTAAGTTTTTAAAGTTAAAAAAGAGGTTGATTAGAAATTTGAAAAGAAATAGTAGAACATATTAAATATATATATATATATATATATATATATATGGTGCACTAGAGGAGAGAGTCCTCTTCAAAAGGGTATAATTTTTTTTGGAAATGTTTAAAAAAATAGACAATAGTTGACATCTCGTGAAAACTATCAAATTTTCACAAGTTTGACTTTAAAACGTTATTACAGGAAAAATACACATCAAAAATTTAATTTTTTTCTTCATGCACTAGATATTGAAGTTACCTATTTGAAGAAAATAAATCTAGAGAGAAATGAAGTTTTTTTCAATTTGTTTATTGACCTCCTGTGAAGTCACTTTTTTCTGAAATTTTTAGCATTCCAAAATCTATTCTTAAAATGATAAAAATATAATGAAAACAAATTTTTATAAATCTAAAAAATTACAGGAATAAACTTCATCAAAATTTCTACATTTCATTAGTTTACATCATTTTGAAATTCAAAACATAAAGACCACTTTTATGTGGCCGAAGTTCACAAAATTTTTGATGTTGGTTGATTCCTTTATAAAGTGTGACACAGGTTTGTGCTTTTACCTATCCACATGTTACCTTTACTGCTACTAGTGGGCCCATCACCCATTATTATTATATTACAAACAATGGTGATAAATAATATTACAAAATATTTTCCCAATACACCCTAAGTTCCTAGAGACACTCTCTAAGGATGTTGGAACCATGACATAGGATTTACAAGGTGAATGGCACCTTAATCCTAACAGGGAAGGAAGCTCATGTGGATAGAATGTAATATTCAATGAATCAAAGTGATTATATTCTACCAAAGCATTAATATCCTTAGGTCTAGAAAAATATGGCATGAGGATCTTCTATAGAGCTTCACGAAGCATTCCATGATGTCTAAGATAAGTTTGAAGAACGTCCCAAAGAGAGATCTTAGCAGGAGTAACACAAAGTTACTTGATAAGATCATAGTTAGTCGAGGAATGAGGAAGAGAATTAGGTACATATGGAATAATAGATTAAGAAAGTGGAAGATATGTTGAAATATTAACATTATATTTATTTATTCAATTATTAGAAGTGTGAGTTATTTCTTTATAATCAATAGTCATTGGCACTTTAGAAGTAATAGCTTGAGCAAGATGTAAGTAATAACTTATAGGGTGTGTCATTGAAGGACTGTCCCAAACAATTATCACTTTCTTTGTTTTGGGGTTTTCTCCATTAACATAGATTATTGGTCTCTTAGGTTTATCAAGAACACTAGAGACAACAATTTCATTAACAATTTATTATGATTTTTAGAAAGATTATTTTGAATAATAATAGGTTTATCCAACATCCCCTTAGGAGGAGGGATAGATCTATTAACAATTGTTAATTTAACATTATTTTTCTTGTTGAGGAATATGAGATGTAAGAGAAGAAATAGAAGAAGTTATGATAGCATCTATCCTTGAAGGATCTGATGTGAGTTGATGATTTTCATTCACAAATGCTTCATCACTAATAGGGGGAGCATTGGAATGAAGGGAAAGTAAAATTATATTAAGAAAAGAATCAATTAATTTTTCCTCTTCCAACAAAATATCCTCAAAAGTATAAGGAGTATCAAGAGAGGGATCAATAAAAAATAATGAAATGGGAAGAAATAAATCACTTTCACATGCTTATAAGAGAACCTCTTGAAATTTCTTAAGAAAGCTAAAAAGTGATAGAAGAAAAGAAAATAAGAAATGGTGCGAGTGACCAAAATGTAATGTAGGAGATTTGACTCTGAAAAAAGGAAATCTATATTCCTTTGAGAGTAAACTTCACTACATACACTCAGATTAATTCATCTAGTTAAAAGGTGTAAAGGGAAATAAATTGGTTAAAATAAAATGTAATAATTACACAAATAGAAAATACAAACTATAATGAACTTACGGTTTAAATCTAAGAGTCTCATCCAAGGATGATAGTGTGTAGCACAAATTTCCTTGCATCATACTATTGTACAACACATATATGAGTATAAAGTCTGAGAATGCACGGTTTGAACTCCAAAATCCACCTAACTTGCAAATATGTAAGCAAGATGAGAAAAAAAACTAGGGTTTTTTAGGGGCTTTCCTAGTCAAACCCCTACTTTGGTGTTTCTAGGTCCACAATAGCCAAGATAGATAGATAGATAAAATGATAAAATGATAAATGATTTGATAAAAAGATAAATAATTTAATCTTGGGACATGATAAATCCCCAAGTTGTTCAAAAATACAAGATAAAAAGAATGATATTAGATGCAAGGCTTGAGGAAGCCAAAGAGAGACAATGAGAGATAAAAGAATGTTGTAAATAGCTTGAGAGAGTGTTATAGCAAAGTTGTGTAAGGATTGAGAGCTTGAGAGTGCAAGAGATCCAAGACAAAGAGAAAGAGATCCAAGGGAGTTATCAAATGAAATATTAGATTCAAAAGTGAGAAGAGGAGGGAAGAGAAAGAGGTCAATGATCCATTACCAATCATTTTGAGTCATTTCCACTGACTTGAGAGGATGACAACTGGCAAAAATCTTAAAATGAATCTTTGAGTGACAAACTATTGTGGGGTACTAATTCTATGCATAGAAATCTATGTAGGCACTAGTGTCCAAGAAATTTCCACTCAAAAATAACATGAGACAAGAACATAAGAGAAACACAAAAGTGACACAAAAAGGTGACTACTGAAATTAATTCTTGAGCATCGTAAGAGGGAAAAACATTGATGTGAGGGCTGAAATGAGCCTACACAAGTACTAAGGGAATTGATACCAAACTGGGCATAAAACATAGTTTGAAATAACAAGAGTGTGCAATTTACAACACTACAATATATATATATATATATATATATATAATATGATTTTGGGATCAATATTTGTTAGGCTTAGATTTTTTACTAAATTTAATTAGGAAATTGTTCTATTAAATAGATAGTTTATTTTTTCATGGTTTTGAAGTATATTTGCTAATTATCACCCATACTTTGTACAATTCTAAGAACTATTTTATGTGGACTCTTTACAAGTTGAGTAATTGTAATAATTGACCAAATATGGTATGATGATTAGCATTAAATACTAATTATCTATATCTTTATATATATGTGAATCATTTCGGTAGTTTACTATGTCGATAATTTTGAAAGCTATAAGTAATACATATTTAATGTAGTTTTTATTGTTTAAATTATATGTCTAATTCCTATAAGACTTACTTTAGGTTTTATAATGTTTTTTTTAGATTGCATGAATCGGTTGGGTATCCATCACCCTATAAACTGCAGTGTGTCTGGTAAACTTTTTTCACACGACCGATGACGTTGGCATGACACGCCCTTCGGTATCATGGGGATAGTGAGGAGACTAGACCTCGTGACCTCTTGCCTGCAAAAGGATGATTTAGCCAATTGAGCTAGCCCCACTACCCCTTTAGGTTTTGTAATGTTAAAAAATTATACAAATTCTATTATTTTGATTTAGTTTCCATAATCCAATACCTTTCCAACAAATTAATATGGAGTGTTAATTTAATTTATGTTGATAATTATTTGTGACCGTATATTTGTATGTCATATTGTTATCCTCTATGTCATAAGGATTTATATATGTTTTAATAATTATATTTTTTTGATTCTAAGGTTGATAAATAATTCAAATATACAAATATTTTGTAGACAATGAATCATAATGGAAAGATTGTCACAATGATGGGGATTTGACTATGATAATGATGAGGAAATAAAATTATGACATAATTTAAATGTTGATTGGTTGATATAGATATGTAAACTATTTGATATGGATATAATTATCATCCTTGCATAATATTTTTTCTTAACAATTTTTTATATTTGATTTTTTTTTTAAATATTTTGCTTCTCGATTAAGATTTGTCATTTTTTATTACTTATTTTTACATTTTGTACATTTGACTATGTATTAATATCTTGTAAATAAGATTGCTAAATATTCTAGATTTATTTAATTTTGAAGCAAGTAAAGGGGGTCACAAAATATATTAAAGTGTAATTTTAATTTATTGTTGGTATTGGCATAGTGTGATGGTTTAAATGTGGTGTTATTCTTGCCACCAAGATTCAAACCCTATTGAAATGTTATTGTTGAGTTTTTATGTTGAGGATGAGGTCCCCCATTTATGACCTCACTAATTTATAGCTCTAGATCAAAAGTGTTTACCCCTCTTTATAATTTTTTTTTTAAATTACATAAATTAAAAATGATAAAAACTAATTGATAACACAAAGATAGAATTATTGTTGGAAAAAGTAACGCGAACCTTTAAAATTAAAATTTTCCAGCCAATTTTTCTCTAAATAATCTAATTAAAATATGATTTAGTCCCTTAGGAAAACTCTAATTGATGGGGCAAAGCTAACCTAAATGTTTTATGGTTCCTTAAAATATCTAACAAAAAAAAAAATTAAGTAGCATCACCTAGCTAATGCACTTGTGTCAAGAAAGAAACCTTGTATCATAAAAAAAATCACAAATATGTTTAGCTTAATTTTAATGTAATATTTTGTTTTTGCAATAAATTCATAAATTCACAATATTAAAACAAAAAATTGAGTACAACAATAATTTAATATAATTCTTTATTTCTTACAACATGATTGCAAGACTAAAATGAGTTTAGGTGGTTTACAACTTCATCTTGTTAGTAATGTAGTTCACACTAGCTTGCACATAATGGATGTTGTCTAAGTTTAATTAAACATGGTATCTTTAAGAGTGGAAGAGTCTTGAAAGAGGGCTTGTCACTTAATTATGAATTTTCCTGTCTAAGGATTAGAATTGGTTGTTAATGCTTTAAACATGTTGAGAAAGTTCATAATTTTAACTCAATAATAGTACTAATATGTGATGTTAATGGTGCTATTATGTTTTTATTTGGTTTTAGTATATTTTATGCATGATTTTATAGTTATAATATGTTATATATTATTTAACATTTTATAGATATGTTGTTTTATTTTTGTTATCTTAATAATTTTAGTCAATATTTTTTAGTTTCATATTTTATTATAATTGTGTGATATAAAAATATGTGTATCCGAAAGATAAATCTAATCACACAACCAATGAAACGTATTACATTAATGAAATTGAAATAACAAAACAAGTTGCTACAACTATTCATTCAAAATCATTTCATTGCTCTCTAATCTTAGGGATCTTCTAGTTCATGCTCTCAGATTTGTACGTTGCACATGAATTTATCAGATGGCAACCTAAGAAATGAGATGATATACGAAATCCAAGACTATATGCCTAAATTAAACATGATTATGGACTATGATAAACAATGTTGAATGGTATATGATATGTTGTTGAATTTCAAAAGGATGTTAAGACGATTGCTAGGATTAAGATGCAAATCTAAATGAAATGTTATGAGAAATACTACAAAACTAATGCAACAACTAAGATCGTATAAAGGAAATGTGCCATTACAACACTACTTCAAATCAAATGCTAAAATGCAAGACTAAGATGTTATGCTAATGCCTTCAAATGCAATACTGATTTCTGCAGAGTAAGTTTATGTTCAATCTCCTATGCAAAAGTTGTAAATGAGCCTCCTATTTATAGATTTTCCAAGGCAGAAAATGATGTGGCAGGATTCAACGGTCGAGATTATGATCTAGAGAGATCAACGGTAGAGAGTGAGGAAGTTGGAGGGAATCATGGAAGAAGTTCCAAGTGTAAAGGAGAATCAAATGGGAAGAGAAGCCATGTGTCCCAAAGTTTATTGTAGGTTGTTGATGAAAATTCCAAATCTACAAATTAGACATATTTAAATTCATGTGACACATCGTGAGGTGGATGATGAGGTGGAAGGACATTAGAAGAATATGTAGAAATGTGACAAATTTGAATTTAAAGATTCAAATTTAAATGAGAGGGAATCAACCAAATAGAACAAATTATTTGAATTTGTTTATTTAATTAAATCTAGAGGAAAATAATTTTAGATAGGAAGAATTAAGAAATGAACTATATAACTAAATTTTGCAATTTATTTATAAGTAGAGGAATTAAGATTTATTAATTAAATAACTAGTATTTAATCAATTTTCTTCAAACCATTTTTAGGCATATACATTTTGCCCCTCTTTGAAGTGATGTGTTTACACATTGATTCAAAGAAAAAATTTGATATGACCCAAATGTTGATTTTCAGGTGATGACGGATATATTCCCCCTTGGGAGATAAATTGGTGAATTTTTTTATTTTTTTGATTTTTTGAATTTTTTGAATTTTTTGATGATTTGATGTTGATTTCAAAATTTTATGATGCGAGAACGATTTATCTCCCAAAAATGATAGTGAAATTTTCCCCTGTTGATTAGTTGATGAATTAAACCCCTTTGCAAAATAAAATAAAACAATGCCACTTAATTACCCACTTTAATTACCCTTTTAATAGGTAAAAAGTGAAAAAGAAACTCATTTGTATCATTTTGATTTTGAAATTTTGAGAGATTGAGCAACTTTGAGCACTTGGAGCAAAATGGTGATCCCCATTCAGACACATCGGTTTAAGCGTGTGCGACGACACAACCACCCAGCAGTGCATGAACCTCCAATACAAATTTCTAAAACCCCTTTTTGTGAGTTTCAAAATGATTTCCCCACCTTTTTTTTTAAGTTTTGAATTTTGTGTGCATGTATTTTAGTGCATCCATAGCCCTTTTTGGCACATAGGTGAACTGTTTTAGCACATAGATTAGATATTTTAGCACATACATAACCTGATGTAGCACATAGGTTAAGTATTGTAGCGCATAGGATTACCAGGGCTTAGTTTGCATGATTTAGTGCATCTAGTTAATGAAGTAGTGCATTGGATTCATTAGCACATACATTAGATACTTTGGTGCATTGATGAGAAGTTTTGGCACATCCCTTTATTTGGCTCATGCATTGACTATTATAGCACATAGAAGAAATTTTCTAGCGCATCTATGTGTTGGCGCATAGAACCACTATTATGGTGCATCCATGTTAGAATTGAGGATTTTGGAGTATTCTCCTTGTGTTGGATGATTTTCGATCGCGTTAGCCTTTGATTTGATATTGATTGATGATGTTGATAGATTAGATGATGATCGATCTCATGATAGGTGAGATTCAATGATTGATTGATGATGATTGACCTCATGATAGGCGAGGATCAATGATAGATAGATTGATTCATAGGCTGATTGATGTCTGATTGATTGGAAAAGGAGCGATTTTGCGATGTGTTATGATGATAAGAGAGTGATTTATGAGTCCTCATGTCTCGGGAGTGCTTCCCACGGACCTGGAAGTTGATTCCTTGTTTCAGTCGGGCTGATTGGTATATTATTGAGAGATGTGGGTTATCATCATTGATTGACATGCCCCAGGTTAGGATTAATCAAGGATTTTTGACAGCTTTAGCAGAGAGGTGGCACAGTGACCACAACACTTTTCACTTAGCAACTGGTGAGATGACTGACACCAGAGGATTTATACCACATTTTATGGATTCTAGTTGTCGAGGAGATAGTTATTTATGATCAGGCTAAGCAAGGAGGCACAGATGCTTTACGGAGGATCTTCCATGATGATCAGATCAACAGGTATGAGCTACCCTAGCAGGAGATGTATGAGAGTTATTCCCCTTTACCTTCTTTACTTGTTGGTTTCATTGGTGGTTTGCTATGTCTCGTAGGTCAAAGGGACTATCTGTTGGTTGGGGTCGAAAACTAGAGTAGATGATTCTACAAGGGACCCGATATGCCTGGGGTTCATATATGCTCACGCATTTATATCATGACCTTCATCAGGTAGTCTATCTTGGAGTTTCCAGTCTATCGTGGGGTGACATTGTTACAGACTTTGGCATGGGAGCACATAGCGGTGACATGCCCAATGGTAGACAAGTTTTGGTTGATTAGCAAGTTGTATGTGTATGGATATAGAGGGCCAATTGTCTAGCATAAGCTGGGAAAATTGGAGTACTGGCATCGGGTATTGGATGATCTTGATAATGTGACATGGTGGTCGTACCTAGATTGTGAGCAGTGGGCAGAGGACCATCTAGAGATGTTGTATGTGTACAGCCAAATTTTTTATTGGGTGGACACGGTTTGTGATCAAGAGGTTCCTTCTGAGGAGAGTGCATCGTCAGTATGGTAGAGTGCAGGGCATGTCCCAAGGAGTGGCCACATATGCACGAAGACACCAAGACATACCAAAGTGGGGGCCCCTCTTGTCATATGATGCATCTTACCAAGAGTATTACAAATTATAGCCGCTAATGTGGGCTTACTATCCTGAGATTATAGATGTTGTTTTGTCATATGATTATGCTCAATACTTATTCACACATCCCTTTCCCAGGATATCGAGCCCCGACGAGTCAGTGCCAGCCTTGGACGATGATGAGGAGAGGGCACCTAGACTAAGGAGAGATAGGGGTGGTAGAGATGAGGAGGAGAGAGATGAGGGTGGGGATGGAGGAGGAGGAGGAGATGATGGTGGAGATGGGGATGATGGTGGAGGTGGGGGTGGAGCTTGATAGGTTTTGGATCTCAGAGTGCCTAGGAGGAGGAGGTCCATGGTCACCTCAGGACAACAATAGTCAGGGCCTTCACAAATCTGGATCATTGTGCCCTCTCAGCAGCAACAAACGTAGATAGCTGCATTATAGTCGCAAGTTCAGGCATTACAAGGGAAGCTAGCATAGGTACAGGCATAGCTAGCATAGGCATAGGCACAGATTACCACCCTGACAGCCGAGAGGGATACCGCGAGATAGTGGTATACATAGGTAGAGGTTGTAGCCGATAGACTTCAAAGAGTGGCCAAGGGATCTGGTATGGGGGATATCCTTAGAGAGCTTCGCCATTCTGACAAGGAGGTAGAGTATTACAAAGGGCATTATTATGATGCAGTTCCTGTAGAGTGTCGGGTGAGTTATGCCCAGTCAAGATCAGAGCAGACTCAGTCAAGGACCATCAGTAGGGGTGTGACACAGCCACTTCCTAGGCATCCACCAGGCGAAGCTCCAGGGGCATGTCCATCAAGTGCATGAGGAGCAGGTGTTGGAGGGGCAGGTGCAGCGATGCCAGTAGCGTCTAGGGGTAGCACCACATGTACACATCTAAAAATGGTCACGATTGATCGAACCTGTTAATTAATTAAATATGAATTATTTAATTAATATGTCTTAAGTCTTCTACATATAAATAAATTTAATTAGTTATTTATATTGTTCAATTTTCTAATTCTTCTAATTTAATTAAATAAATAAGTTTATTTAATTAATGTTACCTTCCTCTTAATTAATTAAATAGATTTTACAATCTATTTACATTAATTATCAAAGTTTAAATTTTAAATTTAAACGATATTCTTCCATCCACATTTAATTAAATACTTTCAATATTTAATTAAATCATTTTCCAAATTCCCATTCTTCTCTCACAAAATTAAATATTCTTAATATTTAATTAAAAAACTTTTTCTTTTCTCACATAATTAAATATTTGCAATATTTAATTAAAGCCTTTTCCTATTTCTCTCACACATAATTAAATATTTATTTATTTAATTATGAGAGACACCTTTCAATTTGTCTCTTCATTTTCTATCTCTCAGAATTCTATCTTCTTTTCGAATTCTCTATCTCTCACCATTCATTTCAACATGTTTGAACTCGACCGTCGATCTTGGCCAATCGAATTCCTACCTTCAAAAATCTATAAATACAGCCCTTTCATGAGCTAAAAAAGAACCTCAAATCTCATATTTTCATGCATAGTTACTATAGTCACATCTTAGCATTCATAGCATTTCAATTTTTGTAAGCTTAATCTTGTAGCAATGCATATGCATTTTTTAATCTCATTATCTCAAGTTGCCATTCTACAAGCTGTTGTTTTAAACAACTGAGAGCAAACATCTTGAAGCGAATCCTTGGAGATAGAGGACAATGGAACGAATTTGAAGAAGCTGTGGTTTAGAGTTTGCAATTACTTTATTTGATTTTATTTCTTCAATCTAATGTTTCATTGGTGTATTGGTTTAATTTAAATTTATTTGATACATTCTAACGTACACATTTCTGGCGCCCATCGTGGGGCATCCCCCCATATTAATCTTTTTCTTGCAGAAAATCTTATGTTTTTACAGATGACGGACTGAAAAATTCGCTTTGGCGCATACAATCCTCAGTTTAGCGCATCCACAGACTGTTTCGGCGCATCCACAGACTGTTTCGGCGCATCCACAAACTGTTTTCGCGCATTCAGAGACTATTTTAGCGCATTTGGCACCTGTTTTATCGCATACAAGCCTTCTTTTAGCGCATTTGACATCTGTTTTAGTGCATACGAGCCTTCTTTTAGTGCATCTGGTTCTTTTTTAGCGCATACGAGCTCTGTTTTAGCGCATAGACTTCAGTTTTGCACTTTTACAGTCAGTTTTTAAAATAGCAATATCTTGGTCATACGGAGGTCTTTTTTGACAAAATTTTTTTTGAAATGGGGTAGAATTTCATAAGCTATCTAATGGTGCATTTTGTTATCAGCTTTAACAGAGTTTAAATTTTCAAATTCTTACTTAATGTCAAATCACACTATAACTTGGTCTAATTTTTAGGATTTTTATGTTGAATGATTCATGTAACCCTTATACCTTCTTGTTTCTTGGTTTAATCTAACATTTGGAGAATTTTTGTAGGTTAAAGAATCAAAAAGGGAAGAGGAAACAAAGGAAAAGCTTCTTATGAAATCATCTTTCTATTGTATCAAGTGTTTTTAAACACTTTGGGAGCAATTATAATCTCATTTTTAAAATTTTTTGTCTGGATCCGATGCGACCGTGGCCAGAGGTTTTATTGATGTATGGGGAATAAAATGAAGTAACCCTAGGATAAACACTTAATGTTGAATTAACCAATCCTAGGATAGTCACCAAACATATTTTCTTTTGGTTAAAATAAACCCCATGTTTTTAGTGAAGCAACATCTTCACTTAGAATAGAAAATTTTTCAATTTGGGATTTAAAATTGAACCATTATTTGCATGTTGTGATTGTGGGTAATAGGTCTATGCTCTCCCCTTAACTGGGTGATCAAAATACCAGACTTACCTTTTATTTTTTTTGCAATTTAAAGCTTTATTACATCCTTTAGAAGGCCTGTCGTAGTGGGAAAAAGTACTCACCCTACGGGAACGACCTAAGTGGGAACACCTAAAGCCAAGGTTTCCAACCCACTATAATCAAAAGCAATTTGTTGATGAAAATCCAACTTGACAGTAGTAGACAGGATAACCATCCCCAAAGCCTTTGTTCTAAAGGTTGGGAGGTCTCTCGAGGGAGTATATCTATTGTCACATTGAACGGAAAGACTTACTAAGAACCATAGTGTAGTGGTTAGCCATGTCAGTAACCAAACATCATTTTAATCACAGTGCAAGGGAAGGGAAGAATTTGTCCCCAAGACACTCACCATATAGTCACCATGAATTTTTTGCTCAAGGGATTCGGTATCCACTTTCGTCACTTTGAGTACGCACCTGGAAAAGACAAAAACACGGGCGCCCTCTAGGGGGTGACAAGGTTGTGTGAGTCGACGCGATTTTAAGCTGTGGGTTGTGATTACTATGATGACCTATTTGACAAATTAAGAGTGAGTCTGATTGATATGCTTATCTTGTTCAAAACATGTGGAAATCTCAAGAACATACACTCTTTGTTTAGATTTTAGGAGTAACAAAACAACTGTCTGCTTCTCTATGCTGTGTTTTTCACATTTAAATCAGATTAAGATCATCCACAAACTTTAAATCATTCAAATCAAGAGATAATAGAAGAAATGCTTCTAGAAGCTGAACAAGATCCACAGTTTCTCTTCGCCATGGAAAGTTCTTAGAGAAAAATAAAGACAAATACTTTCTTTTATTGGCAAAGCAAGGTGTCAAATTGCCCTCTGACTACAATTTGGAGAAAATTAAAAAGAATCCTAAAAAGAAGGAAACTCCCTTAAACGATCTTAGTACTCTTACCCAGCAAGTAAGAGCACTCCAAAGGAAAGTCAAGGAAATAAAAGGGGGTACAACTAAAAAGTCCTTTGATGGAAATATGAACGTGACCTTTTCTCCTCCAAAAACAACATCAACCAAATTCAATGTTTCTGAATTTTTGCAAAGGTTAAAGGGGAAGCCCAAATCTAAACCATCAAATAACATTGACCAATCTTGTCATGCCATGCATTTATCTTCATCCCCCATAATTCAAAATGAACCTCATAGTTCTTCCACCCAATTCAATGATCCCATTCAATTACCTTCTTCTATCATATCCTCTACATCCAATGATTCATTTCAATCTACACATCTCGATCAAAACATTCTTTCCACTCCATCCCATGATACTAAAATTCTGCAAACCCTTCCAATCTTTGATCAAGATCCCATATCTCAAGAATCATATGATGATCCCCTCCTTTCATTATTCACCCATGATAATCCTCTTCCATCTCAAGAACAAAATATTCTTCCAAGTCCTTCCTCCACCCCATCTTATGAATTCATACCCTCTCATGACTCAATCACATCCCAGGAGCATGACAATTCTTCCATCCTATCCAAAGCTTCCCTTTCATCTAATGACCAAGCTACTCCATCTCCTTCATCCAATGATTCTTTTCCAATTCAAGATCAAAGTATCCCATCATCCTTTTGTCAAGGGCTCATCACACCTCTTCAAGAAATTTCAACATCATTTGATCATATGGTTGAAAACATTGACAATTCCTCCACCATAACTATTGAAGATAATGATCAAAATCAATCCATCGATGAGCACTGTGAAGATATGTCTACCCCATCTAGTGATCAAATCAACATTCATCAAGAGCCATTTTTTAGTTTTGATCAAGACCCCTCCTACAAAGATCTATTTCAAGGAGTGTTGACGATATTTGATCCTATTGATATAATCCAAAATCCTTCCACCAATGATCGTGTTGACAATGTCTCTACATCAGCTAATGAGTTAGAGGACATATCTCAAGAATTTATTCCAAAGCATGATCAATATCTTTCACCGATGTCTAGCAATGATCCTTTCCAAAATATATGGACATCCTTTGACCTCATGACATTTGAGAAACTTCCTATGCCTAAGGAAGATATCCAAGAAAGCAATCCATTTTTTGAAATTGACCCATGTCAAGAACTTGATCCAAAGCATGTCAAAAGCAATTCCGAAATCATTTGAGATCAAGAATTTGTATCTTCAAGCTACTACAATGATATAATGGACACTCTCCTATCCATACAAGATGACCATGTCCGTATAGCACATACTCGTCCATCTACCCATGAGATGCTTTCTTTGGATGGACACATAGATGATCTTCATTCAAAACAAGAGTCTCATACTCTTACTGAGGAACAAGATTCCCCTACTCTTAACATTTGTACACATGATCAAGAAATAGAGAAATCCAAAGACATGTCAGAAATGGGTTATGAAGAATTCTACAGAAGTGGTGAATCAAAAACATCATGTGAAAGCATATCAAGAATCAATCATGAGGAAGATTTTTATGTGGACAATGAATCATCAACGCTTCTTGAAGAAACAATACAATCTGATATTTCACAAGATCAAGCTAAGGATATCAATCAGGCATTTATCCCATAGATAAAGGATCCTATCACTTATAAATTTGGATCACTCACGTTTGTAAGGGAAAATCATCTTATCAATAAAGGAGCTATCACCTTTGAAGATCCACCACAGAGCAGAGAAGGAGCAACACCTTGTTTCCAAGGGAAATCATATCCTTTTGCAAATAAAAAATTTCAACAAATAAATTATCAAGGCAAAGGATTAGGCCTACATGAACAGGGTATCCTGGAACTAGTACAGATTATTGAAAATCCTAAGAATCAAGGCCTTGGTTACTCGACAAGCAAGGGATATGAACATATCAGTAATACTTCCACAAAACTAGGGGCAACTTCGTCTCAAGCAAATGTCAACATAGGGAGCACAAAGAATCCTTATGATGAAACCGATGTCAATACTACAACCCACCACATCATGAATCTTCATCCACCCATCACCCCATCCACGAATTGGGACAAACATCAAAAGAAAGACTTGAATCAAAGCATGAAGAATGTTATCAAGGAAAAAGAAGCTAAAGAGCATATAGGGAAAATCAAATACATATGGATACCAAAGAATACAAAGAAAAATTATCCCTATCAAACTCCATTAGTCAAAGATACTATGGGGCAAAATAAAAAAGGGGCAAGTGTCCATCAAAGATGTCCACAAAGGAAAAAGCAGGCTTCTCAAGCAACGTACAAAGTGTATCAAGCAATTGATCCAAATTCCATGCACACTTCCATATCCACCCATTATTGCTCATCTTCCCAAGTTTGGAGAGTCAAAAGTTCCAAACTATCGATCAATCCATCTTTTACTCCTAAACACACTACATCCACTCCTCCACACATGATATCCAATTCTCACATTGACCATGTATTGGCAACGACCCTTCATCATAAGGATTCAGAAGGCACTCTATCGTGATGTGCGCACAAAGATGGGGTTAACTCCGGTATCAACAAAGCAAATCATAGATCTCAAAAGTTGCTTTCAAGTGCACGTATCTTGGCAAAACAACTTCTTCAAGAAGGATACCGATGGAACATTATGACAAAAGCATCAACATCAGCACCACTAGGTGGTTCAGCATCAGCTTAAAATCTCTCAGAAAATACAAAAAAATCAGAAAAATGTCTTGAAAAAATGGTCACCTTGATGAAAACCTGGCAAATAGGCGTCTTGGTGACAACAAAAAAAAAATCAAAAATACAAAAAATTAGAAAAAATCAGAAAAAAAGGATTGAAAAATAGTAAAGAAAAAAATTGCCCTCTAGTGAAAACCACTACGGTGGCGCTTTGGATAAGTACCATGATGAAAACCTGGCAAATAGGCGTCATGTGTAGAATCGAGCATCTATGTGGTCCATTTCAAGAGAAAGCATGTTATCGCATCCATAATAAAGCCAACATTCCATCCATATCATCTATTCATCCATGAACCGTTTATCTAGCCCATTACCATCTATTTACATTATCTTGATCTCGACAAATTTTGGTAAACACTTTACACTTGTTTATGGTAAGCATCTTGACATGGGTCATTTTCATTGATCCTATCCAATCCAAACGTTATCTGAGCCTTAAATCATTATCTGAATGAGCCTTCCTCTATTCGAACACCTTATCTTATTGCAAGATAATCCTTGGCATCCTTTGCATGCTTACAGTATCTATCCATACACCTATTCAAGAATCCACCCATAGAATTTCATACATTGCTAGACATTGGGGGAAAATGTTTACATCTTGCTTCAGGAATGAATCTTGATATATATCCTCCAACTTATGTGGTGATCTGAACATTGGAAGACGTAAAATCAAATTGGTCAAGCATTTGCAAGCCAAAAGATCCAAATCACTAGCCCATGGCATATTTTGACAGGAAGACGCTCCTTATCAAGCTTTTCATATCAGTCACATCTAACTTGCGTGTTAGTGTCACATCAAATCATCAAAATAATTTTGTTCCAAATCAAGCTTCATCAATCTTGATCAATTGGATCCAATCAATTATCACCTTGTTTGACTTAACACACTTAGTCAAACTATCATCTTGTGAACGAGTTTACTCTAGGATAACACAGCTTCCTTGGGTTTACAAATTCATTATCATCTTTGTTTGGCTTAACACACTTAACCAAATTTACAAATCCATTATCACCTCGTTTGACTTAACACACTTAGTCAAACTATCAATCCATCAATCTAATCAATCAACCTTAGCTTGGTTTTTAACAAGGTCTCAAAACAAAGCACTAATATCGTCATGTATGTCCATATCCAAAACATCAAAATTCAAAAAAATCAAAATGTTCCTAAAAACCAAAGAAAAATCAATAAATCATATGCTTTCATCAATAAAATGGTCGTGTCTCACCCTAGACTAGGGGCAAAATCCTAAACTCGTTGGGGGAAATCAACTCTTTTAAGCAGGCAAACAAGCAACATGTGTCAATTATCAAGTATCAGATCAACAATCGAATTTCCAATCAAGCCTGGTCAAAACAACTTTGAGACATGTCGTACATTGAAACTTAAACAAATTGGATGATCTTAATTTGAATTAAATGAATGACAAACTTAAAAGCAATAAGTTGCAAAATGTTGTTTTGATATTTGATGACATCATATCTTTGAGTGGTTCAATGATGTACTGAACTAGAATCATAAGGAAGAAGTATGATTTTTCTTTGATTGTTGTCTGTAAGTTAATCATTAGTATTGTGCAAATTAGTCGTGGGACATGCTCTACAATGTATCATTGATGACATTTCAGAATTTGCATAGGAAAATGGTTAACTTTTGTTTATTTATGCAAGCAATACTCAGGTCATCTTGGTTCAATTATACCTCGATGCTTGTATTAACTTGCTACATCAAAACATTATGGAAGCAGTACTCAGGTCATCATTGGTGCTAACATACCCTTTGATGCTTGTACTAACTTTTGACATATCAAAAGGCTCAATGATGACAACTAAACACAGCAAGAAATGGCAACAAGGAGAATGATTCATTATTTCATTTAGGGTTGCATAATTCATTATTAGGACTACATTATTCATTTGCATGTCGAGGGCCTTTTCAATAGATTTTTGAGGGTTAACCACTTTCTTGAATATCTTTTTCAGACAACGGTTGAGTATGACTGGACATTTGGTACATCTCATTATCATTATCATTACACTTACATATTTGCATCATCATTTCATTTCATTATCATATCCATCACATATCATCTGCATCATCTCAATCAATTAATCCAATCATTTCTTCCAATCTCATCTTATCAAATCATTTAATCATACCTTTGGTCTTGTTCCTAGCCTTACTGCAAGCCTCGATCATCATCATCATCATGGGGATGTATCCTTCCCTATCCTTTTGTTGTTATGGATGTATCCTTCCCTAATCAACAACACTATCAATATCATCAAGCAATCATGCAAATCAATCAGCAATGGATATCATCAATCAATCAGTACATCAAGCAAGTTCAAATCAATTTCTATTTGTTTTTCATATCGCATGGAAACAAATTTAACAGTCATCACGACTCAATCTATTTGACTTTCAATCAGGAAAGCAAATCTATCAATTCTATTTTTTTTTCATATCGCATGGAAACAAATTTAACAGTCATCATGACTCAATCTATTTGACTTTCAATCAGGAAAGTAAATCTATCAATACTATTTGTTTTTCATATCGCATGGAAACAAATTTAACAGTCATCGCGACTCAATCTATTTGACTTTCAATCAGGAAAGCAAATCAATCAAATCTACTATTTATTTTTCATATCGCATGGAAACAAATTTAACAGTCATCGTGACTCAATCTATTTGACTTTCAATCAGGAAAGCAAATCTATCATTTCTATTTGTTTTTCATATCGCATGGAGGAAAATTTATCAATCAATTTCATCTACAATTTGTTTTTCATATTGCATGGAAGCAAATTTATCAATAAAAAAAACATCATCAATCGGGGCAAAATCAAATTTCTTCATCTTCATATCAATCTTTCAATAGGGGTTTTCATCAAATCATCTTTATCGGTCAATGAATCAAATAGAAAATCAGTAAAAATTTCCAAAAAACATCTTTATCCGATTCATCACCCGAGGGGGCATATAGCATCATCAGTAATTTTTCAAAGTCAGGGGAAAATTCTTTGAAGCAATGAGTGAAACACATCACTTCAAAGAGGGGCAAAATGTACACATCTAAAAATGGTCACGGTTGATCGAACCTGTTAATTAATTAAATATGAATTATTTAATTAATATGTCTTAAGTCTTCTACATATAAATAAATTTAATTATTTATTTATATTGTTCAATTTTCTAATTCTTCTAATTTAATTAAATAAATAAGTTTATTTAATTAATGTTACCTTCCTCTTAATTAATTAAATAGATTTTACAATCTATTTACATTAATTATCAAAGTTTAAATTTTAAATTTAAACGATATTCTTCCCTCCACATTTAATTAAATACTTTCAATATTTAATTAAATCATTTTCCAAATTCCCATTCTTCTCTCACAAAATTAAATATTATTAATATTTAATTAAAAGGCTTTTTCTTTTCTCACATAATTAAATATTTGCAATATTTAATTAAAGCCTTTTCGTATTTCTCTCACACATAATTAAATATTTATTTATTTAATTATGAGAGACACCTTTCAATTTGTCTCTTCACTTTCTGTCTCTTAGAATTCTATCTTCTTTTCGAATTCTCTCTCTCACCGTTCATTTCAACAGGTTTGAACTCGACTGTCGATCTTGGCCAATCGAATTCCTACCTTCAAAAATCTATAAATATAGCCCTTTCATGAGCTAAAAAAGAACCTCGAATCTCATATTTTCATGCGTAGTTACTATAGTCACATCTTAGCATTCATAGCATTTCAATTTTCGTAAGATTAATCTTGTAGCAATGCATATGCATTTTTTAATCTCATTATCTCAAGCTGCCATTCTACAAGCTGTTGTTTTAAACAACTGAGAGCAAACATCTTGAAGCAAATCCTTGGAGATAGAAGACAATGGAACAAATTTGAAGAAGTTGTGGTTTAGAGTTTGCAATTACTTTATGTAATTTCATTTCTTCAATCTAATGTTTCATTGGTGTATTGGTTTAATTTCAATTTATTTGACACATTCTAACGTACACATTTCTGGCGCCCACCGTGGGGCATCCCCCCGTATTAATCTTCTTCTTGCAGAAAATCTTATGTTTTTACAGATGACGGACTGAAAAAAATTTAGGCATATACATTTTGCCCCTCTTTGAAGTGATGTGTTTACACATTGATTCAAAGAAAAAATTTGATATGACCCAGATGTTGATTTTCAGGTGATGACAGATATATGCCCCCTTGGGAGATAAATTGGTAATTTTTTTGAATTTTTTGAATTTTTTGATGATTTGATGTTGATTTCAAAATTTTATGATGCGAGAACGATTTATCTCCCAAAAATGATAGTGAAATTTTCCCCTGTTGATTAGTTGATGAATTAAACCCCTTTGCAAAATAAAATAAAACAATGCCACTTAATTACCCACTTTAATTACCCTTTTAATAGGTAAAAAGTGAAAAAGAAACTCATTTGTATCATTTTGATTTTGAAATTTTGAGAGATTGAGCAACTTGGAGCACTTGGAGCAAAATGGTGATCCCCATTCAGACACATCGGTTTGAGCATGTGCGATGACACAACCGCCCGGCAATGCATGAACCTCCCAAATTTCTTTTTGTGAGTTTCGAAATGATTTTCCCACCTTTTTTTTTAAGTTTTGAATTTTGTGTGCATGTGTTTTACCGCATCCATAGCCCTTTTTGGCACATAAGTGAACTGTTTTAGCACATACACATAACCTGATGTAGCACATAGGTTAAGTATTGTAGCGCATAGGATTACCAGGGCTTAGTTTGCATGATTTAGTGCATCTAGTTAATGAAGTAGTGCATTGGATTCATTAGCACATACATTAGATACTTTGGTGCATTGATGAGAAGTTTTGGCACATCCCTTTATTTGGCTCATGCATTGACTATTATAGCACATAGAAGAAATTTTCTAGCGCATCTATGTGTTGGCGCATAAAACCACTATTATGGTGCATCCATGTTAGAATTGAGGATTTTGGAGTATTCTCCTTGTGTTGGATGATTTTCGATCGCGTTAGCCTTTGATTTGATATTGATTGATGATGTTGATAGATTAGATGATGATCGATCTCATGATAGGTGAGATTCAATGATTGATTGATGATGATTGACCTCATGATAGGCGAGGATCAATGATAGATAGATTGATTCATAGGCTGATTGATGTCTGATTGATTGGAAAAAGGAGCGATTTTGCGATGTGTTATGATGATAAGAGAGTGATTTATGAGTCCTCATGTCTCGGGAGTGCTTCCCACGGACCTGGAAGTTGATTCCTTGTTTCAGTCGGGCTGATTGGGATATTATTGAGAGATGTGGGTTATCATCATTGATTGACATGCCCCAGGTTAGGATTAATCAAGGATTTTTGACAGCTTTAGCAGAGAGGTGGCACAGTGACCACAACACTTTTCACTTAGCAACTGGTGAGATGACTGACACCAGAGGATTTATACCACATTTTATGGATTCTAGTTGTCGAGGAGATAGTTATTTATGATCAGGCTAAGCAAGGAGGCACAGATGCTTTACGGAGGAACTTCCATGATGATCAGATCAACAGGTATGAGCTACCCTAGCAGGAGATGTATGAGAGTTATTCCCCTTTACCTTCTTTACTTGTTGGTTTCATTGGTGGTTTGCTATGTCTCGTAGGTCAAAGGGACTATCTGTTGGTTGGGGTCGAAAACTAGAGTAGATGATTCTACAGGGGACCCGATATGCCTGGGGTTCATATATGCTCACGCATTTATATCATGACCTTCATCAGGCAGTCTATCTTGGAGTTTCCAGTCTATCCGTGGGGTGACATTGTTACAGACTTGGGCATGGGAGCACATAGCGGTGACATGCCCAATGGCAGACAAGTTTTGGTTGATTAGCAAGTTGTATGTGTATGGATATAGAGGGCCAATTGTCTAGCATAAGCTGGGAAAATTGGAGTACTGGCATCGGGTATTGGATGATCTTGATAATGTGATATGGTGGTCGTACCTAGATTGTGAGCAGTGGGAAGAGGACCATTTGGAGATGTTGTATGTGTACAACCAAATTTTTTATTGGGTGGACACGGTTTGTGATCAAGAGGTTCCTTCTGAGGAGAGTGCATTGTTAGTATGGTAGAGTGCAGGGCATGTCCCAAGGAGTGGTCACATATGCACGAAGACACCAAGACATACCAAAGTGGGGGCCCCTCTTGTCATATGATGCATCTTACTAAGAGTTTTACAAATTATAGCCGCTGATGTGGGCTTACTATCCTGAGATTATAGATGTTGTTTTGTCATATGATTATGCTCAATACTTATTCACACATCCCTTTCCCAGGATATCGAGCCCCGACGAGTTAGTCCCAGCCTTGGACGATGATGAGGAGAGGGCACCTAGACTGAGGAGAGACAGGGGTGGTAGAGATGAGGAGGAGAGAGATGAGGGTGGGGATGGAGGAGGAGGAGGAGATGGTGGTGGAGATGGGGATGATGGTGGAGGTGGGGGTGGAGCCTGACATGTTTTGGATCTCAGAGTGCCTAGGAGGAGGAGGTCCATGGTCACCTCAGGACAACAATAGTTAGGGCCTTCACAGATCTGGATCATTGTGCCCTCTCAGCAGCAGCAGACATAGATAGTTGCATTACAATCACAAGTTCAGGCATTACAGGGGCAACTAGCATAGGTACAGGCATAGCTAGCATAGGCACAGGCACAGATTACCACCCTGACAGCCGAGAGGGATACCGCGAGATAATGGTATACATAGGCAGAGGTTGTAGCCGATAGACTTTAGAGAGTGGCCAAGGGATCTGGTATGGGGGATATGCTTAGAGAGCTTCGCCAGTCTAACAAGGAGGTAGAGTATTACAAAGGGCATTATTATGATGTAGTTCCTGTAGAGTGTCGGGTGAGTTATACCCAATCAAGATTAGAGCAGACTCAATCAAGGACCATCAGTAGGGGTGTGACACAGCCACTTCCTAGGCATCCACCAGGCGAAGCTCCAGGGGAAAGTCCATCAGGTGCACGAGGAGCAAGTGTTGGAGGGGCAAGTGCAGCAATGCCAGCGGCATCTGGGGGTAGCACCACATAGTGCTTTTGATGCTAGATTTTGATATATTTGATGATGGACATACTGACACATTATTTATTCAGGGACTTGATGATTATCCCACCATTTTTTATTATGTATCTTCTCTTTATTTCCTAATATCATTGTACACTTGACATTATTATTTTGAGGTTATATGATATGCAACAACGATAGTTGATCTATATGTGTTATCTATATGTTATTTTTGTGATGGATACCTATTATGGATGCATTTTTCCTTTATGTCCTATATGATTATGCCATGTTTTATATGTTGTATGTATGGATGCATTTGATGAAATGATGATGTATGATTCTATATGTTTATGCATGATGCATTTATTATGATGTATGAGATGGATGTAGTTATGCGAATGATATGGGATGCACTGTATATTTTGGTATTTTTTTGAATGCATATATTATCTCATGAATTAATGAATGATCGATGATATGGATGGATGGATGAATGAGAAATGGTTTATTGCATAAAATGCATGCATTGGTCTAGTACATGGATGAATGGTTTATGACTTCTAATGCATGAATGACTAAATGCAATGATTATGGATATGATAAATGCATGGTTTTTGGATTTTTCTAATGCAAATAATATGATGGATGTAAATGAATGGATCCTGATAATGTTTTGTTTTTGGATTTCTCAAAATGCAATTTTATGATAAATGCTTAGATAGATAATAATAAATATATGAATGGATGGATGAATAATGAAAATGTGTGAGAGATATGTGGATGAATTTGTTTATGATAGTGAATGGCTTATGAAAATCCTCTATTATATTTTTTTTTTTTGCAATGTAAATGTATGATTTGATGCATGGATGGATGGACTATGATAACGCTTTGTAATGCATGATGTAAATGTAAAATGTGTATGCCATTACATGTGAATGATGATGTAACTATATGATAAATGATTATGCTTTTTGCCAATGTCAAATGTACTCAATCTTTTAATGAGAAAGATAACATCATTTTGAAGTTTTGGTGTGCCAACCTTGGAAGAACCTGTAATGCAAATGTAAAACTAATATGAATGCAAGCATGCAAAAACTACCTATACAATGTTGTCATCCAATTTGTTGTGCTTGGTATCATCATTGAGCTCTTTAAAATGTTTAAATTTAGTACAAAAATCAATGGTATAATTAGACCATGATGACCTGAGTACAACTTCCATACAACTTTCATTGAGTTTTGATAGGGAAAGATAATACTGGCATCTAGGTATAATTGGACCGAGATGACCTGAGCATCACTTGCGTAAACAAACAAGAGTTAATTGTCTTCCCATGAGAACTCAGAATGTCATCAATGATACTTTGTAGAGCATGTCCCACAACAATTTGCACAGTAGTAATGATTGACTCACAAGTAGCAGACAAAGAAAATATCATTCTCCTTCCTAGCCCCTCTAGTTCAAGACATCATCGAGGTACTATAGAGAGATGATAACAATTATCAAGATACAACAATTGAACATTTGTGGTAAAGTGATCAAACCATGATTCAAAAGATAATCATCCAATGAGATTTGATTTGTTTATCTTGATGTTGATTTGGATGGTTGATTGTTTCATTGATTGTGATTGATGTTCAGTTTGATGTTTAGGGTGATTGTTGTTTTTGCCAGGTTGCCTTGTTGTTGATTGTCTGTCATTTTAAGCTCAAAATAGGTTGCCCCTAATGAGTTCAGGATTTTCCCCCAATGAGAAACAAACCAATTATTACGGATATGCACATTGATAACCAAGCCAAGGTGGGACACAACCACAACAGTTGGATATGTATGATAGGCATGTATGCACAATGATAGCAAAATTGAATGGTCAACATGTATTCCAACAGATGGAGAAGCCGACTCATCACAAATAGTGCATGTTTGCCAGGTTTTCACTACTTTTTTTTATTGCACTTTTTCATATTTTCATATTTTTTTGCTATTACCAAACGCCTGTTTTCCAGGTTTTCATCAAGGCAACGATTTTTTTTATTTTTGACTTATTTTGTATTTTTTCCTTTTTTTGATTTTTTCTATATTTTTGACTTCTTTTTTTTGTCGTCACCAAGACGCCTGTTTGCCAGGTTTTCATCAGGGCGACCATTTTTTAAGGACATTTTTTTATTTTTTGGATTTCTTCAGGATATTTTTTGATTTTTTTGGATTTCTTCAGGACATTTTCTGATTTTTTTTTTATTTCTTCAAGACATTTTTTTATTTTTTTGGATTTCTTCAGGACATTTTCCATGCACTTGGAGGAATTATGTGTATAACTTTTTGAGATGGAGACTATTCATAGGTTCCTCAAATAGATCCACATCAGGTGTGGATAGTTGATATGCTCCTGATCCATAAACTGATATAATGACAAAGGGTCCTAGCCAATTTGATTCAAACTTTCCTTTCTTTTCTTTGTCTTGCTTATTGTGCGGGTTTTCCTTCAGTACCAAATCACCTACTTGAAATGTTCTCAGTTTGACCTTGTGATTATAACTTCGTGACATTCTTTGTTGGTATGCCTTCAAGTGATCAACTGCAAGCTGACGACGTTCATCCAATAGTTCCAACTCTTGTAATCTAGACACTCAGTAATCTTCATCTGAAATGATCCCCTTTAGTGACACTTGAAGTGATGGTATATCAACCTCAATAGGTAAAATGGTCTCTGATCCATAGACGAGAGCATATGGTGTGGCGCCTATCAAGGCACGAACACTGGTATGGTATGCCCACAAAGCAGGGTTGAGTTGGATGTGTCAATCACATCCAGCCTCGTTGAAAATTTTCTTTAGGATCTTCAAGATCGTTTTGTTTGAGGCCTCTACTTGGTCATTTCCTTGAGGGTAGTATGGAATAGAAAATCGATGTTGGATATGGAACCTTTCAAAAAGTTCTTGGACGTCCTGATTCTTGAAAGGTCTACCATTGTCAGTGACAATGGATTGAGGAATGTCATATCTATAGATGATGTAATTCAAAATGAAGGATGCAATCTGCTTACCAGTGATAGTAGTCAAAGGAATAGATCAACCCACTTTGTGAAGTACTCGGTGGTTGTGATTATGAATTTGTGCCCATTGGAAGAATATGGATGGATTTTCCCCACAAGGTCAAGTCCCCACTGACAAAAGGGCCAAGTGGATGCAAATGGTCGGAGTTCTTGTGTCAATGCATGTATGAGGTTACTATGGATTTGACATTTCTTGCATTTCTTAACAAATTGGAAAGACTCTTTCTCCATATTTGACCAGTAATACCCCAGACGTAGGATTTTCTTTGCTAAGTTAAGACCACTTGAATGTGTTCCACAAATACCCTCATTAACTTCTTGTAAGGTCATTTCAGACTTGTCATGTTCTAGACATCGAAGGAGAGTTTCATCAAAAACTCGTCGATAAAGTACATCCGCGATAAGGGTGTGGCAGGTAGCTTGACGGATGAAGTTTCCTTTTTGGTTTTGTGATAGGTCAGGTGGAAGGGTGTTATCTCTTAGATAGGTGTAGATATTTCCATAGATTGAGGTATCAGCGTCAAGTAAATGACAAATGACTTGGGACTCGGGATCATCATGGGCAGGGGTAAACAGTTGTTCCACCATGAACTCATAATGACTCCTTTTATCTAGAATTTGTAACAAAGAAGCAGTAGTGGCCATAGCGTCAACAACTTTATAGTCCATTCTCGAGATTTGTTCAAATTTGATAGTAACAAAGTATTTCTTAAAGTCATCAATCATTCTTTTATAGGGCATCAGTTTGTCATCCTGTGTCTGATAGTCATGATTGACTTGATTTATGACCAGTTGAGAATCCCTGTAGACTTGCAACTCTGTGATTTTCCATCCTACAGCTATCTTGATGCCAATGATGAGTACTTCATACTTCGCCATGTTGTTGGTGTAGGGGAACATCAGTCTATATGATTTTGGAATGGTATTGTAGACATGGAAAATATACAGATTGATCCTATACACTTGATCCTGATTTCACTAACACCAATTCCTCCTAAATCACCTCCTTTGCTAGTCATTTAATTAAATAATTTTTATTTAATTAAAATCACCATATTTCATCTCTTAATTAAATAAATCAAATTTATCTGATTAAGTCATCATCTTCTATTAATTAATTAAATCATTTTATTTATTTAATCCTATAGTCCCTCTTTTAGTTAAACAATTCATTTTATTTAATTAATCTCTAAAGTCATCTCATTTAAATTAAATACATTTTTATTTATTTAATTTAAAACTAACACCATTATCTTTAATTAAATAAATTAAACTTTATTTAATTAAGTCAAAATTGTCGCATCAGCTAATCTGCTTTTAAATTAATCAAATCCTAATTAATCTTAATCTTAATCCCTCAAATCCTCTAGCTTTTGCAACTTGCACAAGTAAATCATTTATTTGATTTATTAAATATCCTATTTTCTCTCAACATGGCATCAAAGAGGGAATATTCTTCAAATTCAAAAATCCCTCCAAAAGGGTGTGTACATCCAACAAGGCATTAAAATCCTCTTACATGTCTTTTTCCTTGAGCCAAGTGGCATTAACTCCATTTCTTTCTCCCTCCAACTTGTCATTTCATCAATTTCAAATATCCACCTAATAGCATTTATTTGCACATTCATCAGATTGTGAGGTTTCCTCTTCCCCTCACATGTTGACAAGTGGCCTTTTGCTATTGGTTGACCTTTTGTCCCACATTCATCCCTTTTGCCTCTTTCTCCATCATTCTCTTCTATAAATAGAAGGCTCTCATTTGGATTTTGAATCCACAATTTTATCCACAATCTTAGGCATTTGATCCACAACTTTATGCAACATTACCATCTTCATTTTTTGAGCAATCTTCATCCATCTTTATCCATTTTCATCCATTTTTCTTATTGTCATAGCTAGGTTATGGAGAAATTTTACCAAGGAGCATCAAATCTTCATCATTGATCATCAAGCTTGCAAGGAATTGGGAAAGGGTCATTTTCCACATCAAAATGGCACCAATTTCCCATGGGATTTGAGAGTTTGATCATTTAAATAGGATTTAATAACTTTTTTATCATGTTCTTCATATTATTTCTTGTTTTCATGTTTCAAATGGATTTCATGGGGAACGATGTTTCTAACTTGTATATTCGACTAATTGTGTGTTTTTTCTTTGTGTTTGTGTAGGTCTAGGATCACCATTCACGGGTATTCCCTTGAGGAGTGACAAATAAAATTCCCACTCCCAATCCATGTTGAGTGTATGATCCATCGAAGTATAATATCCATTGTTTTGTTGTTATGGTTAGGACATCAACATCTAGAAACTCAATGTGTAGAGGATGATCATCATGTAATGGTGCTTTAGCTAGTTGATCTGTGATGGCTTGACCTTTGATGGCTTTACTATCAACATAGTAGATGTCAAACTCACTCAGTATCATTACCCACTTTGCTAGTCTTCCTATTAGGTTTTCCTTGTTGAGCAGATATTTCAATGGACCAATTTTGGCTATTAACTTGATCGTATGAGTCAGCATATAATGTCGCAATTGTTGAGTGGCAAACACCACTGCCAGACAAGCCTTTTCAATGGATGTATAATTTTTTTCATAGCCATTTAATGTTATGTTGATATAATAGATCACCCTTTCTTTTCCTATTGAATCCTCTTGCGCTAGCAAAGCTCCCAATGATGTTTCAGTTGTGGCTATGTATAGTAAGAGTGGTTTTCCTTCTGCTGGCAGTACTAAGATGGGTGGACTCATTATATATTATTTCAATTGGTTGAAAGAGGCTTCACATTTCTCATCCCATCTCAAGGAAACATTTTTGTGTAGCAAGTGGGTGAAAGGATGGATCTTGTCTGCCAATTGTGAGATGAATCTTCGGATAGACTGAAATCTTCCTTGGAGTGATCTTAGCTCACTGATGTTCTTGGGAGGCAGAATCTCCATGATTTCCATAAATTTCATGGGATCCACCTCAATGCCTTTCTCTAAAACTATATATCCCAAGAGTTTTGCAGATGTCACCCCAAATACATAATTTTTTGGGTTCAGTCGTACATTGAATTTTTCTAGTCTAGTGAATATTTTATCTAGGATCTCTAGGTGTCTTTCTCTGGTGTATGATTTTTCCAATAGATCATCTACATAATCCTCCATAAATGTATGCATCATGTCATGGAAGATGGTTTTCATGGCTCGTTGATAAGTAGCTCCTGCATTCTTCAGTCCAAAGGGTGTGGCGTTCCAACAGAATGTACCCCAAGGGCATGTGAAGGCTATTTTATCTTGATCCTCAGGTATAATTTTGATTTGGTTATATCCTGAAAATCCATCCATAAGTGACAACATGGCATGTCTTGTTGTTAGGTCCACGATGATGTCTATATTGGAGATCCATTCGATATAATCAATTGGTCTGATGAACCCTACATCCAATAGCATTTTCAATTCTGCCTTCACCAAGAGGGCAATATGCGGATGCACTTTCCTTGACTTTTTCTTCACTGGTTTTACTCTTGGTGGTAAGGATAAATGGTGCATGATTAGGTTTGAATCTATACTTGGCATGTCTGCATATGACCAAGCAAATTTGATTTGTCTCTCTTCAAAGAATTTTGTGAAGCTTGGTTTTTCTTGTCCTGTCAAGGATGTTGCTAAATGCAAAGTCTTCATTGTTTCTAATGTGCCAATGTTTATGGATTGAGTGGGCTCAACCAATAATTTTGATCTCTCTTGAAAGTGTTCGGGGAGAGTGTCAAATATCTCATCCTTCAGCACCTCGGAGAGGTTTTCACCATTGGATGCACTCTTTATTTTTACTTTTTCCTGATCTAATACTACCATAGAATGGTTTTCACCATTAGATCGATTTCCTGTATTATTCATTTTGTAGCTGAGAGATTTGACACTCCCCTATCTAGAAGGTTCATTTTTAGATTCAATGGTGGAATGTGTTTCAGGGTTGTCAGCACAAAGGAAGTTGACGATGACATCGTCATTGGAAAATACAGGGATGTTGAGAGGCTCGATTTGGTCCCAATCGATAAGTTCGAGATGTACTAGAGGTAGGGAATCGTCGGATTGGTTTAAGTCAAGGGAAGTGAGGGTCCTAATGGAATCATCTTCTAGCAATCCTATAGCAATGTCAAGTTATATGATGTAACTCTCCTTCAAATGATCTATCTTGCTAGGAGTCTGGTCATCTTCGCTTGACCCATCGATAGGTTGCAATCCAAATTCAAGTGGTCTTGGTCCCAAATTTTGTCCCTCCTCACATATGGGTGCATGCTTTTGTATCACATTGACTCCCTTATCATGACAAGACTCTTCAGATAATGAATCCCACTCATATTCATTTGAATCAATGTCAAAGTCATTACTAGCTTGTAGTTGTAGGATCCGTTCAACAACCTTCTTGGTGGATTCTTCTTTTGTTTCCTTTTTATATCCCAGCCATGTCTTGTCTTTTGGATTGGTTAAGATGGGTTGGATTTGTTCCACGATGCCTTCTTTTCTCTTGCCGATAGGTCCTTGTCCTTCGTACCCCATCTTTTCCAAGATTGAAAATCCTTTGCCATATTGTATTGTTTGTACATTAGTTGGTGTTTCTTGAGATTCAACTTCATCCTTATAAAACCAGTTTAGAATATCCTTGTCATCAAATTCCTCGGTTTGAGTGCTTGATTTTATAAATCTACCATCAAAAAGCATGGCAGGTTGTGATGACTATTGTGTTGAGGTTGATGGTTGACCATAGGACTTTGGGGAAGATAATTGTGAGAGACATAGGGATTTCTCAATAGAATATTCACCCACGCCTTTATCTTTGACTTGGACCTTTTTCTCAAATTGTTTGGATAAAGTTTTGAGTTGGGCTTCATGATTGGTGGGTGTAGAAGGGGTAGCTTCTTCCTTTTTCTCAAGTTGTTTAGATGAGTAACTTGGTTGGATTTCTTCATTTGAGGACGTAGCAGGCGGTTTTGACAAGGAATTTGATTGGCTTGAATTACTTGGGGAGGCAGATGGGGAAGCGAGAGCTTATCTGTTATGAGGCACAAAGACATCCTAGACTGACTTGAGGGTATTGCAATACTAAGGGCTATTAGAATCAGTGGGAATGGTAATCTCTTTCCTATTGCAAGGGAATTTCAAACATTGATGGTAAGTTGAAGGGACTTCCTGCATCTCATGAATCCAAGGACGACCCAAGAGTATATTATATGTTAAGTCTTTTTCCAAAACTTGAAAAATTATATCTTTTTGAATCGGCCCCACCTAAATTGGAAACACAATTAGTCCCTTTGAATCTCTTTCTTCATCATCATATGCTTTGATGGTGATCTTTTTCCTTGAATCTATTGCATTTTCTAAGAATCCCAGTACACAAACAAGCTTTAAAGTACATATATTGAGACCGACTCCTCCACCTATTAGAACGTGCTTGACTCAATTTTTATGTATTAAGACCTCAATGTGAAGTGTTGTATTATGGGGATGAGTGATGGATACGTCATCATTTTCTGAGAAGGATAGGCAATGAGGTGCAACCAAATTCCCCACCATGGCTTGGAACGTACAAACTTCCAAATCTGTTGGTACCATTGTATCCACTAAGGCCTTTTCCAAAATTTCCTTGTGGGTAGGTGAAATCTTGAGGAGTTCCAATATAGATATTTGTGTTGGGATCTTTTGAAGTTGATCAAAAATATTATATTGATGTGATGAGGCAGCGAGTGTTTTGGATGTGCTTCCTTTTAGAACATATTTGGACTATGATCTCGTGGTTGCATTTATAGGCATGTTGTCTTGTTTCCCTTTGTTTTTTATGACATTGATTTGGTTATCCGTTGCAGCCATGTCTTGTTTGATGTTATGGACTTGATTGGATGTGATGTTGGTGTCATTGATTTTCTTTTCATCTATGGTGGTGTCTTGTCCATGTTGAATTGGAATGTCATTAATTTGATTGTTGGCTGCAACAATGTCTTGTGTGTCATTGATCTTGATGTCATTTGTCTGATCCTCAATTGCTGAAATATGAAAGATGGTGGTATCATGGACATAGTTTACATTTTTCCCTTTGTTGTTCATTGTAGAGGATTCCCCTTTGTCATAATTTGGTAAGGGATTCTTGAATGCACCATGATCATCATTTGTTTGGGGTCCTTCTATTTGTATGATATTCTGGTCAATCAAGTCTTGTACCTTGTGCATTAATTGCATATAGTTAAATTTGTTAGATGGCCTTTCAACCGATGAAATTCATAGTAATGGGCATCATTCCACCATGACGATTTCACTTTTGGCTCAAAACCTCGAGTGTCCGATAAAGTGATAAGATTTTTTGCAAGAAGTTCTTTCAATGCGGATTCTAGTGATTGACCCAAAGGTGTGAATTTCCTACGATTTGATGGTGTTTGATATGGTGGTGGTCGAGATGGAGCATTATTTTGGTTACTATTCTAATTGGTATTTTGATTTTGATTGGTGTTGTTTTGGTTGGTTTTGGTGGTAGCTGTTGTCAAATTAAATATTGGTTTGGCATTTTGTGTTTCAGCTGAAGCATCATTGTTACTAGTATTCAAGGATAACTTTAAGAAACCCCCCCTCGGCAAAGGTGTAAAATCCTAGCGAATCTTTCCTTTTATTTGAAAAAATATATTAATTGTCCTGGCGAATCTTATGCACAGTATTAAAAAATTTGTAAAATCCTGGCAAATCTTCATGAATAATTGGTAAAAATAATAATCACAGTGGCGAATCCTAGTGAATAATCACTACAAAGATTAATTACAATGGTGAATCTCTCCTTTAAAAATTTGCATAGTTGGTTGACGCAGTTGCCCCATATATTGTTTTTTTTTTTTTAATATTGAAGTAGGGGCCCGAGGACGGCAGCCACCAGCGGGGTCAAGGGGCAACGCCCCTTGTGAGGGTCAAGGGGGTAGAGCCCCCTTGTGGGGGTCGAGGGGGCAACGTCCCCTCATGGGGTTCAAGGACAATGGCCCCGGCACACATAAATTCACTATTGAAAATGCATTGGAACACACACAGATGAAGTGTTTTTAAAAAATCTCACTTGAAAAGTAAGACTAAATGAAACTTGAAAATTTTACCATTTATTAGCTTTTAAATCATACGGCTGCAAGTTCATTCCATGAGTGAATATCGGCGTGAGTGAACATCATCAGTGGGACACTTAGGGATGTCCCGTCGATACAACTATGATGATGTATGCCATGAACTATTGGAAATAGTGAATGGTGGAGATCAAACAGAGCTTTGATCGGATGTCTTTCCGAGAGCTTCACGTGAATATTGTAGATTCCCTTCATGATTCTCCAAAATTACACAAGTGGTGTTTTTGTGCCTTGGTGGACCCCAAGTGGAGTATGGAAGCCTTATCAGCGTGAGTGAACATCATCGATGGGACACTTAGGGATGTCCTGTCGATACAATGATGATGATGTATGTCATGAACAATTGGAAATAGTAAATGGTGGAGATCAAACAGAGCTTTGATCAGACGTCTTTTCGGGAGCTTGGTGCGAATATAGTAGATTCTCTTCTTGATTCTCTAGAATTACACAATATTACTAGCGAATATTATTAATATTTTTAAATTTTACTATATAAACTACTAGCGAATCAGTGCCAATGACACATTGTTTACATGGCGAATTAATCGAGATGAATTATTTTTTTGTAAAAACTTGGCGATTCAGTCTCCGTTTTAGCTTGTACTATTCGCCATTTTTGGAGCTCCCAATTTCTATTATTCACCAATTGGCGAAGATTCGCCACTAAAGTTTTCCCTACTAGTATTCTTGTATCTTTGCCAAAACTTGGGTTTATCATTGTTGGAGGAGTTTGTTGAGTTGTTTTCATTGTAAATTTTCACAAGACTCCTCTCTTGACCAAAGCTTCTTTGATTTTGATTCAATTTTTTAAAGGTAGGTTGACATTGCAATTCAAGCCTATAGCTCATATCATCATTTAAATTATCAATGAACACTTCCATATTTTATTTTTCTGGTATGGGACGAGGATATCTTGCAAATAATCTCCTCCACCTTTGTAAAAGTACGAGAAAGGATTCACCCTTTTTCTGTTTTACATTGCAAAGGTCCTTCATTGTAATCTCATTTTGAATGTTATAAGAGTATTGGGTGATAAATTTGTTGACCAATTCTTCAAAGGATTTGATTCCTAGGGGTAATTGCAAAAACCATTGCATACATTATCCTCCCAAGCTTCGGGGGAACAATCTCATCAAGTAAGTTTCCTCGTATAAGAATTCAAGGCTCATGGTTCAAAATTCCCTTATGTGATCTATAGGGTCTATTTTACCATTTTATTTATCATATTTAGGGAATTCACAATGCTTAGGGAAGGGTATCATGCTCACAGCTTGATCAAAAGGGTATGGGAATATGTCTTGTATCAAGTATCTTTTTGTGGTTCCCTTTTGCATGTCAAGAAGTTGTTGAAGATTTTGCATTTGATTGGTTAAGGCAGCTACTGGATCTGTATTTGGGGGATTAGTTTTAGTCTCTTTGGGTTCTCCCTTTAGTTGATTAATATCAAAGTTGTCGAGCAATTTGGCACCTGTTTAGCCAACATTAACAAATATATTTCTCCGTCTCTTTCTAAACCTTTTTCCATGAATTTATGGAAGTTAGCATCTTGTTGTGGCGTTTGAATGTCATCCTCGGTTATTTCCTCAATTTCAGGTGCATGGAATTCATGGAATGGATTTTTCTCAACTTCAGCCATCATGTTTTGAGTTTCAAGTTTTTTTTCTTTGAGTTTTCGCCTTTGTGATCTTGTTTGAACGGGAATACAAGTGATGAAGATTTGACTAAACTTAGATCTTTGTTTAGGAGTACCAAAAGGACTAAGTTGAATCTAATTATACAACGTTTGTTTTGGGATGAAGGATGATAAATCCTAATAAAGGATGATGAATCTTGATGGTGAAACTCAACTACTAATCAGAGATAGGTGTGATGATGAGGCACTTTTATATGTTTGATCAAAGCTTAGGTAGAGGATTTTCACTTGTAAATGCTAGTTCCAATAGCTTTAATACTTTGGTATGACTGGGGAATAATTCTATTTTGAAAAGGATCCTGGACTGTGAGTTTAAACTTTGAGAAAACAGTGAATTTAGCTCTCTGGTTTAATTTATTTTTTTAATGCACTAGAACAGTGCACAGATCCGCTAAATGACAGATGTGTTAGGGAATATATTGGATGCGCTAAAAGATGGTCGGTATGCATCGAAATAGTCAATGCATATGCTAAAATATGGAAGGTATGCGCTAGGAGACACAGATGCGCTAAAACAGGGGATGTATGCACCAGAACAGTCAATGGATGCGCTAAAATGTGGAAGGTATGCGCCAGGACAATAAATGGATGTGCTAAAATATGGAAGGTATGTGCTAGGATAGTAAATGGATGCGCTAATCTAGAAAATGTCTTCTATTTTTGATAGTTTGATTGATTTTTCTTATTTTCTGGAAGGGAATTTGATTGTTTGAAGGGATGTTCTTCTGAATTAGTGGTTGGACACTTATGTGTGTGATGTTTGTTTGAATATTGTTTTGAAAACAAACATGTAAGACACATCAAGCAAGTATAATCCCTAAGGCTATATCTAGGACAGTATTTACTGGATTCCCACTTGGATTACTCATGTTGTGCTTACTTTTAGCGGATGACTAGAAGCTTGACCACATTGGCTCCCCTCCATGACACTCACTTCTCGGGTCAGCCAAGCTTCAGTTCTCATGAATCTCCCATGAAAAAATTTTCATCTCTATTAAAAGCCACAAGAATATGGGATGACTTCAAAGGTTATACCTCCTGCAACAGCAAATAGAAAGGGAATTATTGGCTTACTACAACAAAGGGTTCTAATATAGGCATTTCGTTCATGGGGGATCATCCATACGGCAAGAGACCATTGTTGCCCTTCTTGTCGAAACAATCCTCATGATACTTGAACTTTCCTCAAGTACCCACACTTATATACCGACTGGAAGTTGCTTGGCTTTAGCATGTTACCAATTGGGTCATTCCTTGGGGTGATTACTTTTTCCCACCAGGCAGGCCCTCTAAGGATAAATTGCAATAAAAAGAATGGGTATGGCTTTTTGGTCACCCAGTTAAGGGGAGAGCATATGCCTACCACTCCACAAGCACAACAGACATGGTGTTCTTTTACCCCCTAATTAAACTAGGTTCCTAATTTAATCAAAAGAAACAAAAAAAACTCCAGTCCCTACAAAACAATCCTTTAGTAGTTTTAGATTATTGGTCTTTGGCAACGTTCTTATGGTTTCAGAAAATTCTCTGACAGCGTTTAAAATTCCTGCAAAACAAAGAGATATTGATTAGCTCTAGAATCATGAATTTCTGCAAAATAAACCAGATGCGCCAAAACAGACATTAGATGCACTAAAAGATCACACAAGTGCACTATAAAAACTAATGTATGCACTAGAACATTCTATGAATGCGCAAAAAGATAGAGTGAATGCGCTAGAAAATCCCCTGTATGCACTGAAAGATAGTATGTATGCACTAAACGAAAGGATAGATGCACCAAAACAGTGCCTAGATGTGTAGGAGGATGTTTCGTATGCGCCAAAAGAACTCATGGTCGCGCTAAAAGACTTCACGTCTGAAACCTATAAACACACTTTCCAAAAAAATGTTAAAAATAGGGGTTGGGCCCCATGGTGGGCGCCAATTTATGTGTGATATAAAAATATGCATATCTGAAAGATAAATTTAACCACACAACCAATGAAACATATTACATTAATGAAATTGAAATAACAAAACAAGCTGCTACAACTATTCATTCAAAATCATTCCATTGCTCTCTAATCTTAGGGATCTTCTGATTCATGCTCTCAGATTTGTACGTTGCACATGAATTTATCATATGACAACCTAAGAAATGAGATGATATACGAAATGCAAGACTATATGCCTACATTAAACATGATTATGGGTCCTATGATATACAATGTCGAATGGTAGATGATATGCTATTGAATTTCAAAATGATGTTAAGATGATTGCTAGGATTAAGATGCAAATCTAAATGAAATGTTATGAGAAATACTACAAAACAAATGCAACAACTAAGATCCTATAAAGGAAATTTTCCATTATAACACTACTTCAAATCAAATGCTAAAATGCAAGACTAAGATGCTATGCTAATGCCTTCAAATGCAATACTGATTTATGCAGAGTAAGTTTATGCTCAATCTCCTATGCAAAAGTTGTAAATGAGCCTCTTATTTATAGATTTTCCAAGGCAACAAATGATGTGCCAGGATTCAACGGTCGAGATTATGATCCAGAGAGATCAACAGTAGAGAGTGAGGAAGTTGGAGGGAATCATGGAAGAAGTTCCAAGTGTAAAGGAGAATCAAATGGGAAGAGAAGCCATGTGTCCCAAAGTTTGTTGTAGGTTGTTGATGAAAATTCTAAATTTACAAATTAGAGATATTTAAATTCATGTGACACATGGTAAGGTGGATGATGAGGTGGGAGGTTAGAAGAATATGTAGAAATGTGACAAATTTGAATTTAAAGGTTCAAATTTAAATTTGAGGGAATCAATCAAATAAAAAAATATATTTGAATTTTTTTATTTAATTAAATCTAGAGGAAAATGATTTTAGATAGGAAGAATTAAGAAATGAACTATATAAATAAATTTTGTAATTTATTTATAAGTAGAGGAATTAGGATTTATTAATTAAATAACTAGTATTTAATCAATTTTCTCCAGACCATTTTTAGGCGTATACAATAATTATTCAATGTTCAATGTTTTGTAGGATCATAGTCTTTGAGTTAATCTTTTCAAAAACTATAATTTGTAATATATTTATTTAATTATTATTTGTATTTTTATTTTCTAATGAATATAATATTTTTTACCAAACATAATGGTACGAAAAAATAAAATTAAAAAATGTGTGCACCTTCTATATTGATTCTTTGTTCTAACAAAAATGTTAGTTTGGACATATACAAAAGAAACTACATTATGACATAATATTGATCTAATTTATAATTAGTGCAAATTAAAAATTAATAATAAATAAAATTACCAAAAAATGTACGTCTTAAATATTAGTGTTGACAATTAATATTTAAGAAATTACAAATTTATTTTATTTCCCAAAAAAAATATGTGTTATGACATAATATCACTCTTAAAAATTAAAAACGGGTTACTAAGAAATATTTTAAGAGTGAGACATTATTATTTTTTAAATATATATTTAAAATCTATATATATAATCTAAAAAAAAAAAATCCACATCATCTTCAAATTCTTAATATTTTTAGTTTAAAATATGAAAAGTAAGAATTTAGTTTAAAATATCAGTTTTAATATTTTATTTTTATCATATATATATATAATAAAAAATACTATTATGAAATTTTCCCTTATTTTTATATTTTTATTAAAATTGAAATATATTTTAAAAAAATATCAACCACTTAATAACATTTTAATTATTTTAATTTTTTAAAATATGAAAAGAATATTTAGACCATGTAAATATAAAAGCCATAGATGATGATGATAATGAATATGATACTCTCATCACATAGACCGTCCATGTCAAATAAAATAAAATCATCCAATGAAAAAATAAAATGAAATGCCCAATCTCATGATCTCGTGGTGTTCCTCCAAAGTACCACATTTATCAAAGGGAACACAAGGTACATCAATTTAATAGAATTTAAGTGAGATAAGATAGGGTAAAATTTATTATCCCACTTAATATGTTATTTAGAAAATTTCCACTTATAAAAGCCTTACTCTATTTAGACTAAATTTATGATAAAAGGATACAAATAAAACATTTGTTAAGCTGTGTGCAAATTTTGGTATGGGACTTATAATAATAATAATAAATCTAAATAATTTGTGGTAAGCTATTTAAGATGGGCACGAAATATGGCATTTATTAAATTAAATCATAATTTAAAAAATGGAAATGTTTTGTAGATGACTTCATTAAGTTATGATGAAAATTGTAATGAAAAATGGGTATCTTGAGGAAATAGAAAAGATGATTGAAAATAATTTAATAATTCATTATATATGAAAATAGATCATAAAAAGAAGTGACTCATTTTGTAAGTATATTTAGTCGAGTTTATAGTCATTTTAATATATTTTATAAATGTTATGTTTTTATATAAATATTTTTACATTATTATAATTAATATTCAATATATTTATCTCTTGCTTTGTCATTTTAGTATAGTTTTTTTTCTCCGAAGAAACCTCCCACATGAAGCTATACAACATACAACCACTTGAGCTAGCCCTCTAGGCTATAGTATAAAAATTTTGAACATTGGTTAATATTAGAATATGTAGAGAATGTGGCATAATATCATCCATCAATGTTTCAAAATAGCAAGTGTAAATTATTCTATAAACTACACATAGTAATTTTAAATATATAGTTTTTTTAAATTATCTATAAATAATCTTCTTTTATATGTATGAATCAACATTTGAAATGTTGTCGCCAAATATTACATTAACATGACAATGAAGACAAATAAGGAAACACTAACAATATCAATCAAAAACGTTGACAGCATGAGTAAGTATTTAATGGTTAATGTGTGTTAGATGGTATATAGATTGTATTCACTTGTATAAATTTTTATTTTTTCTTACTTATATTCTTTTTTTAACTTCCCATTTGATTTTTTTTTTTAATATTTAAATTTCTTATTTTAAAAAAAAATTAAATATATATTTTTTTTAGTTTCTATTTTTTCAAATTAAGAGGGTTATAGTTATAATTTTAGAGATTATTGTTTTCTCTAATTTACTTACTTTCTATTTTCTCTTTCTTCAATTTTATTTTCCTTTTACAATTTTAAAAAAATCTTAAAATTTTGAAAAATTCAAAGTTTAGTAATGATTTTTTCATTTTTTCATTTTTTTTAATTTTATCATTATTTATTTATTTATTTGTGCATTAGAAGAGATACTCAAATATGAATCTTTGCAACTACAATCAATTTGAAATGAATAGTTAGCAAAAACAAATTACATAAGTTTGATGTAAAAGTAGATAGCATAAATCAATTTGAAAAAAAAAAATTATCACATTTTTATATGTAATTGTTTTATTTTAAATATTTAGCTTCTTAATTAAGATTTTTCAAATATTTATTACTTAATTTTATATGTATACATTTGATTATATATTAATATCTTGTAAATGAGATTGTTTAATATTCTAGATTGATCATCTTTTAAAATAAAAATAGCATTTATTTATTGATATTTTGAAATATGATTCTAAAATTTTATACATTGTTTATTTTTAAATATATAATTTAATTAATTATATATGTAGATATATTTATTTAGTTCCGAAGATATAATTTAATTAATTATATATATATATTTATTTAGTTCTGAAGCAAGTAAAGAGGATCACAAGTATATATATACTAAAGTAAAATTTTAATTTACATAAATTAAAAATGATAAAAATTAATTAATATACATCCAACACAAAAAATTATTGTAGCAAAAACTAACACATATTTATGCAAAATTAATGGTGTGCATTTAAAATTAAAATTTTCCAACCAATTTTTTCTTAAACAATCTAATTAAAAAGTGATGTAATTCCTATTGCAAAGCTAACCCAAATTTTGATGTAGCTAATAAAGGTTCCTAGATATCTAACCCAAAAAAAATGTTAAATAGCATCACATAGCTAATATAATTGTATCAAGAAAGAAACCTTAAATATTTGTTAGTTTAATTTTAATTTAATTTCTAACAATAAATCTAATTTTTAGCATAGTGAAGCTCATAATTAAAAAAAAATTAATAAATTCACAACAAAACATTGAGTACAACAATAACTTAATTTGATTCATGATTGCAAGATTAGCATGAGTTTTGTGGTGTCCAACTTCTATCTTGTTAGCAATGCAACTCACACTAGCTTGCACATTATGGAAGTCACCATAGTTACTCAAGCACGGTATCTTTGAGAGTGGAAGAGTCTTGCAAGAGCTTGTCACTCAATTATGAATTTTCTTGTCTTTTGATTTGGTGGTTAATGCTTGGAACATATTGAAAAAGTTTATAATTTGAACTCTAATACTTTTATTATGTGATAGTAGTGATGAGATTTTTTTATGATATGCTATATACTATTTGATGGTCTATATATATGTTATTTTATTTTTTATATCTTAATTATTATAGTCAATGTTTCTCAATTTGATATTCTCTTATAGTTATGATGGTAAACTATTTTGTAATATAAGAGTAAAAGTTTTATTCAATATTAAAAAAAAACATGAGGTTATTAAAGTCTCCTCAAAAATCCACCATGTAAAGAGTGAGGATATAGATAAATAAACACAAATAAGGAGGCTAAAAATAATTAATCTAACGAAGGGTTATTCAATTGGTTGAGTTGTTGAGCTCAATGAGTGAGGTTGATGGTGTGCTCTTTGATTACATCATCTTCCACAATTCAAATCTCTCATAGATGCGATTGGATAATACCCAACTCCTAATGACTTTTGACAGATTGAATACCCCTAATCGTAACTTAATAAAAAAAAACTTATAATTTTAATATATACTTTTTCATAATATTATAATCTACTATATAATTAATATCTATATAATCTAATTATTTTTATTTAAAAATACTACTCTCATTTCAAAACTTCTCTCAATCACAAATATAATTAAAACCACAATAATTAATAATTTCCACTTATTTGTTTAACATTATATCTATGAATCCTACCTATATCTTGAAAAAAATAAAATTCCAATCTATTTAACAAAATTCCAAGATAGTGAAGTCAAGGGGCCAAAGTTTGTAACTACCCACCATATACTATGCATAGAAGATATAAATCAATCTTATATTGATTTGATTGTAGCCATTGTTACTTGACTATGTGTTTGTTGTAGTTGTCCTTACAACTTTTTTTTCTCAAGACCCAATAAAAAACAATTGACCATATATTAAAATCCTTAGAACTAATTTTATTGTCGATATTGTCTCTAGTAGAATTTTCCATTGGATGGCAATTGTTTAGTTTAGATCTATGAAGAGGCCAAAGGAATATACTTCTAGTTGTTAGGATGGAGATCTATTGGAGCTCGACATCCAACTTGCAATTATTTTTATCATACCATAGAATATGATTAGACTCTTCTACTCCCTAGGAAAGAAATGATTTGATAATGGTTGTAACAATAGAATATCTTCTTGAAGTTAAAAACTTCTTTAATATTTAATATTAAAGCTCAACTTTATCCTTTTTACACTCTAATCCCATAAAATTTAAAATTTAAAATGTACCCAAATAATGCAATCCACCTCATGGTTACCTTTGTGGTCAAACAAGTCATGTGATGTAAGCTCTTGGGTTTTCTAATTATCATTTATAATAAGCTATCCATCCAAAAGAGTACATATTTGGTAGCTTCCATTACCTCATTTTAATGGTTAATTAACATTTCCTCTGAATAATTTAATCATTAATTAGAATGATCCTACTATTTCATGTCTACAAGATCATTAAGATACTATTTGTTTTATGAAAAGAATTTAGAGACACCTTTTATGAAAGAGACATATTATAAAACTACTTTGAACACATGCCATCAACATTAAAAATTTCCTTCTTTAGGTCTTTTGTTCTCAAGTAAAGGGATTTAGAGTTTTAGGTCAAAGTTCTTACACATGCACTCTAGCACGTGAGCAAGCATTTTATTTTGGTTGCATGTGTTTTTGCATGTTCTAATGGTGAAAATATTGTATCCAACTTATAACATCATCTTCAACTTGGTATTAGAAAACTTAAGGGTTGAATGCTTAGCACATGATTAGCTAGGGAAAAGTGGAACAAATTTGCTAGGAATCACACGCCCTCATTCTTTGCACATGGATTTGGTCATTGCTCATCACATGTTAGATTATTAAGTTCAAATAAATCTTACCCACCTTGTAATTCTACCAACTTTTGTTTATTTTATTTTTAATGAATAAGTATCATATATATATTCTATTATAGTTGATTACATTTTTAAGAAAAGTATCAAACTAAAATCAATGGAAATTAGTTAAATTATTCAAATGTATTTTTTTATCGAAATGAAAATCAGATTAAAAATTGTATATTTTTAGGAGCGGAGGGTCTAGTTCGATTGGTTAAAGAATTTTGTTGCAAGCAAGAGGTCACGAGGTTTGGTCTCCCTTTCATCCCCATGGTACCAGAGGATGTGTCATGCTAGTGTCATCGATCACATAAAAAAAGTTTACTAAGCACATTGCAGTTCATGGGGGGCTATTCGATTCTTGTAGTCTATATATATATATATATATATGAATTTATTTAATCTAACTTTGATTTTTTTCAAAAAAAATGAAGTGCAAATCAAGTAACATGATAATATAATGTGTAGTAAAAACACTTTAATATTCTATCTTCATTTTTTCTATGTATTAATCATATTTTAATTTTTTAATTATGAAAATTGAAACTTCAAAAAAATATATATATAAAAGGGCTACCCAATTCATGTAGTTTAAAAAAAATTGTATATTTTTAGAAACTGCAATATGAATTTATTTAATCTAACTTCGATTTTTTCAAAACAAATGAAATGCAAATCAAGTAACATGCTAATATAATATGTACGAAAAATATATTTTAATATTCTATCTTCATTTTTATTAATATTAATCATACTTTAATGTTTTAATTATGAAAATTGAAACTAAAAAAATTACATTATTTTTGTACATACATATTATTTAATAACTTACATCTAAACCACTAAAAAATAAAAAATAAACAATTACATTTTACTTTATTTGTTTGTCCAAACTTTTATGTCACCAACACATCTTTGATATGATGTATGTTTTGGCACACAATTAAAAACATGAATATTAGTAGTATTCTTTCTTCTCACCTTCCAAGGCAACATTTTCTCTAACCAGATCTATATAAGACATCCATATCTCAAGAAGACATAATTAATTTACTCCTTTTTCTAATATTAAACTATACAAAACATGTAACAAACCCATTTCTTCTAATGAAGGGGGGAAGCCCTAGAAGTGCCAAACTATTTGGAAATTGTGCTCGCGTGAAAGATATATAAAATGAAATTTAATTATTATATTATTTTTGCTGTCCAAATCTTGAAATGTACCCAATTTCTTTTTAATAATAGGAGCTTGGAAGGAGCCCTACAATTTGGAAAGTGTGCCCCTAGCTAATCAAATTGGGCTTTAAATTATTTGCCTTAACATTAGCTTTCATAAATTAAGTCCATATTTATAATGAAAGAAAGTGGCTCTTCCATCTTCTTGTAATGGAATAAATACACATTTACATAAATTAGTTAAGGTAAATAATTATTGGGAGAGCTTGGAACTCGAACAATAAATATAGAATTTGGAAATATGGCTTAAATTTTGAGTAAGAAAATGTATTGTTAAAGAAGTTTGAAATTGATATATTAAGGTGTAAAAGAATTAGGATTTGAGAATTTGGTTGATAATAGTGTTGGTAGTTTGAATGATTGATTTTAGGAGAGACGAATAGATTTAGAATTACAAACTTGATGTATGACTATTTAGTTCACTTTTGCGAGTGCTTAACTATATTATAAGTTATAGATTTGAACTGGCAAGAACTTAATGATACAAAAATTCACAATATTTTTTATCACAATATTTCTTTTACATGGATTCTGCACATCATGCCTATAACTTGATGACTGACATAAGTGTGCCTCAACTTGAACGTGTGTCTAAATTGAGGTGGAATCAAGAGATGGCATTTGGGATCTTGCTAGGTAAAGATTTGGCCAAGCCCCTAGGTAGACTATTTCAATAACTATGGAAAATGAGTGAAGACAACAATAGAGCATACATGAATAACTAAGAAAATATATGTCAATGTATGGCCTAATAATGTTTCTATGGATATAATGAATGTTCTATGGCAAGGTTATCAAATGATTGTAGATGATTCCCTTGTGATGTGCAAATGCATTAGGGTATGTCCTTAAATATAAGAACATAGTACATAAATTCACACAAATGTTTGCTAAGTCAACTCAAAATGGCTAGTAGGAAGGAGTCAACATTGTTCATTTGAATTTTTAGATTTAGAATTTTGAGGTTTGAATCTATCACTATAAAAATTACTTGGCTCAATATGCACCTAAAAATCTAGTCCAGGGTGACAAATAGGTGATCTATAGATCAATATCAATTCTTGGGGATCAATGATGAAAAAATTAATTCAAGATTAAGTCGTGAGCCAATTTTTATTCAAGAATACATTACTTAGAGACCTGCTCTTGCAAAAATGATGCTTTGTTCAAAGTGGGCACAAAACATAAGGGAAAAGGGCACAAGTGTGTGATTTTCACAATTACACTTTGCCCCCACTTTGATGTGCATTTGAACTACCATGAGGATATATGCCAAATTAATGTGAAGGAAATTTAATCCTAGAACTATTATTCCACTCTTAAGGCTAAGGGGTGTCATCAAGAAGGTAAAATAAGAGTTCATTAATAGATTGGGGAGAGTTAAGGGTTAAATAATGAAAATGGGTATTGTCTCCTACAGTTCAAGATCAACTTAAACTTGGGAGGGTATTCCCAAAGGTGTTCTTAATATGTTTTTATATTTATTAAATTATAGAATGTCAAAAATAATTGATAGCTATACCTAATGTACACTTCAGCCCTATTATTTGTCAATTAGGTCAAGATAAAATAGCCACAAAAAATATGTATTATAGTTGATTACGAGACCTTGCATGTGCACCTATAGATATTAATACCATTACAATCCCTATGGATGATTTTATTTTACATTACATATATAGTGGCAAGGTGCAAACATATTGGTCATGACCTTATGAACAATATGTATAAATCCTAGTCTACTCCTATGACTAATAAGGACAAAAAGATATTTTAATGAAATTCATTTGATCCTTAACCAATATAGACAAGTACCTACTCCATTGGGCAATAGAGTCATGAACAACAAAGAGGAAGGAGATAAATCTTGTAAAGCATTAACAAAACCATATTTACATTCATACGAAAACCAAAGATTATATTTCATGCGATGTACAAACTTAATAATCCATAACTAGAACTACAATGACTCACATGGAATGCAAGAATGGCCATTATAAAATATTTAAAATACACTATATTTTGTCACACATACATCAAACTCTCATTACATTCATGCCAACTAATGTGGTAAGAGGAAATACATAATTGTGATTAAACTATTCCCTTAAATCATTACAAACAAGTTCCATGGGAACATATCATTATAGAAAATATGCTTTACAAAACTTTCATATGATTTAAAAGATGTATCTTATTATTTATATTTTAGATGTGTAGCATTTGATACCCCATAATATGTTTGGAGCTCATGATAGATTAAAAAAAAAATTAGCTTAGCAACCTACAATTCTAATGAAGTGTGAACAAGTATTTATAGCAATGATAAATTATTTCCCTTATCTCATAAAAATTGGCTTCAAATCTATACATTCAAAAACATCTACTACATTGATGGTATCCCACCTAAGGAAACACCATCCTTCATTTGAAAAATATATTTAAAAGCACACCTAAGAGATTGAATTGTATTTTTGGATGGGAAGCCAACTTTGGGACATTGCAAAGGTCAAAGTGAGACCTTAATATAAATCTAGAAGTTGTTGGGGGTAGGTGGATGAGTGAACAATTTACGAAACATAAGATGTGTCAAAGTTTTGAAGGTTAGGGATTGAGGGAAACTCATAACTCTTACCACTTTTCAAGGGTCAAGAATTAGGCATATGGTATGCTAGGTACTTAGGAAGGAAAATATTGAAACACCAACACTTGGATAAGGATAAATAGTGAGAGATGGGGTAAAAAAGAATTAAGGATTGGGAAAAGATGTATCGAGTACCCAAGTAATGGTAAACTTGAAACTTTGATGTAAAAATTAATTTGAGGCAAAAGGTCAAGGTTTCAAGGGTTAGGGTGATAGGGAAATGGTATATGGAAAATTGAAACTTTGATATCCCATAACACATAGAAACTTGAACACAAAACACCCAACACTTGGATATTTTCTTGGATTTTTACAACTTCCAATAGATGAAAGAACCCACTTGATATTTCTCGAATTAGTAATTAATGGTTGATAAAATAAGGCAAGGGCAACAAAGGGGAAGGGACTCAAGTAAAATTTAGAACTATGAAATTCAGTCCCAATAGTAGGCTTCATACAACAATGTGAAAATAGAGGGACTAGACTAATGGTAAGGATATAGAGAGACTAGCTAAAGTGGTGCTTGTAGAGTTGCAAGGTGGTGTTTGGTCGCCTTCACATTATGATAGAACAATTCAAGAGCCCAAAGATCCATGATCACTAGTCGACTAACAAATATATAAAAAGAACACTAAGAAAATCATATTAAACTACAACCCAATAATAAATCAAGTTAAAAGAACATCAAAATCAATGGCCAAGGATCAAAGGTATGAGATAAGTTGTGAGTCATTTACCAACGTGGTGACCTGCGGACTACTACCCAAAATTTTTGAAAAAGTTTGTTATTTAATAAAACTAAAGGAAGTGCATGTAGATTTCCAAGTGAAAATTACTTTGACAATAAAGCTTTTAGAAAAAAAGCATGGAGACTTAGAATATTTCTTTGGCATGGTTCAAAAAATATTTCACTAAATACATATAGAAAATCTATTACAATAAATTTTTTAATTTTTATGAATAAAATAAAATATTTTAGGACTAGTAAAAACAAACTAAAAACCATATTCTAACCATTTAGCCTTCAAATTTACTAAATACATTTAAAATGTCTAATTAAACATTTAACTACAGTACAACAATAGAAAAGTGTATTATCTTCTTCAAATACATATTTAACTTGCAATCACACCTTGGTGTACAATGGGTACACTGAAGAGGTGTGAAAGGTCAATTAGGGAACTTTTTGGTCTATTAGTTGCATATACTTGTGTAGTACATGAGGTCAATTAATAGGTCATTTAGCAAATGATTGTGCAACAAGAGTCTCAATGGAGAAGTGGTAGATTCAAATCAACTATACATCCACTTAGAAGAATCCAAACGCAATTGAAACAAAACCTTTGAGGCTTCCAATCCATCCAATGTTGTATTAAACAAAAGGGTCAATACATTGGAAAGTTTGAGGCGCTCTCTATCTCTAGTGGTTTCTCTCTCTAACTTATATTTTAAGTTTTAATGTTGAAATTTAAAAATTTAAATTTAAATTTTAAAAAAAATTATTCTACAATAAATTAAAATTTAATAAAAAAATTAATTATAAATTAAATTAATTTTAATAACTTTTGATTATTATTTGTAATTTTATAAAAAGACAAATAATTAAAATAAATTTCAAATTTAAATCTAAATTAAAAATTAAAATAGAATAAACTAAATATAAAGTCAAAATTTACAAAAAAAATCATTTTATTAATTTTGTAGAGTTGAAATATTAATAAAATACGTACATAAGAAATATAATTAATATATTAATAAATATAAATTTATTATAAACTTGAGCATAAATATATAAATATATAGTTAAGTTCTTAAATAAAGTAAATTCAAAAAATTAAAACCCTATTAAACTATATTAAAATTGTTAAAGGTAAAATTTTAACTTTTATATGAAAATTTGCAAGTAAAATCAAATTGAAAAAGTTAAAAAAGAAAAAAAAAAACCTATTAAAAAGGTAAAATATAATACAAATATAATTACTAGTAACTTAACCTACAATCGTATTCTTAGTTGAAGACATTGTTATTAATTAGGTCGGGAAAGAAAAAAACTTAAACTAAAATTTAAATTATATGTATATATTTTAAGTATAATATTATAGTATAAATTATTTATTTAAATAAATTATGTTTATTTATTATTATATATTATATTTGAATTGTATATAATATAAATTATATAAAATATTTAAAAAATATTATTATATGCTAGAAATATATATTTATATTAGATATGTTACATATTTATTATTTAATTATATATAAAATTTAAATTATATTTGCATTTATTATTGTATATTATATTCTATATATATTATTAAATGTAATCATAATATATAATCAATATATAATTATTTTCAATATAATATCTTCCTCTGATATTATTAAAAAAGAAAAGGACAAAACTAAATTAGAAATATATATTAAAAAAAATTGATTTCGGATAGAATTAATTTAGAGAAAAAAAGTCGTGGATTCTCTATGAGAATAAAGGAAAATAAAATAAAGGCGGGCAAAATAAAATAGTGGCTAGAATTAAAGAGAACGACGAATGTGAAAAATGGGAAGGAAAAAGACAAACATGAAAAACGACGGTATAAAAGGTGAATAGACAATGACGATCATTTAGATCGTCTTGCATGCCCTATCTAAACCTCCTCATCATTGATGAGCAAAGTGAACTCGATAAAATTCAAATAAAATATACCTTCGACGTAAAATATTTGTAATTAACAATAAAAAAGAAAGAAGAAGATATTTATTATCTCTTCACATGCATATAAATATTTGTAATTAGAAAGGGAAAAAATATCCATATCCTAATAAATATCTCTTTACTATTGTAAATTTACCTAACATGGTTGGTGCTTTAATAAACTTGTGGTCGATGTGAAAGGACACCAATAATTTTTCAATGTCCATCAAATACATTGCTATGGGGTCCCACGAATGTTTTGTACTCTTTTTTAAAAAGGTTTCTATGTAGAGTGAGTTGTCTTCTAGGTACTATTGAAAAATGCACTAAGATGAGCAAACATTTTTAAAACACAAGGCATGTCCTCATTGAAGAAGAACCTCTAATATTAGATTGTTCTGGATAGTTTTTGAGGTTGTCCCCTCTCTTTCTAAATTTATGTTGAATTGAAAGGCAAGTGGCTTGAAAGATCACTATCTTGCCATATAAAATCCCTGTATGCACTCCCAAGTACAAAAAAATATCCTCTTTTTCTTGCTAGTGGCTATGAACCCACTTGCCTTATTTCTTCACATGTCTTATCTTTTAAAGAACAATTTGCCCATGACATTATGGTATGGTAGGTGATAGTAGACTTTTGGTTAGGAGGAGTGAGTGAAATGGGTATTTTTTAATAATATTTATGAGATAAAATAATTTATAAGAAAAAAATAGTAATTAAATTGTTTTGCATATTAATATCTTAAAAAAATAATAAATGAGAAAATAAAATATCAATAAATAACTATCTCATTTCAATTTTAAGATCCTTAGAAAGATTGTGAGCACTAGAACATAACACATGTGGGGTAAGTTGGAAAAGTGTTACAAGTGGTTTGTATAGATAATGTAAAAAGTGGTGTTTATACATAACACAGCATGCTGAGTGTCCCACATGAATGGTACTTAGTACAAATGTTCACTCATACACTTGGGTAAAGGCTTATCTCATTAGAACGAATAATATAGCCATACAAACTTGAAGTAGCATTATATTAGTTAAGAGGCTATTATCCAAGTAGAATATTCGTTCATCCTCTTTTCAAGTCCTAAGGATGTGGAAGGCAATTAATTTGTTATGGTTATAGTATTTATTTATTTAGAATGTCTTTTATAAATTTTAGTATGTTTGGTAAACTTTTTTCATATGATCGGTGACGTTGGTGCGACACATCTTTCGGTACCAGAGGGATAGGGGGAGACTAGACCTCGTGACCTCTTGCCTATAGCAAGATGTTTTAGTCAATCGAACTACGCCCCCCGCCCCAAATTTGGTTATAGTATTCAAATGTATAATTTGAAGTCAATAAAATTTATAATTATAAATAGTTTTTTTAATACTATATATTTAAGCAATGTTTGGAAGATGTAATAAGTTATTTTTATTAATTTATATTTTATAAATAGTGGTTTATAAGAAAGAATTATTTTTTAACCATAAATAATTTGTTTAAGGGAGAAGATCTGATAATTATGTATTCTAATTTTGCATTTTGTAGGTGGTGGTTTTCAATGATTCATTTTTTATAATAATTTATTTGGCAAGTTTACTACTTAAATCTAAGGCTTTAAGTCCACCATCAAATATGATATCACATTAGCGTATTTTTGTTGAGATGTTATGAAATACATACAAAAAAAAGTGAGTCCAATAATATGCATTGTCTAGTTTTTTGATATACCCATGTGACATTATATGACTTGTCTTTTTCGATGGGACTTGTTCTAATGAACTCATTTCATCTAATTATTAGCAATAATACTAAATATTAAGAATCTTGAAATCACAACTAAATATGTTATAATATTAAAATGCACAACATTTTAATGCTTAATTGTACTCATAATTATTAGGCCCTACTCAACTATTGGGTCCTCTCCCTCAATAGTTGTAAAAGAATAAATCGCCTCTACATAAATTTATCTAGGCTAATTAATTCAAAGCAATCAACTAGAAAACAATTAACCTAGATAAATGAGTTGGGACTAATAATTAAAATTGTTAAAATTAAATGCAATGAATAGGTTGAAATTTGATGATGAAGATGTATTGTGATAGATGTTAGAAATTGGTTTGCTAAAGTATTAGAGTGTTAAGGCTTTGCTTGAATGAATATAGACTCTACAAACTGATTTTTTTTGCTCATGTTCACCTATGTGAGTGCAAACCTAAACAATAACCCACATGTCTAAATCAGAAAAATATGGACTATTAGAATTCACTCATATTGATCTTCTAATATCCTAGTTTGGCAAGAAACTAGTGATATTTACATACAACTTTGAAGAATCCGCTAAACCATGAGAATCGTGTTTACCTTCGTCAAACCCCTAGCTAGACCAATTCAACAATAGTGATCCAAAAATCAAGAACAAAAAACAAACATGAAATAGATGATGTGACTAGAGAGCTCTCATAAATGCTCCATAACAATCCTTTTAGATAAAAATATCATGCTCCTATGATTTCAAACGCACGAGCAAATGTCTTAAATACAACATAGTACATAAATCAACATTAATGTGTGTTCTTCCCATTGTAGTTTCTTTGTGGACCGCTTATTCTTTTTTTTGCAATCACTTTTGTTCAATAAATAAATAAATAAAACATTAATATGTGGTAGGTTGGCTCACAAAGACTAGTGAAGTGATCAATAATGTTCAAATTCAAATTTTTAATTTCTAAAATTTATAAGTCATATCAACAAGTGTAAAAGTAACTTAGATCAAATTCACATATGTGAATCTAATCCAAAAAGATGAATGATATATTTAAAGATCAAAATCAAATCTTCAATATCAATAATAAAACATTAGAATATAATAATATTATGAACCAAATTCATACAAAAATATACTACTTATAAACTAATTATTACATTTATAACACGTTAATTAATTCAAATACAAAACATATAAAAATAATAATATTAAAAACACCCATCCGTAGAAGTTTTTTGCAATGATATACTAAAGCATTTACAATTATTAATTTTAGATTATCCAAGTACTTAAGCTATTTAAACAAAAGGAGGATACCCATGGAACATGTCACAATTATTTGGTTTTATAAAAAGGACGTACCCTAATGTTGAGGCCCAAGCCTATTTAAAATATATACTCAATCCCATCAAGTTGCTTTGCTTTGGCTAGACTAGAGATATTATAAGTGAGGCCAAATTATGGCAATGATTATGAATTGTAATATTATTTCACATTTCATTATCATGGCTGACTTTGTATTTATATTTTCTTATTATATATGTATTTCATTGGCAATCTTTATATTCTCTTGTTTATTGGATAAAACATTTATAGAATCCATATTATGATGGATTTTGGTGCCATGTGATATTATATATTTGGTTATTTCATTATGAGGTCTTTATCATTCAATTAAAATAGCGTTATATCTAATCTACAAATTGATTTTTTCAAAGCTTATTGTCACCTTTTAAGTAAGGGGGCTTTGAGTATATTGAGTTATAATATTATTGTAATGGCTAAATTTATATTTTCATACTAATTTTTATTTAATTCTAGTAATAGTGATATGTATTTGTATTGGTAATAGTGATAAATCGTTTTTTTTATAGTAAGTTTTTTTTATTTATTTTTATTTTGACATTTTTTTTTTTTGCTTGGTAATAAGATTTTATATTATTGAATTATAAAAATGTGAAAGTATATCAAAAAAATTCTGGTCAAAATCGGCGAGAATTATAAATGGAGAATCACACGAGAATCATAAATGAAGAATCACCTCCACAATCAAAATAGCTCCACAGGCAAAACAAGACTAAAAACATCAGATCTTGAAAGGAAACCCATTAGCAGGTCATATTTTTTAAGCCCTTTCTGGTCTTCCCTTTGTATGAGATCAGAGAACTGTAGCAAAAGTTTCCTTCTTTGCTTTCTTTTCTTTCTTCCCCTTGACAACTTGCCAGTCGTCCTCCACCCTTGCAACCTCCTTTTGTCATTTCAAAAGTTTGTCCTCAGGATTCTTCAACTCTCCATCCAGACCACAAATTTATTGTTGACTCTGATCATCAGCTTTCTGCTTCCCGACTTCTTTCACTTGTGGCCTCATCCCACCTTTTTTCTCCTGACATTCAGGTGTTGTTGCCCCATTTTTGTTGTTGTTGAGGGCAACATTATCACTGTTCTCAAACGGACTCCCTTCCTGTGTCGGAACACCATTAGCCTATTGTTGTTCCTCCCTACTCCCATCATCCACCAATGCCTTCCCTACCTAATCTAGAACCCCAGGTACCTAAGACACTTCTTCCCTTCCTATATTCTGAGATCTCACTTGTTTCTCCTCCAGTTTCTCCATTGTATAGTGTTAGGGGGCAACATCTTTCGACCAAGAAGAAGATTTATGTTTTCTTTGTTTGGCACATTGAGCAGCTAAGTGTCATGTTTGAAAACAAATTCTACACCTAAAGGGTACTCCTTCATAATCCAGGGGTTGAACCAAACATCCTTTCAAATTTTTTATCCAGATTTCTTTTGGTAATTCCTTAGACACATCCAACTCCACTAAAATCTGAGCAAAGGTTGAGTGTAGAAGATTTGAGGATCCGTCATCCACCATTAAAAAGCTTCCTAAAGAGTTCCCTATAGCCTCCAAGCAAGAATCAAACCAATATTGTAAGGGAAGGTTAGGAAGTCTCACCCATAGAGGAACCCTCTCAAAGACTTGGGTTAAAGTTTGAATGCCATGGCTTTATATCAGGGTATAATTTCTATCCCAATCCTAGTGGTATTCACAAAGGATCTTGTTTCTATCCTGCTCCTATTCAAAAACAACAATGAAAAAACCTTTTTCCATGGGATAGATTTGTAAATACCCTTCCAAAACATGCTCCCACTGGTACATAATCCATTGGTGAAGATCATTCAAACTTGGACAAAAACCCCTGAATCTCCCAATCAAACCTAACCCAAAAACAAAATTCATTGGAGGCCACTTCTTGTTCAATCTCACCATCTAAATCCACTGTAATTGATCTTGATCAAGGAGGTAACACAAAACCCCCTCCTCCCCTACCTGTCAAAGACTTGGATGCGAGCTTCAAAATTTGAAAAGGATCGGATGTCCCATTCTTAGAAGCCTTAGACCCTTCAGCTAAACCAAAACCCTTAGTAGCAAAGGCATTGGGGAGCCCATTCTCCTGGTCACATTGTGCATAGGGGTTGTCGCCTTCCAAACTAGCCTTGATGTTGCTTTGGTTTGATTTCTTTGATCCGTTCATTGTGCATCCATCCTTCCCCTGTCTGTAGAGATCGTTGCTCCGGAAGCCACAATTTCCTCCCTAAGAAGACCTTCCCGTAGGGCTCCATCTAGGCGAAACCCTGGTCCTAGTAGAGGCCAAAATTCGACCGTTAGCATCCATAGCTCAATTTTGACATATTTTATATATTTATCATTATTTATATTTTATCTACATTTATTTTTATATATTGATATTATTTATTAATCTTTATTTTTATAAAATAATTTTTTATTTTCAGTTTTCATATTTTTTTATTTTGGATCATTTTTACAGTATATGCGATTTGGTCTAACATGGTGTGGATTTGATCTAAAAAAAAAATTAAAAAAGTTTGAAAGGTTCAATCACCTTTTGCTTAGTCATTAGGGGCCAACTTGGTATATGTTTGTGCAATGATTCATTGTGTATTGGTATATAAATACTTTCAATTGAGTGTTTATTCACCATCCAATTGCAATTCGAAATATTGGAACACTAAAGAGCACTATTTTGGTTAAACTGTCTAATCTTACAAACCCTAGGGTTTATACCTTCATTGTTTTTAGGGTTTAAAATGATTGAATTGTGATTGCATACATTTTTTTGATCTTCATAGGGTTTGTGTTCCTATATTATTACTATTTCATTGTTATATCTCTACTAGGATTTGTTCCTTACTTTCTAAGTACATTTTTTTCCTAACATAACTATCCTTTCACCCTACCCATCCTTTGAAACCTTGTCAGTGCTACATTTTTAGATCTAATCCATCATTGATATATTTTATTTTAAATTTGATAGTGTTTTAATGTACCTTGTGACTTTCCTAGCTTTCATAAGCTATATTATATTTTTTATGCCCCAAAATGATCTTAATCTTCCTTTGAGAAGGATTGTTTTCCTAAACCTTAACATGATTTCCCATTCTAATGAAATTGAAATATATTATAATATTATTATTAAGAGAAATAGGCATGATTATAATTATTATCAATATGTCCATGTTGAATAATGAGAATATATTATGAAAGATGATCATAAAACATGGGTTTGTGAGTTTGAATCAAAAACTATGTAGTTGAATCCTGATGAAATATCACATGATTTTTCACATTATGAAAAATCCAACCTACTTACTTGATAAATAATTTGTTAATGAACTTGCTAGTTTGGCTCATACAAAGAACCATACAAAACTAGAGGATAACAGACAATGACATGATTCATGTGGAATGTGTCAATAGAAATGGAAATCCTTTAGCTATACCTACTAGGAGACAACTAGGATTTTACATTAATCCCTTTCTAAATCATATAAATAACATTAAGGATAACAATTTTATATATAATATATGTAAGGATAAAATGTTATGAATGATGCTCATGTTGAGTCTAGTGACATATCACACACATACATGATTTCATGGAAGTGATTGACACTAATGCTACATATTTTTTTCCTTTTATTACCACTCCACCAACTACATTCTTTGACATTGAAATACCATAAAATACTCACTACTATTTGTTATATGTATCCTAGGGAAAATACATGATTGTGTTATTCGTGATACTCTTGTTAATGCAATTAACCAATATAACATATACACATAAGAGTTCCTTGTTAATAGAAACCTAAAGTCAATTTTTTAAGCTCATTTGAGAGTCTCCCTAAAGATGGAAAATATAGTATTTATTTATAATAATTTATGTTGTGTCATTACTAATTAAGGTTGGACCTAAATAAGTACAAATATTATGTCATGGTATTCCTTCTTCAAACAAATTTTTCATACTACTTGGTAGATCATGGTTGGAACATTTGAAAATAGTACCCTTAGTTGTACATCAAAGCATAACATGTATTCATATGAGCTTAATATGAACTTGACTCATTTCGCTTTAGATACTTACATTCAAACTCCAAAAGAACCTCCATACAAAGTTGAAGAAGATCTGAACATGAAGCATGTACCAAAATTTATTATTTACACAATAAAAACAAAATAAATTAAAAGAAAAAGAAAAGAATTTAAAGAGCCACACAATGAACAAATCATTCATAAACAAAATTAGAAGATAAAGTGATACAATAACTTGTGTTTCATCATCAAAAGACTACTTGGATTCCAACAAATTTATTTGTGGTGTATAAACCAATCATTCCTCCACAACCATAACTAAAGAAGCAAAAAAAAATGGTTAAGAAAGGAATGCCTAATGATAGCATTAGGTGTGATATTAACCTTTCAATCATATGTATGTGTCTCCAAATTTCTTGGAATGGGTGCTTGGATGCACATGGGAGAGATGAGAGATATTTATTTATGCATTATTCTCTAGGACTTATAATATTATTATAATGACATTAACAAGGGAGTTTATAATTGACCTAGGAGTTACCAATTCATCACCATAAATAAATTTAACCATCATGAATGTAGTGTTTGGGAGTTACATTATGAAGAGTGCAGAATCTTGATATAACATGTGGGCTCTACTTTAGTTAGTGGATTCATGGTAGATTTATATACTTGGGAATGTGTGCCTTCTAATTATTATTGGTCAAATATGTTATGTAATTGATTGTCATTTATCTTGAGTATTATTATAATTACACAAGGTGGAGTGGATTTTTTGTGGCCGTGGTTTTGGTGACCACTTATTTTTAGAAACAATTTTTTGTTTCTTGTTTATCACTCCTTTATAAATTAGATGCATTTGATAAAGGTTTTATAGTGTGTTACATGTCAAGTATTGTTACACTATATTGAAATGCAATCATATTAGAGAGTTAGAATAGATTGAACTGATGTAATAAAAATATTCTTGATTAATACATGGGTTCAATGTCTATTTATTGGTTGATTTTTTCTTGAAATTATTTCTCCATGTACATCTTTTATTTTTGATAAGGTAAGCAAGGTTTTGAAAGGACCAAGAACCTTTTACAAAACTAAGAGAAGGACACTTCAAAACAACAAAGTCTCAAACTTTTCCAACAAAACAATACCAACAGAGACACTGTATTAGCATAGCAGAAACATAATCAAGACCTAGTCAATAGAAACTAGGAGTAACAAAACACTCAGAACCAACAATAGTCCTAAGTCAAAGACAGACTAACAACCTAAACTTGACACCACAACTAGGAGCAACCGAACACTTGGGACAAAAACCAGTCCTACTGAACCAAGAAACAACCCATAATACTGTAGGCCCAAAAGACTGCATGAAACCATTAGGCCAAAAATCACCTACATCAGTTGGACTGAAACAGACCTTCCGCTTAAATTAGACAAAAAAGAGCCTAACATTTTCTTACCAAAAGAGGGGTGAGAATCACAAGTTGTTGTAGAGAAATATTCTGAGCCAAATAACAACCCACCACATAGAAAGCCTTAAAGATTGTCTGAAACAACTAGGCCACAAACCACCTACAGCAACTGGACTACAACATACCTTCCGCTTAAGTTAGACAAAACTAAGCCTAACAAATTCCCACCAAAAGAGGGGTAAGAATCAAAAAAAACCGTAGAGATACGTTCTTCAAAAAGCACCAACCTTCCAAACACCAACCCTGAAACCACCTCAATAGGATGGAGCTCCCCTCTATAGGAGAGGAAGAAGTGGGAGTCGAAACTACCAAAGAAACCTCCCTCTAGAGCAAGCACAATCCACCTTGATAGGAACTAGCAAAGGAGACAAGCACTTCCCACCATATCTACAACCTCAACCTCCACCTCAAAAGGAGAGGGCTCCACCTTAATAGGAGCAATATTCACCTCTATTGAATAAATTGTATGCAGAACATGGTAGCAAGAAAGAACTCTAGTAGAACAGGAGAAGACCTCCTCCCAAGGCATCCAAATAGAAGAAACAAAGTTTCCATTAAAAAAGAATTCCAAAGGAGCTCTAAAACCAACCCCCTTCGAACACGCCTGCAATAAGGAACTAGTAGCACAAAATCTCTAGCACAGACCATTATGCACCACACCAACAACAAACCCCCTACTCCCCAAAAGTGGACAAGAGATGGTCTCACAAACCTTTTGCCCCAGCAAAAAGAGAAAGTTATTGAGAGCAAAGCAGCAAACAATATCACCGCTCTGTTGAGCATCTTCAACTAGGCTACCACATAGCTAGCATCTTTCACAAGCCTACCCTGAAGGTAGCAAAACATTGTTCCCCATAAGGGGCTCAAACCAGATCCCATTAGGAAAGAGAGAAACTAGAGAAAAAACCCCTTAACCACACTCTCGAACACCACCTCCACCACAATAGGAGGGATATCCACCTCAACATGAAGCCAAGAGGGCAGGAAGAGGGAAGAAGCACCCGTGATAATTTAATTTGCTAGTATATGATTCTTCATAATAATTTGATGGTTAATCACACACTACTATAATCTATCAATTTTATTTGTTCACTATTTGCATATATTCTTTCATTGTATCTATTTATCCTATTTCTCAACACCTAACATTTCATTCATCAATAATTTTTTGATACCAAGTATGATGGCCTATCAACAAGAAAAATATGTAATAAAAAAGGCAAGTCAAGAACACCACCCAAGAATAATAAATGAAGAGAAATATGATAATACATGTTGGGATGATGATTATCTTTTGGATGAGGATGATCTTCCCAAAAAAGATACATGATAAATGAACATCTTATATACTTATATATACCTATATACATTCATTCATTGTTTTCATTTTATCATTTTTATTTAATTGCTTTTGGCATTTTCATTACACCTTGTTTGATGTTCTTTATATTCTTATGCCACCTTCTATGTATTATTTCATTATTTCCCTTTCTCAATTTTAAGATACTTTACTTCCTTGACTTCTTAACCCATTATGCTTCTCTTTTTCCCATTTATATTATGTGTTATTTTATGATTGCCACTTGGTTTTTTATTTTGAACCTTGTTTCCTACTTTTATGATTGGTATGCATCCTTTTACTTGATTTTTTCTTGTAAGGGAAATATCGGTCATCCCATAATGAACAAATGAGAACAGCAGTGCCTTCAGTAACTTTAATTTCATTTAGATTGCCTCAAAGACACATACTACTATGCCACAAAGTGGAATCAAACATAGTTCATTTCCCACATTGACCCTTAGAGAAAAGTTAATGCTAATTAAACCAGTTCCAAACAACACCATTAAACAGATTCAATCAAGAAAACCCACTAAACATGAAAGATGGAATAGAAGATATGAACACATAGATTTACGTGGGGAAAACCCTTTTGGGTAAAAAACCCGACACTCCAAAAGACCAAATTACCATTGTATTATTCAGCAACAAAATAGTTACAAATACAATTTAGGCTCTAAGCCTTTACAAAGATTACATCTTGTTCCATTCTGGAGAGAATCTGAAAGCATAAACCTATTCTCTTTCCCTCTCCCCTATTTTACATTTCTCTGATCAACCTCTCATTCCATTACAACCTTTGCACTGTTACAATACTCTTATAGTATATAGAGTAAATTCACTAGAGAGAGGTTTCAAAATCGAACCAGTCAACTCCCAACAAAGTTCTTAGATGTCTTTTAAATCTCCATCAAAAATTTTCCATTCAGTTATAGGTAGTTCAACCGTTCTCCCTTTCACACTCGCAAGATATTCATTATCCCACATGCACCGAGTAGATGAACCAGTTCGGGTTTGAATACAACCACCCACAAAAGACTATGTGTCAGCACATTAAAATTTTATCTTTGAGCTAGCATCACCACCAAGTCACCTTGACTCTTCATTGTTATTGGAACATTGGAGCTATCAAAGCATCAGAGGATCAAGCACAGAGCAAACATTTCCAGACTTTCCACTCAAACCCCTGACATCTCCTATATGTCGATACCCAACTGTCAAACCAAGGCACCATCAGAGCTATCGAGGTCGGGGATGTCGAAGACTTCACAACATTTAAGAACTTTCAACGACCTAACACTAATCGTCGATCCATCCAACTATCGATCGTCAATACTCCAAAGAATACTAAGTAGCAAGTCTAAAGCTTAACCAACATAACACGTGACCACAGACATGTTGATGCCCAATCGCCGATACAAACCAATAATTTGAGGCACTACTTCTCAACAACACCCTTCATCGGGCTATCGATAAGACTGATGACTATGTCCCGACGATATCCAACTATCTCAATGACAATCTGGAGACAAAAAAATTAGTACATTTGAGGCACCATTTCTCAACATTCTCCCACTTGTCGAAGAACGAACTGTTTATCAATCAACGCATGAAATCTCTATATCACCCAGGACACCCACAACAATATCTATAATGTCCACCATATCAGGCAACAATTCCAGCCATCCTCTAAAGGAAAAGAACACACCATGGTGTAAATGCACCAGTCTAATCCAGGACAACAACAACAAAACCAATGGACAAAAAAAGCTTCAACACACTGGCACCACTCCACTGTGCTCAACAAGCCATACAAAAGCAACAAATTCAAAGCCCAAACTAGAACAAAAACTAGGAAACTGACTACTCCCATCCAACTAATCAACCCACGTGACTAAAAATATCACACACAACAAGTGCTACTCCATCCAATCTCACATACCTCCAAGGTATCCTCATTAGTAAACTCATGCTAGCAACACAACCAACCAATCAACTGCAGATACAAGCTCCATGTACAAACTAGTCAAGGAAGACTAAACACATCTAGGAACTCCCACTGCATGAGTAATGCCAAATCCAAAAGAACAAGGCATAATGAGTCTACCAATGGCATAACATAGAGAGTGTAATCATGTAGTTTCAAGGAACCATCCACAATGATATGCAAAACCTGTAATTAAATAACCTATAAGAACAAATCTCACCACAAGTCTTCACAGCTCTCCCAAGTTCTCCACACCCAACAAAGGAAAAATATTAATAACCTCCATGTCATCACCTAAGAACATGAGTGAAAACACATGACCACAAGCTAGTGATCACTACAGCTCTGACCAGACCTCAAACCAATGTAATGTGAAACCAAACATCCAGGAAGACTACCAAGACCAAAGAGAGTAACTCTGCACATCATGAACTTGTAGAAAATCCTCCTACATACACCTCTGAATGCCAACTGTGTCAAGTATGATCTCCTTCACCAAGATCAAAAATATCATATATATCATGTAATCAACATGGATGTAAGTCTCTCAAAGAAAATCAAACTATTTCATTTCCCATCTCAAGGAAACAATCCACTGCATCTCCTAAACTCAACATCAATGAAAGTAATCACAATACATAAGGAGATAACCATGCTATCCATCTCTCACAATGAATCCTTCAAAATCATCTAATAGCAGTTCAAGATCCATATCCATGAAAGAAAGCATAAAACACCTGAGAGAAACAATGGACAATACCTCTCAAGTGATAAAATTTCGAGTAGACCAAGAGTGGGAAAAGAATATTCTCCTCCAGGGTAACCGAGTACTCATGACTTCTCCAAGAGCAATCTCCTCATTGGTCTCTATTGAACTCACATCCAACCAAGGTGTAGGCTCCTCAGACTTCCTGCTAAAATCTTCATCAAGAGTAATCATCAACAACACTTCTCTCATAAGAGAAATATAGCCTCACCTTATTCTCCATGTATCCATGAGCACCTGCAAGCGATCATCTCATGCTAAACTCCAATTTGCACCACTGCATTGTCATGAAGTTCTCAAGCATATGACCAATGCATCCAATACACAAAGAATTACCATACCACTATCAAAAGCTCCAAACATTATACCAAGAACTTATCATGACATCATGATATTTCCATCCCACTTAGGAGATACCATGCTCCAAGTGACCTTACCATGGTCTCAAGAGTAGTGTCTCATGCCAAAACTCTAATGCACAAGCAAGAGTATAACATGACATGAAACAACTCTAAACCAATGTCACATGTCAAGCACCACCAATACCTCAGCCAAAAAATCCAAATGCCCTCCATGGTTCCAAGATGTTACACCTCCTCAAATAGTGTCCATGTAAATGCGAAAGAACCCTTCTACATCAACAAGATCTAAGAGTCCCTCCTAGTAACGTCTGCAACACTAAAGAATATTATTCACCACATGATGAATCCATAGTAACTACTAAAGCTCCCACTGAATCGTGACACCCGAGCTCTCCAAGCTTCATAACCAAACATTTTCTAATTTGAAAATCCTTTAGGTCCACACAGAAACACGTCCATCTGACAATAATATCAAGTGACACCAAGATCTCCAGACCAAGCAAACAACACCATCACTATCAAAAACTTACACCAAAACGTGCATCAAACTATTCATGACATCATGATACTCATGCTATAGGTCTCCTTAATCGAATATTCAGGTACTCAACACCATCCATCTTCTCATCTCAAAGCAACCACACCAATGCACAAGTGACCATAGATAAGGCCAACTTACAAGTATACACTAACACTGAATCAACCTTGTGGATATAGACAGTCCACTTCTGATTTATCTCACTATAGCCAATGGGTAGCTAATCCGCCAACCACATAACTTGAAGATCAATCACAACAAATGTGCAAACCCATCATTGCACTGGAAACAACAACATTGAGATCTCAAAGAGAATAACCACGCAGACAACCTGACTCAAACACCAGATGAAGGCCAAATATAATTTTCCAATCATGTCCACAACTCGAGCACCATAGTCTAGGAACCTAGCAAGCAATGCATGCATGCAGAACTGCAACTATCTCATCCAACAACACCCCAAAAGAACCAGGGTCTAGAAAATAGTTTAACAATAGCTCCACAAAACTAAAAGTTTTTTTTTTACCATGTAAAACCTGCAAAACCACTGTGTTCGAGAACACCCATGCACACCCATATCCACTTCAGATTTGGACGACTCAAAATTTTAAAACATAAACACCATAATAGTTAAACCAAAAAATGGATTATCATGAATGAGCATCACCATATTTTTTTTTAAGAAAACCTATAAAAAACTCTCAGACCCAGAAGCACGAGTTTGAACCATGCAAGGACAAAGCATCCATGAGAGGAAAAAGGCAACCAGAAACTCTAAGCCCATTTCAAGCCAACTCCTCAACCACCAACATGTACGTGGATCCAAGGGAGACAAGTTATTGCAAGAGCTTTCAAATCATTTGATGACCAACTCCATAGACTTCATGTAACCAAGGTAACAAAAAACTATGCCTTCCAATACCAAGAAAAAACACCCAACATAAGCACATTTCTCCATAGATGAGAAACAACCCAAGCTTCTCCATGCCATCAAGAAGCCCCTCACACAAACACCCAATATGAAAGCTTTGTTGCAACACAACCATAGAGGAAAATATTCCACCCCATGCATCAGGATTATCCTGCTGCCAACTAGGAACTTCAAATCACAACATTCCAGTATGACAAGTTCTAGTTTCTCCATCTTCATAATTCTCCATGCTGCATGTTGTCTCTTGAAACTTAAACAAAAGAGAAATAATTTATACTCACCAAAGGATCGATACATCAGTCGATTCCTTCAGATTTCCTCAAGCCTGCCACACTAAGAAATCTTCACAGAAGGAATCCAGAGAACCAAGAAACACCAAGAATTCTTACATGCAAGCAAGCCACATGAAATTCCGTGCAAGTACATGCAACTCACAAACCTGCATATGCAAGCAAAAGTGAATCCCGAAAGAAGGCTCTAATACCACTTGTAAGGGAAATATCAATCATCCCAAAATGAACATATGAGAACAGTAGTGCCTTCAGTAACCTAAAATTTCATTTAGATTGCCTCAAAGACATGTACTACTATGCCAAAAAGTGGAATTAGACATAGTTCATTTCCCACATTAACCCTTAGAGAAAAGTTAATGCTAATTAAACCAGTTCCAAACAACACCATTAAATAGATTCAATCAAGCAGAACCACTAAACATGAAAGATGGAATAGAAGATATGAACACATAGATTTACGTGGGGAAAACCCTTTTGGGTAAAAAACCCCACACTCCAAAAGCCCATATCGCCATTGTATTATTCAACAACAAAACAGTTACAAATACAATTAAGGCTCTAAGCCTTTATAAAGTTTACATCTTGTTCCATTCTGGAGAGAATCTAGTAGCATAACCCTGTTCTCTTTCCCTCTCTCTTGTTTTACATTTCTCTAATCAACCACTCAGTCCATTACAACCTTTGCACTATTACAATACTCTTACAGTATACAAAGCATATTCACATAGAGAGAGGTTTCACAATCGAACCAGTCAACTCCCAAAAAGGTTCTCATATGTATTTTAAATCTCCATCGAACTCTGTCCATTCAATTACTGGGAATTCAACCATTCTCCCTTTCACCCTCACAACATATTCATTATCCCAAATGCACCGAGTAGATGAACATGTTTGGGTTTAAATACAACCGCCCAAAAAATATTATGTGTCAGCACATTGACCTTTTGTCTTCGAGCTAACATCACCACCAATTCACCTTGACTCTTCATTTTTATTGGCTCATCAAAGTGTCGGAGCTATCGAAGCATCGGAGGATCAGGCACTGAGAAAACATTGCAAAACTTTCCACTCAAACCCCCGACATCTCTAATATGTCAATACCTGACCGTCAAACCAAGGCACCATCGGAGCTATCAGAGGTCAATGATGTTGGAGACTTCACAACATTTAAGAACTTTCAACAAACGAACTTCGATCATTGATCCATCTGACTATCGATCGCTGATACTCCGAAGAAGACTAAGTAACAAGTCTAAAGATTTACCAACTTAACACGTGAACATCGACATGTTGATGCCCAATTACCGATACATGCTAGTAATTTGAGGCACTACTTCTCAACAACACCCTTCATCAAGCTATCAATAAGACTGATGACTCTGTCCTGACGATATCCAACTGTCTCAGTGACAATCTAGAGACCCGAACATCAATACGTTTGAGGCACCATTTCTCAACATTACCATGATAGTTTGCATGTTCATTTCATTCCTATATGCTTATGATTCCCATATTTTTATTTGAATATTTTTATCATACTTGGACCACATGTCTTTCATATCTTGTCATTTATGAGCCTTATCATCATATTTAGATTGCTCTTGTGTGCCTATGATAATTATTTACATCTTATCTTTCCAATTGTGTCTTTATTTTCATCTCATCCTATTATATTTGGATGCACCATACTTCCCCCATGATACATTATAATTTCATTGTCCTATCATCCTTCTAGAACTATCCTATTAGATTAGGGGCATCTTGTTCAGCCCATGCTACTATTTCCATATTATGAGCTATCTCATCACACTAGGGGGATCATGTGTTATCTTATCCTATTGTATGTGCTTACATGTCTTATCATGTTATAAACACCACAATCGGGATGCCATGACTTCCCCATATCACCTACATTACACTTATATAGCCATTTTCACCTTATCATTTCCCAGTTTAATAGCGTAAACCTTGTACCTTGATTATTATCTCCAACCAATATTATTGTGTGCCTATCATTATATAGATGTTACTTTCTTGTTACATAATGTTTTCATGAAACTCGTTAATTTTCATGTTCTATATGGTTGTATTCTTATCTTACATTTACTTTTCATGTACTATTTTTCATCTCCCCCAATTCTTTGCATCTAATGGCTACAATTAATTAAAGGGGGGTATATCCTATTGCTACCACTCCTTTATTGAGCTTAAAAATATTTACAAGTATTGATATAGAGACTCTTTTATCATGTGTATATGAAGCTTGATTGCATGACACAATAGTTACCAATATCAATTTTGATCACATGAAGTGGTGCCACATGTTTTATACAAGTAAAATTATCCTAAACCTACTCCTAATTTTTATTTTCCTAGACAATTAAATAAAGTTTTTTTTATGTGTATTCCCCACATAGGATAAATTCTACTTATTGGAGTTAATGGTGAACCCCAAAGCTCCCAAAAATCATAGGTGAAAGAAATTTACCTATCACAATTAAGAGAAAAAGAAAGATATATTTGCTCAACAACCTAAGAATTGTATTGATGTAATAACTTGAATACAAATGATTATAATGAATGATGAATACTTATAAAAGAAAAAAGTAACCCTAGATGAAACCCTAGGTAAGGATTAAGTTAAGTCATGAAATGTGTCCTCTTCCTATAAACACCTGAGATTGACCATTGCATTTGGTCAATTTATCCTAATTTGTCTTATCACTAGTCCCTATATTAATTAAATAATGTTTATATTATTTAATTAATATACACTCTCTCGATATTCATCTAAATTCATTCCCTCCATTTCCCCTAAGGTCCAAGGTAAACAATTATTTACATATTCTTATTCTTTTTCTTCTAGAAATTAATTAAATAATTTATTATTTATTTAATTCCTTTCACATGTCACATCCTCCAAAAAAAATTATTTATCCCTAATCCTCACCTAATCCACTCCCTAGTCATGTGCATACATTTTTTGATTGAGGTCAAATCTCCTTCACCCACCTTGTACTCTCTCTCATCAATCCTCCCCCTTTTGGAAAAGACCCCATGTCATTGGGCACATGGATCTTTCTTCAAAAGTACCCAAAATGAATTAAAAATTCATATATTCCAATCATCCCCTTCCCTTTGGAGCATGAGGATAAACCTTACCTTTATGGAAAGGTCTCCTCTAACACTCCAAAGTATCATATCCCATCTAAATTCCTCTCATGGTTCCACTTGTCACCATTCCATGAGTTGAGATAATACATCTCATCTCCACTATTGATTTCTTGATCAAATCTCAATTCTTCATCTCAAATACCCTCAATCTATATATATTCCAACACTTAGTTATTTTCAAATAATCTCACCTATTTTTACTTGGAGTGTTGTTATGTTGTCAAAAATTTATGTGAGCACGCATCATATCAAACATTATGGGAAAATCTACACGAGGAGATCGACATAGTTTGACTACACCTGATTCTATATCGGTTTGGTCTTCTCTTGCCTAATATGAGTATTTGTTTGTTTTGTGTTTTTTAGTTTTAGTGGTTAAATCATTCACTTTGAGACACATTTAATACACACACATCCTATTTTATGAGACAACATGACCTAAAATAGCTCAATAGATAATAATATTTTTTTCCTAAGTATAGATTATGTGAATAAATTAAAAGGGGCCTAATAAGTAATAATGATTAATTAATTATTAGGTGATTTTCCCATTTACTCTAACACTCCCATTAAGATAAAATTAGGGAGAAGCTAAAAACCTAATGATGAACACAATGATGGATGTAGAATGGGTCTTGGCTAGTACACCTGATGAGGTACCCATGTACAAACAAACAAATCTCTCATAACCGAAGAAATGGAGAGCCTCATGAAAAAAATCCTCTCCAAAAGAGATAAAAAAGAAATAAAATTGTACATGTGACAAAATAATGTAGGAATCAACATGTCCCCCCAAGTACTACTTTGGTCACATAAGTACAATCAAGATCCCTCAATAGGAGAGAAAAGAAGAGACATTGAATCCACCTATAAGGAAGTAGCTCATTTTCCAAAAGTGAATGCTCAAAGAAGAATGCTAAAGATGGTCCAAAAGTGAAAAACATTGTTCCTCCCCTCAGGAAGAAATAAATACAATGGTAAATATAGAAGAAACTCCATCAGGAGAAGAGGTCTTAAGATAGGTAAAATATGCCAAATTAGATGAAGCAAATCCAAAAAACTATGAAGATCCATGTAGAAAAACCTTTGAAGGAAATGATGAAGTGATGATAGGTGGGTTGTATCTATCATCAAAGAGGAAGTGAATATCCTCAATCATGTCCCCAATATATCTACAATGTGTGACTCAAAAAATAACATTGCAATATTTAGAAAGAATTCATCGCACAAAGTTGAAACTAAAAGATAACTAACATCTTGTTGAATTGAACTGATCTCTAAAGATGTAGGATGTGGAAGCTCAACACAAGTCTCATGAACCAATATTGGTGATGGAAGTACACATTGGTTCAAGTGACAAATATTTTATCCACTCTAGATGCATGAGAATGTAAACCAGTCACTGGTACTACATGTTCATCTAAAGAAAAATGTGAGAAGGCATAGAATTTAGATGCACGATCAATTGTACCAACTGCAATAATTTTGTATTGTACAAGAATTTGATAAGCATTAAATCAAGTGAAAAATTAATTGCTTTCCCTTCCCCACTATGTGCAATCTAATAGAGGGAAAGGAGATTTGATGATAATGAAGGGACACAAAGAACATCATGAAATGTGTCATCATCAATATCAATAGATCCTTTCCCAAAAATATTCATATAATTTTTTTTCTCATTAGTATGTATGACGAATCATAATTCTCATATGAAGATAGCATACCCATAGATGAAGACATGTGATGTGAGGTTCTTGACTCAAGAAGCCACCAAGTAGAGTGAATATTGGTGGATGCAAAGAGTGCATGTCCTTCATCTTGTCCGTTGTTCTTGCCACACTAGCTAACTTGGATCATGTAGGTAATGGTATGGAAGAAGAGGATGTACCAAATTTCATAGATGAAGGAAACTAAATGTTATTCTTCTATAGAAGGTGTTTCATCTCATCAATTTTCTCTACATAACATTGATACTCATAATGTCCCAATTTTTTGCAATATGCACATTTTGGTCTCTCCTTCTTAGATGATTCCCCCTTAGAAGAGGAAGAGGACTCAATAGTATCCTATGAATGTTATTCCTTTTCTTTCTTAGTGTTCTTGGAATCCTTATGTTTTTATTTCTTTCATTTTCTATTTGAAGTCTTCGAGTATTTTCCTTGTGTTGTAATAAAAGCTTGTGGTTTTGAAGACTATAATATGCCCATTTGTACCAACTTTTTCTACTACTTGGTAAGTGATGAATAAAAATCATCAAGTGAAGGCATGGTAAATATGGTACCAAGTGCATCTCTAATAGCATATAAGGTAGACACAAAAACTGAATAATCAAGACCAATCTTGGCAAGGATGGAAAGAATCAATTGGGATTCTTGTTTCTCAATACCACGCTATGTCAACTACAATATGAGAGACTTGATTTTGGTGAAGAATTCCTAGATTCTATCAAAATTTGTAGGATTTAAACTAATAAGTTCATTCTTTAATTGAAATCCTCTCAAGGTATCATCCTTCCCAAACAAAGACTCCAATTGAGTTCAAATTTGATTAGGTATGTTAAACCATTTTCTCTTCTTTACAACTCCATTGGATTCAAGTTATGTACACCCATGGTCACCCTATATGACCCTTTTTCTTAGATTTATCTCCATTTTCTTTTTCCACCCATAAAAGTTGTATGGTGTGAGGGGAGTTATGTTTGTTTTATCCATGCACGTTTTTATTGCCAAAATATATAATTTGACATAGAAATAGTAATATTACCCTCACAATGCAATAAATTTCACCCCTTGTTTTAGAAAAAATGACCTTTGTTTGCACGTTTTTCAAGAAAATAACAAAAAATCTTGATATTTAATTGAAATAATAAGTACCTAGTAAAATTATTGAAGAAAAAAGTCTAAAATCTATGTAGATGCTTGAACCAACTTTCTAATGCCACAAGAATCATGAAAAGGTGATATCTAAGTAAAAAAAATTGAGCCTTTGAGTGAAAACAACTTGATCAAAGTTCAAAGGCGTATAAAACTCATCAGTAGAAAAATATAGAAAAATCAACAACACCATTGGATTGGTCTCGAAACTAGCTTTCCAATGGTATATGGTTTGTAAAAAACAAAGATAGTAAGAAATTCTAGACTCTTATGGGTGTGTGAATATGGATAAGGCTAGGATAAGTTTATTCCCCAACTTATAAGTAAAATATACCAAATTATAGAGTAGTTAATGTATAAAGGATGCCCTAGTTTTTATGGGTCTAAAATATAAGGGAGAGTTGTATGGGTATGCAATTTTTACCATTACATTTTTCTTCCACTTTGTATTGAACTTGAGCTACTATGATAATGTATGTCAAAGTAAATCAAGAAGCCAAATGTCAAAAATTAAATACATTTAGATACTCATAAAAAGGATATGACTATGAATATATATCATGTGTGCTCTCCTTGCCATAAGTCATTCATCTCAAGAAATTAGAAACCCAAAAGTAAAAAGGTTCTAATAAGTAGAATTTCTTAAGAATTAGAGTATGATCATAATTGTGACTACTAAACTAGCTAAAAGAAGTAAAAGAGGAGTAGGGTAAGATATTTTTACTAAGAAAAATTAATATGGCTCCAACCAAGATGAAAGTGTGAAATTGATCTAACCAAGAAAAACATGTGAAGGGGCTTCAACTAAGTGGCAAAAGGTTTTATATGTAGAAGAGTGGTATCAAATTTCTTTAACCATGCATAAATATTATATCGTAGAAAAAGTGATAAGGGCTCCAACTATGTGGAAATTGTGATATAATTCATATATAAATGACAAAGGAGCTTTACTTAGTACTAGAAAATTATCATAAACATCACAAGTGCATCACTATAATCATAATAATGAATTATCATCAATGATAATATGTGCTTCCCTCTAAGTGGTTGCATACAACAAATGCAAGGAATTAGAGGTGAGGGAAAATATATTATCATATAAAGCACAACAATCATGCAACAAATTTTAATGATAACATTGTGTGTGTGTGAGGGGGAGAACGTTAGACTGGAAGAGGGATAAAAACATGTTAAATCTAAGAATCTAAACTAAGATTAAAAATATTAATCTAAGATCTAAACCTACACATACGAAATGAAACTAAGCTATTTTAACATGCATAAATGAATCTATGATTATAGAAATGAATGTACAAGAATAACATAGTCTTACCATCCCGTAGTGGAGTGTATTCACCTTATTTTGGGTTGTTCTTATCACCATGAAGCCTCTAAAGTTCTTGTCAAAATCTTGATGAGTGATTGTTTTGGTTGGTTGATCAAAGAAATGGTGAAGCTCTATCAATGGTGTTCTTGACAACACTTCGTTGCACAATGTATGTTGATTCTCTAATCCTTATTTGTGAGGAAAGAGGTTTTTTTATATAGAATATATGATTTGAAATGGTGTGATGTGGGGCATTGTGGGATGATTCTGAGATGATCTGAGACATTACAGGATGATTCCAAGTTGTTTCAAGATGATTCCAAGATGTTTTGAGATATTACAGGATGATTTTGAGATGTTATGGGATTTTTCGAGACAATTTTGAGTCATTCTGAGATGTTACAAGATGTTTTGGGATAATTCCAAGTCATTCTGAGATGTTACAAGATGTTGTTTGATGTTGTTCGATGTTGTTTAATGTTGTTTGATGTTCTTTAATGTTGTTCGATGTTTTTTGATGTTTTATGATGATGAATCAATTAAATGATGTTAAATCACTTAATTAATAGATGAATATGAGTCCCAAAATGCTAGTTCATGAGCTAGGACATTTTTAGGTGTCTACATTTTGCCCCTCTTTGATACAAATTACTGGTTGCTTTGTTTCAAAGAAAATTTCCCCAGTATGCCCCAAGTGCAAGAGTTGCTGCAGTACTCCCCAGAAAGGATAGCATGGATGGTGCCCCCTTGAGAAATTTGGTGAAAATTCTAGATAATGAACCAAATTTTCTGATAAGTTGATGTGATGTGCTAAGTGTAAGGATTGATAGAGGAAATGTTAATAAGAAGTGAAGAATAGTTGATGTTGTTAGTCATTGATGAGTTGCTTTTGTTTTGCTTGGAGGCTTCGTAGTTTGAACAATCATGTTTAATGTAGCAAACAAATACGATTCACCTTGGTATTAATGACCAAGGTGACTTTGTATCCATTGCATAGACTTTGACTCTACAAACAAGGAGTATTCTTGTTCATACCAAACATACATAAACTTTATTTAAAGTATATAGTTGGGTTGTGTTAAAAAAAATTCGGACTAGTCACATAGAGAGGTATAGGACACCTAACATGAAAATTCTACATGAATTTTAGACCATTTACACAAAGAGGTATAAATACCTAACATGTATCTGCTACACAAATTTCAAACCATTTACACAAAGAGGTATGAAATACCTAACATGCAACTGCTACACAAATTGTTTCAACACAACTTTCATACACTCAATAAAGCAAGTATTCACCATGGTAGTTTCACAAAAATATCCAAAAAATAGAAAACCAAAATGATGCTCAATTGCCCTCATTCCTTTCTCTCTAAATCCTTATGGACATCCTCGAGAGATCCTGGGTATGAGTCAATAATGTAAATCGAAAAGATAAGACTACAAAAAGATAACAAACAAAGTTGTTGTATCACTTGCTCTATCTGTTATGGGACTATTATTTGGCGTTGATCATGTCTATCGTAGGAACAGATCCATTAAGACATATCTCAAGATGTTGTTGGGAATTTTCAATAGATGGGTAGTTATACTTGGCTTTGTTTTTGTCTGTTTGCATTCAAATCCTTGTGATTGTTTTCTTGAAATTTCTAGCTTTTGATGTTGCTTTGATTGTTTTTCTATTTTGTCAAAGGGTGAGTGTGACGATCTATTTATTATGGATGAACCTTTATTGCGGATAGGTGATGGTGGAAATAGGATTTTTGATATTTTTCAAATGTTTTTGTGCTTTTTTATGTTTATTTGATGTTGTTTTTGTTGTGTTTTCAAGTTATCTAAATGTTTTTGTTTTGTCGATTATCGAGGAGCTATGGTGAGGATTCGGGGAACCTCACATTACGTGTACATGTTTCGAGAGTTTGGATGTCCTTTAGGCATCGGTTTCATAGTATGTACCTTGTCACTTCTCATTTTCATTTTGTTATGTTCTTGTATTACGTGTACAAAGTTTCTTGAGTCAATGGAAAAGTTCTGGTGATTTATGAGCATCTGCATCATTTTCCTTGCCTTTTCTAGGTCAGAACCTTGTATTTGACCTTTAAACTATCGCCCTTGACCTAAAACCTTGCTCTTGACCTAAAACCTCACTTTTGGTTCAACATGCACTCGCTCTAAAATCTTGCACTTGACTGAAAACCTTTTTTTGACATGTTATGGAGTTGTTTCCTCGCCCTTGGTTAAGAATCTTGCACTTGCTTTAAAATCTCGCATTTGAAAACTTCACGCTTTCTCTAAAAGCTCACACTTGACTTAAAACTCCACTTTTTTTTCATGCACTTGACTTAAAACCTCACCTTTGTTTGCTCTATGACTTGTAATTTTTACCCTATCTTCCAATGACCATATCTTGGTCATACAAAAGTATTTTTAGTGCTTTCTTTTTTTAAAATGGGGTAGAATTTCATGATCTTTGCAATGGTGTACGTGGTTTTCAGTTTTTGTGCAGTTAAATTTTTCATTGGTGTCGTGAGCTTGTATTTTCCTTTGTTTCATTTAAACCCTGTTAGCATTTGCTTGTTGTCATCCTAAATGTCGTTTGTCATCATATTTTGTGTCATTTTGTGTTGCTTTACATGTTTAGATTGAAACCATAACATCATGAGTTAAAATGATTGTAAGTGGTCCTCAAACCACTATAGCCGAGAGAAAGACGACTTCAGGATTTGTTTGATCCGATTACCAGTTTCATGGGTTTTGTTGTTTTGTGAATGTTTTTGGATTTTGGAATTTTTTGACTAAGTTGAAATAAAGTATGTTGGAAACCTAAGGGGACTGACCTAGGGTCTCAGAGGCTAAAAATCCTTATCTACATTGTACACACAGAGACCACATAGTTCAACTGTTTGACTCAAAGCATAAACTTGCTTTTGGAATAAACAATTCTTGGATTGATATTCCACTTCTGTGTTTAGAGGATATGTTGTGGGAAATCTACTTGAACTAGCTATGAGGTTCAAGAAAATTTAGATATCTTAGACTATTTGAGTGAAGGAATAACCCAATGATGTTATTTTGTTTTTGATGTTTTTTGCATGTTTTTGATTTTTTATAATTTTGATTTTTTTTTGGATTTTTACCCTTTTGCCTGGGGTATTTGAAAACTTTGATTGATACTTCACATTTTTTTTCTAGAGGATATGTTGCGGAAAATCTTACTTGAACTAGCTATAGGATTCAAGAAATTGGTGATATCTTAGAATTTTCGAGCGAAGGAATAATCCATGTTGTCGTCATCTTTGAAGGTTACCTTGGTAGTGCGTTGGTGGTACACCTTATTTTGGGATGAACTATTTTGAAGGTTACCCTGATAGTGCATTGGTGGTATATCTTGTTGATGGGATGAATTGTTTCAAAGGTTACCCTGATAATGCGTTAGTGGTACACCTTGTTGTTGGGATAAATGCCTAGATCACAACGTGAGCTAGAAGACATAGATCAAGATTTATTCTTAAGCAAGATGCAAGCATTTTCCCCCAGTGTCTTGCGATGTAGGTGATGGATTATCTTGTGATAGGATAACATGTTTGGATAGAGTATGCCCTTTTGGACAATGCATCATGACTCAGATATTGTTGGATAGGATATGATCAATGATAGGGACCCATGTCAAGATGTTTTCCATAAGCAAGTGTAAAATGTATACCAAACATTTGTCAAGATCAAGATAAGTTGGATTTTGGGAAAAAATGGATTGGATTCATTATGGATAGGCTGAGATGCTTCTACCTGAAATGGTGCATGTAGATTTTTGATTCTACACATGACGCTCGTTTACTAGGTTTTCATCATGGTACTTGTCCAAAGCACCACCATAGTGGTTTTCACTAGAGGACAATTTTTCTCTTGATTATTTTTCTTGATTTTCTTGATTTTTGATGTGACACAAGATGCCTATTTACCAGGTTTTCATCATGGTGACCATTTTTTTCTCATGTTGAACCACCTAGTGGTGCTAATATAGACATTTTTGGTTCTAATATGGTTGTTGTTGTTGTCATGACATGCCAACAATATCCTACTTGGAGGATTTGTTTTGTTAGGATACTGGCGCTTGAATGTAACCCCTGGAAATTCTTATCTTCCTTGTTGATACCGGAGTTAACCTTACCTTGATGCCCACATCGCAATAGAGTGCCCTTAGAGTCCTTATGATAAAGAGTTGTTGCCAACACATGGTCAATGTGGGTTTTGGATATCATGAATGGAAAAATGCATTGAGGGATATGATATTTAGATGGATTGGTCGATAGTTTGGAACCTTTCACTCTCCAAACTTGGGATGATGAGAAATGATGGCTAGATATGGAGATTCGATTGAGACCAATGTCTTGATATACCTTGTAAGTTGCTCTTAAAGCTTTGTTATGCATTGTTGGACATCTTTGATGGATTAAATTCCCTTTTTGATTTTGCCCCATAGTTTCTTTGACTAATGGAGTTTGATAGGGATGATTTTCTTTCTTTTCTTTTGTATCCATTTAAACTTTTCTTGTCCATTTTGCTTTGCTAATTCTTTTTCTTCAATGACTTGTTCCTTTCTTGGATATATATTTTTCTCTTATTGTTGGTCCCAATTAGAGGGTGGAAATATGTGTGAATGGCGATTCATGACATGGCTAGTTGTAATGTGGTAGCAATTTTATCATAAGGACCCTTCGTACTCCCCATATTGGTGTTTGCATTAGATAAAGTTGCCCCCAATATTATGGAGGTATCCCTAATATGTTTAGATTGCTTAGGATTGCCAATAATCTGCACTTGTTCTAAGATACCCTATTCATGTAGGCCTAATCCTATGTCTTGATATTGAATCCATAGAGAGAGTTTATTTGCAATGGGATATGTCTCACCTTGGAAACAAGGTGCTAAGCTTTCTTTTCTCTGATGTGGATCTTTAAATGTGGTAGCTTCCTCACTGATAGGTTCCTTTAGATGTGGGATACCTTCCTAATTGATATCTTCGGTATGATCTTGTAAAAGATCAGATTTTAATGCTTCTTCAAGAGGTGTTTTTGATTTACTATCCATGCAAAAGTCTTCCTCATGATTCATTTTTGATATGTCTTCATACGATGTTTCTGATTCACAACTTATATATAAGTCTTCTTTATGATCCATTTTTTATGTCTCCATAGGATGTTTCTGATTCAAAACTTATGTATAAGTCTTCTTCATGATCCCTTTCTGATATGTCTCTAGCTTCTGCTATGTCTTGATCTTGTGTATAGATGTTAAGAGTAGGAGACTCTTGTTCTTTGGTAATGATATCAAGAGTATGGGACTCTTGTCTTATATGAAGATCATCTACATGTCCATTAGGAGTAAGCATCTCATGGGTATATGTATGTGTGCTTGGCATATGGAGTTGTTCTCCTTTTGGAAAACCTTGGATGTCTTGGAAGATATCTACCAAGTCATTGTAGTATTTTGATGGTAAGGTTTATTGATCTTGATTTTGTGTTTATATATGCTTTAGATAAAATTATTGACATGGATCAATTTCAAAGAAGGGATTGCTTGTAAAGGATCCTTGGATTTCCTCAAAATGTGGACATATGGGTAATGACTCTTGGCTTAGATCTTCTGCATTGGGTATAAGTGTTGGATCAAGAGTCTCTTGATCATCAATATGTACTACCATGAGGTTGGATGATGTCAATATATCTTGGAATGAATCATTGCTAGACTTTAGTTATTGATTTTGATTGTGCTTGGGATCAAATTCTTGATGTATGTCCTCTTGCTCACTAGATGATGTAGAAACATTGTCAATGTGATCGGTGATAGATAGCTCTTGATTGTTTCTTTCAAATTTTGAGATTGATACATTATCATTGTTGTCATTAGTAGATGGCCCTTGAATGTCATTTTTAATAGCTATTTCTCCCTGATAAATGAGATCTTGGATGAGGTTTTTGAGTGTTGTGCATTTGTTCGTTCTATGACCCTTGATTTTGTGGAACTCACATCGTTCGTATTGGTTATACCAAGGAAGTTTAAATCTTGGTTCACCATAAGTTGGACTATCATTGATTTTGATAAGCTCTTGTTGTACTAGTTCGTGCATGATTACCTCTAAAGTTTCTCCGAAAGGGGTGAATTTCCTTCCTAATCAGTAATCTTTCCTTTGTGGCTTTTCTTGATTGTTTTGCTCTTGATTTTGTGGAACTCCTTGATACTCTGTTTGAGGTACATTTTGATATTGTACATGAGGTACACCTTGGTGTTGCAAAACTCCTTGATACTATGATTGAGGTACATTTTGATATTGCACTTGAGATACACCTTGGTGTTGTGGAACTTCTTGATACTGCTAATATTGGAAGTGTTGTTGATGTGGATATTGAGGTGTTTGAGGATTGTTAAGATGTTGATATGTAATTTTTTGAATTTGCACATAGCATTGGTGATACGTTCAATTTCAATTTCATTTAATTTCCTCAAGATCTCTCTCAATTTTATTTAGGGAAATTTGATGTTCTGGACTTATTCCTTGATGGGGGTTTTGAAACCCTTGATGTTGTTGCCCTACTTGATATTGTGACCCTTGATAAGAGTGATTTGGGTAATAGATCGACATGTTTTGGGGATGTTTTGATACTCAATACCCTATCAAAAGGTCAGTTGGTTTATATCCTCCTGGGCCACTCTCATCATCCATGGCATTTGTTGGTGGGATACTGGTGGTTTTCTTGCTTGCTTCCATTTTCTTCCTATGTTGTGATCTCATAGTTGTCATAAACAACTTGGTTCCCCTGTGGGAGTGTGGTGTATTCTCTAGGTGACTCAAATCCTAAAGACCCGATGTTGTTCTACAAATTATGTGAGATATTGGAACTTTTAGAACAAACCAAGATTTTGACACTAGTAGAAGGAATACAAGTTTGGATTGTTCCTTGAAGCATGTTTGTAAAATTTGTATACCAACCTAGTTCTAGTTTCGTGAAGTGCCCAAAGGTGTTTCTTGAGAGCTTTCAGATTAAGATGCCTAATTCTGAAATGACGACCTATGGACTTTACCTTAGGGATCTTGACCTTGTGTGAGATCATGAAGGGGATATTTATTGCCATGTGGGTGGTGGTAATACAGGTCTTTCTGCTACTATATCAGCTTTCTCTTCCTCTTCGTCTAAGACAATTGATACAGTGAGAAACTGGTGGGGTGTTTCATTTTTTTGAAATATGAAGGTTCTCCAACTACTTACGATGTCAATTTTCTCACTTTCGATGTATGTGAGACTAGGTTGAAGGATCGATGCTACAAGGTCTGGTTGCTGAACTAGGGCAGTTGGTCGCCAGATGGTCATAAAGTTGGATGGTGTTATGGGATGGTTGTTGTCAAGCTCAAGACCCTAAGTTTTGAGTGTTGTTTTGGAATGGTACTACTTCTTGGAAATCAAAATTTTGAAGAACTAGGGTCCATATTCCACTTCCTTGTCCAGAGGATATGTTACGGGAAAGCTTACTTGTACTATCTGTGAGTCCCAAGTAATTGTTTATATCATAGACGTCTAAGTGGAGGAATGACCCTAATGGTTTGTTTGATTTTGACTTTAAATAGTTAGGATGTAAATAATGGATGTGGCACTATCTGACCTTCTGTCTTTTCAATTTGTTTTGGTTCGAACAATGATCTTATAAATAATTTTCTCTCAATTTTTTCTCCGTGTTTGAAGTATGGCAAGTGATAAGACAACACTTGGACTAACTCAACAAGCATGGACTTATGTGACCTTCATGTCTAAAACTTAGGTTGTGAAATCACAACACCCAAGCCATAGTTCCAAAATGTTTACTTTGATTAATGTAACCTGAAATCAAATCCGGAATGCTCATAAACCTTTAAGGAAAGATCCTTTCAAAGGGGTGCAAACATAAGGCTTCTTTCACAAGTATGCACTAAATCAAAGGGTTTGCAGTTCAACCATCTCGTTCAATGTTTGTTTTGAATGTGTTATTTTTCTTTAAATCAATCACAAAATTTGGTGTCAAATTGTTTTTGAATGTAATGGGCAAGTTTAACATAAACTAGCAATTAAAACCCTAGGGGATAGAAACCATTCTCTTAGGTAGGCTTGCCTCATGCTCTAAAGAGACGATTTTACATGCAACTTATGGTGTAGGCCTATAGTTGGACATGGCAAGTAACTTCTCGAAAGTAAATTCTAAGGTACCACTTTAGAGAATGTTTTTGGATAATAGGGTGGCCTCTAAAACAATTTGGTTCTTAGTGATAACTGTGAACGCAAAAAATTGACACTCACCTGCTCGCCACTTAAGGCTCTTTAACCGTTCCTATTCTACTTAAGGTGTGGGATTAGGTGTAGTCTGTTGTTAGCACAACTTGAAGCTATTTTCTTACGATTTTGCAACCTTTAATATAGCCCGCCAGTAAACGTGCTTCAAGATCTTGCAATGAGTTCTACAACGTGGGATGTATCTCAAGGCAAGCCCCCTCTTTAAGGTAAACTTGAAAAATAAAGTGCAATACTAAAAAATGTTCTTTCCCTCACCCAAGATCGCCGAAAGGTGTGAGGGGAGAAGATAAAAAACTTCAACTTTGCCAATCAATGAATGCATAGTGAACAATTCATAGCAAATTGATTCCTTTTAAACACATCGAGCAGTGTTATCCCCAAAAATATATGTGAATAACATAAAAAAAATTGTTCATTTTACTTGCACGAATAGGAAGTATTCAAGATATCAGTAAAAAATAGCAATGGTGCAATACAAAAGAAAAAACTTGTTCATTTTAAGCTTCGAATTTGAGTGTTTCTACGAAAACAGTCTTGGTCTCTAATTGGTCAACAAATATATATCGTGCGTGCATCAAAAAAATGGAAATCATTTGTGCTCTTTTTATACACCAAAATTAAAGTTCCTAACTATGAAAACATGAAATGTGTTCATTTTTAGATCCCAAAATTGAAGTGTTTTTTTTATGAGCACCAAAATGAGAATTCCTAAGCTAAGAAAGCATGAATTGGTTCAATTTTAAACACTAAATCAGATGTGACTTTGTGTTTGTTCATTTTAGAGAACCAAATTTAGATTCCTAAGTTAAGAAAGAATGAATTTATGCAATTTTAAAACACTAAATCAAATGTGAGTTTGTGTTTGTTCGTTTTAGAGCACCCAATTCAGATTCCTAAGTTAATAATAAAAAAATGGATTGTAGATCTAAAAATCTAGGATTGATCGTTTTCCCTACAAAAAACATGTTAATGTTACTTGAATCCTGCATCAAATCCGTTAATACATGTTTACACATCCAAAAATAGGAAAATGTTAGTGGAAAATCCCATTATAATAGTACAAGATCTATGCACTTGTCTATCAAAGCAACTGCTCAAAGAAAAAATGTAAACACATAGAAAAAAAGTACAATTGCTCAATTCTAAAAAAAAATGCTCAAATCTCTATGCAGATGCTAACACTGTCAAAAGCAAGCGCACAAGTCTTGAGGAAATAACGTATTTCTTGGTGCAAAAGAACCATTCCCATGTCAATAGCGCAATTTTTGTAGCAATAGCACAATTTCCTTGATAATCAAGCATGCAATATTTCTAGGTAGTGTGTGAAAACTCTATCAAGTGCATTTCTAGGACCTGCAACTTCAAAAATGGCTTAAACTGATGTTAGGGGAGGGGACAAGGGTCCCATCGAGCATGCCATAATGTGTGAGGGGGAGAACGTTAGATCAGAAGAGGGATCAAAACATGTTAAATCTAAGAATCTAAACTAAGATTAAACATATTAATATAAGATCTAAACCTACACATATAAAATGAAATTAAGCTATTTTAACATGCATAAATGAATCTATGATTAAAAAAATGGATGTACAAGAATAACATAGTCTTACCATCTCATAGTGGAGTGTATTCGCCTAATGTTGGGTTGATCTTATCACCACAAAGTGTCCAAATTTCGTGTGCAAAAGCTTGATGACTAACTATTTTTGTTGGTTGATCGAAGAAATGGTGAAGCTCTATTAATGGTGTTCTTGACAACAATTCATTGCACAATGTATGTTGATTATTTGATCCTTATTTTTGAGGAAAGGGGTTTGTTATATAGGAGATGTGATTTCAAATGGTGTGATGTGGGGCATTGCAGGATGATTCTGAGATGATTTGAGACATTATAGGATGATTCCAAGCTATTTTGGGATGATTCCAAGATGTTCTGAGACATTATGGGATGATTCTGAGATGTTCTAGGGTGATTCTGAGATGTTATGGGATGTTTAGAGACAATTTTGAGTCATTCTGAGATGTTACGGGATGTTTCAAGATGATTCTGAGTCATTTTGAGATGTTACGGGATGTTATGAGATAATGTTCGATGTTGTTTGATGTTGTTTGATGATGAATTAATTAAACAATGTTAAATCACTTAATTAATAGATAAATATAAGTGCCAAAATGATAGTTCACAAGCTAGGACATTTTCAGGTGTCTACAGTGTGATAGTAAACATGTATATATCAAATGATGAGTAGGATATAAGAATATGATAACATAAAATAAAAGGCTAGAATATGTCCTTAGTGGTGAGATAACATAAAAAATAACATAAAGATAAGTTCTATAAGTACAATGAAACATGTCATGTAATATGTAAGAATTTTTGGCACCAAAATATACTTGATGAGAGTTAAACATGTCTATTAAGGCTTGAGAATAAAGGCACATGAGATATAAAAGAGATAAGGTCACCTAGGGTGAAAGGTAAAACAATGAATGACACATACACATGTAAATAGAAAAGAGGTCATAGATAATGGGTTGAGTCTAGAAATATCTACAACTATCCCTTATAGTAGTAAAAATCCTACCTAGTAGGTGAAATGGTAAGGTATCATTAAATGGATCATCTATAACCATGTCGAATAATATCAACAATGTGAAACTATAAACAATAATATCATATAGTTCTATGCCTAATTTAAGTAATTTAGTGATTTATCACATATTTTTTAAAATTTCCTTTAACCTAATGGGTATCACCATGTTCTTCATGCCTTGGGTTAGCACAAGCGAGAGTCTCTTTGGTTAATATTTGAGATCACATGTGTCATCGATCCCATTCATCCAAAAACCTATGGAGAGTTATGATCATTTTTTTTCTTTTAGTGTCCAAGGTCTTTGTTGACAACCCATCTCAATAATCTAATATACTTTAACATGTTGGAAACAAAAGGGAATCTCTTCAACATTAACATTTAACATTTAATAATTTATTTTGATGGTGGAGCCTTCTCAAACAAGTGTTTGGTATGTGGTACAAAGCAACTTCTTAACGATAGCATCACATTTTGACTAGTTGATAGGGTTTGAAGGCGAGGGATAAATTTCTATTGGTGCACACTCTAAAATTGTTACATATTTTTATGAATAGATTGTAGAACCAAAGGGGTCTATAAGGAAAAAGATATGACAATTTTTATTGACCATTTAATTGATCTCAATCAATGATCCACGATCTCTAGAGACTAAACTCAATTACAAAAAGTAGGAGGAAGTATTGTTTCCACATTTATGTAGCTCAATGACCCATTATTCTTTAGGAGTATGCACCAAAGGTGAATTATATGGAGAGGTTGAGGCATGATCTAATTCCAAAGATCAAATCTCTACCAAGGCATTCAAGTTTCATCCACTCTTTACAATTTCACAATGTATGACCATCCCCCAAGGTTTATAAGTTTGATGCATGTGACCATTTCTCTTGTAAATTTAGGTAGTTGTGAGTAGTTGCAAGCACCTACTCAAGGACATTTGTAGGGTCATATTTTCCATATCCTAGGACTTATAGAGAATAAATCTAATCTAACTAACAAAGCATCCAATCTAGCCATTCTTTTGGCCCTCTTGTCTCCTTCTCTTTTATATAAGTAAGATATTATCACTCATTGTGAAGGGGTGAAAGTTCAAATATGTGTCCCACTTGAGGCTAGCTTATTAGCATAAATGAAGTTAGGAATTTCTAATTGAAATTCAATTTCGGTCAAACATACTCTCTCACTAGATTCATTCTACCTAATTATATTTAGGCCATACATTTTTCATCTAGAATTGTCCACCAAATACATGTGTAGCATCACTTTGGGGCCAATTTATCAAAAAATATAATTTCAAAAGCTTGATGTTCTCACAGCTCCTACTCATATAAATAACATTTAAAAATATATGAATACCCTTTTGTACATCTATAAATTAGTTTTCGAACATATCATTTTTAAAATTTTAATTAGTGTTTATATATATAACTAAAGGTATGTCATTAGCATCAAAATACAAGGTTGATTTCCTTCTCAAGAAAAATATTAAATCTTATTAAAAAAAATAAAAATATAATGCATTACAGGAGAGATTCCATGTCTAAACGATATATATATATATTATGAATAATTCGATGCCACAAATTATCAAGTTATTCACAAAGACCAAATTCATGATGTTGACTGGATCAAAATGATAGGATCATAATTTGATTATATGGATCACCTACTAGAGAAGGAGCAACATGCCAAACTATTTGTAGGACTAATAATTCTTGACAATTCTATACATTGGCAAGTATTTGAGAGCAATAAGAACATCACTCACTTTATCTAAAACTTAACAAAGTTTACATAATAATATATTATAAGGACATCATTCAACATATAGTTGAGTTAGATCTCAATGCCAAGCTAGTCATTTAGAAGCATCATTTAGTTAACTCAAAGGTTGAACCAATGAAGAAATAATTGTCTAAGTTAGTGGGTTCTATTCAAAAATAAAGTAAACTTCTATCGAGAATACTTAAATAAATATACTTTCCAGTGCCCAGCAATATGTGTTTTCACAGGGTCAAGGCTATGTGGGTGGTATCTTTCCTCCCCATCTTTTAGCAGATAACAAAGCAATTGTTAATGTTTATGATGCTTTAAAATTGTCTCTTGAATTTTCTGACACCAGCCATCTCAATAAAGCATTATCAATGCTCTCTCATCAATTGGGAAGAGAATTGTCTGAAAGTTTCAAGGAAAAATTTCATTATATCTCTTATCTGCTTCATTATAACTGTTATCATGCAGCATCTCCACTTCAAAAAAGGGCAAGGACAATGCAATTTCCTTTCCGAGAAGGGCCTCAGTTTGAAGCACTCGATCACTCTTTTGATGGCAACAACTAGAAGATTGAGAGCAAGGCAGAATATTCTCAGCTAGTACAAATGGATAATGATGAACAGGGGGATAACGACTTGTCTCAGCATGAGCAGGATGGTAATGAAGAACTAGGGAATAGTGAGGAAGTCTTCGACCTGATGGAGGAGTAGCAAAAATGCAATATATTTTTTGGATGTGCTCAGTTGTGAGTAAAATCGACTGTAAATCAGGAATTTTATTATCCTGATGTGATTGTAATCTGGCTTTTAGTTGTAAATTTCAAAAACAGTGTTTTATTTTCATGTTGGGCTATAACCGGAGGTTTTCTCACTGGCTCTTTCCTCCCGGTATGTCCTTTGAGCCAGTAGATGTATAAGTTGTTTAATATATAAATATATAGTGGTCTCCCACTCTTATCTAAAAAAAATATATACTTTATTGATTAAAGTAGTATGTGATTAACCATTAAAATACCATGAAGAAGCATGTAGAAACATATATTATCAAATTAAAATTAGCAAGTACTCATAATATTGGATGTATTTGGAGAAATCCTTCTCGACAAAAAAACTCCACCACCCAAGAGACGTGCTTCAATTGCATTAATCATAAATAATTTATAAAGATTAGATTTGTAGATCCAAATCATATTCATAGTTACATACAAGTTAGATCCACAGGTGGATGATCGATCCTATAGTTGTGGAGGTGACCCATAATAGTAGATAAAGAAGTCAATGCTTCTAGAGCATTTGTTTGTGCTTCAATTATTACTTTTCTATTTGACAAATCAATTCCTAGCATCTATCACAACTTATATACATAGAAATTCTAACTAAGTATCTTATTTATTTATTTTATTTTTTGAAACATTTATTTTAACACATATTTCATTCAACATCTTAATATTTTTATTTTCTTAGGGTTATTTATTTATTATTACTTTTTAAATTTTATCTTAGAAATTTTATGAAAAGTAGGTTATTTTATGGTATCAATATAAGCATAGGGTTTGGGATTTAATCGAATAATTTGATGCTATGAATTATCAGGTCATTCACAGAGACCAAAATCACAACATTGATTGGATCAAAATGATAGGATCATTATTTGATTATATGGATCACTTATTAGAGGAGGAGGAACATGCCAAACTATTTGTAGGACTAATAATTCATAATAATTATATGCATTGGAAAGTGTTTGGGAGGAATAAGCACATTACTTACATTATTTAGAACTTAACAAAACTTACAAAAGAGCTAGTCCCAAAGATTGGAAAAGTCTAGGGCAACTAGGTCATACAACTCAAGACTAACAAGATGCCTAAAGGATTAGTGACTCTCAAATCTATTTTTAGTCTTAATGATTAATTTAGGGATTCAAGGATGACAACTAATACAATGGATTACCATGATGTTGTAGTTACTCGAGGTTGTTCCATGAAATACGTAAAGGTATGCACTAAAGAATAAAATATCTTATTTTCTATCTCTACAATAGATATGATAGAGTTATGGGATAGAATTATGAAGACCTAAAAGGATATGCTAAGGACATAATTCAACATATAGTAGAGATGGATCTTAATGCCAAGATAGTCATATAGAAGCACCATTTAGTCATCTCAAAGGTTGAACCACTAATGAAGAAATAGTTGTTTAAGTTAGTGGTTTATATTGAGAAATAGAGAAAAATACTATAGGAAACACTTAAATAAATATAATTTATTGATTAACGTAGTATGTGATTAACCATTAAAATACCATGAAGTAATTAGATTATCAAATTAAAATTAGAAAGCACTCATAATACTGGAAGTATATGGAGAAATCCTTTTGGGAAAAAGGTTCACCACCAAATAGACACTAAGATTGTATTAATCATAAATAATTTATAGAGATGAGATTTGTAGATCCAAATCATATTCATAATTACATACAAGTTAAATCCATAGGTGGATGACCAAAACTTATAAAAGAGCTAGTCCCAAAGATTGAAAAAGTCTAGGGCAACTAGGTCATACAACTCAAGACTAACAAGATGCCTAAAGGACTTGTGACTCTCAAATCTATTTTTAGTAGTAACGATTAATTTAGGGATTCAAGGATGACAATTACTAATAGAAGGGATTTCCATGAAGTTGTAGTTACTTGAGGTTGTTGTTAGGATTCAGGAAGATCAGAGCAATAAACATTAACAATTATATGCAAATTAAATAACCTAAAAATAACACAAAAGAGATCAACACAAAAATTTAACGCGGTTCACTCCATATGGGCTACATCCACAAAAACTCAACCACCCAATGATTTTATTATCTAGTGTAAAATAGATTACAATCTCATGAATTACACACACTGCAAATTACATCCCAACCGCTTATAACAATCTTTTTGGAAGCTTCCAGAATTAGGGTTTTACAAAGTCATTTTTTCATTTGACTTGTTAGCGGGAAAACCTTGACGTGTTAACGAAAAAAAAAATTGGGGGTTGCCACCCCCGAACCCCTGCTTGGGGCCTGACCCAACCCCAAACCCTGATGAGGATACGTTACAAGTGTACAATATTTGCATGATCAATCGCCACATGCCAACAATTGTGTCATGAAATACAAAAAGGTATGCACTATTTAGAAGAAAATATCTTATTTTCTATCTCTATAATAGATATGATAGAGTTATGGGCTAGAATTATGAAGACCTACAAGGATATGCTAAGGACATCATTCAACATATAGTTGAGTTGGATCTTGATGCTAAGATACTACTCTAGCGAACACTTAAATAAATATAATTCATTGATTAAAGTAGTATGTGATTAACTATTAAAATACCATGAAGCATTTAGATTATCAAATTAAAATTAGCAAGTACTCATAATACTGGAAGTACATGGAGAAATCCTTTTGGGAAAAAGCTCCACCACCAAAGAGACACTAAGATTGTATTAATCATGAATAATTTATAGAGATAAGATTTGTAGATCCAAATCATATTCATAATTGCATACAAGTTAGATTCATAGGTGGATGATCAATCCTATAGTTGTGGAGGTGACCTATAGTAGTAGATAAAGAAGTCAATACTTTTAGAGCATTTACTTATGCTTCAATTATTACATTACTCTTATAAAAATCAATTTCTAACATCTATCACAATTTATCTACATTGAAATTCTAACTAGTACCTTATATATATTTATTTTATTTTTTGAAACATGTACATTTTAACATAGATTCCATTCAACATCTCAACATCTTTATTTTCTTACGGTATTTGTTTATTATTACTTTTTTATTTTACCCTAATTTTATTTTTATGAAAAGTAGGTTATTTTATCCTTTGCAAACATATGAAAATAGAGCTAATACCCGATAGTTGGTAATAATTGAAGACAACTATATAAATGAATCTCATTGAAAATATGTATCAATAGTTTATACTATATAAAATTATTTTTATATCTTCTAATTGCCAAATATGATGAAACTTAAGATATTTGAGAAAAATGTATATTTTCAAGTACATTACTAATAATCTATTTCATGAAAGAGCCCTTATTACATTACTCAACCTATTCGTACATTTATGTAGGGGTTAAATTTGATGGTCAACTTCGTCTATTAAGTAATTTTTTTTGGACAGTGTTCATTCAAAATTGTCCTTTAAATATTAATGCATAGCTTACATAAAAAATGAAAATCATAGACTAAATATATATACAACTATAACCTTTTATAATTTTTGACATTTTACTCAAAATATTTCATTTCATATAATATAGTCTTTTAAATATTTTGATTTTATTTTTATATGATCAAAATTAAAGACATATGATCATCAAATTTAACCGTTACATCTTGGAACCTTTAATATTGGCATGCCCAATTTCAATTAGATGGGTGTTTTGTTTTGTAGTGTGTCAAATTATGTGATGTTTTTATCAAGATTCAACCTTCAACCACACAACTTTTAATCAATCTTAATCAATATGTATTTCATAAATAGTGATTCATAATGGTTCACATGAAATTTTTCCCGCAATTATTCAAAATTGTTATTCTAAAAACATTTAACTCATCTTCATGAACCTATTGATTCTTTCTTCTCACTCAAAATCTTAAAAATAATATTATCCTACAAAGAACCTCATTAAAAATATGTATAAATATTTTATATTATTTAAATTTATCTTTGTATCTTCTAATCGTCAAATATGATGAAGCTTCAGATATTTGAGAAAAATGTATATTTTCAAGTACATTACCAATAATCTATTTCATGAAAGAAACCTTATTAGATTACTCAATTTATTCATACAATTTTGAAAGGGTTAATTTTGATGGTCAATTTTGTCTATTAAGTAATTTTTTATTTGAGTGTTCATTCAAAATTATCCTGTAAATATTAATGCATACTTATATAAAAAATAAATAAATCATAGACTAGATATATACAACTATAACCTTTTGCAATTTTTGACATTTTACCCAAAATATTTTATTTCATATAATACAATCTTCTAAAAAAATTATTTTTATTTTTATATGATCAAAATTAAATACATCATTAAATTTAACTGCTACATCTTGGAATCTTTAATATTGCATGCACAATTTCAATTAGGTGGGTTTTTTGTTGTTGTAAAGACCAGTCCTATACCTCGGGTCAGCGGAGAAGGCCATTGCCACACTTGTTACTGACCCTATTAGCCATTCACGCTACGAAATGGGAGTTGAACCTGAGACCTCAAGAGAGCAAACCCCAAATCCCAACCAACTCCGCTATAAATGGTGACTTAACTTTTGATCAATCTTAATCAACATATATTTCATAAATAACGATTCATATTAGTTTACATGAAACTTTTCTCATAACTATTCAAAATTATTATTCTAAAAACATTCTAACTCATTTTGTAAACCTATCAATTGATTCACCCTTCTCACTCAATATCTTAAAAATAATATATATTTTTCTTTGAAAAATCCTATCTACCATCATTAACCCAACCAAATTGAAACCTAATCTTCCACCTAATAGTGTGTCCTCCTAAGGGACACCCAAGTCTAATGATATAGGAAAGAACTAGAGAAATCCGAGATTGCCTAGTGTCCTAGGCCTAGCCAATAGTGTTGTCATCCAAACAAGCATATATGTCTTTAGCCAAAGAGTCCTAGGCCTAGCCAATAGTGTTGTCATCCAAACAAGCATATATGTCTTTAGCCCAAAAGCTAAAACTCCAAACCAATAAATTGGCACACTTTTTCATAGAAAGACAAGGGTGCAATGAACCAGGGTTGGTTGTTGAGCAGTAGGAGTAGGAGCATGTTGGCAAAGGGCATCTAAGAAAGTAGCCTTGGGAGATGGACTTGGATCATAGTATTGGTGATGGAGCCCAATATCCCCCCATTCATTATTAGGTATATGTTTGTGTGCATATGAGGAGAAAATAGGCATGGAGCAAGCATATAGTTAAGGCATGGGTAAAGGACCTTCCCTTTCGTCCTTCTGCCCCCACCTAGAGTGGGCCCCCCCACGCTGCCCGCCCCCCCCGGCCAAGTACAGATAAAGACAAATTTATGACACCGGAGAAACGAGAAAAACCGGCGCCGGCTGTCGGGATATTATTATACACAAAGCCACGACGGCTGTCGGAAACCTCGCAGTTACCGCCGGCAGGAAAGGAAAGCCTAGTTTGGTGGGCCCCATGGCCGCGCTCCAAAGCGAATCCAGGTGCGGTATTGTCGGTCGGCGGAAAATAGTAAAAATATGACGATGACCGTCCTTAGCCGCCGTTTCGAACGGCATTGGTCGAAAGCCCTGTTTTTAAGCCGGAAGAATCCCGGGGCTCTGAGTAGGTGAACGGATTTATATTGGGTTAACCCTGGTTAGAACGAGAGTCAAAAAGAGCTCGTATTTGAAGGTACCAGGGGTAAAGGTAGCGATAGATTTTTGTGTTGTTTGTCTGAGGGCATCACGTGGCAGCCATTGGCCAGCCCATGCATGCGAGTGCGTAGAGACATATCGGCAAACATCCGCGCTGTAATTATTTTAACCGGCGGTTTTATGGGAGGCGGTAAGCGGTTTGGGCGTTGTTTGTTTGCTGGCCTTCTTATAGTTGTGTGCCTGCAGTAGCAGAGGCAGCAGCAGAAGATGATGGAGGAGGAGGATGGATTGCAAGGCACTGCCAGAGGCTCAGAAAATTAGAAGGAAGGGCTATTATCATTGATGACGACTGATTTGAGTGTTTTGTAAGGAAAGCAAAAGCAACTAGTTTTGTTTCGTCTTTATTTGAGTTATAGTGTCTGATTGTTTTGTGGGTAGATCTAGAGGGCTCCCGTTCTGAGACTTGGAAGCTCCGAGGTGGTTGGATCTTTTACTGGGTGTTATATCCCCATGTGTGTGAAGTAGTAGAATGGATTTCTCGGCGGTTTGTTTGGACGGGGTGTTGGGAATGAGTCACAACCAGCTTAAGCATTGCCGTTCAGCCTCGGAGATGGAGTTGGAGCAGACTACAAGGGATCAAGAGTGGAGAAGTGCACCCAAGATGGCTCGTACTGAATCGTACCTTATGCGTAGTGGTTCTATTCTGTCTGATGCTTCGCATAATACTTCTTCTGAGTTGCTTGAGTCTGCAGAGCAACAGGCCAGTAGGCTTATGAGAAGTGACTCTGTTGTTTCTCCTTATAACAAATGTCTTACCAGCTTGCCCTTTGGTGGATACCAGTATACTACGTCCAGTAAGCCTTCAGGTACTGTGCTTAATTATTGGTAATTGGTTTTCCTTTTGGTGGATGTTTGTGTTTGTACGTGGGCTTTTCTTGTTTCTTGATTTGGGTTTGGGTTTGGGTTTGGGTTGAGAATCTGCAACTGTTGTTAGGTGACAGTCAAGTCTGTTTACAGACTGTTCGATTTGAAAAAAACGGATTTAGAGAGTGCAAGTTTGAAATTTTTAGATGGGTAACAAAGTTTCACGTTAAACATTCTGTATACGGTTGTTTTAAGGGCTTCTGTTGTGAGATTTTGTGTGCTGTGGATGTTTGAAATCTGTAAAACCTTGCAGCAGTGTTGCCCATGGGTGGGTTGGTCACTTAGTGGGACTTCAAACGTATGGTATATGTTTGTTGAAGAAAACTGTGGAAGATTGAAATCTTTGAAAAAATGCTGCTTTTGGATCAACCGAGTGTAGTACCTCAAATGTGGATTTTCGTTTCTATTGACAAAAACTTTTGTTCGCAACAAACTCATCAGAGAATCAGATACTGGCATTTTTATATAACAAAATCTGATTTTGAGTACTGTATAGAAGCTTGAAGTGTTTCATAACGTGCAGGAATGCTGCCTGTGGCTGTTTCCAATGGAGGCAACGGCATGCATGGAATATTTGGCGGTACACGGATGAGTCCGTTTACGCCGTCGCAGTGGCAGGAGTTGGAGCACCAGGCCTTAATTTTCAAGTACATGATGGCCAACGTACCGGTACCGCCGGAGCTTCTGATTCCGATTCGTAAAAATCACACCTTGAATATGTTCTCCTCTCTGTCTTCACCAGGCTTAGGATCCCTCCGCCCCAACTGTAAGTCCCGTTCCGTTTCAGACCCCAATGCGGTGCAATTTATGTATGTGTGTTAATGGTGTTTAGTGTGTTTTGGTGCAGTGGGGTGGAGTTCTTTCCATTTGGGTTTTGCCAACAATGCGGATCCGGAGCCAGGAAGATGCCGCAGAACGGATGGGAAGAAGTGGCGTTGTTCCAGGGACGCCGTTCCAGACCAGAAGTATTGTGAACGGCACATGAACAGAGGCCGTCACCGTTCAAGAAAGCCTGTGGAAGGCCAGACTACAAATCAAACTAGCACCCATGCCGCCTCCACCGGCGGCGCTGCTAACAATTCCTCCTCTGCGACAACAACAAGTCTGGCTGCTGCTCGTAGCGCTGCAAATCCTGCTAACAACACCAATGCTAGTAATAGTATTCATAGTAATAGCAGTGTTTCCTCTCTTTCAAATTTACGCCAACCTCAACAACAGCACCACACAGGGCTTAAGCACTCCGCCTTCGCCGCATCCATCGACGCTTCCACCACTCCCTATCAAATTCCGCTCAACGTCGACAGGTAAAGTGGAAAGAAAACCATAACATATTGCACATTTAAGATGAACTTCTTTGAGCTATTCTTATGTTTCGTTTACCTTCAAGCTTACTTAGCCGCTTATAAGACAATGTTTTCTATATGAAGGCCTATTAGATTACTTCCATTAAGACAACAATGTGTGTATTGGACGTTATGCACTCCATGTAATGACCATAATTAGTTTTACAGAACTGTACAAGTTTAGTTTTTGTATTCTTCTTGCATTTTGAAGCTGTTGAGACTACTGAACTGATATTAAAAAGAAGTCATTCGTTTCATTCCGGCCTGTATGCATCAGGTGCTGTCCCAACATACTGTTCAATCAATGACCATTTTTGTTTTGATTTTGTGGTTAGTTTTTTCTAAGCCATTGCATTTTACTGAACATCAAGACTTTCTACCGTTGTATTGATTCCAAAATAGGGATTTGGGAATTTTGAGAATAAAGTAGATATCAATTAAAAGAAGTAAATTAAAAAGAAAGTGACATAAAATTTCCTTCAAGTCTATAGTATTAGTTTCAGTCTCGAGTTTTTGGATTTGAGCGTGTAAGTATTTTTCCACCCATGTTTATCATACTTCATAATCCACCATCATCAGAATGAAGATATTCAAATACCCAATGAAGATATTCAAATAACAGAAACGATGATAGCCAAGACCATTGACTATCTTCATCTTGATGATGGATCATGTAGTATGATCCGAAAATGGTCACAAATCTAAGAACTCCAAACTAAAAGAAAAGGTGTTCTAAATTCAAGGAAAATATGGAAAATCCAGTGGATTTGATGAATTCTGCTGTTAGGAAAGGGAAGGACCTTATTAGCAACTTATGCAGACTGGTTTCATAGATCTTAATTCGTTTTCCTGTTCTTGCAAGTTTTGATGTCGGTCGTGTCGTATGCATTGCATTCTTTCTTGCACTCAGCTGATTTGAAAGTAGTGTTTTGATAAGATTCCTGAGGGCTACTGTTACGTGAAAGGGACAATTCCTTACGAAACTGTGAACAATATTGTAGAACTGGGTGTACCTAGTGTAGTCCTTTTGTGTTTTTAAATTTGTTTACAAGTCTTCTCCACATCTATAGACTTTATTAATCATGTCTATAACCTTGAGACTTGTGAGAGCCATAATAAAAAGCTTTTCACATCGTGTTTTGTGGGCTTTATTGGTGCCTGTGCTGACAGCGGACCTCGAAAAGATCACTCGCATACAATGCATTTATGATCGAAGTTATTGGTTAATCTATCCTTCTATAATATACTATTATAATCTCATCTGTTAGTTGGCATGGACATTTTTTTAACCGTTGAATTTCTTTGAAACTTGAGTACATGCTGCGCCGTTAGATTATAGATTGCCGAGAAAAAAAACACTCTTCACTGCTGTACACTTTGTGTGGAATTAAGTCTCATGTTTTCGAAATTTCTCATAGATCTCGATGAATGTTCTGCCGTTTTTTTGTCCTTTTTTCTGTGGTGGGCTTCAGCAGTTTGTGTTTGTGGGCTTGACAGGTATTTGAACGGGATGAAAAGTGATATATCTGGGCAGTTTTTTGACTCCACGAACAGTAGCCTTTTTAATGACAATGCATGGCGGTCAAGATCGGTAACTCCCGGGGCAAAGTCTACAAACAATCTGATAAGCTTTGAGACTCGAAGTCTGGTGGAGGAGGCCCCAGACTTCGGGCTGGGCCAGATGAATCTCCTGCCTCTGACAACCCAACGCAATGAATCCCAACAGCAGCAAAGGCCGGCGGGCATACGCCACTTCTTCGACGACTGGCCCACCACCACAACCGCCACTACGAGAGACCACCGCTCAGCGGCGCTCTCATGGTCGGAGATGGAGCACTTGCGCAGCGCCGCCGCCGCCGCCTCCACCACCACATCCACCTCCTCCGCTACCCAGCTCTCCATTTCCATCCCCTCTGATTTCCCCTCCCCTACTTCCCCAAACAACAAGCTAACTCTCTCGCCGCTCAAGCTCTCCACAGCCCGCTCAGATGACCCGCTGGTAATGGACATGGGTTTAGGCATGGGCATGGGTTTGGGCATCGAATCCGACCAACACCACCGCCAGCGGCAGCAAAGCCATCACCACCAGCACACAAGCTGGATCCCCATAACATGGGAGAGCCCAGTTGGTGGGCCCCTAGCGGAGGTTCTCAACTCCACCACTGCCACTCCTAGTGCAAAAAACGCCTCGTCCTCTGCCCTCAATTTGATGATCGGCGATGGGTGGGACTGCAGCAGCAGCAGTCCTGGCCGCGGGGACACTTCACCGACAGGTGTCTTGCAGAAGACTTTTGGTTCCCTGTCTGATAGCAGTACAGGCAGCAGCCCCCGTGCTCTCAAGGGAGACTCCGGTGGCCTCTGTGATAATCTCAGGACTGTGGCGTTTGTCACCGCACCCTCTCAAATCTCCACCACTTAATCAGGTAAAAACAATTTACATCAATTGTGTTTTAATGAATACCCTTAGTATGTATCTGTATCTTGCAGTTTTGTTTGATTACGACCTTATTGCTATTCAGATGAACAAACGTTTTTTATCCTCTACATCGCTTGGTTGATTCGAAGCACAATGTTGTTTTGTCCTCTTCTCCGTTTTAGCAATAGTTTGATACCATATATACGATGACAATTCAAAAAAAATCCGTTTCTAGTTTTGTTCTTTGAGATTTTACTTTTTCTTTTCTTCATTATCTTATTGTTCTGTCCCTTTCTGTATTTCCTCTACGTCATTTAGGTGCTATTCTGTTACTATTAGTGGGAAGATGATTCTGAATCTCAATTGTGTTTTCTCTTTCTACTTGCCTTGAATAGACATTCTTGTTTTTTGTTTGGGACCAAATAAAGAATACGGTCCCGGCCGTTGAACCTCCAGTCATATTGCCTTCTTTATTTGATCAAGAAAGTGTGTTTTATTGAATACAGTAATAACTTTTTCTAATTTCAAAAGAAAGTGTATTGCATCAACTACTAAATTTAGGTAATGATTTCCATCTGCATAAATAGAGGTTAATTCGAATGGTCTACTTATTTTAACTTAGATCGAACAAATTTCTGCACTCCTGGAGTATGATTGGAAATGTTGATTCAAATGGGTCTCTATTTATTTGAACCTAGATCGAATAAATTTCTGCTCTCGTGGGTATGAACAAATTTCTGCTCTCGTGGGTATGATCTGAAATGTTGATTCAAATGGGTCTCTACTTATTAGTTATTTTAACTTGGATCAAACAAATTTCTACTCTCCTGGAGTATGATATGAAATGTTCATGAAAAAAACTCATGTACAGTAAAATCCAGAAACTTCATTACTATGGAAATCTAATGTCTTTTAAGTGTAAAACAATTTATTTCTTTGTCAAATATCTTAGTATTCTAACATATTCTTTTGTTCACAGGACGTCTCCAAGATTATTATAGCCAGTCGCTGTGGTTAGTACGCTTCAAATTGCTGTAGTAATTTGCCATGGAAGATCTGAGACCTCGACCTTGTTATGCAAGCTTATGTTGCTTCACAACTAAAGCTGAAAGATCAGTTGACACAGTCAGAACCCCAATGCCGATCACATTGAACCCTGGTTTAACTAGATCGTTCATGTATAATGATCATCACGAAATCATTTGCTGATACTTAACTTGAAACAGTAATTGATAGAGTATTGCTTTCTTTTGACTTGTGAGTTTATTTATTTGTATGAATTGTTGCCTTCTTAGAAAAGAAAAAAAAAGGGAGAAAAACTTGAAATCCATCAGCAGAAGCAGAAAGAAGACTATGTATGTGTTGTTAAATGATCAAATGTCAACTTCTCACACACATTTCTGCTAAAATTAAACATGGCTCTCTGCAATCTGTGATATCAATGCAGTAAGAAAGCTCTCTTTGAAATTCTGTAGCTGTCATAAGACTATTTGTGGTACTTTCTTGATTGAATGAATGACAGATTAAATGAGAGCATTTACGTAGAGTCTTAACTCTAGACTGAATTTGTTGTCTCTGTTTCATAAAAGCTAGCAGTACTCTTGTTCTAAGAAAGGACCTATTACAGCTCACATTTGGCATGGGAAAGGCACTTGTCAAACATCAATAAATGAGTATATTGAAGTAAACAATTGCTTGTCACGAGACTTTAAGACTGGGTAAGTTTGTAGGGGCCTTACAATTAATAGGCAATAACAAATGAATTAATTAAAAACTTCTAATAATGTTGTTATACTTCATTGAGAGAACCCTTGGCCCATAATTATACTTAGTTTGTCTTCTTCTTTTGTAATGTTATCTTTACACGAGAATAAAAATTATTCTACCAACTATTTCTTGGTCTGTAGATCATTTTACTAAAGCATCTGCATTGCTTTCACTTTCAATACAGTGTAGGGAAGAATAATACTCTTATCTCTCAGACCTTCAATCTTGACAATGAAGTACCAAGTACGATGAATTTGTTGTTTTGTTCCCTAAAGCAGCCACTTAGTTTTTTGGTCGATAAATTCAACATACAATCAATTCAACATTAACTTGTAACTATTTTTTGGTTACAACCATAGCCCCAAAAATCTTTTGGGGAAAAAATGGGTAAACCATGGGAAGAAATCAGATTTTAAAAAAAATAAAAAATTGTAGAACAATAATTTTTTTTATTTTTTATTTTGAAATTGGAAGGCATTTACATATCATAGAGATATAGAGAGCAAATAAAATAAAGAAAAAATGGGTAAACCATGGGAAGAAACCGGATTTTAAAAAAATAAAGAATTGTAGAACCAAAAAAAAAACTTATGTTTTTAAATTGAAATTGAAAGACATTTCCATATCATCGAAATATAGAGAGCAAATAAAATAAAGAGTTTAACTAATGAATTGTAGAAAATAAGATTTTGTAATTTATATTCAATTACATTGCATTGCACATCTTTCAAACCAAAAAAATTGCTTCGCATTACATAACTAACATCTTTCAAACCTGAAAAATTACTTCGCATTACATAACTAATAATTAGATGCTTTGGAAAAAATCTATCAGAACATAATGGTAAGCAATAGCGTTGAAAAAATCTATCAAAGCATATTAGTAAGCAATAGCGTTGAAAAAATCTATTATGCTTTGATAGATTTTTGCCAAGCATCCATAGCTTGTTTGAAAGCACCTGTTTTAGGCATCCTATAACCATGAGACCATATTTCTTTGAGGCATTTTTTTCAATCAGTTCATTGTCTTGTCTATGCTACCATTTTTTCATACGTGTCCACCAAAGCATTTTATCAATCAGTTCATTGCCTTGCCGCTATGGCTAAAAGCCTAAAACCAAGTAGTGAACTCTTTGAGAAAGTGCCTCAAAGAAATGTGGTCTCATGATATGATGGAATGCCATGACAAGCTATAGACAAGACAGTGAATTGTTTGAAAAAATGCCTCAAAGAAATGTGGTTTCATGGTGCTAATCATATTTGCATTTTTTTTGCAGGTTTTAAATGTATTATATTGGTGATTTTGTAGTTTGCAACGGGAAAAAAACGATCAAAAAATGTCAACAATTCTTTCAATAAGTCAAATAAAAATTCATCAGCCTGCCGATTTTTTTGCAGATTCATGCTTCTATGGTTACAACAAACATCATTTTATGTAGTAATTCTAACAATAAATTTTGTTTTTACAATTATTGAAACATGGTATATTTCTAATTTGAATTCATCATGCAATTTTCAAGGACTTTAAACAGTTTAAACAGGTGATATGTTTGTTGAAATTACAAAGATTTCTAAATGCAAGAGTTTTTACATCAACATTTGGATCATATTGAATCATATGGGATCTTATTCCATGATGTTTTGGATCATACTCGATCATACTCCATGACGTTTTGGACCATTCTGAATCATACTGGATCATACTCCATGATCTATTATTCGATCATTATTTTGTTCGACACACTGATGATGTATCATATTCCAATACGTATATATCTAAAATATTGATGTAAAAATTTCTTACACAACTATATTGAAAAATGTTTGTAGTTTCAATAATATAAATTGTGAAAATAACAGGTCTATTAAAAAATGTTGGTTGCTTGAACAGCAGACAGGCTGCTTATGATTCAAAAACAAATGACGTACTGGTTGTTTACTGTGAAGCTGTAACTCAATGTAACAGAAGGCAAATCAATGTCATGCTGGTCGTCATTATTGTCAAAGGGACCAGCTAGCATGTGAATAATACGTATGATGTGAAGCATGTGAGTTGGTACATTTTGTTAGCTTCTACTTCTCGTCCTATGAGACAATGCTTACTAATTTGTGCGCCCCACTTTCCCAGCTTACCAAAGTACGATCATTCTTTTCCATAAAAACATTCAGAAATTGTCTGCCCATGGTAGTTGACTGATTGAACCTCAACAACCAACAAGAATTTCTTATCATTGTTTCAGTTTTCCTTTGCTCTCATTAGTCTGGACCTTTTCTGGGTTTATAAAATTTGATTGAGGGGAAGGGTAATCAAAGTAATGTTTTAATTTGATATTAGATCTATCAATCAAGATTTTAGAATCTTATAAAAATGGTCATTGCAATACTAGAAGTCTGATAACATATTTTCAGGCTTCAAAATTATATGGAGAATAATTAAAATCATATATAGAAAGGTCATTATAATAATATAAAATCTTTGACAAGACAATTTCAGTCTTAACATACATCGTATAATGTCTTACAACACTTAATTTGGATTCATATTTGGAAGCATGATTCAATTCTAGTGCGCACTGAAGTCATTTTTTATTTATTTTAAAAATAGGTTTAATAATTAATCAATAAATAAATACTAATGATTTAAGGGTTTAGATTTATTTTTGAAATGATTAACATTATTTGTGGAAGTTAAGTAAATTAAATGGGATATGTAGTTTGAAATTTGATGATAGATATGTGTTAATTCACATATAAAAAGTTGATATGTCATTTCTTTTAAGGATTGATGTAGATAATTTTTGTAGATTTTGTAAAATGATTGTTCACCTATAGGTAGATGATCTTTGTGAGTTTGGATTTGTATTGACAATGGAGAGTGTTGTAATTTTAATTGTTGAGCAAGGATGAGCATTGTTAACATCATTGAAGAATTTTTTGAATTGTGAAGGTCAAGTTTTCATGTAGGCCCTTAATAGATTGATTTGGCAATTCCAAATAAACAATAAAAGACAAGCAAACATGAAATGACCCTAGGATGGTGACTGTTGATATAATTATTTAATAGTGCTGCTAGATTTTATGTCTTTTTACAAATGGAATTATAAATGAGCTTAGTAGAATCTTAAGTTATCTCTATTGAGTGAATGGTTATCCTTAAATACAATAACGTAGTGCATAAAACAACACATACAAAAGGTCAACTTATAATAGCTCGGAGGGAGTTGACAAGATTAAATTTGAATTTCAAAGTTTAGGATATAGATTCTTGAGCGTGACTTGACATGGGTCAATTTTGCACACATGAATTAGAAATTGGATAATGAAAAGTGATCTTGTGACCAAGAAATGGGTTTCTTAGGATCAATAATAATAGGATCGAGATATTGGGATGTTGTGATCTAATTATGCAATAGCATGACTTGTATGCTTATTATTGCATTTAAGGCATTGATCTAATTGGGTCAAAAAAACAAGCAAAAAGAGAATGGGTATGCAATTTCATCATTACATTTTTCCCCACTTTAATGTGCATTCAAATTACGAGGAGGATACACATGTCAACATAAAATAAACATCCGAAATTTAAATTAATCTTTTTCAACACTTAAAGGATGCACATCCATCTTAAGTAATGAATTTTCTTGAATTCCTCTCGTAGTGAGCTCTTTATAGGAACCTTTAAAATAGTAAAAGTTAATGAGTAGCATTTTTCAAGCATTAAAATATTAGCATAACTACATGATTAAATAAACTATCTTTGAAAATAGATAGAGTAGAAGGATATAGATGATAGATTTTGCCTATTATGGAAAGTGATACAAGCTTTGACTATGCAAATTAGACTTACCCCAACTAGATGAAATCTTCGACTTTGCAGACTAGTTGGTAAAGGCCCCCCTTAAGGTAGGAATGACTATGGAAATGTCATTGCACTATACAAGTTATAAAGGAACAATTAGTGATATATATTGCTCACTTCCTTTGATTCCAAAGGGTGCAAGGAATCAGGAGGGGATACAAATTTATAAGTATGATAAAGCATGTAACACGTAGTAAAAAACATTGTATGATAAACATGTAGTATAAGTTGGATAATATTGTAGAAGTATGTGTAATAAAGGAGAGGAAAGATGCAATGCCCCTTCCACCCCCACAATATAGACAAGTGATAAAGTAAGGATGACCCTAGAGGCTAGATAAGGATCATGTAGGTACAAATATGATGTAAGAGATATGGGTATGGTAAGGATCATAAACATGGATTCATACACATGATAATTATTAGAAACAAATAACAATAAATAGGTAAGACATGAACATGATAATCATAAGATAATAGGAATTTGTAAGAAAAATATAAACACAATGATCATAGAATATCATAAACATTTTTCCCCACTTTAATGTGCATTCAAATTACTAGGAGGATACACATGTCAACATAAAATAAACATCCAACATTTAAATCAATCTTTTTCAACACTTAAAGGATGCACATCCATCTTAAGTAATGAACTTTCTTGAATTCTTCTCATAGTGAGCTCTCTATAGGAACCTATAAAATAGAAAAAGTTAATGAGTAGCATTTTTCAAGCATTAAAATATTAGCACAACTACATGATTAAATAAACTATCTTTGAAAGTAGATAAAGTAGAAGGATATAGATGATAGATTTTTCCTATTATGAAAAGTGATACAAGCTTTGACTATGCAAACTAGACTTGCCCCAAGTAGATGAAATCTTTGACTTTGAAGACTAGTTGGTAAAAAAGCCCCCCTTAAGGTAGGAATGACTAGACATGCCATTGCACAACACAAGTTATAAAGGAACATTAGTGATATATATTTCTCACTTTCTTTGATTCCAAAGGGTGCAAGGAATCAAAGGAGGGGATAACAAATTATAAGCATGATAAATCATGTAACATGTAGTAAAAAACATTGTATGATAAACATATAGTATAAGTTGGATAATATTGCAAAAGTATGTGTAATAAAGGAGAGGAAAGATACAATGCCCCTTCCACCCCCACAATATAGACAAGTGATAAAGTAAGGACGGCCCTAGAGGCTAGATAAGGATCATGTAGGTACAAATATGATGTAAGAGATATGGGTATGAGAAGGATCATAAACATGGATTCATACACATGATAATTATTAGAAACAAATTACCATAAACAGGTAAGACATGGACATGATAATCATAAGATAATAGGAATTTGTAAGCAAAAGATAAATAAAATGATCATAGAATATCATAGAAGATAAGCATCACAAGCATGGAACATAGATAATCATATAAAATAAGAACTAGAGGAAGCATATAAAAAACATATAGAGTATGCTCCCAAGTGAGGAAATACAACATAAAGTTTAATATAAGCTAAACGGGCATATATAAAACACAACAATCATTGCATAAATATTATAAAGGTAAAATGAGAATAGTATATATATATTAATTATTCTTATTATATATATTATAATATATATTATAATATATATTTCAATATTTAAAAAATATCTTTAAATAAATAACCGTCACAATATACTATATATTTCAGTCTATTGAAACTAATTTTCAATGTTACAACTTTTACATCAACTTTTGGATGTCATCATCATAATTTAACGATAACCATCGTGTTACTATCTCCCTTCGACAGGGAAAAATTTAAGAAACCCCCCCCTTGGCAAAGGTGTGAAATCCTGGCAAATCTTGTATATTTCCCAATAAAAATATTAATTTTATTGGCGAATTGTTTCATTTTTCGGGGAAAAAAAAATCCCAATTGACGAATCTTTTATAATCGCTAGAAGTCTATGGAAAATCATGGCGAATTGCAATTTTTTTTAAATGAATAAAATATTTTTCATTGGCGACTAAAACCTTTTTTCAAACAAAAACAAATTTTCCATTGGCAAATTAATCCTGTTTTCAAAATTGAAAAAAATGTTGGCGATTAAAACCTTTTTTCAAAGAAAAAAGTATATTTTCATTAGCGAATTAAACATAATCTCAAACTAATAAAAAAATTTAGTGGCTAAATAAACGGATATGCCAATAAAAAATTAGCGTGGTTGGCGAAAATATCAAACTCTTGGACAAATTTTCCGTACATTCAAATTCCTTCATAAAGAGTCTGGAATGTAGACAAGTTTCAACATATTTATTATTTCTGAAGCTAGATGTTAGTGCAAATTAATATAATCCACAACTGTTCGATGAATTTTTGATGGACGACTGTCATTGCATTTCAGAAGTAAATCTCTAAAGCACTAGACTTGCGAATTGAAACCTCCGAAATAACACTAGAACCGTTAGATTTCCAAAAATCATGGTTGAGATTTTATTACTTATTAAATCACTTAGTCATAACAACCAAAATAATATTAAGGAACGATCAGAATCGTCGAAGGAACTATATCAAGGTGCAAAATATTAAGGAAATATTAAGGAACTAGTGTTAAAGCCTGTGCTACTAAAGGAGCCTTTTAAGCACATGTTTTTTTTTATAGTCAAATAGCTACTATATGGGGCAACACCCTGTATTAATCAAAAAGAGTTTTTACATTCCTTCATTTCCATAAAATAGTAAAGACCCAAATATTTAACGGATTGACATGGACACTTATACGGAGTACGAACTACAAACAAACCATCACAAACCAAAATGACCTTCCACAAACACCGGATTATGCATTGCTACAGCCAACCTCGCTGGTCTTCTTAGCTTTGATTGCATTCAAAATCACCGGACAATCACCACCTCAGGCACTATGGGCAGGATGGTTTGCTCGTTCCTCCCAACACCTGGTGTCATTCGCTACCCATTTTTCACTAGTGCCCAGCTCCCAATTCTCCTCGTTAGAAGACCACCTTTCCCTATTGAGAGCTTCTGCCACCACAAATGCCTTCACCCAATGCTTCGACCGATCTTTGAGAATGTCAGCCGCACACAGAAGAAAGTAAATACACCTATCAATCTCCCCCCACTGATTTTTGAGAGCTGCATGGTCTAGTGAGCGCATTAGGGGAAATTTTGGTATCGAGCATTCATTCCCACGAGCCTTGTAGTAGTGAAGCAATAGAGGGGTCATGAAATTTTCGTCAATTTTGTCCAGTTCCGTGTCGATATTTTCCAACAAAGAGTGTTGAGAAATCATTTGGCATAGCTTCTTCCCCCGAGCTTTCGAGACACCCATGTACACGAGCATTGCCAAAAACATGGTGGGTATTTATGAATTCCCCTTGAGCTTGTGGGTAGCCAGCAGAAATCCTGGGCCCAAAACACCCTTCACCGCCTGGAGCGCTAGTGGGTGCTTGGACACCATTATCCCCTTCAGTCATTTCTCAGTGATTTCACCATGGAAAGCATTTTGTTGCTTCGTGGAATTCAAAAATAGAGGAGTCTCCATTGTCCCTTAGTGTTTCTCGAGAGCACTAAGCCAATTTGAGAAAAATGAGCACAACAACCCCTATTTGTAGCAAAATCTTCCACAACCTTATGGAGACTGTACCAACATTCAAGTGGTGAATTAAATGTTTGTTTTAAAAGAGGGACAGCCTAGGAAGAACGTTTTACACAAAGGATGTATAGGCTAAACAAGGCTGAATTATCAAACTTATAAAATAATTTATAATAGTGTGAAGGATATTCAATATCTATAGCCAAATTTCAACGCAAATCAATCTAACCATGATCGTTCGATGAATTTTTGATGGACGACTGTAGTTGCATTCCAAAAGTAAATCTCTGAAGCACTAGACTTGCGAATTGAAACCTTTGAAACAACACTAGAACCGTTAGATGCGGACATGTGGCGAGTTCAAGGCTCATCGCTCATCACTCATTCTATGTTTTCAATGCCTAGACGTTCTACATTTCATTTAATTGAAATTCTCAATCTTTTTGAAGAAAGTGTGGTTGTCGTACTGTTGGCAATGGCGATGATTAATGCCATATGAACATCCGAAGCAATTTGTTGGACAACTCAGCTTTAATGAAACAAGATTTGTAATGATTTCATATCATTTGAGTGGCACTGGTGATTTTGACAGCTTGTCAACTTGAGGTACAATTTGCATGTAGCCAAACATCAACAAAATTAAACATTTTAATTGTACACGCATTGTGATTATCATTATACCCAAGCTGGTAGCGGCACTGGTGGCCCATAAATAGGGATAGTGAATAGTGGATAGTGTCATAAGGGTTTTCATTTTCTAGGGTTAATAAGGATTCAAGAAGAAGATGATGTGGTATTATTGGGGATACTGTAAATTCTCCTACCTACAGTTATGTAGTTACAGAGTAATCAGTAAAAGACAAATTTCCTTCAAGTTTAGAATGGGTAGAATTGGAAAGAAGTTGATTTGGTTAACCTGACTTCTCAGATAGTTTTTGAACCAGGATGAGGAGCTCTGATGGAGATAAGTGCTATACCAATGCATGGAAGCTGCGTGCAAAATATGGGAGCAGATCTACTACTCCTCTTGTATCTTCACAACTCCCATTTCCCCAGAATGGTTTGCTTGGCAAGTCCCATGCATTTAATTTCAGAGAGACATTTGTATTACATCTTCTGCATGACTCTAGTTCTCAAAGGGGATAAGTACATTTTGTATCTTCACAACTCCCTTTTCCCTAAAATTATTGGAACCGCCTTTCCCCCAGCATGGTTGGAAAATCCCTTGTATTTATTTTTAGAGCCACATTTGTATTACGTTGTCACTAGCAGGAGCTTGGAATCATGCATTTATTTTTAGAGTTACATTTGTATTAAGTTGTCACCAACAAAAACTTGGAAATTGGAATCAATTTGTAATCCATTATCACGAGCAATAGCTTGGAATAATTTGTGTCTATGTAAAGTGACACACCGACATATGTTATTTATACAAAATAGGAGCTTGCTTGCTCTACAACTACTCATCTTTAAAAAGATATGTAATAATGTGACATTGTAATTCACTTGTAATAAAATAAATGGTTGTGTTGTGTTATTCTTCGTTATTCATTTACACTTATAGTAAAGAGTTATTTTATGAGTTCAAAATTTCAGTGTCTATGAATCTATTCAAATCAGTTTTTTTTCTTTAAGAAATTAAGTATTATCTATTTATGAAATAATTGCATGCAGATTTAAAAGTAAAACATAAAGCAATACAAATGAAAAAAGAAGGTTGCCTTCAAACTGACAAAAAAAATTATAAACACTAAAAGTTGTCACTCTTGTTAGGGTTTACCGAAATGTTATTGATTTCTAATTTTTCATTGACCTTCTCCCCCACTTCTTGATATCATTATTCATTTTTTTAAGTCCTTTGCAACGTTAAGTTACCAACCCCTTGGCCTTGATGTCAATCCTAGCACACTAAAGTTTAAAACAACTTTAAAAGACATGTTTATTGTTTTAAGTTCATATTATAAATTACTCAAGTTTCAACCATTCGATAAACATTTGATGTATGGTTGCAGTTGCATTCCATAATGAAATGCACGAAGCGATAGGCTTGCGAACTTAAACCTCTGGAATCACCCTATAACTGTTAGATTTAGAAAGATCAATGGTTTAGAATTTGCAACATGTAGACCTAAGACGTTTCATTTGCTTTAATGTTCCAATTTTGAGAAAAAAGCACTTTGTATTGTTAAGTGTCAAGTGATTTTTTTTAAGTGAGAGGGTTAGCTCACGGGGAGATTGCAGTCTTCAGATTGCTCATTGCAGTGCACCACCCTATTTTGGGTTCCACAGTTCCACTTCCAACAAAGCCATTCCAGTTTCCACGACTGTTAGAATTAATCTTTTCAAGAGTCAGAATCCAAGTAAGTGAAAGAATTCCTGTAGCTACATTTCATCGTTTAACGTTTCTTAAAATCTTATTTTGTCAAACTTTGAAGTTTGGGTTTAGAGAATTAAGAATTAAGAAAAATTAACGAGGACTAATAGGTATTAGAGAATTCACAACTTCACATTGTATAAGCATGTCTACCACCAGTACCACTAGAGCAATGTCCGATAAAAAAATATATTATGCAGAATTGCTTAAAACCCCAGGTTTCACTGATGTGTACCATGATATTTATGATCCTGAAATCTATGGTAGGTGTACCTTATAACTTATATTTTCATCTCAGAATAAGGCTACAAAGTAAATGCAAGATAATAGTATCAGTGCACTGTGGGTAATTGGATTAGGGTGCATGATGTTACATGAGGTTTTCCCTTGCCCATAATTTATCATGGTCTGTGCCCAAAATTATGATGATAATAAAAGAGCAATTGTTAATAAAGATACAAAGAAGAATTGTTATCCATTAATGCAGAAGAACTTGGAAAAGTGTTGGGGTTTACAACTGAAGAATTTGGAAATGTCCACATTGACCTAGAAAAGCTTGCTAGTGATTATGAAGCACTGGAAGAAAGGGAGAAGAATGCTTTCCTAAATAAAATAGTTCAGATTGAAACAAATTGAAAGGTGATCATAATCCTCATTATGATTTGTATATTTTTAAACCATTGGTTTGGGATACTATTTCCATGCTAGCATTTTGCATCGGTCTGGATATCAATTTGGAAGAGGGTGCAAGCCTCCTTGAAATGGTATATAATATCCATTATGGTGTTCCACATGTCAAATATAATTTTATTCAACACATTGCAGAATCCATGCATAAATTTTTTTTAATGATTAAAGGAGGTTCCACCAAGACATTTAGGTTCCAACCTACTTGTGCTATCTTTTTCTATTCAAATTTAGAGGAATGTTTCAGACCAACAAGCTTCAGATTCAACCCCATAGTAATGCTAAGGAAAATAAAATGGCTCCAGTATATGAATGGACCACTGAGATAAGGATAAATGATTCTCGAAGGAACTATAGTCATTTTGTAGACTACTTTTTGGCTCCATTGCATCAAGCAATTACAAATATTCCAATGCCTAGATTGCCTATGTCATGTAGAAACCACATTCAACTAAGAAAATAAATAAAATCGGTTGATTGGTACTTAATGGAAGAATATACTGTGCTAAGATTTTATGGATCGGGAGTACAACCATACAAACTTCCAATACATGTGACATAAAGGGTTTTTACATTGGAATATGTAAGGCAGATGTAGAGTGCTAATGATCTACACTTTCTTAGTTAGCAAAATAAGACCTTATTTCCTTCTTTACCTTTTTCATGTGGAGGGTTCACATTCGAGAGAAAAGAATTTAATGTGGCACATAATCTTCTGATTTTTATTTTTTTCATGCCATCTGTCACTGATAGTATGATCCATGTGACATCATTAAATCAATGATTGTGGCCAATAAGAATGATGCAAGTAGAATTCAACATCAAAGTAAAACCTTGCTTGAAAACTTGAGAAACAAGGATTCTTAGGATGAGGTCAAAATAGAAATGGAGAAAAGTGTTGCTGAGAATGATATTTCTTTTGAACAATTGTCAGCATAAATTATGGCATTGCACCGAAAGACAATCAGGACATACAACAATTTTCATGAAAAAAGTGAAAAACCATCTAGTAGAGTAAAAATACCAGGTTCTCTAGAGAAGGAAGTTATTGATAAAATTTGGTCACGATAAAAAATTGTTGCTTTTTGGTCTACGAGGAAGGAGCTAGGTGATCCAAGAGCTCTTGCAAAGTATGGAGATAACAAAGAAGATAAAGAGTTTAGCAAATTGTGGAATATAAAGCATCCCGATGAACAAGAAGATAAAGAATCTGATGATGAATCTAATGATGATAGGGAAGAACAAATCCATGTCAATTACAAACCTGGTTTAAGTGAGGCCACAAAAGAATCATATACTTCAGGAGTAACCATAGTTGAAAAAATGGGTTATGAAGGTGGTCCTTTGGGGTCCTAAAGACAAGGCCCTTGGACAGTAACAGATGTTGATCATGAAAACCAGTTGATAAATCTGGCCTTGGGATTGGAGGTGAAAAAGTAGACCAAGGGCATACAAGTCAATTTGTTAGAGCTTCAAATCCTCATCCTCATGGTTAGATACAATCACAACTATGACACGCCCATGGTGGAGAGCTTAGTGCAACTGGCATTGCCACTAGTGGTGATGGTATGGGTAGTAGTACTAGTAGTGGTCAACATGTGATACAACAAAAAATTACACACAAGAGGACAACAATACAAGATACCTTAAAAACACCAGGTGATCAAAGCATACATAAGAGGCAAAGGATTTTGACAGGTCCAAGTCACACTATCAGTGGATCCACCACAAAGGAGTTATTTCTAGGCACTCCCCCACTGCCAGTTAGTGTGGTTATGACATCATTAGCAACTGTAAGTACTCCTATTCCTTCGCCATTCGAGCATTCCATTGTTCCTATGTCCCCAAGTTTTGATTTCATTGAAGAGTTTAAAAAGAAATTAGACTTGTATAAAAAAGAAAAGAATCAATTGATGGAGAGTGCATCTGTTGTAACTTCAAAGCCTGCAACAACCATGGTATTACTCACATTTGACACAAATAAAGAAATCATGGAGTACTTAATTGTTGTTCCCGCAGTTCAAAACAAACCAACAAATCAAATTGATCTATCTGAATACCAAGTGACCAATTTTCAATTGGATTTTTCTAGACTCAAAAATATTAACAAAATTAATGTATCAAAGAAGAACAATGAATTGGTGTACACATCATTGCTAAAGCGAGATAGAGAGAAGAAAATGTTGCAGAATCAAATGGAAAATTTACAAGCAGACCTAGCAAATGAGAAACCAAAGAGGAAAGCAACAAATAACAAGAGCAGTGAATTAGAAAAAAGAATAAAAAAAATATGCATCTACATCAACAAGCAAAGAGGATAAAAAATGAGAGAGAAGTGAATGACATGAAGCAAAGGCTAGATGAGATCAACAAGAAATATGATGAGGAAAAATCCAATTCAAAAAATTAAGACTAAGCATTGTGAATGGAAATGCACAGTGGGAACAAAAATTGGAGAAACATAGAAAAAGAAATGAAAGATTGGAGGCAGAGCTGATGGAAGCAAAAGAAGAAATTAACTCTTGTCAAAATAAGTTATCTACATTTTGTAGAGATATAATGAGGCATATGAAATAAAATATCTGGGATGAAATAATGTAGAGGTTTGATCATTTTTGTGACATGTTTCGATTGATTGATGCTATCAGACAACATTATAAGAAGCTCAAAAAATATTTAGTGGACAACAAAAATGTGATGGCATTAGAGAAATCTGCAAATCAAGTTCTACAAACAATCTACAAAGCCAATGACAATGATTTTAAATCAAAAGGGATTACTAATTGGATTGCTACCTCAATGAAGTTGTCATCTATCATTGAAAAGTGTTCGAGAATGCATGAAACAAAGGAATATTTTCATTTGGTTGCAGACAAGATGAAGGTGGTGGATGAAAAGGTAAGGAACTTCATAGAACTTGTTTTTCTAGAGGATTTTGACATAAATGAGCGATTCATTGGAAAGGATGATTTAAAAAAGAAGATGGAGAGTGCAAGGAAGATTGATTTGGACCAATTTCCTCAGAACCCAGATGTGGTGAACAATTTGGATTCCATCAAAATATTGATAACCTTGAATGAAAAATTGAATGAATAATTCAAGACAGGTTCCAATTATAATCATGAAATGTTAACAAAACTTCAAGTCAAACAACATCAGTTAGAACAAATGGCAATTCCACGACCTGAAGAGTGGAAGTTGCTAGAAAAGGTGATATAGTGATTTGATTTTTTAATCTTTGATAATATGAGTTTCGAAGTTCCAACTCAGCTCTGTGCAAAGTTGTATTTGGGTAAGATTTTGCATTTCAAATGCCTCTATGTACTCCATGTGAAAATCAATAAAAAAGCTCAAATTCAGACTTCAGCAATGTGATGATGTTCAATTATCTGTATTATTTATTTTATCATTTGAAGAAAAAGTCTATGGTTTCAAATACTAGATACACATTAAATGATTGTTGATGTTTATTGTTGTATATGCTACTAATACTATTATTAAAATGTTATTAAGCATTGAGTTGAGTGATGAATCACCGAGTACATGTTCAAGTTTTACTTTTAACACAATTAAAATATGAACTATAAGGTGATGAATTGTTAGCTCATTATATTTACTTCTTGGTAGAGCTTCTAAGTTATGGATGTTGAATTGATAGCTCATTATATTTACTTCTTGGTAGAGATTCTAAGTTATGGATGTTGAACTGTTAGCTTATGTTCTGTTGAGACTAAAAATCCTGCTCAGTATCCACCAACTTACACCTCACCCACATCCCACATACTGCAAAAATACACTACATTTGATTTTATGATTAACACAAATTGCAAAGATTTGTGTGACCAAATCCATTTTATGGCCCACATTACCACTTGATCATATCCATAAATAAATCTAAAACCCCATGGTCACAACCCCTGTTCTTGAAGAATTCAATACTATCAGCCTAACAATATTGCATCGAGGGGACTCCCCTCATTGCTTCACCGATCAACCGATGAAAGCGACCCACAACTCAATATCGACATAACAATATCCTATTGGGCATAATCCCAAGGCACTCTCCTCGATATACTGACGGGGTCAACAAAGGTGAACACTTTGTAGTAACACAAGTGCATCAACAGAACGAATGTTAGCATTCCCTTGATGGCTCAAATAAAGCATATTGATAACACTTGAACATATTGGCAGGAGATAACATAGTGTCCCATCGATGGGGTGATATAATGTGAAATGCAAGAGTTCAAAATATGGTGAGAAGTATATCGAAGGAACAAGAGGCTATTGGGCCAACATAAAGACCGGTTCCCCCGATACAACGATAGGGGGCTGAAGGCATCAGAGGAAGTGACACCTATTGGTAGAATATGAACAAGGGCTACCTCGATGACTCGATAAGACCATCAACCATCAAACACATGCTAAGGAATTATAGTGAAGGAATCAGAGCGTGTCGAGGATACATTATCTGGCATCCCACCGATCGCTCAAAAGAGAAAGAATCCATCGATGGAAGAGGTGGTTATCGGTGGAAGGAGAATCATGGTTCCTCCAATGCATCGATAATGATTATTTATTGATGATGTGACGTCCCAGTGATATCGTCAAGATATTCAAATTAATAATCTTCCCCGAATCCTGATGAAAAGACTGAAAACAAGTGGAGCATTTATGAGCCAGAACTAAGGTGAATTATAGTTCAAGTTAATTGCGTATTTGTCATAAAATTTGGAGAAATTCACTGAAAGTGAGAGCAAGAAGGAAAAGCTTGGAATTTTCCATTGTTGCTCAACTCAAGGCCAAGGAAAGCAAAATTCAAGTAAGCATGCGAAACCCAGCTAAAAATTTGCTTTCATAAAAGCTTGAAGTTTAAACAATGGAGGAAAGCACAAAGAAACCGAAGGCTAAGAAACAAAAAATAGAAAAAAAGACTTCTAAATCAAGACCTAATAGACCAATGCCTTGGGTTGGGGCCAAGACCTAAAAGGAGTGAACAATCAAATCCTTCTATGGATAAGTTATGGGACACGCATAAATGTCTAGGAGATGTGTGGACACCACGACGGGGATATGAACTGTTTATGTACCATTATAGGAAACAATATAGGTTTCAACCAGTCTGCAACCCATAGAGATTGAACCTAGGAAGATTAGTGGTGCCCAATGTGTTTGTAAATACAGAGCTAATTAAAGGTCTTGCTAGAAAATATGACCCCAAAAGGAGGACTATCCAATCACATGACAGGGCTGACATTCTTGTTATTTCTAAAGATCTCATATCTAATTTGTTTCAATTAGAGTGTTCCCTGAATTTTCCATTCACAATCAAAGACCTCCTAACATAATATAACCAAATGGACACAAGTCATAAAAGATGGAAGCTACCCTTACACAAGCTCAGGGATGAAGGGAACCAGCTCAGAAGATTTTCTAGCAATGAAAACCCTCCCTTTCACGAAGATTTATTTGAAGAATATTTTTCGGTATACCTATCATTCAACTGGACAGGTGTTAGGAGTAGAGGTTCCACCCCTTATGTCAATTGTGCCAATGGTCTTGGTTGTAGATATACAACGCAAAGATGCCAGACCATTTGAATATGCTAGCTATTTAGCTAATGCCTTGAAAAAGGGGTTGGAAAGGATAAAAAACAACAGTGACATCATTAATTTCAAACACTATTCTCTGTTTATGCATTTGCTTTTATATGAAGGTCAGGTTAGAGGGTTCTAGGGTGGAATTAAGAATAAAGGATGTATATGAGAATGGGAATTACAAGCCTATACAAATGTGGACTTCATTATGGGATAGCTGGTATGGTGGATCACATTATCTATACTTTGAAGAATATTTTGTGAAGCCATTGATGAAATTGTTGGGACACCCATGTAATTATAACCTATCCCCAAGATACAAATATTCTTGAGACCAAAAGATAAAGACCCAAGGAAAAAGGTAAATCATAACTGGGGGGATTGGTTTGCATATTCTACTTGCACTGTAATTAGAGTCTATGAGTTCAAAGGAGCCCCACATTTATTTCCAAGGGCAATCCCAGAAAAAATAGCTTACTTAGAAACTGTGAGACATATGGCTAAATCTGATGCCAAGCACCTTAAGGGACATAATAAACAATCCATCATTCCTAGCACTTTACATTTTGGAGATTTCACAGTGGTCACCAGTGAGGGATATGAGGAGATTGATAACAAATTGGCACCATACAACTTACCTTTGGGTAATGAAAGAAAGAAATTTGATACAAAGAGTTTTATTCACAAGGAAATGTTGTCACAAGGATTATCAGGATATGAACATCATTTCTCAGTTGATGATGTACTAAGAAATTATGATGAGGCCTCTACCAAAAACAAGCTGACTACATATAACAAAATTGTGCTTGTTAAGACATGGAAGAGGGGGAATATCCCATCTTATTCAAGAGCATTTGATGAAGTGCAAGATCCTCTAGAAAGAATTGAACAACTTATCACTCATGTGGATGAGCTAGTAAAATATGTTCCCTCGGTTGTTTTTGAAGCACCACAAACAATTTATTCAGAAATGCAAGTTGAAAACATAAAGCCTCTTGATCACATACCTTCACAACCCACTCCCGAGGTCAGCTTCTCTGCAGATACAACCATGAGTGAAGGAGATGAAGAGGAGAGTGATGAAGAGAATGATGAGGTCGAACAAATAAGTTCCCCTGCAATTGCACAATATGAGCCCTCTCAAGAACATAATATTGTTAGGTTTGAGGCATCAGATGAGCTTTCTAATGATGTGAGAGGCAAGGTTGGGCAATAATTTATCTCTGATAATGAATTTGTTAAAATTATGAATTTAAATAATTCGTTTATTCGAATAAAGGTAGAATGCTAAGACAAAAAATGAAAGACATCACTCTTGAACAAGAAGTAGTCGCCCTAGAAGAATTGAGGAAAGATATAGACAAAGATTTGGAGTCCATCACCCCCAAAAGGGGAGGGAATTGCTTCAAGAGGCTGGAGTGTTATTCTTACCAGGATGGGACATCAGTGCTACAATAGTTTTTGACAGTTTTAGAAAGAGAGGGGATAAAAATAATGCACCTAATAGAAGAGGCAAGTGATAAGATGTATTCAGGATCTGGGTACAACCCAAATGAAGCCACCTTGCTGATTTGGTCATTATACCCTCAAGACAAAAGGCTAGCTGTAATTAGTAATCCAAATCAAGTGTTTGGACATATCTTGGTTCACAGAGTAGGGGATACTAACCCCATTGAAAAAACTGAGTTAAATATAAATGTGGCAAAGTTCACTAAAGCACAAATTGAAAAGTTGATGAAAGAAAATGATAGATTAAGGAAGCAAATGGCAAGTTATAGGGATAGAACACCCTCCTCCTCCACACCAGAATTGTATTCCCCATGGCTCAAGAAAGACAAAAGAGTGTTGGATGCATTGGCAGATGTAGCCTACTAGAAGAATTGTCACTAGAAGTCCCAAAATAAATGCAAGGAGTTGGAAACAAAGATAAAAACCACTAAGTATAATATGGTGTCTGAGATAATCAAGGAGAGATTTAATAGAATGATGGGTTGTGCTAATGAATACTAGAAATTGTTCAAACAAACACACTCAACACTTGCGGAGAATGAAAGGTTACAAGGGTGGATGATTGAGAAAAGAGAGGAGCTTCTGAATAAGAAAGTCATGAAAGGTCAGACACTGTAAACTTACAACAAGTTGGTGGAATCACACAATGGGTACCACAACAGGCTTAAAGAGGACCTCGACTACTTTGATTTTTCCCCTTCACTTGATGACAACCTCGGCAATCCTAGGGACACAAGCAAATTGAAAAATTGACATATATGGAGTACAACATGAAAGGTGAGATTGCTAATGTGGAAACTTATGCTGATGAGGAATACATGCATCATCTCTCTGCCATCAACCTGTTCATCAACCAAACTAGAGATGCATTAGATACAATGGAACATCCACTAGAATGTGAAAGCCAACCAGCACCATAAGGGGAGTACACTTTGCAGGTGGTGCATTATCATGAGTAGAAGCCTTGACCAGATCTTGAGTGGTCACGCACGTCTTCTTGAAGATTAATGGATCAGTGCATTCACTTGCAGAAGTGTTGTGTTTTCAATTATGTTAATTTTTTTAGTTATGAAACATCGTGCCTTGTTGTAAATGGGTCTATACCTTGTTTCCTCTCATATATAAAGAGAGACCAAGATTCGATTGAAGATATATCATTTTGTTTTCATTAGAGTAGACATTAGTAAGGAGATAGATTGCACCCATCCACCCACTTCATCTCATATCAATTTTTTTGTTATAATGCATATCATTTGAAGAGCAATACAATGGAGAAGGTTATGTGTAATTATTGATTTTCTTTCAAGTGTTCAACTATTGAGTGGATCTACATGCTTATATGTTATTTGGTTGTCTCCAAAGTGGTATGCTTATACTATTCAAATCAAGTGTGTGAAAATATAATTAACTTGTCAATACACATTTGTTGTAATTGTGTGATGTTGTTGATTGGTTTTTGTGTAAAGACGAATTAAAATTCCTTTTAAGAGATCAAATTTAATATCACAATTTCATGGACTACAATATAAAATATCATCAACTACAATTTGGAATATGATTCATGAAGTGCAATATAAAATAAAATATCATGAAGTGCAATGATTCATAATTTATTTGAATATAATATAAAATATCATCAAATACAGTTTGGAATATGATTCATGAAGTGCAATATAAAATAAGATATCATGAAGTGCAATGATTCACAATTTCAATGTTCATTGAATACAATATAAAATATCATCAACTACAATTTGGACTTTGGAACAATGGAAACTGATTCATGAAGTGCAGTAAAAATACCTAAAAGCTGCTAATTCTCTTCCATTTCCCAAATGGAGTCAGGGTCCTCAAACTGACGCTCATCTTGAGATAAAGTAAAAGAGTTGTCTTGATTTTGAGTCTGATCTTCATTTTCTTCCGCCTGTGTCTCAAATTCAACATTCATTGTGTGATTTGTGTCAATGTCATATGTCCCAGTCCCACTACCACTGCCAGTACCACTAGTACCGACATTTAGATTTGGAGTGTCTGTGTTGCACAACATGGTCCCTCTTCTTTCACATGTGGACCTCCAGATTGCGAGTGCCCTTTGAAAAGGAATTTTTTTGACATTATACACAGTTCCTTTCATCCTCAAGAAATTTTCCAAATTATTGTCTAGTTTGTTTCTTAACTATGATTTCAAAAACCCCAATGTACTGAAAACTCTCTCATCCTCCACCGACCCCAATATCATTGTTTGACATAAATCAACAAGTTTGAAATATTTTGATATCAAATCACGCAATATTTCACTCTGACCTAAGTTTGTCCAAACCTTTTTTATTGATCTCAGTTCAAAGGCCTTCTCCTTGCCCATGGATTTATATTGGTCCTTCATAGCTGTTGCAAAACTCCTACATTGTTGTCTAAGCTTCTTTTCATTTAAAATTCCTTCTATTGTCTGGTCATTGTATGTTACCTTTTTTGAAAATTATTCAATCAAGATTTTTACTTTATCATGAAAATATTTTGGGTTATCTCAGTTTACCCAAAATTGAGGATACACAATACCCATGGCTTCAAGTATTTCATGTCGATGGAATCTTTCACGAATCTCTCAGGAAAGAGATTTTGAAATTTTCTTCAAATTATCACCAACAGATTTAACAATGCCGTTAAAATCTTCCTTGTTAACATCTTTTTCTCTACTAGAGTGCCTGACTATCTTACAATGGTAAATTGGTATCTCATATCCACATACACAGATACATAAGTGCCCGCTTGTATTAAACTATAAATAATTATCAGGATTATTCAAATCAGTAATTTTCTACCACATGAAATAATTTGTGCCCTCTTGTGTTAGATCTAGATATAGATGATTGAGGGCCAAGCATGTAAGTTTACGTAGATTGGAATATTCATAAATATACATAGTTCTATCTTGGGATTTCTTCACAAGATTGTTCATCACATCCAACATGGGGAGAAGACTAGCTAAAGTCAAGAGTGTCTCTATATCGCTTAACCTATGTAAGAGGCCATGAGCTTTGTCTACTGTGTTGTGATGCTCGTACATCACTCCAATCAAGGATTGATATTCTGAAAGAACTCATTACGCTGGTCCATGCAGGGAGGTCCATCTTGTATCGACATCCTTGAGAAGCTTGTTTCTTGGTGTTATTCCATCAACAAAATGTTGAAATTATTGGAAACATTTGGGACTTTGGTAGAAGTATGTGTGGATCTCGCGGACTAGATTTTCAACTTTTGATATTGTAGGAAACTTGCTTACACTTTTGAATGCTAAATTCATTTTGTGAGCCATGCAGTGAATGCCAAACATGTATGGTGCACAAGTAGTTTGTAACTTTGTGCAAACACCGCTCCTTTGACCTTGCATCATTGCAACTCCATCAACTCCTACACACACCAACGTTTTGGCAATTGTCAACTCATCCATACCTAAAATTTCATTCAAAGATTTCTTGACTAGTTCAAATAGATTTTGTGATGTTGAACTATCCTTCATTTTATGAACACAAAGAAGATGAGCTTGGAGAACATGTTGTTCTATAGTATAAAAATGCATACAGACCCAAGAAGTATTGTCTACCGTAGTAACTTCATCTAAAGATAATGCAATGAAATTTGACTCTTTTACTTTCTCCTTTAAATCTTCCTTTTCCATTGCAACAAGATAGTTTTCCCATTCCCATCTAGCGTTTACTGACCAATGTGAAGGAAAGTGAGGAACATTCAAATAAGATAATAAAATAGAATATTCTGGGTAGTCTATCATAGGATTCCCTCTGGACAAAATATGAAAAACAACACTCATGTGAACAATTTTTGACAAATTTGGTACTTCCATTGCTTTTCAAAAATGATCCTCAAGTGTACCTTGACATTCAACAAGCTTCGACATTCTATGGTTATGCTCTTCATATTCCGCGACATACTTAACACAAAGACATTCTTCCTTTGATTTCCATCGTACAACTAACTGTTCCTTTTCTTCTATGATTTTTTTTTCATAAACTTTACCGATATGATTTTCTATAGTGTCAATCTTTAGCTGCAACGTCTTGTCTCTTCCACATTTCCAACTACAAATCGTACACTTGCATTGTGTTGCTTTTTCAATATCATTTTTGTTTGTCACCCCATTGGTACAATGAATGGGTACTTTGACAACCAACCAAGTTGAAAATTCCTATTCATTTCCCACTCGTGCCCCATTTTTTATTTGCCTTTTCTTTTCTTGCTACCAACATCATCCTCATTCAAGTCAATTATCTCATTCTGGCTAACCAAGGTATCCCTTGGAATATATTTTGCAGTATTGCCATCCTCATTTGATACATTTCGATTTAACTCAATGACAATCTCACCTTGACCTTTTGGTGGTGGCGAGGTATTGTGAATGCCTTCTTCATTAATATTTGGTGGATGAGTTGATGATGTAGCTCCATCTTGATTTGATGGATCAGAAGCTTTTCTAATTCCAAAGGAAGACTGTATGGTACCTCTACATTTTGGGTGTTTTGATGGCCTCCCAATCTCTTCACCACCCTAAGGAGTCTTACCCTTGCTACTCAACATATTGATCTCTCACTTCGATTAAAAGTTGGAAAAATGTCTTCTTGTTTAAGAAGGACAGAGAATATAGATCCCATTCCCTACTCAAAATCATCTTTAAGACTGAAGCAAGAATGGAAAAGAGATAAAGAAATCTTATTATTATAACTAATAACACTGTGAAGAAATGATCACTCACCTTTAAGTCTACATTTTCGGCTTTCGTTGACTTCTGAATTGAGAAGTAGAACCTCAGAACCAAACAAAATGTGTAAGAATAAATGACAATTTCGATTGTATATATATCAATCCATATTTGGTGAATTCCATGAGATTTTTAAATGATATGTTAAAAATTTGGTGAATCTTGCATGCTAATACAATGATACATTGTAATTTTCAAGGCGAAATGTGTCCTCCAATGTAATTATTTAAATGTTATTGGCGAAATAGGTCCTCATAAGCAACTATTTATAAATTTTAATTGGTGAAAAGGGTCTTCACAAGCAACTATTTGTAAATTTTAATTGGAAAAATGGGTCTTCATACAATGTTGTTTTTATATTATTGGCAAATATGTGGGTGTTTAATTACATGCTTCCGAGATTCCAGGCGAAAATATTAATTGGTCCATTTGAAACGCGTAGTCTGTTATGGCAAATTTATTGCATAAATATGCCTCATAAAAAAAAAATCATTGGCGAATGGACATGCATTGGACTAATAGTTCATAAAATCATGACAATTTGAACACCCTGTTGGGTGCGATTAATTCGCCAATTGGTGAAGATTTGCCACTAAAGTTTTCCCTGTCCTTCGAGAATGTTAAATTTGGCAGGCACGTATGACAAGCATGTTTAGCATGTCCTGGTGCATAGCAAACATCTGAAGCAATATATATATATATATATATATAGTGCATAGCGAACATCTGAAGCAATATATATATATAGGTAAAAGTACAAACCTATGCCACACTTTAAAAAGGAATCAACCAACACAAACAAAAAATTTCAACTTCGACTGCATAAAAGTGGTCTTTATGCTTTGAATTTCAAAATGATGTAAACTAATGAAATGTAAAAATCTTGACGAAGATTATTCCTATAATTTTTTTAATTTTTAAAAATTGTTTAATATTTTTTTTTTATAAATTTAAGAGCTGATTTTGAATTGCTAAAAATTTCAAAAAAAAGTGATGTTGAGTTGACCTCAAGAAACAAATAGAAAACAATTTTATTTATCTCTGAATTTTTTTCCCAAATAGATAACTTCAATATCTAGTGCATGGAAATAAATTAAAAATTTTGATGGGTATTTTCCTCGTAATAACGTTTCAAAGTCAAATGTACTAGAATTTGATAGTTTTCATTTGACATCAACTATTGTCTAATTTATTTTTTATCATTTTAAAAAATTTATACCCTTTTGAAAATGATTCTCTCCTCTAGTGCACCATATATTTTGTTTTTTTTTACTATGTTTTAGCATTTTTAAAATTCTAATTAGCCTCATTTTTTATTTTAACAACCTAATTTTATTATTTAATATAAAAACATGGTAAAACTAATCAAAATATCAATCAAATTATATATTTGAATTATTGACTTCAGGCTATACAAAAGGGTATTTTTATTTTTTTTGAAAAAAATCATTCTAATTGAAGAAATATCATGTTCAAGTGGAAATTTTTAGAAATTTTTGAAAAAATAATGAGGTGCTACCAACAAGGATGCCGCATAAATAGTTTTGGGTGAAAGGGTTTCGACCGAAACCCTTTCTATCGAAACCTTACATATAAATTGAGTTGCATTTTAAAGTGACAAAGAGAAAAATTCAAATTTTGTAGTTTCAAGCGAAAGTTTTTCATTAGAAACTCTATGTGCCACATATAGGCCACATGGTTTCAGGTGAAACTGTTTAGGTCAAAGTTATTTTTCTCGAAACTATTTAGTTGGTTGAAAGTGTGACATAGGTTTGTGCTTAAATTACCCATATATATATATATATATAGAAGACATCAAACAACAAAATTAGAATGATCCTCATCTAAGAGGTCATACTCATCCTAACATGTGACATTAAATTTCTCATCTTTGATTGCATGCCTATGTTTTTCAATGATATCACTTTCCTTCTAATAATAATTGGTACTTTTGGTTAAAATAATATCAATAAATGTAATTGTAATTGTAACATCTTTCTTTACCGATTTTTCACACACACAAATGAAGATGTCAAGCAAAAAAAGTAGAATGATCCTCATGCAAGAGGTCGTATTCATCCCAATAGGTGACATAAAATTTCTTATCTTCAATTCTATGGTTGTCATTTTAAATGACATGGCTTTCCTTATAAGAATGGTTGGTTTTGGTAAAAACACTATCGATAAGTGTAACTGAAATAACATCAAGTTATTTACCCATTTTTCTTGCCTATAATCAATGTGTTCCATGTTATTTCAATGTTGATGATCCTATTCTCAAAGAAATTAAACACCATGTATTAATGCAAAAGAGGGCTTACAAGGAAAATTTTATCCAAATTAACTAGGCCCATATGCCATTTCTTTTTTATGGCTCATATGTTTAGGATCTCTTTACAAAGGATAAAATAAAACTTAAATGACCTTTTAATGCTTATCATTCATGTTGATTATATGCTTGAATACTCAAACAATTCACCTCTTATCTCTCTTCTTTCTCCTACACTAGAGACCTACATTCCTATGGCCCCTTATTATTTTTTACACATCTTATCATTGGGATTTTTTCTTTGTTTCCTTGCCATCTCTCTTGCAATCACTCATAGTCCATATGATAATATTAGTCTCTTTGTTCTATATTTCCTTTGGCATGGCATTCCTAACACTAAGATCCATTAAATTACACTTACTATACACACACAAATATACTTTGATGGCCCCTTAGTATTTTTCTACATGTCTTATCAATAGGACATTTTCTTAGCTTCCTTGCTATTTCTCTTTCGTTCACTCATAACCCATATGCCAATATTGATCTCCTTTTTTGTCCATTTCCTTTAGTATAATGTATCTCTTATGAAAATATCCATTAAATTATGCTTCCTATACATACATACATATAAATTCCAAACAATAGATTTCTTCTCTCCACGTCTCTTGACACACGGCCCTTTCTTTCACTATGTCCTATTCCCAACTTCTTATGTGAAGATCATTTGTAACCATGAATTTTTTCTCTCTTGACATGGTCCTCGACATATGCTTCTCCCTTATACTTCCTCTTTGCTTGAGTCATAGGAAGATGTGGATTTATTTTCTTAGTCTCCATGTTTCTTAGCATATGTTTTTAATGTACTAGATAATTCTTGTTCTCATGTTGTACCTCTACTTATGTGTATCCTTATGTCTTAGATAAAATCATTTGTTCTTAATTTATGTTATCTACCTACATTTTTCTTCACATTCTTATTTTTCTACATGTGACCCTCTTCCATGATTCCTATTTTCTATCAGCTAACCATTTCATACGAATCACCATTTACATGAGGCAATATAACAAAAAAAAAAGGATACCATATCAAACACAACATCTTACACAATAATGTGCATATACATACATACATATGGTGATGGTTCAAAACTTGCCTACTTTGTGATCTCTACCTTAATTTTTAGCATGAATTTTAATGTCCATTCTCATGAGTGTGTTCTAGGACTCATTTACTTATCTTCTAGAGTTTTACTTGTTACTAGGTTGAGATGAAACCACACTTGGTCTTCTCTAGACTCCTAAAACCTACCATGAAATTTTCATATCCGAGTTCTAAACATAATACTAAATAAAAAAATTGGTATCTAGACAATAAAGTAAAAAACACTAGTTGCTAGACACCTAAATAGTTTGTAACTAGTAAATGCAAGTTATAATTTTAAAAAATGATATTACACATGTCCTTAAACCCTAATTTCTAAGGTTCCCTAATAAATTTTCGAATGACTTTCTTAACTTAGACATGAAATAAAGGCCATTCTCACCATTTTTTGAAAGGACTACACATATATTTCTGATAGTAAGGTTTTGTCCACTCTTCAGTTCCATTGGATTATTAAAGCCCCACCATTGAAGATTTATTGTAAAATTTATTCTTGTTACATTCTACTCTTTCATTGATGATCTCCTTTAGATTATTCATCTCTGCGATAAGATCTCTCTTGTCACCTCCCCTTCACTATTTTCTTTACCATTTACTTATTATTTATCACACCCCATTTTTGAGCCCTTTAGACTATGCTATATTTTTCTTTGTATTTTGATTATTATGACAAACTTGTTTTTATAAGCAATTGAAATATGATGATGAAACAATCTTCTATTAGCTGATTTTTTTTACATTGACATGAAAATGAATGTTATACATTATGCTCTAGTAATATACTTAGACATTTAAATGTATATATTTTCGGACTAACTACCTCATTGGTTTGATGAGGTGGATGTAGGAGATATTTATCCCCCTCTAGGATTGAGAGGGAGGGTATCACTAGAGAGAGCAATAAATCCTAAAGGAAACACCAAGGCCACAATTAGTCGAAGAACACACATGTAATTTAATTTGGTTGCAATTATTATATATATTTGTCATGAGATTTTTTACTGCAGTGTATCATTTATTCTTGTTTGCATGCTTTACAATTTTAAAATGTTGTATTAATTGCTTTATTTGCATATTGATGTTTGTGACGTGTGTTTCATTAGAAAGAATAATGTTGAAAAGATAAACATGTTTGTTAATGAAAACATTATTCTATGTATGCAAAATATCTTCTCCGAATTGATCATATGTGTGTAGAAATTGCATAAATTCTAGTACGAATTTATACATACATACACATCCTACTATTAAAAATAGCTAAGGCTATCTAGTTTTTCGTTATGTTATAAAATATTTAAATAATTTCTTTAATACAATAATAAATGTATATATATAATTTAAACATACACACACATATATATTTATTTACATATATATATACATACATACATAATATATATATATATATATATAATAAAAAATGTATACATATTGTATGTATAATTAAATACTTACGTACCTATTTATTTATAGTAACTAATTCTCATTGAGTATATATATTTAAATGTACAATTGTTTCCGTGGTTGAAGGCAAAAATTAATGAAGAGTACACAAAATTTATGATGAATTTTATCAATTTGTTAATTCCATGAAGTGGAGAGTAAGGAGGTGGCATAGACATTAAACTTCATTTGAGGTGAAGTAAAGGGAGTCTTAACTACTTTGGAGATAGTACAAAGAGAGGAGGCTTTTAGAGAACATGCATGAAAAGGAGAAATTGTAGGGTTTTTGTAGGAGAAATAAAAAGCAAGAGGCTAGAGAGAACAAGGGGGGTCGACAATAGAGGAAGAATTAAGTGTATTGCATTATTACTGTTCAGTTCGATAGTTTTTTGCACTTAGGGCTCTTTAGAGGTTATGTCAAAATAATTTAGCTTGAAATGATTGGGACAACTAAGATGCAAAAAAGGACCTTGTTTAGGATTCACCTGCCCACTCTGACATGTTGGCATTGTCTTTTCGGCCCCATGATGCACGAAACACCTACTAATTCTTGCATATTCTATGTATAGTCAATATTTCTTGACACCTACTAATAGATGCATGGATTTATAGGTTCCAAAATTTTATTTTATGAAATCTGACTAGAGTTATCAATGACATGTGAAGATTGCACCCATAATTTTTTGTATTCATTCATATTTGGCTTTGAGTCCTTGTAAAATGAAGCTCTATCAAAACTCAAATCCAAAGATGGATGAATACAAAAAATCTATGGGTGTAGTTTTCACATGCAATTGATAACTCTACTCATATTTCATAAAACTTAAATTTGGAACATGTAAATTCATTCATCTATCAATAGGTGTCAATAAAGATTGACTATACATAGAATAGGAAAGAATTAGTTATGAATCTCATAAATAAAATTTAACATGGAGGAGGTGTGGATTAAGCTCTATGTGCATGACCTCATTTATATCTATATTGTGTTAGGAAAATAGGGAAACTATGGAAACAACTTCTATGCTAGTATGCTTGTATGAATATAGGATGAGTGGTTGGTGTTCAAAATCCTATCAATGTACTTACTATGATTTTGTAGATGGTTTATAGGTCCATATATGGGGGAATAGTCTACTACAAGATGTAAATTTTTAGTTTAGAGATAGGATTATTTAACCATCCAAATTTCTACTCGTATGGTAGAGCCTCTTGTAACCCATAAGGGGTTTTGTAGATTTTTAGTGGCACTTGGATGTTTCTTTCTTATATAATTAACAATCAAAGACATATAATTTAACCATTGCCATTATTCACATCTATGCAAGAATGTAAGAGGGCACATTCTTCTAAATTCTATTTTTGACATTTCTAGTGCAAATAAAAAATTAACACAATAGTGTGGTTGGTGGAAAAAAAGAGACAAATCACATTCTTGGGGGATATCATAGATTTTAGGTCAAGAGGAATATTTTAAAGTAAATGAAATTATCATGATATACATATCATTAAATCAACCCTTCGATATTTGTATTATCAATGAGATAAATCAATATCTTAGGTTGAGGAAGATTTTTAAAGTAAATGCAATTATAATGATATGTGTCCATAAATTAACCCTCTAGGAGTTGTTCCATCAATGTTCCATCTATATTTTTTTAAGTTTTCTTGGAGGTATGAGATACTAAGGAAATATTTTGTGTGTTATAGATTCTTTTATTATACCTCACTAATGACATGTTTAGAGTCCAGGTCTTGCTTTTATTGTGTCAATTTTTAATTTTATATTAATTTTCTAAGTAGGATCTCAAATTGTTGTTTGTATTTATTGTTAAGTATATTTACATACCTCACCTACAAGTATTTTGGTATCTTTTAAATTTCCTCAAACTTCATTAACCTAACAATTTCTACTTATATTGATGGTTTGAAGGCACACAAGCATGGGTTGAATGTCAAAGTGATCACATAAGTTTATTCTCAAGTTACTTCACAAGGTAGGTATAATTAAAGATAGATTAATCATTATGTATGTATGGATGAATCTAAAGAAGTGGATCCTAGTTAAATTGTAGAGTTATGTGAAAACATTATTATGAATTGATGCCTAATGCATATAACCAAGTGTAGTCATATTCATAGTATTAAACCAATATGGTATAAATTTATATAAGTTATAAGAAAATACCTTGAATGATAATTTACAAGAACTTATTGTATCCTTCTAGGTGTAATATTCTATAGTCAATGTAAAGATGAGGATACCAAAGAATAATATTATCCAATTATTTTTAGCATGTAAGAATCTTTGAAAAAAGGCTTGTTGTGTCCTAATAATAATTGAGTGAGGATATTTTCTACTTGAGTAAGGATATTTGTACATTCATGTTGTAGTCATATTATTATGTGTATTTTTATATACTTTTCTATTGTGACATAAGTGATAAAAAATGATTAAATAAAATTGAAAGGGAAATTTGGTATGTAAAATTTTATATACATAAGAACTTGAACCAATCGAGATGGTAAATTAAATATTAGTTTTACTAGTCAAGGTAGTTGACCCTACTATGAGAATAATATGGTTGAAACCATTCTTGAACTTAAATAATAAACCTTGTTATATTTAAAATCATTTAAACACTTACATAATTATGGTACAAATGCATTAATCAACCATACAAAAAAATGAAGAATCAAAAGGGAAAATTTATGGAATAGGGTATGATTGAATTGTTAAGGATGTTCATTTGTTCACTTAACACTTAAAACAAATAAATGATCCAGGATTGCATGAGGGTCAAGATATGACCTAATGCAGCTAAAATTCTATAATGACCAAGTAGACTTGATGCATAACCAAGAAAATCGACAAATTATTGGAAAGCATGACATGTCTTCATCCCAAAATGTTCAAATATGATCAATACATGATGCACTATAAAAAATATGTGACCATCATGAAGGTTTAAGAAGCCTTACTACTACTTGAGCTTCATGGATAGTGAGTAACACTTGGTGCAATTAAGGACTCATTATGATATCAAGTGAAGCTTGATTCATGCATATTTAATTTACGTAGTTAATAGATAATTGATTGATATAATTTTCTATGATTGACCAAGTGACACTTGGTTGTGCATTGATAAAATGTGTTTTATCAAGTATTATTTGATGCATGCATGAGTTTAATTTGATACATAAATCCCAAATCAATACATATATCATTAGGAATAGTACAATAAATAACACACAATCGATGTTGACAAGGTGACATTCACAAAACATACAAATATGTACAAAGAGAACGTACCTTAAACTTTAAGAATCAATTTTACCAATTGCACAATTATGTTTTCTTCATTTTTAGCTTCACACACCTTCAAAATTAGAAAATTTTAATAGCTTATTTCATATTCAATGTTCAATTCTATATCAATTAATAGAATTAGAAAAAAATATAAAAAATAATGATTTTAATTATCAAATTCAACATATTAGTTTATAGAACAAAATTTGACCTAAAAACATATAAGTTACTTCTACCTTGACAAACCAAATAAAGGTGGTGTAATATGAAAACAATTCAATCAAGATATATCCTCAACACCATGAAAAAATATTCATTTTTCAAATAATTCACATAATGCAAAAAATAAAAGAGCATATGGGTCCTAAACCACAAGGACAACATGTAATTTTTACCTTTTTTGAATCTCCATAAAATATGGGTGTGTTATAATGCACTCACATTATCATTCACCCCTATCTATCTAACTCTCTCTCTCTCTCTCTCTCTCTCTCTCTCTCTCTCTCTCTCTCTCTCTCTCTCTCTCTCTCTCTCTCTCTCTCTCTCTTACCTCTCTACCTTTACCTCCCCCCTCTCTATCTACTTCTCTCTATCTCACCTCTCTCTCCACTCTCTACCTCTCTCCCTCCTTCCCTCTCTACCTCTGTCTCCCTCCCCCTCTCTCTCTTCTTATCTATATGTAACCTCTCTATCTATCTCTCCTTGCTACCTCTCCCTCTCTCCTTCCCTCTCGACCTTTGCCTCCCTGCCTCCCTGCCTCCCTCCCTACCCCCTCACTCTCTCCCTCTTTATTGAATGTGCACAAGACAACTAAGAGGGGGGGGGGTGAATCAGTTGTACATTAAAACTTCAAAACCCTCATAAACATTCATATCCAAATCAACTTAATTAACCTTCAAACTATTAGAATGATTTAGCATGAAAGAAAATAATAGAAAATTGAAATACATCAACACTACGCACAATAAAACACCATATTTAAGTGGAAAACCCAAGAAGGGAAAAACCATGGTGAGGATTATCTCAGTAATATAAAATAATTGCAACACCGAATACAAAGGGATCATAGTCGGAGGGCTCACTTCCCAAAAGAAAGAAAGGCTCATTTCCAAAGGCTCAGTACTAGATTATAGAAAAGAAGAAAGTAGAGTGTTACAGTGAGAAATACATCTTAATGTAACAAAAATGATCCACCACAACATCACCAATACATTCACAGTCTCTTTGAAGATTGTAGAAACCTTTTTCTCATTGCTTCCAGTAGTCTAACTCATGAAGCTCACACTAAACTTCAAAAATTCACACTTCACAACTCTATAATTTGTATTGACACACTTCACAACATAATTTTTCATCAAATCAACATTTATTTATACCTTCTTCAACCTTGAAAACATTCTCCAAGGTCGGCTATGCACCTCAACCGTGCAAATTCAAATTAGGTTGGCACTAAGCATTCCCGCTAAAGAAAGGAATGAAAGCAGACCACATCATATCTTAACTCAAACCCAAATCAAGCATATACATTTTTCCACACTTCCAAAAACATTGAAACACGTCCATAATTAGTGTAAACACCCAAGGTTGGACAAACCTATGTAAACAACTTTAACATTTAATTACACGCTTCCTCAAATCCAAAGATGACTCATGGACCATACACAACACTTGAATACAATCTGGAATATTCCACAAACACCCTAAAATCCAAAAAATTCCTTTGCAACAACTTTCACTTGAAGAATGTACACACCTAGTACACTTAGACAACCTTCCATACTCTGTTACTCAACAAATAAAATTTCAAAGCACCAAACCATGAACAACTTCAAATGTAGGTAGATATGATCATTATCAGCACACTTCTAGAATTGCAAGACTAGAAACCAAACTACGAAGAAATAGAAAGCAAAACCATTTCTCCTAGACGCCATTACAACATACAATTCACACACTGGTGAACACAACTCTCTTTGCACAATGAAAAAAACTAATAAATTCTGGATATAAAACCCCTGAACACCTTTGATCAACATATCTAAACCACACAATAAAATCTTTAACCATGAAGAAATATGGAGCAAAACTAGAACACCATACTATACACCAAAACACCTCTACAACACACTGTTTCCTCTTTTATTCAAATTTTCTCAAAAGCACTTGGAAACCAAGTACCAGAGATATATGAACATCATCTTCAACAATTCCTCATCATTACTAAACCAACAACATCCACAAATAGAATCTTATCAAAGAAACACTAGAGGTTGACACCAGTAGCACTTACTAATGACAACATAATGCAACTAATCAAAGCATCAACATCACAACCAGTAATCAATGACAACACAAACATAAGCCTGCAACAATCTCCCTCAAGATTGTTGACATCAATGAAAACACCAAATATTCATACTTGAGACACTCTCTTCTCTGTACCCCACCTCTCTATCTCTCTCTTTATTTCTATCTTTATATTTATCTTCGTCTCTCTATCTCTCTCTATCTATGTTTTCATATCTCTCTACCTTCTTCTCTCTATGTCACCTCTCTATCTCTCTCCCCTTCCTCCCTCCTCCTCCTCCTCCTCCTCCTCCTCCTCTTCTTCTTCTTCTTCTTCTTCTTCTTCTTCTTTCTCTCCCTGTATCTCCCTCCCTCCTTCCCTCTCTACCTCTTCCCCCTCCCCCCTCTCTATCTCCCTATCTTATTCTCTCTATGCCACCTCTCCCTCCCTCCCTCCCTCCCTCTCTATCTCTCCATACCTCCCTACCCCTCCCCCCTCTCTCTCTTATTATCTCTTTGTCACTTCTCTATGTCATTCCCCTCTCCACCTCTCCATCCCTCCCTCCTTCCCTCTCTACCTCTCCTTCCCTCCCGCCCCCCCCTCTCTCTCTCTCTTCTTCTCTCCATCTCACCTCTTTATCCCTTGCCCCAGCTCTCTCTCTCTCTCTCTCTCTCTCTCTCTCTCTCTCTCTCCCTTGCTTCTTCTCTCTACCTCACATTTCTATCTCTCCCCTCACTACCATGGGTTTGGCTAAGGCACAAGAATAAAAATATTTTTTAAATATATTCTAGTTTTTATGGCCAAGAGAACATAATGTGAGTTTGTTATAATGCACTCACATTATGGTCTCTAGGGGGCCAAAAATTGGCCCCATATTTTTGCACATACCCTTTTGAACTAACCCATAAGTTATTTACTTAAAATATAGTTAATCTATTTTTCTATTATGTATAGTAAAGCATAAAGTGAAATTTCAATAAATTTTCAAAAATATAGAATTGAAACTATATAAAATCTAGAGAGAGAGAAAAAAATATAATAATAAAAGAGAAACATGAAGAATGAGTATGAATTTGTGTTAACATGTTGTAAACATGCATATGAAGATGAAAAGTCTAGTTTATTATATTGCATAAGCAAGTAAGGAATGAAGCATGTAAAGATGACATGTACATCACTAACACATATTTTGGAGTGTTGTATCACATACATGCTTATTAAAAAATATGGGAAAAATGTAAGGATATATTGTCATATGTTTTAATTCATGTATGCGAAAAGTGAAAACATAATGTGTTCCATTTGTATGATCAACTAAGGAATAAATATTATATTGATGATATGAGAAAAAAATACATAGTCTTGGGTGTTGCATCATATGCAAAATTATATTTATTATTTGAAAACATATACAACAATATTATATCACCTCCTATACACTAAATGATCTCTTAAAAGCTTCCAAATTCAAATATGAGATTTGATGCATTAGAAGGTTCACACCCCAATTTTGACACATAAGAAGGTTCACATGTAAGATTATAAATTCATAATTTTTGCATGAAATATATCAACTTTTCCTAATGAAAGATTTTCTTTTAACTAACCCATAATTTTTTTACTCAAAATATAGTTAATTTACTTTTCTATTATGTATAGTAAAACATAAATCAATTTTTTTAAAATATAGAATTGAAACTATATAGAATATTACATTTAAAAGAAATAATAGGAATTGGGAAAGAAAAGGTGTATGAAATAATTCTAACGCATAGAAATTAAAGTAGAAAATTAGGGTGATGCACTTAGAAATATCAAATTTGGTGTCAAAAGTAAGTTTTAGATACTAGGTAAAATTGGCCCCAAATAAAAATGAGTTAAACCAAAGCATTTTGTAAAATTAGGCATTGTTGCTTATAGAATCTAGGCACTACTATCTAATAAGCCTAGGTTCTATTGCCTATTAATAATAGGGGCTATTTATTGTAGATCTATTTAGTGTCTATGTACACATTGAACTTAAAACTTTCACCAACAATTTTTTTAAAATTATTGATTATTTTCTCACTTACAAATTTTCATGTGTTGTGCTCTAAATTTGATATATTTCTGGTTAAAGTTGGGGACAAGAGGAAAATGGTGTGTTATTTGGGAGTTTACCTTTTTTATTCACCTGAGATGTTTTATATCAACATCAATAGTAGCGCTATAGAAATTTCAAGGTGTGTGTTTGGTGTGTTATTTGGGAGTTTACCTTTTTTATTCACCTGAGATGGTGTATTTCAACATCAATAGTAGCGCTATAGAAATTTCAAGGTGTGTGTTTCCTAGTGATGCATTGGATGTGTTATGTGTAGAGATTTTGTGGCCTACAACACAAAACTTAAGGGAAACTCTAGGATATGGTGGTTTGAATGAGTGATGGAAGGAAAAGGGAGATGAAGATATAACAAAAAGGGAACAATTAAGATGGGAAGGATTAAAAAAATATTCAAATTTGAATAGGGAAGGTTATATGAATATTTTGGGCAATTATTTTAAGTGGGAGAGAGGATATGCAATATATGTATTTCAAAGGAGGATAATAAAAGATTGAAGGGGAAAAATGAAAACTAGAGGATAAGATAAAAAATAATCCTTATATTTGGTGGTTCTAGGAGCTTCAAACATTTTCTCTTCAAAAACCTTACTTATTTACCTAGAGTCCGTATTGGAATTATTTTTAATAATACAAATGTATAGATGATTCCTTGAGATATAATGTAAGTACTAATTTTTATAATTAATATCCGTCTTACAAATGAAGATAAATTTAATAGGGTTACATTAATAATTTTTTAGCAGTCATCATTGAAAACAATAAATATTAGCACCAAAATAGTCACAAAAACTCAAATTTTAAAATATGAACATGTACATGAGTGCCTAGCTATCTCATATACATACTAGCTCAATTTATAGTAGTTCAAATCACATGGAATCATATTTACTACATGTTGGAGAAGTCCTACCCATCCTTCCCTAAGTTATTGATTCCTATGAAAAAGTAGTGTGGGTGGCCACAATATACTATATCTACTTATTGAGAGAAAGAATCAACATGTTCAACCAATACTATTCTAATATAGTAGGCACTTGTGTCTTCAATGTGGTGGAACATGTATGGATAGGTTTGTCTTGACATGATTTTCCAATAAGACGTTTTGATTACTCAAGCTACCCCCAAAACTACTCTTGTCTCCTTCTTGCTTCTACATTCCCCTTCTCTCCCTCATTCTTTCAGTATGAAATGGAACACCATAAAAAGGAAACTTACAAGTGGTGACTTGACCTATAATCCAACCAAGATGAATCCTATTGATCATGCCAAAGGAATAAATTTCTAATGCAATGTAAAGGGAAGGGAGCCCTTTTAGTTTTCACCTTAGGGTTCCATAATTTTCTCTAATTTCATGGGGGATATGTAGATCTTGTATGTAAAGATGGAAATGCAAATATGGAATGGGGGTTTGATGGATTTGGACAAGGTATGAGATTGACTTACAGCCTGAAAGGTGAGTTGAAGCCAACCCTTTGCCAAATTTGGGAATGTCTTAATATTGAAATGCAATGATCCAATTGTCCTAATGATGAAAATTAGTGTTCTAATGAAAATACATAAAATTTGAGAAGTCAGAAGAAATTAGACAATATAAATGAAAAGGAGAGGTCATTGTGCACATGTGATATAATTTTTAGCCTGATTTATTGGGACATTGATGTCGAGGGCATCATTGTCGTACCAAGTATTTTTTAGATATGTTTTCATAGTCTTGTGATGTCAAATCTGCACTTTTGTTTCCCGTTTACAAACTTGTTGGATCATTGTTGAATATTTCTATAATTGAGTTTCAATGAGTTGTCAAGGCTTAGGGTTTCAAATGAAATAATGAAAAAAAAATCTTCAAGCTTCCTTTGATCTTCTTCAACCTGAAACTTGCACATTCATAAAGAGAGGAAATGTTGGGCCATTTGTAGTGCCCCTCATGCTTTTCTCAGATAGACTGGTAGTTGTTTTGTTTTGAGATGAGACATTTTAGTATATTGATTGATATTGGACTTATTGCTTTGATGGTGTTGTGATAACATTGTTGTTATTGAGTTTTATGCACATGGTATGGTTAATATATGGTTTTATTTGATCATGAGCATTATGTGATTAGCTTACCATGACTATTGTGTGATTGTATTGTAACTAATATTATCCTGATTGTTATATGCATTGATATGATTGTTTGGTGATGTCTTATTAATGTGTTTGGGTGAAGGGGACAGTGTCACATCACTCACTTGTGAGTTTCCTATGATGCTACGACTTCCCTTCACAGTGTGCCTAATTGTATGACTATATATTCTCAACAATTTTGTGTGATGCGTGTTGCAGGTACTAGGCATCAACTCCACCTGAATTGACAGGTCTGAGCGTGCCTCAAAACACAATGGAATTGTTGAACAGAGGTAGCACTTGGTCCCCTATTTTAGCCATCATCCTCAAAGAGGATGAGTATCCATTTCTACACCCTATTTGTGTGGTCAGTTTGGTTGGTCTGGTTCGTCAGTGTTGTTTGTAGTCTTGCTTTTCGACCTCGCTTTGTGGTCAGGTATTGTTTGGCTTTTATTCTATTTGATTTAAATTCATTTGATTAATGTTTCTGATTAATTGTCGCATTAAAATAGAATTATTTAGTTAAAAAGGAATTTTGTTAAGTAAAAATAAATGCTTATATATAATTATTGTTTATGATAAAATAAAATTACAATGTAATGCTAAGTTGATCAATAACATATTTCAAAGTTGATTAATAAGTTTAAATAAATAAGGATATGTTTTAATCAATAAAAATAAAAATAAATATATGTAAACAATTGTAATGAATGTGAAAGATAAAATTAAATGATAAATTAAAGGGGATTTTGCATGCAGAAACATACACTCCGAACAGTTATTGGAATTGGTTATCTTTGCACAAAAGGGGATTTTGAATTAAAAAAAGAATATTTGGGAAAATAATCTTGTTTTTTTGCTTCCCGTGAATATTTTGCTATTTTTTTTGGAGTTTTTCATGTTGTTGGTTGTAGGAACTAGGAAGTATATTGCATGTAGAAATTGCAAATACGATGGAATTTGTGGAGGAAATTGGAGTTGCAAGTTGGGATTTGGAAGCTCAACATCAAATCTTCAACCCTTTCAAGCAAGTGAAATCAGGTTCCACTACTTTCTGAATATTACCTTTGTTTAATTCTGAATCAAAATAATTAATAAATGAAACTTCTGAAGAATTCCTTAATTCTCTCAACAAATATTAAAAGAAATTCTTAATCTTTTTGCAAACACATTTTATGCATAATCTGTAGTTTTATTCCCTTAGTACGACTCTCAATTTCACTTACCTGATGCATTTCTTGGAGGTCTTTTAAGCTATTTTTATTTGGTGTGAATTGAGCCGGTCGGGCTTAAACGTCACACACTAAGCGTTGTCAGTGCTTAGGTGGCAATCATGCGGGCCCCTCTTAACTCACAACTTTTTCTTTTGTGTTGTTTCTGTTTTTCCATTCGCTGTTTGGTTTCGTTCACGTTGGATTTTATTTACGTTTCCACCATTAATGAATTATTTTCATCGCCAATGAGAATATTTTTTAAAGTAAGTTTTGTTGAAAGAAGTGTATGTTAGTTTATATAATTAATGAATTGAAATTTTATTTTTTCTTTTAATGTTTTGATTTTTTTTTTTATATAATTATTTTAATATTATAAAAAGTATTTGTTATTCAAGAAGTGTCTTTTATATTATTTTCTTATTCAAAAAATTAATGTTTTTTTTATATATTACATTAAGAGTGTATGTATAAAATTGTCAACAATTCAATTAATAGAATTATAAATAAGTTTTTAAAGTTGTTATAACTACCATAATAAATTTATCAAGAGATTAAAATATATTACAAAAGCTTGAAAATCCAAGATATATTTTAAATCCATTGTATAAACTAATTAGTTCAAATTAATTGTAGAAAAGAATTACTAAAACTTAAAACATTTATTCTTTATTAATATAATTTATAATGCAAACTTACATAACAAAACCAAATATAGCACAAACCCCTTTCCTTGAAAAATAAAAATAAAAAAACAATTTTTTTAATTATTTTAAATATAATTATTTTAGAATTTTTTATTATTTAGATTTTTTTTTTAAATGTTATTTAAGAAGTGTTTTATATTCATGTTTTTTTATTCAAAAAATTTACTTTAATCAAGATTCAAGTTTTGTGTTTTTTTTTAAGGCAAGTTTTATTAAATAGAAAATAAAACAATGGGGGTTTTCTAATCAATTATTGACTAATTTTAATTATTAAAAAATTATACAATTTAATTATATTTTTTATTTTTAAATATTAGAAATAATGATAAATATTTTTTTTTCCTCACAATTCTTCAATAAATATGATACTATATGATTATGGAAAGAGAATTTAATTAATATATTTTTTAAATTATTATTTTCAAATGATATTATACAATCTTATAGAAAAACATGAAGAAAAATACTAACAAATCTTCATATTTAAAGTATTTATGTTAATTAAATAAATATTTTTAATTAAGTATTAATTAATTTGAAAAATAGAGTTCAGATTGTTAGCTAAAATACATATTAAGTCAAATATAAATATTGAAATAATTTAAATATAGTACTTAGCTCAAAATTTGATGATGTAGGAATGTTATGACAATTGTCAATAGTTGATTTGCCAACACTCTAGAATTATTAGTATATTTTTTCATTGTTTCTAAAAGATTGTATAATATCACTTCAAAATAGTATTTTAAAAGTATATAATTAAGTTGTCTTTCCATAAGAATACAATATCATATTTATTGAAAAATAGTGAGTAAAAAATCACATCTATCACTATTTATAATATTTAGAAAATAAAAAATGACAATTAAATTAGATAATATTTAAGAATAGTTAGAACTAATCAATAATTGATTAAAAAATCCACAATATTTTATTTTTTATTTCATAAAACATATTTTAAAAAAGAAACACAAAATTTAAATTTTGATTAAAGTAAATTATTTTGAATTAAAAAATACATAAATATAAAGATCATTTCTTAAATAACAAATATTTTTTAAAATTTTAAAATAATATTAAAAATGATTCAAAAATATTCAAAAATTATTGATATATATATTACTTTCACATTTTAATTTTAATTTTCTATTTCATAACACTAACTTAGAAAAATAGTTAACTTTTTAATTAAAAAAAATATAAAAAACATTTCTTAAATAACAAATAATTTTTTAAATTAAAATTGCAATTCATTAAAATTTTCATAAAACTTACTTCAAATAAATATGCCCATCGCGGATGAAAATAATCATTAATGATGGAAACCGTAAATAAAATCCCGCGTAACCGAATGCACAATACAAAAGTTACGGTAAAGGAAAATATGCGATATATATTCTGATTTATTGCAATACATATTCTGTACGCCTGGCATATGCTTCTTTGAATAGAATAAAATGCATATTCGATATGTGAATTCCTTCTGTATTTAACATTTAGATTTCCATGTATTGAATTTAATTCGATGGGCCAAGCTTTAAAAAACGTTTTGTTTACTGTTTTATATATGGTTTCCAAGTATATCGATGTTCATATGAATGTATGGTATTCAATACTTATAATTAAACTTGGGCATTCAGTTATATTATATTTGATGAATTCATTTTAGATTGGAATTCGATAGCCATGCAAAATATATGGTATTCAATGATTATACGGTTAGGTTGGGAATCTGATAAATTCAATTTAGTTTGGTATTTGATTATTTTTTATATATGTATATTTACATGTCTACCACGTCATTATATGATTCTTTGTATTGAAACAACATTTTGTTTTATAATATATATATAGGTAACAAGTTGATTTTATTGAAATTGAAATAAAACAAATTACAAAGTGTATCTTCTAACAAGCCTAACTAAAAACCTTTTACTTACATACAAGACTCCATTTAGAAATTCCCTGAACTAGCCAAGACTCCATAAAAGAATTGGCCACCCATATTACATGCCCAGATACATCATAAGAAAGCAAGCCTAAAACCTATAACATAAACAAGGTACCAAATAATAGGTCAAGATTGCAGCTCAACTTGGACGTCTCTTCACTTGGGATCTCAGCACCATTGCAAAGGATTCCTTCCTTTCTCGCTTTGCATACCTCCCTTTGACCGTTTGCCAACCCTCTTCTACTCTTGGAGCCGCCTTCTGCCAGTCCAATGGCCTTTCAATTGGGCTCCTCGTACCACCATCCAAAACTCCATTTGTTTGAAGACTTTGATCATCAGCTTGGCAAGTCCCTGTATCTTTCTCTCGCGATCTTGACAGTCCCTTTTTCTCTTGACAATAAGGGGTCGCAGCCCATTCTTTGGGGTTCACCTCCTTATCCCCTCCGTTGAAAACAACATTACCATAGTTCTCAACAGGCTGCTCCTCTTGAACCAGGGCATTATCCTTCTAAGGCTGAACCTCCCTGCTAACTTCCTCCAACACTGCAGTCCTAGCCTAGTCCAAAACCACTTTGCTATTTTCCTGAGAATTTGTTTGATTCGTAGCCAATTTCTCCACCATATAGTGCTACGGACCAACATCTTTCCACCATGAAGCTGATTTAAATGATTTGTGTTTGGCACATTGAGCAGCCAAATGCCCAAGTTGAAAGCAAACCCTGCACCTAAATGGTATCCCCTCATAATCCAGGGTTGCACCCAACAACCTTTCGAAGTATTTAACCGTATCTCTTCCGGTGGTGCCTTTGATATGTCCATTTCCACTAAAATCCGAGCATAGGTTGAGTGCAACAAGTTTGAAGACCCTTCGTCCACCATTAAAAAAATCCTTATAGAATTTTCGACAGCCTCTAAACAAGAATCAAACCAGAAATGTAATGGAAAATAGGGAAGCCTCACCCAAATTGGAGCCTTTACAAAAACTTCAGTTGCTAGATTAAATGTCGGGTGCCATGGCTTTAACAACAATGGGTATTTTTCTTTCCATTCCCAGTGGTAATCATAAAGAATCTTCTTTCTATCTTGCTCCTTTTCAAAAACAACAATAAAAAAACCTTTAGCCATGTTGGGTAAATTTGGACATACCCATCTAAAACATTTAACCATTGTTGAGAAATCCAATGATGCAAATCCAACAGGCTTGGCCTAAAACCTCTGAATCTGCCAATCAAACCCAGCCCAGAAAAAAAAATTTCATTAAAAAAGACCTCTTGTTCAAGCTCAACATCTAAATCTAGTGTGATTGAACTAGGTGTTGGAAGTGTGCCCGAATCCCTTCCAATCCTTTCATTTAGAATTTTGTCAAATGGCTTCATAGACTGTGAAGGCCCCATTTGGGTTTCCACATTATGGCGCATCTTGGAACCCTTCTCCCCTCCACATGCACCTGAGCCACGGGCCATAGGAAGACCTCCTTGCTGGCTTCTACGCTTTGATAGATCTTCGCCACCAGCCACCAAAACATTACATTTAGGGCTTTTTTCCCCCGCAAAATGCACCTTTTGCAAGTCCCGCGTGCCATTTCCAGAGCAAGCCCTCCTCCCGTGATTTTTGGTGTTGCCTCAAACAACTTCGCCCGACGCCTTCAGCACCCTACCATCTGGTGGCAGGCTTGGAGAAACCTTGGGCGTTGCAGCTTCACAATTTTGACTGTTAGCTCCCATCAACGACATAAATATATAACTATATAACTATATATTTATATACATATATTTATATATGTATATGTATACTTGTATATCAATTATGGTATTAGAAAAATATTATTTATGTCTTGAAATTAATTGATAATGTAGTTAGTGAATTGGTAAATTAAATTAAATGAAAAGAAATCGAATTGTTTATATTTAGATTAATGAAGGGAATTTAGAGATAATGTATTTTATGTTGTGTTAGTTGAGTGATTGCTTGTTTTATTATGTTGGTTATTGTAAAATGGAGGTTTTGGTGATTGTTTAAAATAGGGTGCCAGGGAAAACTTTAGTGGCGAATATTCGCCAATTGGTGAATATTTGAAATCAGGACCTCCAAAAATGGCGAATAATACAAGCTAGAAAGGTTGCTGAATCACGAGGTTTTTACAAAAAAATAAATTTGTCTCGATTAATTCGCCAATGCATTATTTTTTAAACAATGCATCATTGGACCTAATTCGCTAGTAGTTTATACTATAATTACAAATATTAATTATATTCGCCATAAATTTTATATTCCTACAATTAATTTTTGGGAAATAACGCCACTAATAATAATTTACCATTTCATTTTAAGAATATTTTAGCCTTGAATAAGTTTTATTTAGTGCCATCGATTAGCTTTTTAATCGAATGGTTGTAAGTTAATTCTATGACTTTATATGCACGCGTCTTTTAAAAAGGTTGTTGAGGCTCGGAATTTGTTTTGGGCCACATGATTAGATTTGATCATGTGGCCCAAAACGAATTTTGGGCCTCAACAACCTTTTTAAAAGGCACGTGCATATAAAGTCACGGAATTAACTTGTAGCCATTCGATTAAAAAGCTAATCGATGGTAATAATTTCACTTTTCAAATATTTTTTTTTAAGTGAGAATTTTAAAAAATGCTTAATCCATGTGTGTTCCAATGCATTTTTTATAGGGAATTTATGCTTGGTGGCGAGGGGCTCTGCCCCTCGACCCCACTTGTATTGCAACATGAGTGCGTCAGGGCTGCTGTCCCCAGACCCTGCGAGGGGGCGTTGCCCCCTCGACCCACACAAGGGGGCTTTGCCCCCTTGACCCCGCCGGTGGCTGCCGCCCCCAGGCCCCTACTTCAATATTTAAAAAAATAAAAAAATATGGGGGAACTACGCCAACCAACTATGCAAATTTTTAAAGGAGAGATTCGCCATTGTAATTAATCGTTTTAGTGATTATTCACTAGGATTCGCCATTGTGATTTTTTTTTTTACCAATTATTCATTAAGATTCGCCAAGATTTTACAAGTTTTTTAATAATGTGCATAAGATTCGCCAAAGAAAATTAATATTTTTTTCAAATAAAAGGAAAGATTCGCCAGGATTTTACACCTTCGCTGAGGGGGCGTTTTCTTAAAGTTATCCCTAGAGGGTGTCATTGTGTAAGTTTTTTAAGGTTGTCTTCCAGAGGCTTAAGGGGGGAATATTTTTGTATATAAGGTTATTTTGCTGGTTTCACTTTGGATGAAGTTTGGAAATGTTTTGTGTGTGTGCAAGAAGGTCTGTGCCTTGCACTATATATTGATTCTTATGATTATGTTTAGTGTGCAAGATAGTATATTCCTTGCTTGTTTTGTAGGGTTTACTAGTTGCAAGTAGGGGGAGTGGCTCTTAATGGGGGTTGGAACCCAAAGTGTTGTCTAGGATAACCCATTAGAGAGTTTTCTTAATCCAGTGATAACCTTAAAATGAATTTGGAAAGGATATATTTCACATTATGCAAGATAATGGATGCCTCGTCTATGCCTGTAGTGCTCATTTAGGCTAAGGATAGGTTGAGAAGGCCTTGTTGGCAATATCAACTTCTTTGTCCTCATGAAAGGAATGTTGATTGAACCGCATGTGTCACTCTATGGGGGTCGGGGTTTAGTGGGAGACTTCCAAGACAACCCATATCAGGTCCATGCGATGAAACTCTTCCCTATTGTAGTCTAGTATTCCCTAGATGTGTTTTTCCCTTTTGTTCTTTGATTACCTTTGGAAGAAATGTAAGTGTTTTATGTGATGTTAATATTGTTAGCAGGGTATGTTGGAGTCATGATAGTCTTGTTATGTTAGCCTTTTGTCTTCTTGATTGACTATTTTTTGTGGGACCATGTGTTATCTCCTAGAATAGGGGGTGGACCTTAAGGTTCCACATGGTCAGGAGATTTGTGCTATTTATTCCATTGGGTACCATTGTGGCATGTTCGAGTGCGCAGAGTTTCTCTTGGTGTTGTGGACTATTGTACCTATTCTAAATCGAGAGGATTATCTTTTATGTATTTGTATTGTATCATGTATCAGTTGTATCTCTTATTGTATTATGATGTATTCTTCCGAGTTGTTTTCGGGGAAGCTTTGTTGTAAACTTTGTTACAATGTAATGAATATTGATGGCCTCTCTTGTAATGGAATCAATTAAATGATGTATTTTTCATATGATAGTTATTTGGAGATTTTATTTAATGATGTTTATCTGATGGAATGGTATGGAAGTAAATAAAGCAGAATCATATAATGTGGTGGTTTTAAATGAATCTTTCTTGTTGGTTTAATCATGATCTTTGTATGTTAGTAGCGTAGTCATGGGACCTTAGAGGACTTTGGTTTAGCTTATATATGTTATGTTATGTGATGCAAACTATGTTGTTTACTTTTTTAAAAATATATATCATTCTTATGTCTTAGTTGTGTCATCCTCTAGGGTTCCTTGGCAAGGCGTTACACCATTTTAGGAGCTTGCCTTGGTCAAACCCCGTGTTAGTGTTTCCACTTCCACAATGGAAATGTCAATGATAAATGGATAAATGATAGGAATGAATGATGAAATCACAAAGTGTTGCAACTCACCACCCTTCAATGGCTTCCTTGAAGGACTGAAGTCATGCACATCACTTCAAAGATCTTGGATCTTGCATGCTTGATTTCTTGAATTTATTTGGAGACCTACCACAAGGGTTAGCCTTCACAAAACAATAATAAAATGAACATGAACTCACATACACGTTGACATGATCCTGGATCTTGAATTGCTACAATAAAACTCTAATGGCTACTCTTGACTTGCTCTTGAATTTTCTTGATAATTCTTTGACCATAAATTGCTCAATAATTTCTTAGATGATTCCAAATGATGCAATAACTAGGTATTTATAGGAATTTATTATAATTTCTTGAAAATTAAATCTTGATAGTCAACTTTAAATATTTGAATTTCAAATAATAAAATGTCGACAGCAACATATTTGAATTTGGAGCCAAAATAGGGGGACATATGTGCCCTAAGAGCTAGTGTCCCAACCCTATTTTTGGGGGTTTAAAGTATCAAGGACAAATTATTAAATGAGAGCATTTTTTTATGCTTGCAAATTGTCAAAAAACATTTAAAATAAGTTGTGGAATAGATAATTTTAGAAATTAGGAGATTAATTAGGTCCAATATCTTAAAGGGGAGAAAAACATAGTGTGAAGTTGTCAAGGGTGACAATTTACGACACTACAACTGAAACATCAAGCTAATTCATTATTGTTCATGATTGATCCATACATGGACATTTGAATAGGGATCCAAAGTTGTTAATAGGTAGATAATAGATCATTTATTTTTATAAGCAAGGTATTTTATTCATGAACCAAGAGAAGGAACTAATTGGAAATATTGGGTATGACCTATAATAGGATATAATTTAATTTGTATAGGGCACACAATCATTATTTTAAAATGGATTCAAAGAGTGCAATATTTCTAATCCACATAGTCCCTGACTAGAAACTATGGTAAACTCGACTGATCATTTTACTAGTAGGGATCACTATTTCACCTCCCATAGACCTAACAATTTACATCAAAGAGTGAAGAGGAGAAATGAATGCAAAAGTACTCTCAATTCATCTCATTTATTATATCATATGAATTGTTGAGAAAATTGCTAGTTGGCTCTATCCAGAGAAGGGTTGAACTTTTCTTGATAATCAAATCATATTTTTCAACCCTAAGGTCTTTTATAGTCCCTTTCATTTCACAAGTCATCTTCTAGTTGTGCTACACCTAAGGACACATGAATGTGGTTCATCACGATCACCATATATGGTGGAAGGCCAATATATCCAAAAACAAGAGGGACGAGAGAGAGAGAGAAAGGTTGCTTCGATCTTAGTGGCACCTTCATAATGCAAATGTTTTTTAGGGGTCAATTTTTCATACATTCAAGGATGATGAGGTAAAATTCATACCACTATTTTTACATTTTTAATCTTTATTTGATAATATAAATAGATAGAAAATAGGTCAAATAAAACTAAAACATAAGTGAATGAGAACTAAACTGAGACTATATGTGTAAGATGAAACTTGTAAAGTATGTAGTTCTTTACCTTACATTGATTATGAGATCCCCCAACATCCATGGAGAATTAAAGTTTATAATTAATACCCCATCATAGTGAAAAACAATAATGAATTATTAAAATGATAAAGTTTACAATTTGAATGCCCTAGATCACTTATGTGATTTTTAGGTCACCTGAGCATATCATTTCCATTGGCTTACCTTGGTTTCACAAATTACTTTTATAGGAGCTAATATAGTTTTATGTGAAGGGGGTCACATCCATACAAGTGAGTTCACATCTACAAATTATTAAAAAATTAAATTAAAACTTCCTATTTTAATATAGTTTTATGTGAAGGGGGTCACATCCATACAAGTGACTTTGAAAGCTCCTTAATTGTTCTTGTACTCTATCTTTTTAATGTGCACTATGAAGTTAATAGTGTTCCATAATGTCTCACCTAATTATCTCTCAATAGTGATGGTGAAAATGAAATGTCCTTTTAAAAATTTACCCCTTCTACATATAATAAGGGAATATGTCCTTTCTACATGCTTCTTCCTAGAAACTATCTTGACAAATTGTTTTTCCCAGTTCATGAAATATCACTTTTCAAGATGACAAAAACTATCTACCTTATTGTTCATGTGACATGTGGCTAACATTTTTTCAAAGATATTTTCCCACTCATGTGTTTACTATAGTAAATTTTTTTGAGAGTGCCTCAATGTTGCATTATTACATATAGATTACTTTTTGTTGGTAAATTTACATTGAAACTTCATGAAGGGTATTTCTTGGTTATATTTATTTTATGAGTATATATATGTTCTACAATCTTTGATTCTTATATAGGTTTTGAGATCATTTCATGATTATTGATGATGGTTACTTATGAGTTTAATTAGATATTGACATGGTATATATTTTACAATATTATTATTTATAATTCTTCATAATATAATTTTTGTATTCTCACAATTATATAATTTAAAATGAAAAATTTAAAATTTAATCCATAACATAAGTTTATATTATTAATCTAAATTCTATCTTTAATAGTTAATAGTGTTTCATGAAGCAAGTGCATATGATTAAAAATTATCTTAATCCATTTATCCTTTTCATATTCTTACATTTACCCATGTACCATATATATTATATATTTATCTCTAAATGATCATTTTAGGATACCTTATGTGTCTTCATGAAGTATGCTCACATGTTTATAATGACATAGTCACATCTTACTTTCACATGTTTTTTTCTTACATTATCTACCTATCCTATTCATATATCTATCACGTTTCCTTTAACACTAGGGGCATCTTATCACTCTTGAATATCTATGCTCACATGATTAACTTTTTTATATGTGCTTCCATCTTGAAATGTTGGTTGAATGCCAAAGTTGGCATTTATTGCCTGACTATTAGGTTTAATACAATCACTTTTATTTCCCTACTTTCCTCAAGAATGTTCTCTATGTAATTAGAGTTTTTCTTTTACTGTGATTACAATTTTTGCCTCAGGGTTATGATGATTAATTTTCTTTGTAAAAAGATCCCTAGTTTTATTCTATAGAGTATTACATTTTTATGTTTAAGTATAGCCTTAGATTATTTTTGCATTCGACACAATCTTATTATTTATATTTTAGACAAAGTCTAATCACTTTATTTTTTATCTTTTTAATAAATATTTTTAATAATTGTGATCATATTTTTTTATATGTTTGATAAATGTTATTCATTGAGATTTTTTTTTTTGTTTAAATAATTTGATATGGAGAGTTCATTGCGAGGAGAATGCAACAAAATTGATATTCATATTGAAATATCCATTTTATTTTGAAGAACCTAAAATTGATATTTTGAATTTTGAAATCATTTAAACCAGTGAAAAAAATTGGTGTATTTTTTTGTAAAACTATCATTACTTATTTAACAACTAAAATGCTAATAAAGGTAGCTTAATGAGACATCAAATTGTTCCAAAACAAAATATTTTTCATAAATTTTCATATCAAGTGAAGTCAAAATTTTATTGCAACGAACAAAATTAATTTTGGTAATATTATTTTAGTAGATGTTTCAAGTTGCATGTCTTGAAAACATGTAGCACTTCGATAGGATGTTAAAAAAATTTATGACTATTTATCAAAAAGAAAAAAAAATCAACTCAAATAGAATTATCTCTTGTATATAATGAACTTTTCCAAACAATATTTTATTTTATTTTATTTTTTGTTTTATCAACTTCAAATTTTGAAGTTTATGATCTATTTGTTGTGAATATTAAAAAGTTAATGTCAAAATATAATAAAATTTATATTTTCAAAATCTACAAATTAAGATCTACAAAAGAATATTTTTGGCATTAAATAATTGTTGTATACATAAGTAGAAATGATGGAAACATTAAAATTTTCTAAATATTTTTATTTTTAAATAATTTGCATCTAAGTGATCCCACATAATGTCGAGCAACCACTTTTGATGGAATCTTTTTAGCTAGATCTATTTTAAGTGGAGTATTTTTTTGGATAGAAATGAATTTTAAGTAGAAAATGCTTAATGTTGGTCTATTGTCTATACAAAAAGATGACACAATTTTGTGCTTTCACCCTTTCTTTTTAGACTTATTTTTTCATATTTGTCCTAATGTATTTACTAGTATGCAAATTGACATAATCTTGCACGAAAGTTGATAAATAACATGATTAGGACTTGATTCCATCTTTGCACATCACAAAGAATTAATTTTGATACTTATTACATCCATTCTTTAGCTTAGGTTATTAAATCTACAGTTGTGAAAAATATCCAAAACAAATTTATTGTGCAAAAGTGACCCCTAAAATTTCAATTCAAATTTTATTAAAATTAAGCTCATTTCCCTCCTTTTCAACTAATCATTATAAACTTACTAAAGAATTTAATATTTTAAATTATATATTGAAATTTTGTATTAAAAACAAATATGCAATTCACTGTGATCATCTAGGATCTAGATAGAGAGCCATCAAAAGAACATCTAACACACATCTATCTACATTTAAGCTTTACAATGTGACAAATCTTATATCAACACTCTAAGCATGCTATAAGACTACTTATCTTTGATCATTATTACATACCATTAATTCAATTTGACCAAAAGGAAACACTCCTAACCTAACAAGATCCATTTTATCTATAGTCCTCTTTAAACACAACACAAATTTTAGACATCAAGAAGGACTTGTTCTAAACATTTAAATAAATAAATCATATTCATAGATAATGTTTAGTTTTATGAATAATTTTTAGTTTTCATTGAGGTTAGATTGATACTCAGAAGTCAATTCAACACACATAGAAGTGAACTAGAATAGATAACAGTAATTTTCCTAGCTCAAAGGCATATGCCCCCAACATGTCCTTATTTTTTACATATTGGTGAATCAATTAGAATACTATCTCAAATGACAAGATTTTCATTTGTTTATTTAAATTGTTCTATGCATTTGATTCAATTTTAAAATCAATCCCAACTCTTTATCCTAATTTTTTTTATTATTTGTTGTGATAATTGCTTAATTTAGCCTAAGATATTTACATGAAGTATATTATTTTTTCTTAGAAGTATATATACAAATCTCACATCAACTAATAGGTACTTCTTATGCTAAATGTTCCAACAACTTTGTCAATAAAAGAAGACTAAATAGTGAAAATTCTTCTTTCCACTCACTCACATACTAAGTATTTCATTTCAAAAGACCTTAAGTAATTCACACATTGGAGTCAACTAGCAAGTTGTTTATTGATGGATCAGTTTCCACATATAAACAACTAGCACATTGACTCTGATGCACTAGCTCTTTATTGGAGATACTTTATCCCCTTAAATAATTGGTGCATTAGAGTCAATTCACGAGTTAGCTCTTTATAGGAAACATTTCATCCCCTTAAGTAATTGGTGCATTAGAGTCAACTCACGGGTTATTTATGGTGGATCGGATCCCACATATAATCAACTAGCAAATTGACTACAACATACAAACTCTTTATAAGAGGTACTTCATCCCCTACTTATATCAACACACCACTCTTTATAAAAGACACATAATTCCTCCTTGAACTTCCAAAATGGGAAGGGTACATTTACCTCATAATTGCTTCCAAGCATAACATTCACCGTTTATCCCCTACTAATAAATATTTAGATATACTTTCTTTCTAATTATTTTTGTCTTTCTAATTGGTAGAGAGTCCATGGGAAAATTTATTTCAAATCCCATGAGAAAGTTCCTCTTAGACTAAACATCATGTTACGGGCCAGCGAATTCAAATATATGATTGTCGTTGCTTATGCTCAGTTCGAAGAATTATCTGAAAAGAAAAATGTATGTTTTTTATGTTTGTTGGTAAATCCAGCTAATTATACCATGAACTGGTGTAACAGACGGATGACATATATGGATTCAATTAAAAAAATAGAAATAAAAGATTTTTGGGTTGTTAATTCTCAATAACAGATTTGAGGAAGATAATACATAAATTTAGTTTAAAAATATGGTGTATCTATGATTCTCTTGGAACTGAATCTTGAGTTGCATTTCTCTTCTTTAATCTTTCTTGCTTATGGCGTTGTGCATTCAACATTCAAACTCAAGGCATCGTCCACTGGATTCAAAACTTGTACCTGCTACCCATGACCACTGAGGGTTCTATTATTGATTATTCTTCATTGTCTTTTGGTGGGGTTTCAATCTCCATGCTGTTGTAAAATCTAATTCAACACAGCAGTAAAAGATCATAGATTCAGCACAACATAACAGTAAAAGACCATAGACTCAACAGCAACCTGACACTAAATGACCATAGCTACCAGACATAATAGAATAGAAATTATAAGATAGTTTTTGGATTTGTTGTGTATGTTTTTTGCGTCAATATTTCTTCTTTTAGACTAAGGTCTATTGTATGTGATCCCAAACATCAATAAAAAATATACACAACTATCCATCATCAGAAAGATGAAACGTCAATGATAGTCTATTAAATGTGATCTGATCGTCAATTAAAAAACATACACAACCATCCATCATCATAAAGAGGAAATGCCCATGATGATCCATTGAGTGTGATCAGAAACGTCAATAAGAAAACATAGACAACCATCCATCATCAGAAAGAAAAAACGCCAATGAAAAACAAATACAGAAAATCCAAAAACTATCTTATTGTTTCAGCATGAAAAATTAATACAAACTAAAATATAAATTGAATAAAAAAGCTATTTGAAAAATCTATTTAGTGGATTTCTATCTTTAAAAAAAAATTCAACAAAGCTTTTCTTCTCATTGATATGGACTGTCAAAAACCTTATGTTCTTGACAGATTTTATTTATTTATTTTTTCCTTTCTATATATTCAATGATGGTGACATACCTGTGAGCAACGTGGAGCAGGATTTGAAAGTGGGTGGGCGAAGGACTTGTAGCAATGGAGGGATTGGTAGTAGTAGGAAGAGAATTTTCGCTCTTCTTTGAAATCTTGCGGCCTCTGGTCTGCAAGTGCCTCTCACAATACTTCTTCCCCGGAAGCACATCTCTGGAGCAACGCCATTTCTTGCCGTCGTTCCTCATACATCTAAAGGGCTCTGAATCATTGCTGTTCGACATTCTCTCAATTTTTCACATTTGTAAGGAGATTTTCCACAGAATTTCCGCTCTCATTTTGCACTCAAATCTAAAAACCCTAATTATGGTGGATTCATAGCAAACTGGAGAATGTTGAGAGAATTGTTGAACCTTCTGATATCTGTAGGAAAACTGAATACAATTTAAAAAAACAAGAAATCCTCTGTGAAACTGTTGAAGAAGTGGGGATTTGTGTTAGTAAAAGCACTGAACTTTGTAGCTTGAGTGGAGTTTATACACGCTTCGATCAAACAGTATGGGCCGCAATTTGCTTGCGTGCATGGCAACATTTTACGTGTCCATTTTACGTGTCTTTTCAACATACCGTATGCATGCAAAAGTTTCTGTCAGTTGCCACTGCTGTTTATTATTCATATGCAAACATCTGTTCCATGGAGGAGATGCCACAGTGGTACCAGCCATTATTAACATTCTTTATTTTATTCATCGTAATTCATGAAGAACATGCCCGTACCACATTAAACCTCTGAAATAAGTATTCCTTCAAATCGTCTAGGAGAAATGCACCAAAACCTTTTTTTGGGAAGCTTTCACACGGCTGGGCTTAAATATCACACACTAAGCTTTGACTGCTTAGTGTGTCGATGTGGGCCCCCTTAACCTGTTCTGTTCCTCTGCCAAAATCCGTTTGCCTAAACAATCACTGTGACAGTCAGCGGTTAGGAGTCAGGCTGTGGGCCCATTCCTGTCGCCTAACGTCCACTCTTGTCAATTTCCGTTCAAGAAAATAGTCACCGTTAGAGTTAGAATTCAAACACTTTTCCCGCATGTTTGATCGCATAAACCGAGAGCGGATGGCAAAAGGCCCTCACGTCTAGCTAGCTCGCCGTTGAGATGCTTTCACGGCCTTTCTTGCTTGATGCAAATGGTTTCTACAGCGGATAGAAGACATGGTTGTCTTCACGATGCAACAAACAGGTTTCAATCTCGATCAGTTTTATTTGCCAGCGTACTCTCCGCCTGTGCCAAAATGGGAGCTTTGGAACAGGGTATGGAAATCCATCAAAGCAGGATTGAAAGGTAATGATGTTCTAGTAGAAATGCTTCAAAATGAGAAAGCATAGACGGCTAGCCAGCATAGACAAGGCACATGAACTATTTGACCGGAGGCTTCAAAGAAATCTGGTCTCATGGAATGCTATGCTTGCAGGATATGCACAAAATGCGTCTGTTGAAAAGATTTAGAAACTTCCAACCAAATGTGATTGGTTGTGTAAAGCTGCTCTGCAACCTTTGCTAGCATCCTCTCAGCCTATGTGAAAATAGGAACTTTGGAACATGGCATGGACATGAACGCTGCAATGGATCTGCCCTGATAGACATGTATGCAAAATGTATAAGCTTAGACAAGGCACGTGAACTGTTTGACAGAATGGCTCTGAACTATTTGACAGAATGCCATGATTGCATGATATGAAAAAATTGGAAGGAAAGACAAGGCACGCGATCTGTTTGACAAAATGCCTCAAAGAAATATGTTCTCACAGAACGCCCTATTGCAAGATATTAACAAAATGGATTGAGGATTTTTTCTTAGGTTCACGAACTGCCAAAACATCCAATGGATTGTAAAAACTCAACTATTTTTTAGAATCTTAAATAGTTTCAATTTCTTTATCCAACACTCTAAGTCTAATCTTAATATCACAAGTAATATTAATCGAAGCAAATTCAGGAAATTTATCTTTGAGAGGAAGAGTACTCACACTCACAAGAGAAATGTTGTCAACAATTGCTTCCATTCCTATTATGTTCTTATTCCAAATGTAATATTGTCTCATGGGCTTGGTAAGTTCCTTGTTACTAATACGAGTATAGATATTATAGACAAACATGGAAGATATGTCCATGTTGACGTTGTGTCAAATAAATCCTTTTGTGAGATCCATACCAAACATTTCTATAATAACACCCATGATATCACCATCTTGGAAGAAGAAAACATTTTTAAATCTAGCTTTGTTGATCTCCACAAGGATATTATGTTTGATAGTTGTGCCTTTTATTGTTATATCTCTATTTATGTTTGGTAGTATGATATTATGTTTTTGAGTTGAGATATTAGAAATAGTTAGTATTAATCTAGAGGCCTAATAAGATAATATTGTAATAATGTATTGTAATAAAGCATCTCCCTACATTTATGTGGTGTGCATAAGAACATTGTTAAATCCACATAATTGGTGGCTTTTGACTATTGTGTCTTATTACTAGTAAATTTTCATATGGTGGTATTTTTGTGCAATATATGTTATATCCTTTGGGTGGTCTATAGGTCAATGACCTTCATGATAATCCTTCATAAATATTAGAAGGAAAGGGATCCCTTAAAAAGATATCAACTCATGGATAAGAGATCGCTTTAAACCTTCACTTATAATGAAATAGTTGCCTTAAGTTTTTTTAAATTAGTTTTGGGTGACACTAGTTTGGGTAATAATGTCCCCTACATTATAAGGCTTGCAATGTAAGGGAGAATTTCATTCTATCTAGTATTAGCATTCCATGAGACCAGATTTAGGATTTATACTTATGGAAAATGAAGAATTGAAGCTAGTGTGTTGCATGTTTCTATTTCTTCATGATTTTTATGTAGATATAGGGAAGGTGTTGAAAACTTCCATGGTGATTCATAGCCAATGCCATGTAGAGGTCTCTAGCAACTTCACAATTCTTTTTTTTGTAAATAAGATCCATAAAACTTAGCATAGGAAGGATTTATTTCTTGAAGTAGGTTCTCATCACTTGATCCCATACTTGGTATTGTCTTGATAGTTGTAAAGTGGAACCCTAATGCAATAGAGGTTAAATACCTAGTGGATTGCAATGTGGTAGAGACTTCAAGATTTTGGCATTAGGGAGTTTTGTTGATTCCCTTTCTATTTATGATGTTGTTAGTTATGGTTGTGGTGTTTGTATGGAGTGCATTTATAATTTGATATATATTTTCATTATTTTTTGGTATTATTCTTGAAAATTTATTATTGTTCCAATCTTTATGGATATTTTAGGACTACAAGATTTTTACTAGATCATACATCATGGTGCTTCTTACTTTTAAAAGCTCACTTCCCCAATGTTTGACAAGATCTTTGAAGGATTGATCTTAAAACTACATATTTTTAAAGATGAAGCTACATGTAGGGTTTAGTTGATCTTTCATGACTTGTAAAGTCAAGGGAAACTGATCTAAACCCAAGCTTATGACTATTTCACATTTTATAGAATCATTATACTCAAGCCATTTGTGAAAGATAAAAAATATATCTAATATCTTTACTATTTTTCTTAAATCTGGCCTTTTGTTGGTCCATGTGAGTATTCTATTCCTAGGTGTTAAATCTAGAGTGTATTAATCTAGATAAAGAAACTAAAATCAATTTTTAACAGAGTGGTCCTTCTTATACCTCATTGTTTGTCATTTGAGGTCAATATTATAGTAAAATATTTACATACCCAAAATAATTAACTTATAATGGGTTTTATGATGTAATGAATTCTCTCACAGTTATCTCCTAAGGGTGGTGCAATTAAGTCCATATATGGTGAAAATAAAAAAAATATATATTTTGGAGATAATGCTAGTTACCTAAAAGAGTTTCCAATTGGTTATTTGGTTTACCCTACCTATTTTGATAAAAAAATTGAAACTATTAGAGGCGTCTTTTTCTTTGATAGATGAGGCATCCATTCACATGTTAATGTTGTGATAGCTTATTTGCCTCTTTAGAATTGATTTTAGTTTTTGTAAAAGGATCATGCCTAGTTTCTATATATCTAAGAAAATCTTTACTAGGTAGATCATTTTGATATAGTCATGATCAAACTTGGGTTCAATAAAGGACTATTCAATCATCTATATTAACATCAAAATATACACACACAACACAAAGATATTAGAAATAACAATGTATTCTTATTTAATTAAGCTTACATGATTATCACCACATGATTACAAATTATTACTTCTTTGTAATGGGCTCTATTGCATGCTAGGTCATAATCATTTCATTACACTGACAATGACAATTCAAACATAAATTTCACTAAAATATAGCCTCATAATTATACACTAGTATAATTACCTCCACTATGTTGTATTAGTGTTTCCCTTTGGATCACACTCCAATTCATACTCATTTTTCTCTACTCACAATATTTATCTAAGACATCATAGTCTCACTCTACTTATGTTATGCCTCTCAACTTCTTTCATTACCTCTTCACATACATTTTTTTGATCCCAAACTCTCTATATATAACATCCACATTTTTTTTCTAATGATTTGTGTTGGCCACAAGTTGGAACAAATTTCAATACCACTTGTAAAATGTCATCAACTATGAATAAAAAAATTATAAATTTAAGCAGTTCAATGGTGGATAAATTTCCTCATGGTGCTCAACACTCATTATCAATGGTTCAATAAGTCCTTGCAAAAGAATATATTGTTGGTGCAAACACTAAATAACTTGCCACACATGAATTTTTTTTCTAATTGTTCACAACTATCCATTTGGTAGACATTATTGTACCAATTTACTATCTTTTTCTCATCTAATTATTGTTAAACATTAACATGAAACTAAAAAATAAAAAATCAAATTAATCCTAAAACTTTTAAAACCAATTTCAAGTTATGATGAAATATAATAACTTTATTCAGGTCATAAACTACTATCTACAAACTAATAGAGAAACAAATAACTAAACTAAACCACTTTTCTAGAATGGTGCGAGATTACCATAGTACTTAGGGATGTCCTACATCACATACTTGGAGTTGATAAAAATGAGCCTCATTTTCCAATACAAGCTACCCCTACCTAGGAATTCCAACCTACTAAGTTTCATCAACTAGTTATTTCCATGTATCTTCAGGTATACCTCAAGCAATCCACCCCATGTACTAATTTTTGTACTAGTATTTGACACTTGATTCTATCAATCATATTATGTAGTATTTTTATTTTTCTGTATTTCATCACACTCTTCTCTATTCCTCGCATATGTTAGCCTCCTTATTGGTTGCACATAATTTATATTACATTTTTTACTATTGCATGTTCCTCAATAAAAATCCTTATCTTGTTATTTTTCTTCCTTGTCCTTTAGTTGAGACTTTTATCCTCACATTCCCTAATCCATGGTACTTATTTTGTATTTGTAATTTTTTTTTGTCATCCAACAATACCATATATCCTCGGAATATTACATATAACTCCTCTCCAACACACACACTTGCATTGCTATTAAATTATCCCTCACTTTACCTTAGGGGCATAAACTCATATCTTTAGATATATTTTGGTAAGGTGTCAAAGTGTTATCCCTCTCATCATACACCTATACACCATACATGATATACATCCATCAATGCAATGTTTCTAGCACCTCATCATAATATGCTCCTATGTTGAACCCCACCAAAAAAATTCTTTTGTAGTAACTTATATCACTTGTACTGCCACCATCCAATCTTATATGCTTGTGACTACTTCATCCAACTTAGCATAAAAATTTCTATCATTTCTATAGACACCAAATTATCCATACTCACTATTCCTTGTTCTATACTCACAATCTCCATCCCAAACCACATAGTCTCACTCTTCTTCCATTCTACCTATTTTTTTCGTCCTTGACCTCTTTTCATATCTTCATTCAATCCAAAACATACTATATATAACAAAAAAATCCAATTTGATCAATATTAGCCACAACATAGCACAAATCTGAATACCACATGTAACGTGTCATCAAAATTACAAATTCAAAGGGTTAAATAATGGATAAAAATCCATGTGGTGTTCAACACTTGTCCTGAAGGGTTCATAAATCCATATCTTCTATTATTCCAAACTTTAAATCACTTGCCATGCATCAAAATAGTCCCAACTATGCACATTTGTCCATCCGATAGATGATCTCAAACTTAGAGTTTACTATTTTTTTTCTCATTAAATTGTTCTTAAATCTTAGCATGACACTCAAAAATAATAACTTAGAAGTTATTCCTAAAAATTTAAAAGTCAACTTTAAGTTCTAATGAAATTTTGTATTTTTCTTCATCATAGACTACTAACTACAACAAACAAACAAGCAAACAATTGAACTCAACTAAAAAATTGACTTTTTCATAATGATTCAAGGTTACCACATTGCCTAGGTATGCTCTTGCTTTTGTTAGGGGCATTGAGGCCCTTAAAATTCAAAGTTAATATTGCCATTATAGTGGTTGAGGTTCTTCCCCCTACTCTAATCTTTTTTTTAATCAAAATTTAGTGTAGATTAAAAACTAGATTCGATCTCTTTAATTGTGACTTCTTGAATTATCTTACAAACCATTCTTATTTTGGGTTGTAGTTAGCTTTGGCCTTTTGTGTCTCCTATTATGGTATCGATAAAAAAATTAAATGAGACCAATATTTTGGCTTCCTCATTTTTACCTTTAGGTCTTCCTCATATGCTTCTAATCCATTGGAGTTTATTTCTAATGATCTAACTTCTAGTTCAAGAGGAATTTCCTTAATATTTCCACCTAACTAGGAGAGCAAGTCATCATAGTGAAAATTGATCAACAATTTTCTGTAGGGTAGATATAATCTCCCCATTTCCTTTAATATTTTGTGATGGCATTTTTAATGTAAGGATTACTTAGGCTCAACTAATGATTTTCTAGTTCCAATTTTATAATAATTTATGGGATATTTTATCTATATTTTTTGTGTAATGAATTTTTAATTTATAATGCCTACAGAAGATTGAATTAACCTCAATTCCTATCAACTAATTCTAGCTCCTTATATTAGATTAAATTAGAATTACATTTGATAAGGGTTTGGAAAAATATCTTCTTATATACATACCCTAGCATAAACCCTAGAATAACCCTACATAATTAATTCATATAAGATTTAAAAAATTTAAATTGAGTTTCCAATTTACTCCAAGATTGTGGGGTACCACTATTCTTCAAGAAGATAGAAAATTCTAGCACCTCCATTGTTATCATTTAAGGAACAAGAGTTATATTAGCTAAATTTTGATTTTAAAATAAGGACATTCAACTAGGTGAAATTTGAGTACCATGGCACATTGTGATAAAGGAAATGAATAGCAATAGTCTATGGTCTAGCTTTTGAACTTGAAGCACATGAAAGTGGCATATATTTTATATTTTAAATTAATGTAAAATAATTAAATTCATAATTATTAAAAAATTATGTTTTATTTAAATTTAAAATAAAAAATATTAGGTATTTTTCAAAACTTGATTCTTTTCTTTAATTATTTAAAAAGTTCAAAAAAATGATATCATCTCAAGAAATATTCTTCCTCTAGGGTATCATATTTTTTAATTTATTTTAAAAATATAACTTTTTTAGATAAAAGGCGAGAGACCATCAATAATAAATGTATTAATAAAAGTGAAACTGGGGATATATAATTCAATGTAGTAATTAGATGGCCAAGTTTGAGAGAGAGAGGGCCAATTAAGGAAGAAGTTGAAGCATTGGTAGTTATTTGAGGAGACATCAATTTCAAAGTGGACATGGAGGAAGGAGAAGTAGTAGGGGGTAAAGGAAGAGGATTCCAAAATAGGAATCTAAGTGTTTATAAAACCTCTAAGATCCTAGTTGACAACAACTCCCTAGGATGTGTAAAGCCCTGCCAAGTAACCTTAAAGGAAGTTGTAATTAACGTCTTAAGCGAACTAATTTTTTTTTTATAAAGTGCATTTAACATACACATTCACTTACTAATTAACAACAACCTCTAAGGCTACAAGGTTAGGATTACTTAAACCCACACATACACATTACATAAAACCATAGCCTTATGAACTTTATGAAATAAACTTCATACATCATAAGAATACCACATAACAAAATAAGATAATCAACCAAGATACAATCTCATAATCATTATCTTAATCCAATAGTTACATCACTCATTTCCAGAATGAGACAATAGTACATAAGGTTACAATTACAAAATTTCACCTCATAAACATAAGAGGGATGAATAATTGATACATAATGAGATATTACAATGCAAGGAATTACAACAAGAACCTCGAGTTGTCCATCTGGATGTCTCGCCACCAAGTACTGAAGATAGATGGGGACCCAACGGTTTTGGTGCATGTTCCACCCAACCAAGTGGTACCTGAAGGCCCACCCCCCATGCTAGGAGATAGTAAAAAAGTAACATAGACAAAGATTCTACTACCTCTAACCAAAGGCAGACCCATACTGACTCATACTGAAATGACCAAACAAATGAACTAACAAGTACAATTCAATCACCATACAAGTACAAATCAAGTACCACATTCACATCACTAACATAGATCACATTGCTTCCAGACATAATAATAATCAAGTATGTTCACAGAACCATACACATAAAACAATTAACAACAGTTGTCCAAGATAGAGTGTCATCGCATAGTAGTCATGAGATCTCCTCTGGGCATCCTTCATAGGCTCTGGTAATCTTGGTGGCCTCAACCGAATCCCGACACTCATACTCACTCATGCGGCATCAAATACCTCTCGTACTAACAAGATAAATGACTATGCCATTCCAGACCTTCTCAGTCATCTCAAGTCTATACGAGCCCTTGTGTTTATGAGTGAGGATTAAATTATCTTGATTAGTGTGAACTGCATCCTAATCATCTAAGTACATTAATTTAATTATCACTTGATTAACTCACTTCTGAAGCTTACCCGGTTTACCAGTTTGGGCTCCGGCCCCTAACAGAAGTCACTCTTCTATTCGACAACACACACCCAAACAATCCACCAAGGGAAACACCAGTGCATATCAACTAGGCATCATAATCCACTCCAAAACAATGACAAAACAATGAGGAAACAAAAGATAGAACTCACTCCAAACATCTTGGAGGCAACAATCACATAGTCCACTCCTTTCACAGGAGATACAAAAGATCCTCGTTCAAAGAAACTGAGTGAACTGAAAAGACGTCATGCACTACCCAAGGGAAAACAATTGGATGACATAAATGTTCAACAACCCTCATCCTCTAAGTTCTTCTGGAAGACTTATAATTTAGGACTAACACTAAATCCCAAAACCAACAATGCAACTTGACGACATAGCAACAAAAGCATTCAAGTCATTAATCAAATCTAATATTTGGATTTCCTAAATCCATACTCATTCAATAGGTAGTGTTGACAAAGTCAAAGACACGATAACTAGATCATCTAAAATAATCATAACCCCTATTTCCCCTTTCATTATTGGAAATCTAAAACAATTAAACTTACTTCCCTTTACTGAATACAGAGAATTAAATCCTTTAAGATAATCATGAGGAAGATACTACTTTTGGATATACTAAATCCATATCTCTTTCATAATCCAATCACAATGATTCAATTAATCTAAATAGAAATTAATAAATAACATAATTGATTGCCTCATCAATAAAACAACTTCTTAATTTACTTTTAAATCGACACAAATCCATGCAAGTAAACTCTTTCCATTTCCTAACCAAATCTTACATTTCATTCAATTTCCTATTTAAAACATGCAATCACTTTAATATAATAAAATATCGTTTCTCTACCCATATACACTAATCAATCCATTTTAAATCTCTATTCAATTTCCTATTTAGAACATGCGATCTCTTTAATATAATAAAATATCGTTTCTCTATCCACTTACCCATATACACTAATCAATCCATTTTAAATCTTTATTCAATAATATATTGTATACATCTTATTAAAACGAAATACGATAATGAATTTACCCTTAACATATTTTTATATGCTCCATATTATATATACACCAAATATATATATTAATAAACTCAATTATATAGATTCTTTAATATTCCAATCACAACGATTAATTTGCTCTATGGAAATAAAATATAATAACTATCGCCCTTTCAAAATTAATTGAAAAAAAACTAAATAAGTGCCTTTATAATAAAGGATAGACTAGTTCAAGTAATTTAAGTCGAATCCATTGTTTTCCTTTAAAATTAACATAAATCTTCTACAATAATTATTTTCAATTTCCTAACCCAAACCTTATATTTCTTCTAGTTTTCCAACAACACCCTATGTTAATCTCATCTAAAAGTTTCCCTTTCCAAACTCTTATTACATACATCCATTTATTCAAACCATAAAATATACATTCTCAACAAATAAATTGTTCAAATAGAAAATGATTAAATTAAAATAATTAATTGTCTCTTCATAATAATCAATTCCTGAATTTACTTTTAAAACAACACAATCCCATGCATTGCCAAGAGAATTCACAATAGGTTGACATCACAACGACAACCCTCACAAACAACAAACCATCTGGAAGACTTATAAACTAACAAGTATTCAACCCATTCTCAAAGCATAAACACGAAAGACATAATCATTGAAGGCAATAGAAGAAACTACATTTGGATACTCTAAATCCATTTCTCATTTTATTACGTAATTCATTATATCGATAAAACTGAATTAAGAATTCATCTTTTCAGATAGGGGAGAAATTACACTAATATTTTATTCTCTAATTGTTCTTAACAAAATAAGTATTTTCAACTATAACTCAAAACATTTCGCTTTAAATTAAATAACCAATTGCCCTTGCAAATTAAATCATTATAAAATTAATCAAATTAACATTTGGTCTCTTCCATAACTTATTGTGTTAAAATAAGATCAATATTTGGACTATAACCCAATATCATATATATATTTGTCCAATTAAATCAAATTAATAATTGGACCTTTTACACATGAATTTAAATTCCACAATTAAATTTTAAATTATGCATTCTTTAAATCAAATATTTAACTCCTTCAATTAAACTTTAATATGCCATTTTAAAATAAACAATAATTTCTCCATATGTTTATAATTTTAATTCCACTAATCTAATATACAAATTTTATTTAAAATAATATAAATAAATATAATATTTTAATATTATAATAACAATACATAAAATATTAATATTTATAAATATCAATTTATTATTATTTTATTATCAGAGCAGCCATGGGAAAATAACTTAACAGCAGTCTGTGTTTCAATCATAACTCAAAAACTACGATCTGGGTATTTGCGATTTTTTGACAAGGATAAAAAAATTCCAAGATGCAGAAACCCTTTAAATTTTCTGACAACCCAGTTTGTGTAAATGGAGTTATATGCGACGCAACCAGACCATTTTACCATGAAAAATATAACTACCCTGCGGATTTTAAAATCCGATTTTTAATAATAAACAGAGGGTTTCATTTTCTAAAAACATTCTAAATGCATTGTTCAATCTCTATGTTTGATTTCAATAACAACATAATCGATTTCCCCAAATAATTTAAATTCAACTGAGGTTTTCACAATTTTCACAAGCAAAAGCTGTAAATTTATTTAATTATTTTCTTCTAATATCAAATTTATTTTCTAAAACAGATTTAACAAACAAATCTTTAATCACTACTATTTAAAAAAAAACAATCAAGAACAATAAAACACAAAGAGGAAAACCTGGTACAAGAAGCTACAGGAAAAGATGAATTTTTGATGCAAGCCTCCTCCAAAGATTTCTTGAATTTTCTTCAATCCTCCAATGAATTCAATCAAAAACCCAACAAATGCAAACAATTTTTCCTTCAATCAATTCTACAATCAAAACTTTCTTCAAACCCTTCTTGTGCAAATTTTTCAAAATTTCTTTTCTGCTATAAAAATGTAATTTTTCTAAAAACTTTCTCCCTTCAAATTAAAACATGCATTCATTATAAAACAAAAATACCTAATACAACCCTAATTCACATTACATGCAAATTAAATATTTCAATTTCAATTTCAATTTCAAATTTCAATTTCAATTTCAATTTTAATTTCAATTTCAATTTTCGAAAACCCACTTTCAATTTAAAATGCAATTTCAAATAATAAATTAATTTCCAAAGTTGCAACTAATTTCCCAAATAAACATTTAATTACAATTTCTAATTTAATTCCCACACGTTGAAATTAAATTCCAAAATTAATTTTAATTCTTTTATTTCCTTTCATTCTTTTGCATCACGTTTAATTAATTAATTTAATTATTTAATAACTAAATTCAACCCCCTTGGATTAAATTTAATTAATTAAATAATTTAAATATAATTAATTAATTTAAATATAAACTTTTATCTACATTGCATTATTTAAATTAAATAACCATCAACATGATTTAAATGCAATTATTCTAAATATCTATTTCCAAATCAAGAATTCTTCAGAATTAAATAACATTAAAGCAAGACAGACAATTACTAGACACACACGACTGACGACACACTAAGGCTAGGGTGTAAACTTGACACATGTTACCTAGCTACTACCTCCTGTTCAACTTAACCGTTGGATTGACACGCTCAAACCTGTGAGACCAGGTGGAGTCGATGTCATGTACCTGCAATCCTGCAACCAAGTAAACAACATCATACAATATATCCAACATATAATACACACCGTGAAGAAGGAATTACGGATTCGTAGGGCACTCGCAAGCGAGTGATGCAAACCCGTCTTCTTCACCAATACACTCATCGAAACTGACACTTCCATCATAATTTCAATAATATCATAATAACATCTCATGCTAACTCTACAACATCATTAATCCATAATGCATATGAAACAATAATCAAATAACCACATCCCACAATAATAGTTGTCGCTCAATAGTAACGATCAAAACATCATAACAAAATGTATCCAATATCAAAGTAATTGCAACCAAACATAACATAAACCAAACCGAACAAGAAGCAAAATGGAGGGGTATTACAATAGTCACTATGAAAGTGTAAGGAATGCATGAAAACTACTATAAAATTGCTAGTCAAACTAGTCCACATTGTATTGAAAACATAAGATGCTACATGGCAATTATTTAACATTTCATGAGATAATAAGATCCCTAGTTTGATGCTCACCCATCATATCATCATAGGCAATGACAACTTGACTATAGACAATTGATCCAATAGTAGAAAATCGTAAATGTACCTATAATAAATTGTATTTGGGATGTCTATATCCTACACCAATTTCATATAATTAGAGAGGGAATTAGAGATGATACCAAAGTAGTAAAGTATCTTGGTGTCACCTTGAAGATCATCACCTAAAATAGCTTTGAAGGCCCTTTTCAACATGGGGCTGGTCCATAGAGAAAATGTATGCTAGTAAGGTGGATTCAACTAGACCTAGAATGAATGGTTATAATTCTTTTGGAATCACTCAAATCATTCTATTTATTTCCATCTCACCCCTTCTAATAAGATGTAGAGAAGAAGAGGAGTAAGATGAAAATTGAAATAGTAAGAGAACATAAAGAGGAATGTGCCAATGATTGGACATATGAGGTGAAGAGTGATCCCACAATATTGGTTTACAATTTTTGGTCAAACATTGAACTGATTTTTTCTATCTAAATATTCACTTTCAGGCACCTATAACAGCTAAACCATGAGGAATTTGAAGATAATGCAAACTAGTGATTTGTGACATTTTGTTTGTAGATTCTAAATATATTTTTTTCAAACTTTTTAGAATCAAATTGCACTTTTTTTCCATCTCCTTCAAAAACTAGTTTTTTTCAGTAAACACCATTTTTAAGGAGTGATGCTCACCGTATACAACATAAATTTTTTTCCATGAAGGATAAAATTCTATTTTTTTCGAATTTAGATTTATAACTATGATATCTAGCACTTTCATTTGGTTTCATAGTGTTTTATTGAATATTTTTTCCTTAATCAAGTTTTGAAGTCAAACCAATTACAACTCAGACATAAGCGGATTGTATACAACATAACTTTTATTGTATGCATCAAAATTCAATTTTTTTCTTTTTGTTGGATCAAGGATTTCAATATCTAGTGCATTGATATTTTTAAAAAATTATTTTTGATAATCTGCTATTTTTCCACATGTGCAAAACAAAGAGCTTGATTTTCGGTGAAAAACTTACATTCACAAGAAATAAAAAATAAATATAATAATAAAATTATATTTATTAAAAATTATATTTTTTGGGAATCTTATAATAAGGACTACATACTTACAAAAAATAAATTTTAAATGATTCATTTGATCCCCCAAAAGGTAAATCAAAAGTGGTTTTTTATCAACATTTTGATACGTGTAAAAGAGACTCTGTTATAGGTATGGTTTAAAACTAGCGAGGTTTTATCCAAGGGGGTTTGATCTAAGATGGTTTGATCAAACCCTCTTCAATTGGAATCCTTAAAATGGAACCTTTTAAGGCTTAAATAATTAAATTTTCTAAAAATATGTGATTTAAAAAAAAAATAGAATCTCCCAAAAATTGTAAACCAACATTGTGGGATCACCCTAAATAAAGGGACAATTATTGTTCATATTTTCTATTGATTCAAAGGTAGGTTTTTGTGGTACTATAGAGTTAATAAAATTCTAAATAGAAGAAATTTAAATGAAAATTAGATTTAAAACTAGCTTCCCATAATTGTTTACCATGTGGAGTTGTAGGCTAAGTAAATGAGTCATTTGGCTAAGAATATATAAATGGTGCACAGACTTTAGTAGTTAATGAAAGGGTACATGAAATCAAACTATGTAATAATCATGGAAATGATATTTTTAAATCTGGATACTTCATGTTTGAAGATGAGTCATAGGCCCTAGTATTTTCAATTTGGTCAATTCTCATATTGGTTATAATATGGGTAGCTTGATTTTCTTCTCTATAGTAATGGTTGAATTCATATGAGGCAAAGTCATCCTTACATTATGGTATGAGAAAAAAAGTATTTTTATTTGAGGAATAAATCAACCTTATATTTGGGCAATACAACCTACTTGTAGAGGAAATAAAAGAAAATATTATTAATTAAAAAAATAATAATTATTTTTAGAAATTGTGCTTTTAGAAACTATGCTTTTAGATCTACAAAAGACTATTTTTTAAAATTTCAAAAAGATTGTAATTTGACACCGAATACTAGTACACATTTTTGTTAGTAAGTACCTCAAATTGGAAAAATGTTCTAGCTAGATCTATCTTAGATATAAATTTTTTGGTTGAATCTAATTTTTGAATAGAAATATTATTATCAAATCTATTTTTTTTAAATGAATCTAACTAGATTGCATCATTGATTATGTCCCAAATTGTACTTAGAATGTGCCTTGATAGTTTTTATTTTCCTAACAATAACATTCTAGTGTGATTTTTTTGAGTTGAAACTACTTAAGTCACATAAATGATGTATTAGAATGAGGAATAATTTTGCATTATTTTCTTAAAACCTATCATAAAGTGTGACAAAAATTTAGAATTCCCAATCATAAGTTCTTTATTACTTTCTTCATATAGTGATAGGTTTGAGGATAAGAACCTCATACTTAGAATGTATATTCAAGATTCCAAACTTGGGTTAGTGATTGTTTAACGCCAATAATGCATCCTATATTGCATGATAGAATATTATGTCTTGATTCTCCCTAATTGATCATTTATCTCAACTCGTGTAACTATAAATAGAGGGGAGGATTGGATTTCTTTTTAATATTATATTTCTCTTGATTAATTAGTTAGGGATTTATTAGAGCCTTTTCTAAATAAAAGAATAATATAAAAATTACATCCATAAGAAAATAAATTTCCGTAATAGTTAGGTGTAAAACACCTATACAAAAACATGAAGAAATATTAAATTACCATTACAAACATTTAAACCAAAAAATAATGAAAATATATATCAAATTATAAATGCCACTTCATACAAACACCACAACCATAACTAACAACATCATAAATAGAAAGCGTATCAACAAAACTCCCTAATGCCAAAATCTTGAATTCTCTACCACATTGCAATCCACTAGGTATTTAACCTCTATTGCATTAGGGTTCTACTTTACAACTATCAAGACAATAATAAGTATGGGATCAAGTGACGAGAACCTATTTTAAGAAATAAATCCTTCCTATGCTAAGCTTTATGGATCTTATTTGCAAAAAAAGAGAATTGTGAAGTTGCTAGATACCTCTACATGGCATTGGCTATGAATCACCATGGAAGTTGTCAACACCTTCCCTATATCTACATAAAAATCATGACTTGCTTTAATTCTTCATTGTCCATAGGTATAAATCCTAAAGGAACTGAATGGATGTTCTTAACACCATCACTAATAATTTTCTTTTGTATTTACCACCATCACTTTCTTAAACTTCAACACCTCCATATCCTTGAAATGCATAGGGAATAGAAAGCATATAATATATAAACTCTAAGACACATTAAGGATAGCTAATACCAATTGGAATTAAATCCTCCCTTACATTGCAAGCCTTATAATGTAGGGGACACGATTATCCAAACTAGTGTCACCCAAAACTAATTTAAAAAAACTTAAGGCAACTATTTCATTATAAGTGAAGGTTTAAAGCGACCTCTTATCCATGAGTTGAGCTCTTTTTAAAGGATCCCTTTCCTTCTAATATTTATGAAGGATTATCATGACGGTTGTTGAACTATAGACCATCCAAAGGATAAAACATATATTGCACAAAAATACCACCATATGAAAATTTACTAGTAATAAGACACAATAGTCAAAAGCCACCAATTATGTGGATTTAACAATGTTCCTATGCACACCACATAAATGTAGGGAGATACTTTATTACAATACATTATTACAATATTATCTTAGTAGGCCAAGATTAATACTAACTATTTCTAATATCTCAACTCAAAAACACAATATCATACTTCCAAACATATAGAGATATAACAATTAAAGGCACAACTATCAAACATAATATCCTTGTGGAGATCAACAAAGCTAGATTTAAAAATGCTTTCTTCTTCCAAGATGGTGATATCCTAGGTGTCATTATAGAAATGCTTGGTATGGATCTCACGAAAGGATTTTTTTGACACAATGTCAACATGAACATATCTTCCATGTTTGTCTATAATATCTATATTCTTATTAGTAACAAGGAACTTGCCAAGTCCATGAGACAATATTACATTTGGAATAAGAACATAATATGAATGGAAGCAATTGTTGACAACATTTCTCTTGTGAGTGTGAGTACTCTTCCTCTCAAAGATAAATATCTTGAATTTGCTTCGATTGATATTACTTGTGATAGTAAAACTAGATTCATAGTGTTGGATAAAGAAATTGTAAATATTTAAGATTCTAAAAAATAGTTGAGTTTTTACAATCCATTGGATGTTTTGGCAGTTCGTGAACCTAAGAAAAAATCCTCAATCCATTTTGTTAATATCCTGCAATAGGGCGTTATGTGAGAACATATTTCTTTGAGGCATTTTGTCAAACAGATCGCGTGCCTTGTCTTTCCTTCCAATTTTTTCATATCATGCAATCATGGCATTCTGTCAAATAGTTCAGAACCATTTTGTCAAACAGTTCACGTGCCTTGTCTAAGCTTATACATTTTGCATACATGTCTATCAGGGCAGATCCGTTGCAGTGTTCGTGTCCATGCCCTGTTCCAAAGCTCCTATTTTCACATAGGCTGAGAGGATGCTAGCAAAGGTTACAGAGCATGGCTTTACACAACCAATCACATTTGGTTGGAAGTTTCTAAATCTTTTAGAAAACAGACGCATTTTTTGCATATCCTGCAAGCATAGCATTCCACGAGACCAGATTTCTTTGAAGCCTTCGGTCAAACAATTCATGTGCCTTGTCTATGCTGGCTAGCCATCTATGCTTCCTCATTTTGAAGCATGTCTACTAGAACATCATTGCCTTTCCATCCTGCTTTGATGGATTTCCATACCCTGTTCCAAAGCTCCCATTTTGGCACAGGCGGGGAGTATGCTGGCAAATAAACCTATTTGTTGCATCGTGAAGATATCCATCTCTTCTATCCACTACAGAAACCATTTGCATCAAGCAAGAAAGGTCATGAAAATATATCAACGGTGAGGTGGCCAGACGTGAGGTCCTTTTGCCATCCGCTCTTGGTTTATGCGATCAAACACGCGAGAAAAGTGTTTGAATTCAAACTCTAATGGTGACTATTTTCTTGAATGGAAATGGACGGGAGTGGACGTTAGGCAACATGAATGGGCCCATAGCCTGATTGCTAACCGTTGGCTATCACGGTGATTGTTTACACAAACGGATTTTGGCAAAGGAACGGAACAGGTTAAGGGGGCCCACATCGACGCACTAAGCAGTCAAAGCTTAGTGTGTGACATTTAAGTCCAGCCTTCACACAGTGTGTCAAGTGACCATTGCTCCATTGTGTGATTCTAGAGAACCTTCCTTACAAAAGGATGAAGATGTTTCTCTCCCATAAGTCATGGAATTTGTTGACAGGTGAGCTACAATTTTGTTCGAAAATATAGATTAAGGGATATGATTAAGTAGATGTGTCTTTCGAGATAATTTTGAATTACTTTCAATAGTTTATTTGGTAATATTCTTATTTATAATTAAGGTTTTGGGTCGGCATCATCAAATATGATGTTACATTAATATGTTTTTTGTTAAGGTGTTCAAAAAGACCCAAAAAATAAGGTAGACTAAAAGTATATATTAAGTCATGTTTTGTTTGTGTTTTGATGTGACATCATGTCATTTGTTACTTTTTAGATCTCACAAATACATTTCTTTCAATTATGAATACTCAAGATCAACACAAGCAACTTCAAAGTCGCAACTTTGTATAATTAAAAAAATTGTATGTTAAATCAATAAATACTATTACACAATTTTAGAGTTAAAATTGGTGGGCATTTCATGGAATAATTATGAGTCTATCTAAGACTTCCTTGTTAATCAATTGTGCCCTTCATTGAAGCTTAAAGCCCTTAATTTGTTGCATGATATTGGTCCTGGTCTTATTTGTTGGGTACATAATCAACAGATTTTCAATGATACTTCTAGGCATGTTTGTTAGGTTTGGGGTAGAATAATGGCTAATTTGAAAGAAACTTGTCAGGTTTGGATCAAGGACTATCAAGTGAGTTCTTGGTGGGAATTTAGAGTGTTGTTGAGACTTAACATTTTAGTTATGTCTTCTTTATTTGCTCCCTTCAACTATCCTCATGATTCTTAGAGTATTAAATGAGTCTGCCCTCCTTCTAGCTTGGATAAAATTAATGTTAATGAAGCTTCAAAAGGTAATCCTAGAAATGTTGCATGAGAAATGTTTATTATGACCATAATGACAAGGTTAAGTTTTGGTTTGTTGGCAACTTTGGTGTTGCTTCCAATAGCATTGTTGAGATTATGGTCATTTATCGAGCTCTTTTAGTAGCTAAAATAAAGCATTTTCTCATATTATTTTGGAATTCGACTCTTAAATTTTGATTGATCTTTTCAATAATCACTCTTCCTCTTACTTCTAGCACTGATATTTGAATGATGAAAAAGGATATTGGCATCATTCTTCATGGTTTCAAGGTTGTCTAGTGGAGCCATACTAAAAGGGTTAGAAATCAAATAAATTTTTTGGTTAAATTTGCTTCCAATTGACACAATATCAATTTTGATATTGGAAGTGATCAAGATTGTCCTTTATGGGATTTGAACAATAACTTTAGTGATTTTGTGACCATTGACTACAATGTTTCATTGGATTCTTGATCCCTATTAAGTTTCTCCATGTTGGTGTTTTGGTTTCTAGGATGCCTTTCATGCAACTTTCTTATTCTTTTTGTTAACTAGTTTTCCTTTTGTTTCACCTTTTTTAGCATAAAGGAAAGAATTGTACTTTTGATACTTGTATATTTATCATGGTTACAAGGGTTTATACCTTGTCTATGGGTTTGGGAGGGTTCTTCCTCTTGATTTGATGGTTTGTCTTTAGTCAATTTGAATTTTCAATATTTTTTGGAATGGTTGTACTAAGAGTCTTTTTAATGCTAGCAAACTCCACATGTAATTAATTTCTCTTTCAATATATATTTTTAATTTCCCTTAAAAAATTGTATTAATCTCATAAATAAAAGAAAAAAATTAAAAATTCAGATCATCATATAAAACTCAAATAATTTTGTATCTGTAAAATTTGAGCAAAATTCTTTTATGACCAAACATTGAAAATAAAGATTTATTTTTATTTTTAATGAAATTATCATAAATTTTTTTAAGATCTCATAGTACAAATCTAAATGTTTTAGATGTGCACAAATAAATTTAAGTTATTATTGAATAATTCAAAATTACAAGATAGAAAGATTATTATTCAATATTCTACAATAAATAGAAGAGCTCTCTAAAAGATGCGTATTTTATTTTTCAAACTAAAATATGTGGAAATTTTATTTGTGTATCTATATATACACACATCAGATTTTTTATTTGTATATTCTATTATCTTTTAATTTTCTAAATAAAAATATTTTATTAAATTATTTTTTATTTTTTATAAAATTAAAAATATTTAAATAATTTTTTAATTTACTCAATATAAATAAATATTTTATTTATAATTATATTAATTATATCATAAAAATATTTTTATGTTTTCTTAACCACTTCAAAAAATATAATAAATAAAAGTTAAAAACTTATTTCCTTAAAAATTTAAATGTTTGCATGTTAAATAAATTATAAAGTGATGTAGTTATGGAAAAAAGGCTCAATAAATGACAATCTAATCATGTAGCTTTAATATAAACACACAAATCTATACATAACGATATTCAAAACCACTACATTTATATAATAACCAACTTGATTCAACACACACACACAAAATCAACAATAAAAAATATCTTTAGCCTTTTTTGCAATAAGATTACAACATGTTAGGCCTCAACCATTTGATTGCAATGTAATATCAACACGTTCATATTAGTATGGTCATGAATATTAACTTACTTGTGCTACTCTCAAATTATTATGAACTTATTTAGGCATTGTAGCCACTGAAATTCGTCATTGACTCTTGATTCATCATTTTCCCAATAATTTAATTAATTAAATAAATATTCAATTGTTTTTTCTCATAACACATTTCATATTCTCATAGTTAATTATCCTTTTTCAATTAATTATTGTTTTCTCCCTAAGGTTTATTAGTTAAATAACCTTAGTTCATAATTTCTCTAATTTAATCAATTAATTAATCTTTGATTAATTAATTATGGCTAATTAAGTCCCCATTAAATTTTTCTCTAATTTTAATTTCCACATCGCCCCAATCATCCAACTTTCAATCTTGGTCATCCAATATCCTCACATGGATTAAAATCTAAGCATGCCATCATTTGAGATGTGTCCCCATCCTCCTCATGCTCCCACATGTGTTAGCATGCTTACTTGTCCCACTTCTCGATCACACACATGTGTGAGCATGCAATATTGTAAGTTTAAAACCCTCTCATGCATCCACCTCATCTTTGTCCTATTAATCTAGGCCCACTATTTTTCTCACATGTGTGAGCGTGCCTTCCCCACCACCTCATGGGATGCTTATATTCATCCCTCTTCCTAGGTTGTGAGACTTGTCACAAGGCTAAGCCTTCAATATGTTTCTTTGTTCTCTTCAAATCTTATCCCTCCATCAACCTTGCATTTTGACCCTTCATTTCCTCCATAAAAAATCCATAAATTGGAGTTCTTCCCTTATATTTTCATCAACATTCAATCATATTATTGTGTTATCTATTTGATCAAACACTTTCATGCTAAACTTATGTTTCTATTTTCACTATCAATCTTGAGCTATTGTTATTTTAGAGCATTCAGAGAAATCCATATTGTATACAACTATATCTATTACAAATATGAGCACAACAAGTGGAGCTTAAAGGGTGCACTTCACTTTAGCTCAATTGGAGGAGAAAGGTAAAAAAGGTACAAAGGTCCATCATTTCCTTTGAATCTTTTATGTTTAATGCTTTGTTTATTTTCCTAATTTTCTTCATTTTAGTATGTTTGTTGGGACCCATATCCTTATTACTAAATTTTGTTTGAGTATTTTATCTTTTTTACTTTTTACATGTAAGTTTATGGTTTAGCACCCACACTATATGTTTCAATGCATGTGTTTCTAGATCATCCCTCTTGCATCATGTGACCTACACATTTGATGAGTTTTGGATTTTGTTACATCTTATTTCTAATGTTTCTCTCTTGTTTCTTTAAATTTTCTTGTTTTATGTAGGGATTTTTTTGTTACTTTATTATTTTCATCATTTTATAACCCTTTGTGTGTAGAATAACCTATTTTATTATAGGTATCTATCATCTAGCCGAACTAGTGCTTACATCTAGTAGATTAGCACTTATGCGGATCAACACATGCTTGAATCAATGCTTACATGGATCAATGTATTTTCCCGTAATTCAATGCTTTCATATCCAAAACCTTTTCTTTATTTTTTGTTCTATATTTTTTATATTATTCACTTTTCTAGTCTATCTACTAACCTATTTTCTTGTTGTTTTTACCATTTTAACTTATGTAGGTCCTTACAATTTTATCAAAAAAACAAACTTTTGTCATCTATTTTAGATAAGCCATTGAATCAACACTTACATAAATTAATGCTTACATGTTTTAGTACTTTTACAGATCAACAGGTCTCTAAGAATTCAGTATAATCTTTTATTTTTCTACTTTTAATTTTAATTCTAGAACTATGTAAATTATTGTTTTATTTCTTTTAGCTTTCCTACTTTTAATTCTAGAGCTATGTAAATTATTGTTTTATTTATTTTAGCTTGCCTACATGGTTAATCACCTATGCTTTATGTAGGATTATTTTTACATTTTCCATTTTATTCTTCATTTTCTTAGTTTTTAATGCTAACTCTTTATGTTGATCTAGTACTCTAACTAAGTGATGCAACTATCTACACCTTTTCAAGGCCATATTTTAAACAACTATCATAATTATTGTAGGTTACACTCAAGTCAAAGAATTTATTTTATCACCAATCTAATTACATTTAAAGCAAAGTAGTTGGTTAATTTAATTATTTCTTGTGTGTCTTTTTAAAATGCATGTTCTTCCCATGTGCTTAGTGTGATCTTAGGGATCAGTAGTTTCACATTTTTCTTTTGTGTTTTAGGTTAGAACCTAAGGGTGCTAGCTTGTGTTTATTATTTCCCCTTGTGCTTTGTGTGATCTTGGGTGATAAAAATACCTATCATATATATTCCATTATTGAGGCTAGGTTGTTTATGAGTGAAAACTTTTGATTTGGTGGGCTAATTGGGCCACTTTTCTAATTGAAGTAATAAAAAAGATCTACATAATACACACATTGTAAGAAACATTGAGTAATCAAGAATTTTATTTTGGTCAAAAACTAAGCCTATAGCCCAAAAATTGAGTGTTTCCATTTTATGTTTAAAAATTGCACCTTTTGTAATTTATTAACAAGCATGTGCAAAAATATGGGGGACCAAAAACTGGTCACCCCACTTTTTGGCCCCATTCTTGCTATAACTCGAGCACATTATAGCGAAAGCACATTATGATCCAAGCACATCATATTGCGAGCACATTATGATGCAAGCACATCATATTGTGAGTGTGTTATGGCGCGAGTGTGTTATAGCGTGAGTGTGTTATAACACAAGCGTGTTAGAGTGTGAGTGTGTTATAATGCAAGCACATTATAGCGTGAGCACACTACAACTAATAAATTTTTTTTTTTAAATAACTTTCATTATACATTTTCACTTTAATTTTGTGGCCTGCAAACTCTTCCAAGCGTGCTCACATTGTTGTGGAGTTGATTTTGCACCAAAAACTTTGCCAAATCTTCACCAAAATGTTGTGAAGATGCCAAGGAGGTAAAAGGAGTAAGTATTTTTAGTTTTTAGTGTCAAATTTGTATTAAATAGATAGATTGAATTAGTTTTTTAGTTAAAATTCATTTCCCAACAAGATTCTAGTGGTTGGAAGATTGATGATGAGGATTGTTGCATGCTTCTGTTATGTTATTTTCTTGACTCGTGGGACCACTTGGTGATGGCTATTGGAATTAAAACAATCACTTTCAAGATGGAATATGTGGTTGCTTCATTGTTGTTTGAACAGATGAAAAGGAAATATTCTAAGATGACCAAGGATTCCATGTTTGTTCATTGCAGATCAAAGGAGAAAGACAAGAATTCTAAGTCCAAGTCTCATAGAAAAAATTTCAAGGCTAAATGTTGGAACTACAGTAAATTTTTTCATTTCTAAAAATATTGCAGAGAGAGGAAAAAGAAGAAAAATGATAAATCTTTTGATTTTGAATCCTCCTATGAAGATGCAAATGCATTTTTTGTAGCCTTGGCAACACATGCATCGAAAGATGTGTGGTTGATATACTCAGGTGCCTCTTTCTACATAACTTCTCACAAAGGTTGGTTCTCAAAGTATGAAGAGTATGATGGTGGGAAGGTGTATCTGGGTGGTGACTCTCACCTGAAGGTTGTTGACCATGGAAGAGTTAGGATCTGATTCCCTGATGGTAGAGTGGTGGGGATTGATGGTGTACTACATATCCTTGGTTTGGCATGAAACCTACTCTCAATAATTATGTTGAGTCATGTGGGAGTGTAGGTCGTTTTCTTGAGTGGTGGATGCAATATGACCAGAGGTTCTATGGTGCTTGCTAAGGGTGTTCGGATTGGCACCTTATATAAGCTTGATACATGCATGGTTCACTGCAATAATACTTCTCTGAAGTCCAAAAAAAGGTTTTGGATTCTTCATCCTCTCCATTAGATCAAGCAAAGAAGAAGACTATGGTGTCTACATTTGATGGTCATGCTTTTTGGGTACCTAAGGGTTCCAATGCTTTGGAAATGATACTTCTTGCTAAGAAAATAATGTTGTGGCACCAAAGGCTTGGCCATATTGTTGAGAAGGGTCTTAGATCCCTGAAAAATAAGAGCCTTGTTGAAGGCCTTGATGATTGTAATCTCGAGTTTTATTATTTTGAATATTGTATATATGGAAAACAACACCATGTTTCATTTTATTCTAGTTCTCATAAATCTTCTAAGGTTTTGGATTATGTGCATCTTGATGTGTTTGGTCCTTTTAATGTTCCTTCATTATCTAGATCTATGTATTTTGTCTTATTCATAGATGACTATTCTAGAAGGACATTAGTATACTTCCTCAAAAGTAAATCTAAATTTTTTAGTTAGTTTAAGGAATTCAAATCCTTGGCTAAAAACTAGACTAGTAGGAAAATTAAGTGCTTGAGGATGGATAATGATGGTGAGTTTTGTTTTGTAGATTTTGACAAGTTTTGTAAGGACCATAGGATCAAGACATGCAAGACAACTCAAGACACCCCACAAAAAAATAGAGTTATGGAGAGGATGAACAAAATGTTGATGGTTAAGGCTAGGAGTATGTTGAGCGGTGCTAGCCTTGAACAAAAGTTTTGGGTTGAAGTTGTAGCCAACATGTTATATGATCAACAGATCTCCTATTTCAGCTCTTATTGAAAAGACACATGTTGAGGTATGGTATGGAAAGACTTGATGAGACATTTTAGAGTATTTGGTTGTGAGGCATATGCGCATGTGCCTAGTGTGAAGATATCTAAGTTGGAGAACAAGGCGGTGAAGTGTATCTTCATTGGATATGGTGTTGGTGTGAAAGGTACAAACTTTTGGATTCAGTTGTAGAGAAGGTGATTTATAGTAGAAGTGTGATCTTTCGTAAGTTGAAACCGTCCATAGTTGATCTACAACCAAAGAAGGAAGAGAAGAAGTATGAGGTAGTTCAAATTCCACCTATTTCTGAGAGGGATGAACTATGTAATCCAAGTGGAATTGATGATGAGGAGATCTCTAGCATCTCTAAAATCTCTGAAGAAGAGAAAGAAACTCAACCTTAGTAGTTGAGGAGGTCTACACGAGAAAGGTGAAAACCAGATAGATTTGGGTATTCTATGTTGGATTCTAGTTGCATATTTTCTTTGATTGCTAAAACTGATAAGCCTAGGACTGCTAGAGAGGCTATGGGTATGCATGGTGAAAATTATTGTATGGAAGCCATGAATGAAGAGATGGATGCATTGAAGAAGAATGCTACATGGGATCTGGTACCTTTTCCTGAAGGACGAAAACCTGTTGGTTGTAAATGGATGTTCAAGAATAAAATGGGTCTTGATGGTAGTGTTGAAAAGTTGCATAAGGCAAGGTTGGTCATGAAGGGATATTCCCAAGTGGAGGGAATTGATTATGGGGATATTTTCTCTCATATAGCTAAGTTGACATCTATTTGATTCTTCTTATCACTTGCAGTTGCTTACAAATTGGAAGTCAAGCAAATGGAAGTGAAGATAGCTTTCCTCCATGGTGACTTGGAGGAGGAAATTTATGTCACATCCAGAGAATTTCATTGTGAAAGGTAAAGCAAATCTAGTGTGCAAGTTGAAAAAATCCTTGTAAGGTCTAAAACAATCTCCTAGGATGTGGTACCAAAATTTTGACACCTATGTGTTGTCCTTGGGATTTTTTAGATCCAAATCTGACCATTGTGTCTATTACAATACTGATAATGGTCGCATTCTAATTATTGTCATGGATGTGGATAATATGTTGTTCATTGGGAATGGAAAAAGTATGATTTTAGATTTGAAGTCTCAATTGTCAGCACATTTTGAGGTGAAAGATCTAGGTGCAGCAAGGTATATTTTGGGGATTGAGATCAAAAGAGATAGAGCTAACAAAAAGCTTTGGCTAAGATAGAGAAAGTATGTAACTCTATGTTGGAGAGGTTCATCATGACTACTTGCAGACAGATGGTTGTTCTAGTTGTACAAGGGATGATTATTTCTATGGAGAATTGTCCAAAATCTACTATTGAGATGGAAGACATGACAAGAGTTCCTCATGTGAGTGTTGTTGGAAGCTTGTTGTATGCTATGGTTTGTATGAGGCCAGACATTTCGCAACCAGTGGGAATTCTTACTTGATTTATGGATAATCCTAGATGAGTGAACTAGGATGTGATAAAGAGAGTGTTCATATATTTGTGAGGTACTTATGAGTATGCCCTATGATTTCATGGTTATCCTACTGGATCTCAACATTCAATGAGCATTTGTGGATATGTGGATTCTGATTGGGAAAGTGACATTGATAGTAGAAGATCCACCAATGGTTATGTTTTCATGATTTTTGATGGTGCTATAAGTTGGATGAGTAAGCAGCAAGTTGTAGTCACTTTGTCCACTACTGAAGCATAATACATGGAAACTACTCATGCTTGTAAAGAATCCATTTGGCTTAAGAGACTATTTTTGGATATTGGTTTTAATGCAGGAAAAAATACTATATATTGTGACAACCAAAGTGTTATATGTTTATCAAAAAATACTACTTTCCATGCTAGAACAAAGCACATTGATATGAAATTTTATTTTGTTTGTGATATTTTGGAAGATAGAAAGGTGAACTTGGAAAAGGTGGACACTTTTTTGAATGTTGCAGATGCATTGATGAAGCCATTGAGCATAGAGAAGTTCATATGGTGTGTCAATTATATGGGCCTTGTAGCCTGAATAGTGATACAAAGACTCCTGTAAGGTTTTCAACAAGTGGGAGAATGTTGGGGTTAAGGTGTCTCAACCTTAGAGAGTGTCATGATTAAATAATTAATTATTTTCCCCTAAGTTACTGATTTTAATTAGTAAATGCAAAAATATATGTTTCCAAATTGTTAAGTCACTTTATCAGACCTAGGGAGAGTTGGCATCCTACACGTAAGGTACAAAGGACAAGAATGTGACACTTGTCCACATGGGTGCTCATTTGGGAAGAATAAAACATTAAAGCCTCTAAAATGTGTGCCTGTTGACATGTGGTAGTCTAATTTAGAATTGTAGAGGAAGGGGACTGACTGCTCAAGAATCTAGGTCATGGGAGAGTTTAAAATAATAGGTTGCCCTAATCTATCTCAAGCTAATAGAATTTTTTGAAATAATTCAAAGTTTAAAGGCTAAAAAGGAAGAGCAATTTGGTTTTTGTTGTCCTTCTACAAGCCTGAATTTTTTGGGAAGTTAGGTGAGTAGATTTTTGGAGTATGGGATACAAATCATACAGCTTACTGCCAAATAACTAAGTGCGGGACATGGACTCCAACGCGGTGTGTTGGCGTTCGTATGGACAAAAAGTGCAAGGTACAGTCAGAAATCACAAAAAGCTGACTAACGACCTAGCTGATGAAGTTTACTACAATAACGAGAATAGAAATTAGTAGAATGATAGAATAACAAGAAGAATACTTTAACTTAACCTATTCTACAAATTGAAAAAGAAGGGTGAGGAAAGTGCACCTTCCTACCCACAAGTTGATATCTTCAATATCTTCACCTCAAGGAGAACCTACACACAGAGGATGGAAAAATGTTGGGGTTGTGTTTAGAGGACTACCTCAATCAATCCCCCACTTTGGTTTTTCCACCTCCATGAACAACCAAATAGCAATGATTGTAGAAATATGGTAAAGAAATCTATTGAAATGGAAATACCAAGCAACACGTAAACAACAATAGGCTATGATATCAAACATGATAATGCAAAGTGAGTGGAAAGTAGAAGGATATCACCTTCTCAGCTAAGTGCTCTCAAGCAACATAGAGGAAGGAGCGAGTGTGCAAGCCTTCAAATACCAACGTTGTCGTAGAAACAAGGAGAGTGAACCAACAAAGCCCTAACTTGTAGCTTCAATGGAGGTGGTGGAGTTTGAAAATGCTAAAATTGAGTGAGAAGAGTGAAGAGAGTTGCCCAAAGTGTGAAGATGATCAAGAACCATGAAAGAATGAATGAGATGGTCATTTGAAAGGTGAAAATGGAGGCAAAAGAGCCATTCAAAGTCGTTCAAGGGAGCAGTAAGTGTTACAGTTCACATCTAATAGAGAAGTGTAATACCTCTATGGATTCTAGAGGTGGGAATCCTATCAGGATGGCAGTGTGTCACGTAGAAGTTTGTGCATCACACTAGTGTCCTAGATAGAATATCCCCCATCGAAACACAAAAAAATTGCCAAGTGGATAGGGAAAGGTGGCAAAAATAAGGATTGTATTATCGAATTCAATTTTCTAAGGTAGTAGGTAGCGTAAATGTGGAATTTTCCTAGGGGTGCAAATTCACGCCATTACATTTTTCCCCCACTTTAGCTAGAATAAGTGTCAGAAAATGCACGGTAAAGTAGAGTGTAAGAAGTTGAAGAACATATATCTAAACCATCGAGGAAGCGGACCGCAATCTGACAAACTCAAGTGCAAGAGAGAGGCTCCATAGGTACTCAATCCTATGGAGATTTGAACAAAAGCACCATAAGTGCTCTATCCTGTGAAAGGTGAACAAAAGGCTCTAAAGGTGCTTGGTCCTATAGAATTGGTTCCACGGGTGCTCGGTCTCGCAGAGGATGATCAAAGGTTTCTACAGTTGCTCGCAACTGCAGAATGAAAATGATTCACTAGTGCTTGGTCCTGCAAAGGAGGCACCATAAGTGCTCAATCCTGGGGGAGACCAGATGTGAAAGGCTCTGCAATGTCTGATTGGCCATCATAGGTGCTTGTTCATGGACTTGGAAATATTTTAATGCATAGAAAAAACATGTTTAGGAAAGAAAAAAGTCACACAGACAAATAGATAGTCATATCTCAAAACAAACAATTGAAGGAGAAGCTTTCGAAGGGGTCTCTCAAGAAACCCTTCAAAAGAAAGAGGGGTATACTCAAGGGACGCTTTGTTTGAAAAGCGATGAAATTTTTCGTCAACGATCTTGTCATCAAGGAATCCTTTTGAAAGATTCTATTTCATCAAGGAATCCGATAAAAAGAAGAATGGCCTCCTCGAAGGTGAATTCTTAATTGTTTTTTTTACAAATTTGATTTCAAAAGAAAAACTTGCTAAAGGGGTCCTTTTGTGAAAGATGCAATTTTTTGAAAAATGTAAATATTTTTAGCAAGGGATTCATTGGCCACTGAATACACCTTATTGAAAATTAGAGAGGTAGGGGCCCCCTTAGGATGTTACATGCAAACTGAAGGAGCATGTTGCATCCTAAGGAAGGACGATCATGTAGAGATGTCATGGCTCATGATACTTGACGAGATGTAGATGTGGAAATGTTGACGCACACGCGAGGTACAACACATAGGCACCACAAAATCAAGATGGTGGATGAGCCTACAAGGGAAGGATGTCAAGGGGAGCACTCTCCGACTCTCCTACAACAAGAGCTAAGGAAGAGGGCCCCTTGAGGTCTTCTTCACTCAACTCCTATGAGTTAAACATCATTGATCTTGCAAAGATCATTGAAAGAGTCAGGACATCATCCATCAAGTTGAACATCCACTTGATAGGAGTTTTATGTTTCAACTGGGCAGGTGAAGAAGGAGGTTCCTGAGATCCACTACCAACCTCAATGAAAGACTCAGGGATAGTGACAAACTCAAGGGATGCCAAGGTAGCCTCCATCACTAGGACGTCGCAAGCCAAAGCAGACCCTCTCCAAAAGAATGCAATCCATTTTGTTGACCCTCATTAGAGGTAGGGTCATCCTTCAACTTATGCTTCATCGAAGGATGTGAGATCCCCATAGAAGAAGTGGAAGATGGGGAGGAAGAGGATGGAACCGCAGTGGATACCATCGAGGTATTTGACATATCCATAGGATTAGGAAAAGGTGGGATGTTCAGAAGGGACATAAAGAGAGGAGGCTCCGCTGAGGGAGCGATGAAAACTTGCACCCTTTTAGGGTGAGGGTCATCTGTGCTTGCAAGGGGAGCTGAAAGAAAGATCAAGGCAATGGGAACCAAAGCAGAAGGGGCAGAAGAAGGGGATATAGTAGGAGATGCTGAAGTAGGGGTTTTCGTCTCCTCTTTTGTCTTCTACAAGGTAGCCTACTCAATAGCTAGAGCCTTCCTCTGATGTTTACGCTCACATGCAAGGTAGAGATTTCAAATCCTAGAGCTGGAAGCTACAACTTGAGGAGGAGCAAAAGGTTGTTCTAACATGGGAGTGTCCATCACATTCATTACCGATAGAGGGATTGACTCATGTATAAAAATAGGAGGAAGAGATGCAGAAATAGAATCAACAACTAGTGGAGAAGCAGACTCAAGCACATCGGTGGCAATATTCTTCCCATTCGCCACCAAAGAGGCAGGAGTAGTAGGAGGCTGTGAAGGTCGAGAAATGGGGGAAATTCCATGGGGAACCTTCCCCTTACCATAGACAATGGGCTAAGGCACCATGGGCAAGATAGGAAGGTCGAACACCTGACTCTTGGCCTTTTTCCAATCGGGCACCATTAGACTCCTCATGAGGCATAGAGGCAAAGGCTAAAGGCATTGCAATAGGATGAGAGGCGAAAGCAAATGGAGCAGCAGAAGAAGAGGAAGGCTCCTAGATGCGAGCAAACTTCCCCTTCCCCTTTTGTGAGGAAGAGAAAACTTGTTGCTAAATTATCATAGAAGCCTTGACCGAAATAGAATTGGGGGAAGGAGGGTAAGTCACCTTCGGCACTATGCCCCCATTCTTGTATTTAACATAAGTGTAATATAATAGGTCCATCCTTGGAGGAAGCAAACCAATAGGGGCATGCCAGAAGTGATCTAACGAATAGGCCCCACATGACACTAGGGGTTTATACTTGGTGTCATGCATAACTTGCATGAAGCCCTTATGAGATAACTTCAAACATTTATGGATTACCAAAGGGACTATGTTCATGGTTCAACTAGCCATGGGATGCCTAGCTTCACTCTAAACAAGTCTAACTCTAGGATGATATTGAAAACGGTATTCATGACCTTGGGACCTACCAAGACTGAAAGAGAGATAGAACCAAGGGGAGCAAGCAAGGGTCCATCATGGGTACATATGGTTCTTTTAGTCTTCTCATATTCCTCCTTATGAAGAAAATTTAGAAGCAACATCTCCTCTATGATCACACTCACATGACTCACAGGGTCCACTAGCATACCAGTCACAATATTTATGTTGAGGTGAGTGGGAATGTAAAAAGGAGAAGGCATCCCATTCACAGGCACATCCTGTTATTTAAAGGTTAAATTTAATGAATTGGTCGTAGGTTAAGCCAGGGGAATGCGAGTAAATGAGACTATATTAATGTACTTTGAAAGGACTTCCTCGAAAGGGTATGAAGGCTCAATAATCAAGTTTACAAAGTGTGACGAAAAAAGGTCTGTATAAATTTGTAACTCATTTTTAGCTTTTGCCACATATTTATTCACATTCTACTTTTTCCCATTGAGGCAGATAGTAGCATCGTCAATGTGATCATGTATCTCATGATGTAGGTGCATGGATCGCTTGGTATCATGTTTGTTAATCCAATGGTATTGGCAGAATGTTTTTTCTTCGTACCAATCAAGGTAGGGCTCAATAAGGGGTCAAAGATCTGGTAAGTTTATTATCTTATCCTTCAACTAACTTTTTCAAGATAGAGGAATAATATTTAGACAATTTTGTGAACTATCTATTATGTTTGAGGCCTTTGTCACTAAACACGACAACTATATTTGTAACAGATTTACCCTTACTAGAGATCAACACAATGGGCTTCCCCTTAGGATGGGAACACAAGTAATATCCCCCAAACTGGGGAATCATTTGATGGTATTCCCGTAGGGCCGCACACAGATGCGTGAAGGAAGGGTACTTCATCAAAGTGAACTTCTCCCACCATGACCTCTATAGGTTGTCGATGAAAACCTTCTTCACATATGAGCTGGGTAGAGGGTAAGATATCTATGATAATAGTGCTTGATATCAAGCAACAAAGTCATTTATCTTCTCGTTCTCTCCTTGCTTACATTGAATGAGATCTAAAAAGGCCATCTTCGGCATGATATTCGCCTAGAATTGTCAGAGAAACTGATTAACAAGTTGGTCAAACAAGAATATGGAGTTATCGAGCAAGAAATAGTACCACTCTAGTGTTGTGTCCTTGAGATATCTAGGAAATAACTTGGCCATCAAGGCATCATGGTGAAAGAAGTTTGTACACATCGCGTTGAATTTGGATACATGTGTTTCTGGGTCTCCCTTACCACCATACTTCTCAAATTTAGGAATCTCCATTCCCTAGGGGAAAGGAATGTTCAAAATAACTATTGAAAGAGGACTATGATGGAAGAAATGTTAAAATATTGGCTAGGATGTGGCCTTGGAGAGGTTCACCAATTGATTCTGCATCTGGCCCATATTTTGTAGTAGAGCATTCAAAACAGGGTCAAACAATGAAATAGGACCAGTGGATCCACCACCAAAGCCGCTAGAACCACCACCCCCCATTCTGCCAAGGCTTCCACCTCCAAATTTGGTGTGACCCCAGAGTTGCCACCACTATAATTAGAAGGAATAGTGCTAAAATTGAGAGGGATTCTACTTACTTTGGTGGTCGGAGGTGCCTTAGGAATGGGGGTGGTATTGATAGAAGGGCTTGATTTGGCCATGTACACAAAAGTAATGGGCATCAAAATTCCCACCTGTCTTCCAGAGGTTTTGGGCTCAGAACATCGAGTAACACGTGATCCAAGGTTGTATGTGGGGACATATTTTTCCACTATGTCGATGATGCCTCAGAGGAGCTTTAGTCCCACCCGATCTTTCTCTAGCATATATCTCATATCATTGACAACCTTAGTGACCCTAGTCATGTTTTTTCTTTCCCCAAATGATTTGCGAGATCCAATAGCCTTCTATCTAGAGCAATGAGATGCTATGTAGGAATAGTGAGAGCATCATCATTGTTCAGAGGTGGGGTTGTAGGAGAGAGGAGGGGTAGGGGCATGAGTGGTCTCGTCAAAGAAACTCATCTTTTCCCTAGAGACCATCTCCTAAGAGATGAAACCAATAGTGACCTTCAAGAAATCCATCCCTAGGTGTCAATGTCGCACACTCCTTCGCACTACATACCTAGAAGTTTTAGATTGAGTTGTAAAGCTCATAAATTTTCACAACACTCAAGTCTACAATCACACAAGATACAAGAGAGGAATCCCCACACAAGGAAATGGACACTATGTTGTTCATGTCAAGTTCACCAAAATGTAGAGGGGGACTGACTACTCAGGACTCTAGGTCACATGAGATTCTAGTTCACAATAGGCTTCCCTGATCTACCTCAAGCTAATGGAATTTTTTGAAAGAATTCAAGGTTTAAAGGCTAAAAAGGAAGAGAAACCTGGTTGTTGATGTCCTTCTACAAGCTCGAATGTTTTAGGAAGTTAGGTGAGCAGATTTTCAGAGTCTTTGTTGCAACTCAGATAGCTTACTACCAAAGGACTATAGTGTGGAGCATGGAATCCAATGCAGCACGATGGCATCTCAATGGTGGACTGGTGTACATACAGACAAAAAGTGCAAGGTACAGTCTAAAATCATAGAAAATTGACTGACCTAACTGATGAATTTAACTACAATAACGACAATAGAAAGTAGCAGAATGATAAAATAACAAGAAGAATATTTTAACTTAACCTATACTACGAATTGAAAAATAAGGGTGAGGAAAGTGCACCTTCCTACCCACGAGTTGGTATCTTCAATATATTCCCCTCAAGGAGAACCTGCACGTAGAGGAAAGGAAAATGTTGGTGTTGTGTTTAGAGGACTACCTCAGTCAGTCCTCCACTTTGGTGTTTCCACTTCCACAAATATCCAAATAGCAACGATTGTAGAAATGTGATAAAGAAAGCTATTGAAATGGAAATACCAAGCAATGCATAAACGAAAATATGCTATGATATCAAATACAATAATGCAAAGTGAGTGGAAAGTAGAAGGATATCACCTTCTCATCCAAATGTTGTCAAGGCACATGGAGGAAGGAATGAGCGTGCAAGCCTTCAAAGACCAATGTTGTCGCAACAATGAGGAGAGTGAACCAACAAAGCACTAACTTGCAACTTCAATGGAGGTGGTGGAGTTTGAAAATGCTAAAATTGAATGAGAAGAGTAAAGAAAGTTGTCCAAAATGTGAAGATGATCAAGAAGCATGAAATAATGAATGAGATAGTCATTTGAAAGGTGGAAATGGAAGAAAAAGAGTCATTCAAATTCGTTCAAGGGAGAAATAATCATTACACTTCGCATCCAATGGAGGAGTGTAACACATCTGCGGATTCTAGAGGTGGGAATCATGTCAGGACAACAACATGTCGCAGAGACGTCTGTGTGTTGCACTAGCTTCCTAGACAGAATATCCCCCAGTAACACGCAAAATAGCTACCAAGTGGACAAGGAAAGGTGGCAAAAATAGGGATTGCATTATCAGACTTCTAAGTTAGGAGGTAGCGTAAATGTGGAATTTTCCTAGGGGTGAAAATTCATGACGTTTCAAGAATTAAGATTTGGTGGGGCCCACTTGTGAGCATATTTATCTCTTTGAAAAATCAGAAGCAAGGAAGGGTGACACTTGTCACCTAGGCACTCATTTGAGCATTTAGCATTGTGGAAACCTCAAGGATTAGTGCCATGATTCCATGTGGCATTGGTTTGACTTATTGATTGAAGCTCGAAAGGGAATGTTGCTAAACGAAGACTTAGTTATCACCAGGAGTAACTAGGATTCAAGGTTGAGTTCTGATTTGGCAATTGACTTGATTTTCTCTATGAGATACCTAGCATGTGAGGTTACTTGATTTTTGGAGTTGAAAGCCTTGCATGTGCTCAAATGTGTTTGCATGTTGTTGCATGTTGTGGTGATTGCTAATCGGGTCACTAGGGACTTGTGCATGTTGTCAGTTTTAGTTTGCTTGCATGCAAAGACTGAGGGATTAACACATGGAAATATTGGATTCCCGTGTATGAGAAGGATATATATCAATGCCTTAGTGCATTTTTTAGTAGTGAGTGATTGTAATATTTGTATACCATTATATTGTCAGATTCACTCTAGGATCTTGTATCATAGTGAATCAACACCTACAAGAGCATAGACTCTTGAAAGTTGTACTATATTATCTTTTATTTTAATACAATTGATATGTGCTTTGGTGTGTGGATTTTTTCTTGAAATGGTTTTCCCACATAAATTCTATGTCTTATGGTTTTATGTTTAAATCTGAAAATAACTAGATGAATGTGCATTCTTTAATGAAACTATAAGTGTTAAAGGATTTGAAATAAATTTTTGTAACCCTCTCCTAATTTATTTGCATTAGGAAGGCATTTTTTGCACTCTACTTTCCTTTCAAATATTAGAATTTATATGGACTCCTTATAGTCATAGTATTTGTCATGTACTCAACCTCTATAGTGGATAAAGTTATCATAGTCTATCTTTTACTCATCCAACTCATTAAACTACTAGATAAGATAAGCATATAGCCATTGGTAGACCTTTTTCTATGAATATCCCTACCCAATATAAATCCACATAACCTTCAATATCCAAATAATTACATATCTATTAAGGTCTCACCTCCAAGATAATAACATATGAAGTACTCTAAAGTACCCTACAATTATTTGAAGACCCTCTTAATTTTTTTCTCAATGGTCCTTTATAAGATTAGCCATAAAATAGCTCAAGGATCCCATTACTCAAGAAATGTTTGGTCTAATGTATACCATAGCATAGAAAGGATGCTAACTGTAATAGAATAAGGTACACCACTCATTTGCTTCTTATCTACAAATGTCAAGGGACACTACCTAACTAAAATTTTCATTTCTATAGAAAAAGGACCGCTCACTAGTTTGTTGTCATCCATATTGAAGTGCTATAAAATAAATCCAACATATTTCCTGTAAATCAACCAATTTTTTATATTAACTTTTTTGTTGTCTAATCTCCATCCCTATGATAAAATTAATATGTCCTAAGTCTTTCATTTTAAACTATAATGAAATTTAAATTTCAAAGTCCATAATCATACTATTATCATTACTATATATCTTTAGAGAAGGTAATAAGGTGGTTGATGCATTGGCTAATGTTGGGATACCTTGGACCTCTACCAGGTGTTGGAGAGGCTTTTATGCTTTCCCTACAAATGTGAAATGGTTGATCCTTGAAGAGAAAAATATATATATTCAAAATGATGAGTGATGATTTGCTTAACGTTGGCTTTTTAATGTTTACTCTTACCATCATTCTTGATAAGATGAGGTAGAAAGGGTTTGAAAATTTGGATATGAACATGTGGACCCTCTTGGCTATATCTGACTTGTATCATTTTCTTAGAAGGAATGAAATCTCTTGCAAAAGAAAATAAACATGCATTTTGACACTCGATTTACACGAGGCTATTTATCCTAATATTAATGAAACAATCAATATTTTAGTTAGTGAAAGGGAAACATTTTAACTCATCTATTAAAATAAAAAATAAATAATTACATTATAATTATGGTTTACAATATGATTATTACCATATCTCTCTTCGCGGTGTCCTCTAACCATCTCAATTTATTCTCTGCCAACTTCGGGCCTTCGAAAATGATTGTTGGCGCATGGGAGGATATCCTCACATTTACTCAAAGTAGTAAAAAGGATACTTCTTACTATTTTCTTGGGAAGGTTTATCATCTTATTTATTCATTCTGGGTACTTTCAAAACCTTTATTCACTCTACTCCTTACCGCCATCTATGTCGAAGTATTCAACTTACTATGCTAACAATAATGGATGGGGATAGGGTAATGACTTAGCCAGGTTCTTGTGAGGAATTCTACAAAGATGTCCTTGTGTGGCATATCTACGTTGAGGGTGGTCTAGCTCCCCTCATGGAAAGTCTCAATGGCTATGATGAAAACTTTTCAATCCAATTTGTGAATGGATGGTACAATAGCCAGGTTAAGTTGGGAGGAATATTCTTTAAGGTTAGCAAGGAGTTTATTGCTAAGGTGACTAATCTCTCTTACAACAGAAAAAATTTGAAGAATCACAATAAGGTCCAATATGTGGATAGCATGCATCAATTCTTCAAGGAGAATGAGCAACCCATTAAGCTACATGTAGGCTATGACAGAAGCGAACTGTCGATGCCTTGGTAGCACATTTGTCTTGTGATTATGAGATATATTACTCTTGAGGTTCATTATAAATGTTTCTACTACTACCACATGTCTTTTCTAAACCACTTCAGGAACAACCTTCTTATTAGATTTCCTTTTTTCCTTCTTTTGTCTTCGGAACTCTCAATTAAGGAGGTTGTGGAGATTGCCACTAGAAATCTTGAAAAACCTCCTATCCCTCTATACCAAGGGCTTATCCTAAGGTTGTACCACTTTCACCTTATTCTCTTCCTCTCAAATCCCATTTGTGCAACCCTTATCAATGAGGATCCTGAGATAAATCCCCTTGATGAAACCCCCCAAAAAACCTCCATTGCTACTACAATTGGGTCCAAGCCCAAAATCAATATTTTTTCCAATCAACCCACCCCTGATACCAACCACAAACCTCTAATTAAAAATAAGAAAATAAAAAATAACCTTGTGCAAAATCAGAGAAATATGGTGGTGGGGTTGTGTGAGTGAAAGAACACTTTTGTCATAAAGGTTGATAAACAAGAGGTAAAGACAAACACAGATATGAAAAATAAAAACTATATCTCCTTTTATGTGGAAGAAGCTAATTCAAAGGATGGGGAAGGGGAAGCTAATACTAATTCTACTGGTGATGAGGATTCCATGACTACCAACGAACCTATAGTTGGTGTGGAATTGGCTAGTGTTAGAAGATCTAATAGGATAGCTATTAAACAAAGGCCAAAGGTTATAATAGATGAAATTTTGAGCAACCCTGAACATGAAACCAAATAGGAGGACAACAATGAGAAGATTTTGGAGGATGTGGATGACAACATTGATGGCCCTAGTCACTTCCCTGAGCTCAACAAGATGATTATGGAGAACTCTACCCTAGACTCCACTCATCTTTTGGGGAAGGAGGATGCTAGCAATCCTGGCCAGGATATTGTTGATGATCACAATTATTTTTTGGCTCAAGTCGGCACGTTGGAAAGGAATTTGAATCATCTCACTTGCTTCACTATTAAGGTGACTCGCCACCTTTTCATTACTCTAGCATTTTCGTTGTGGGATGAAATAAAGAAACATTACCTAGACATCGATCCCAACTCCAATCGAGAAAAAAAAGATGTTTTCAAATTCCTCATGGAGGAATTAGAAAACATATCTAAGTAGGGGTCTGGGGCTTAGCTCTTGCCTACTCCCTTTGGCAGTGTTTTCATTTATCTATTTTTTTTTTTTTTGTCGATTTTTTTTAATTATATATTATTGCACTTCTACCCTAGAGTTGTGTTAAGGGTACAACACCATGTAAATGTTGCTTATTTTATCAAAAATATGTCATCAACATATAAAGTGATAATAATAAAATTTAAACCTAATGAATCCCAACCCCAAAACATAAGAATCATTTTTTAGTGCTACATTCTAGTAGACAATTTGAGATTGTGGAGTGACTTCTTCAATCAATAAATTAAATCCTTACCCTTTATAATATAGTTCTCTAGTTGTGACATGTACTTCTTCCTTCAAGTAACCATATAGGGAAATTGTCTTCTTATCCATCTATTCAACCTAAAGATTAAATGTAACAACATAACTAACATAATATAATTGATGTCAACTTAGCAACAAAAGTAGAAATCTTACCAAAATTAATTCCCTCAACCTCTATGAGTATTCTTTTTCACTCAAAAATTCTTTCTACTTTTCAACACTACCATTTAAACTAAACTTCTTGAAAACCCACTTGCATCAAAAAAGTTTCTAACACTTGGGAAACTAAAATCATGGTCAACTTACATGATTCACAATAATTCATTTGTATTTCCTCCTTCATAATGCTAGGCTTATAAGTGTTAGTAATCAAAGAAAAATATTCATTTCTAATTTTCATTGCTAATGGGTGGACCTTTTCTTGGCTAATGTGGAGGTACTTCCTCCTCAAATATCAATGAGCTCTTAGTACCATCCTCCTTATATGGTTCATCATCTAGTGTAACCCTCTAAGTATTTGCTTGTAGTTTCACAACTTAGTAGCATCCTTTAGTTTCTAAAATGTAGAACTATATTAGATATCCCTCAATTACATTCCAATTTAGCATGATATTGTTGAGGAAAGGTTGTCATTGAATTCAAAGGTGTTGGCTAGTTCTATCATTAAGGTCAAGGTTTTTGAAATGGTGCAATTCAGAAGATTGTAATTACTGTCATTTCACAGCAAAGGTTTTGGAAAGACAGTTTCATGTATGCTTTGGTATTAGTAGTTCATGATTGTCTATTGCATGTGCTAGTTTCTGAAAGTATTCGCAACATATTTTTGAGATTTTTTTCTCATAAACAATTTATGCACTCTGTTGCACTATCATGGTGCTTGGATCCACATTCTATTGTTATTGAATATTATGGCATGTGATTTGGAACTAAAGTAATATTACTCATGATATATTTGATTCTAGAGTTTCAGAGGTTGAACTTCAATGAACAAAACGTTAGGAGTGATAGAGTGTTCATTGTGCTAGTTGGTTAACTAAGTTGGTGTTCCAATTTGATGCTCCAAAGAATTGTAATGTGCAAAAGTTGAAGGTAGTGTTTGGATGCTCATTGGAGCCATATTAGTCTATGTTGGGTAACACATAATGTGTCCCCTCTTCTAGTGTACTGTGTAGAATTTTGGACCTGGCCTATTACATGTGTAGACATCCAAATTTGACCACTCCCATATGGTCAAAATAGTATCATTTATTCGTGTAATTCATCTATATTAATTAAATGACCTATTTAATTAATATTTCCCCTTCCCCTAAGGTTTCTAAAATTATTTAATTAAATACTTTATTCTTTACCATTTCCTCTCTAAATTAAATAAATGTATCAATTTATTTAATTTAGTCATTTGTCTTCTTCAATTTTAAATTCTTTCTTTCTCTCTCCTTGTCCCATCCTCCATAATCATTCCTCTAATATGGATTAACTTAATTAATCCATACTAAGATGTGCATATCCTTAATCAAGATCAATGTCACATCCTCCATATTTATCCACTTGCCTCTAATCTCCATTAATTTAGTTAATCACATGGTTGCACAACCTTAATATAATCACTTACCTTTTTTGGTATGTCCTTAAGTCAACCTTTCATAGGTACTTGCCTTATCAGGTATTGACCTCTTCCCCATGTGAATTAAAAATTCGCATTTATTCCTCTCATGCATCTCTCTTCCCCATAACCTCTCATAGGTTACTTCAATCACATGGGACAAGGACCTCCTTTAGGAGGACCTTGTCTTATCCACTGGGTACTTCCAATCATGTGAATTTAAAATTCACATTTATTTCTCCAACAACTTCTCCCATTCCCATGGTGACAAGAGAGGACTTTCTAAAATTCCTCACTTGTCACTATCAGCCCCATATGGGGACAAGGACTTCCTTTTTGAGGAAATCCTCTTCAATCCCAAGGTACTTGCAAGTACCTCCACCTCACATGTCCTTTTCCATGTCACTTGTCCTCTTTCCACCTCACTTTCCACATGGAAATATGTGAGGACTTGTGAATCCTAACTCACCACAACCCTCCATCTTGTCCATGATGGCTTAATCCTAGCCGTCCATTCTTCTTTAAATTGAGAGGTTTGGTCTCAAATTAAGGAGATTAGAGACAAGATTTATTTCATTTTTTGCATTCACTCTCTAGCATTCAAGCCATTAGCACATTTAGCATTTGAAGCCATTATTGCATTCACTTACCATCTTTATCACAATATCCACCTCCATTATTGCATTCACATGTCATCAAAGGAGCATACAACCAAACATCTTCAAAGGGCCAACCAACTCATCAATCCGAACAAGGTATAACATTCCATTATTTTTGTTGTTTTTGTTTGGATTCAACTTAGGCTAATCATTGAGTGATTGTTTGTGTATTTTCCTTTTGCATCTCATTCTATTTTGCAACTTAGAGTAGAAAATCACTTGCACACAACATGTTTGGTTAAGGAACTTATTTGTGGTCGACGTGTAGATATTGAACATATGTTATAGGTTGACATATGAATGTAATCATCATTATAATTCATATATAGTTGATCTAAGTTCATTGCTAGAATAGTTGAAGTGTGTATATTACAGAAGAGTTGTACAAGATGCTTATTCAATTAGAAGAGATATATTAAGGTGTGTTAATCAAATTGGAGATCCTATACACAATGAGAGAGTGTTTTCTAGAAAATTAGATCTAGTTGATGATGTGATCTGAATTTGGAAGGTATGCATGAATCATATCTTGTTGTAATTGAGATTGGTGCCTCATGTATGAGTTGATGCTCAGTTCTTGAGTTAGGGGATTGGTGTCTCCCTTTAAGGTTGCAATTCTTGTGGGTTGGCACCTATCAAATCATTGTAAGTTTTATATTATTTTTGTGAGGTTATATTTGGACAGTAGCTTCAAGCAGCTTTTCTCACTATAGTTTTTTCCCATTCTGGGTTTCCACATAGATTTGGTGTTCTCTATGTGGATTTGTTCATTTATGTTTCTTAATTGCTTCATCATTAAGGAAATAAGTGATTGCTACTTTGATTTTTTGGGATTCAAGTTTGGAGAATTTATTAATGGTATTTAATGTTGAATTAAGTTGAAATTGGAAATATATTGATTTACCCCCCTCTTAGTATATTGTGTGCCCTTCAATTGGTATCAGAGGAAATTTCCTTGAATCTTAACGTCTTGAGGTAGAATTGAGATGGCACACTCAATTGCTCAAGAAGATATTTCTTCAAACAAGGCACCATTGTTTGATGGATCCAATTATATGTTTTGGAGAGTAAGGATGGAAGCTCATTTGATGGTGTTATGGTTTGATGTTTGGAAATCTATTGTGGATGGTTATGAAATTCCAGATAGTCCCCCAAGAGATCAAGCCATAAATAAGGCTTGTGAGAATAATTCCAAGGCAAGAAATTTTATTCCATGTGGTTTATCTAACTATGAGTTTGTTAAGATTATGCATTGTAGGATAGTGAAGGAAATGTGGGTTAAGTTATAGAACATCTATAAATGAGATGAAAAGATCATAAAGCAAAGATTCATATCTACCGAGGCTAATTTGAATGTTTGAAAATGGAGGAAAACATTGTTACATTCCTGCTTCAAGTTGATGAGCTTGTCAAATCTATTAAAGGTCTTGGTGAAGAAATGAAAGAAGGTATAATTGTGAAAAAGGTACTCAAACCCCTTCCCCAAATATTTGATGCTAAAATTTCCACTATTGAAGAAGCTAACAATTTAAATAGACTAACTATGGATAAGTTACATGGAATTTTGATTGCCTATGAGATGAGGATTGATAGTAACAAATTTTCAAGGAAAGAGGCATCATTCAAAGTGTCTAAGAAGGAAAATAATCCAGATTCAAAAGATGAGTTGGATCTAGAGGAAACAAAATTTTATGAAAGTTGCAGAGGGGTTCTATAAAGTATTAAGGTAAGTTTCCTTTCAAATGTTTTAATTGTGGTAAAATTGGTCATATTTCTTCAAAGTGCAAACTAGGAACTAGTAGCAAGAAGAAGAATGGTTTGTATGCTGAGGAAGAAGGTTACTCATCTGATGAGTATGAGAAGCATACCTCCAGAAATGAAAAGGTTGCATTCATGGATATGGAAACTACTGAAGGTAATGTTGGAATGATGTCCAGAAATGATGATGATGAGGTGGTGGATCTTATGGAAGAATTGCTTTTCATTAGCAAAGCAATTAAAATATTAAAGAAGAGGATTGTTGAAGAAGTGAAAGTTAAAGAAAAATTATCTCAGAATCTTGAGAAGGCGGAGAATATGGTCATTGATTTGAAGATTCAAGTGGATGAAGAAAAGAGGATTGAAGAAGTTATGAAAAAAAGGTTGTTGACCAGAGATAAATATTGTGAAAACTTGAGGAAGAGATTATGTCATTTAGGAAAAATATGGAAAAAGAAAATAGTCAGCTAAAATTGAAGTTTGGGAAGAGCATTGAAATCTTGGATTAGATAATAGAAAGTCATAGATCGCCACATATCAAAGATGACATTGGTTTTACCAATATATAGAAGAATAAGGTGACAGAGCAACCCATGAAGTCTGTTTGTGAGAATCCAAAAGAGAATGGTTTTGGAAGTTTATGATTTGATCAGTCCAAGGTGACTGAGGACAACAAGAAATAAGATGAGGGGTTCATCCATGTTCAGAGACAAAAGAGAAGGCCTGGAAGACAAAATCTAGGAGACAAGCATATAATACCAGGTTCAGTCATTTTTTTTGTTATTATTGTAATTGCAATCATTATGGACATAAGGCGGCAGATTATAGAAGGTTTCCTACAATGAAAAATATTTTTGTGAGCAGAAATGAATTTACTCCTTTGGTTGATTTTGATATCATATGTTACAAGTGCAATAATTTTGGATGTATTGCAAGACATTGTAGAAGTAATTTTGTGTAGGATTCTAAACTGGATAAATGGAAAATACCTTTTTTAATAAGAGGAACAAGTCTAAGAAGGTTTGGAATAGAAATAAAGAGGAACAATCAAAAAATTCAATAGTTCCTCATACTACATCTCATGATCAATATGAGATATGTGTTGAATCTGGAGACAAAGGCTACATTTTTTCATTAGTTATGGAAGAATGTGAAACCATAGAAGGAAGTTTTGGTGAACCTGTTGTAGATAGTTGCAGCATAGGAGGTTCTGATCTTATTGAGATCAAAGAGATAGAACTCTTGTTGGGAAAGAAGGATGAAAATTGACCCTAGTATAAAAAGGAATAATATGATAATACATTTGAGTTCTTTAGGAAGAAGATGAGAGAGAGAGAGCTCTCTCCTATTTTATGTTCTAGAGGAAGTATAGGTTGAGGGGGGGTGTTGACTCCCTTGTGCAAGATGGCCTGGTGGTCTTGTGGTAAAGAATAGTTTGGTTCAATGGATGGAATATCTTTGACCACGGGAGAGTCTTAAAGGAAGAATCAAAGTGGCCCTTTTCTTTTGATGTCAAAGGGGGAGAGAGATAGCCAAAATGCTTCCAAGGATGATAGAACTTGTTCAAAGAAGAGTGTTATTCTCAAGGGGATAATTTTGTTGGTTTGCAATCAATGAAAAAAGGGGGATATTATTGAGCAAAGGTTGTCATTGATGTCAAAAGTGTTGGTCAATTCTATCATTGAGGTTAAGGTTTTTGAAAGGGTACAATCTGAAAGATTGTAATTATTGTCATGTCAGAGAAAAGTTTATGGGAAGATAGTGTCATGTATGCTTTGGTATTAGTAGTTCCTAATTTTCTATTGCATGTGCTAGTGTCTAAGAGTATTCGTGATACATTTTTGAGATTGTTTTCTTAGAAACAAGTTGTGCACTCAGTTGCACTGTCATGGTGGTTGTGTTGGAAGAATGAAGAAGATCATATCCCTTGTTAATATTTTTTGTTTTCATTGATATCACCGTGATATATGAGTTGCAATTGCAAGACTCTAAGTCATATTAATCTGGTATTTTGAACCAATAATACAGGATCAGCCTCCGGTATTTTGCTCTAGAACCCTCTCCGATAAACAGCTACTACTTCAATTTTGGGGAAATGGTTTGTGACTAAGAAATGCATACATGTACAGGAACTCGTGATCACAGTTGTTTGTGGTTATCACTAGTATCATTTTGGTGCTTACAATTTTGCTATTAGGTCCATTGTTGGCTGACCTATCAAGCGGATAAAGATATAATGGATTAAATTTCGTTTTTTGTAAATCCATGCCAACAAGTTGTAGCGTGCCACATGTTTGAATTATTATTGAGAAGATTTATCAAGTCGGCCTGATTGTTATCCTTGACAATTAGATATATATACAAGATTTTTTTGTAGAGCTGAAGGTGGATATATGTATTAGATTGAGTGAATATTAGCAGACTAAATATGGGAGCAAAAAAAGGTGAAGTGTGATCTGTTGGCATGCAAATTCTTCTGAATTACAAAGGAACTGAATCTGCACTTAAGGTGTACTTCTATCAGTTCATTTATTGTGATTAGCCATTTTTGTAGGTAGTGAGCCTCCCATTTTGGACAGCGAGTCCTAGTAGTGAGCCACCCTTTTGTAATATCTTATAATCGATTATACTATATTATGAGTTAATCCTCACCATGGTTTTTCCCACTCTGGGTTTTCCATGTAAAAAATCAGGTGTCTCTTGTGCATTTTGTTCCATGATTTGTTGATGATTCTTCTTATTATAATTATCATATGCTTTGGATTGATTGGATGGTATTTGTTCAATAAGTTTAAGAATCTATTGATTCAGCCCCCCCCCCCCCCTCTCAGTATATTGGATATTTAACAATTGGTATCAGAGCTTGGTTCCTCTGGAGAAGTTTAATGACTTGAGAAATATCTTGAAGATTGAACAAATGGAAGATAATGCAGAACTTTGGACTGCCCTTGATGATCTTGACAAAGCTGAAAATGAGAATAGAGATTTGAAAGAGAATCTTGATGAAGAAAATGAATGTGTCCATAAATTGAAGGAACAGCTAAGGAAGTTCAAAGAGAGACATAGAGAAGTTAGTGACCAACTAAAACAAGCAAATGAAGACATTACCAGACTGAAGTTGCAAGTGGAAGAAAATAAGAGGATTGAAGAATGCCTAAATACAGAGATAGAGAACAAATCTGATGAATGTTCCAGACTTGAGTAAGAAGTGGTAAATCTGAGAGAAAAAATAGAAAAGGAAAAATTTTGTGAGGATAATTTCAAAACAAGCTCCACCAGGCTTGATGAATTGATTGCAGAACAAAAACCCTCTAAAGACAAAGGAGGATTGGGATTAGAAACAAGTGAAATCTCTAAAGCAATAAATGATCAAAAGACTCAAGATAAAGGGAAGAAAAAAAGAAATTTAGGAAGAAAACCACCTATCATACAACCAAATGCACAAAGGTACCCATCTTTCAATGACACTTTTTTTTCTTGCAACAGCTTTGGGCATAAGGCAACTGAATGTAGAAGTAGGATGAATCAATTTTTTGGTTCTTTCCCCAGACAATGCTATGTCTATAATAAGTTTGGGCATAGAGCTAGTGAATGAAGAACTCAGATGATCAAGAAGAAGAGGAAGAGGATCCAACTACAAAATTGAAAAGAAAGAGAAGGGTGAGTTCTTCCTCCATTGAAGGTGCATCACAAGAGACCAGTATTGGCTCAAAGAAGGTTCACCTTGTGTCATCCTCAGAGGACACTGATGATAATCAAAAGAAGGCCAAAGATACAGAAGAAGTTCCATCGAACCAGGAAGAGAAGAATGCCTCTCTGGGAAGACTTGGTTCCCCTCTTAAACTAGATGTATTGGTAAATAATTTGGTGAATCAAGATAACATGGTGAAGTCCACAGTGGAATTGTATAATCTAGTAGGAGAAGAATATAAAGAAACGATAATTATGGTCATCATCAAATATTTCATTATTTTGGAAGCCAAATGGGATAACATTAGATGTGATGTTTCTAAAAATTTGTGGGAAATTCTAATGAAAAGAAGAGGAGAAGAAATTGAGTTAGAAGAGAAAATAAGAAATAAAGCTTATAAATAAATTGCATCCTCTCTAACTCTGGATAACTTAAAATCTTTGAAGAAGATTTGTGCTAAAATGTTTAGGGAGAAAAGAAGAGTTAATACTCTAATAAAAAAAGATAAGAAAGAAATCAGAGGAATAAGGAAGGAAACAATAAGCACTATCAAGGATATTGCAGCAAAATATGGCATGATTGGTGCATCCAGTTCAGCACCTGAACCCAGAAAAGAAACTTTTGCATAAGTTATGGAAGAACCTCCTTCTAGTGCTACTAATGATAATGAACCTCTAGAAGTGAATGACACCAATATCCCTCCAGAAACAGGTAGTACAAGTGTTCTATCATAAATCAATGTTGCTAATGAGAATCTAGAAAATGAAAAATATGTTGAAGAAAATACTGAAGAATAAGTTCATGTTGGTACCCCTCCGGTACGTCCTGAAGAAGAGGATAAAGGTAAGGAAGAAGAAGAGAAAAGGGAAGAAGAAAAAGAAGAAGAGAAAATTGAAGATAAGGTAGAAGAAGAAAAATTAGAAGAAAAGGAAATGGAAGAGAAGAATGTTGAAGATAAAAATATAGAAAAAGAGAATGCAAAGGAAGAAAAAGCAGAGGAGGAAGAAGAAGACAGAAATAAGGAATTTGTCAAAACTATTGGAAAGAATGAAGAAGTATCCTGGCAAGTTGTAGAATCACAGAAGCCCACTAGAGAACTCTCCTTTGATGATGATGTTTTGAAGGGATTTCTATCTAAACAGATTAGATTCCAACCGTTAATTCCTTTGGAACTCCTGCAACTTCCAATGAATCATGGTTATGCAAACCTAAACAAGATTTCTCTAGTACATAATTGGTGTTAGGTGATGTATTTCATGCATTCGGTAGGAGGGAAATATTAGAAATGCATCAAAAAGGGACTAAGCTTATTGAAGATGCCATTAAGGCCCTGCATGATGTTACTTCAGATACATATGTTGATACATTTCTCTCTCTGGTTGAGAACTTGAAGCTTCTATTGGACTCCTTGAAGGAGCATGCTATAGGACTTGTTGAGAAAATGAAACAGGATGCAGAGGAGAAGCTAAATGAGAAAAGGTTATTGATCCTTCATGAAAAATATGCCTCGACACATGCCAATGTAGAGAAGAGCCTTGAAGTTGTGAAGGCTTGTGAAGCTGAAGCTAATTTTGTGTTTACATATTGTATAAGGTGTCCTGATGCCACTCAAAGCATAAAAGATCTCATGGACTCCATTGAGTCTCAGTTGACCACTGTCTCCGGCACCTATAATGTATCAATGGATAGAGATAGATCAACTTGGAAAGCTATTTATGTGCACAGAGAAAAGTTCTTTATGTTAAAAAATCATAAGGAAGAGATCATCAGAAAATTTGGCTTGCTTGGTGATAACGTGAGAATGGAGTATGCTCTGGTATCCAATGCTTTGGCTAATGTTGAGACTTTGGACAAGATAAATCTAACTCTGGATACTCCGAATGAAGTTGAAGAAATTTTTATTGTTTTAGAATATTTGAACAAAACACTAGTATCTGTGAAGTAGAATTGGGAGAATGGAAAAACGGCCTGGCAAGGCATTCCTCAGGATTTACAAAATGCCTCCTCCTTCGAGTAGGAATTTTTTTTTTATATTTTACATTGCATGAGATAACTCCTCAGGGGGAGTTCAGAAGTTTGATTCCATGTGTTTGAACATTCTGGACCATATGTACATATCTTTCATGTTTTTGTTCCACCTTTGTCCTTGATGTCAAAGGGGGAGAAGAGGAATGAGAAGTAGAGCATATTTTGTGCAGTCTTGTATATTCTTTTTGGCACATTTTTTCATAATGACAAAGGGGGAGATTGTTGGAAGAATGAAGAAGATCATATCCCTTGTTAAAAAAAATTGTTGTCATTGATGTCACCATGATATATGAGTTGCAACTGCAAGACTCTAAGTCAAATTAATCTGGTATTTTGAACCGGTAATACAGGACCAGCCTCCGATATTTTTCTCCGGAACCCCCTTTTGTAAACAACTACTATTTCAGTTTTTGGAAAATGTTTTGTGACTGAGAAATGCATACATGTATAGGAAATCATGAGCACAATTATTCGTGGTTATCACCAATATCATTTTGGTGCTTACAATTTTTCTATTAGGTCCATTGTTGATGACCTATTAAGCGAATAAAGATATAATGGATTAAATTTTGTTTGTGTAAATCCATACTGACAAACTATATCATGCCACATGTTTGAATTATTATTGAGAAGATTTGTCAAGCCAATCTAATTATTAACCTTGATAATCAGATATATATACAAGATATTTTTGTAGAGTTGATGGTGGATATATGTATTGGATTGAGCGAATATTAGCAAGCTACATATGGGAGCAAAAAAGGTGAAGTGTGATTTGTTGGCATGTGAATTCTTTTGAATTACAAAGGAACTGAATCTACACTTAAGGTGTACTTCCATCAGTTCAATTCTAGTGGTTACCAATATTTGTAGGCAGTGAGCCACCCTTTTGTAATATATTATACTATATTGTGAGTTAATCCTCACCATGGTTTTTCCCACTCTAGGTTTTCCACATAAAAATTTTGGTGCCTCTTATGCATTGTGTTCCATGATCTGTTGATGATTCTGCTTATTATAATCATCATATGCTTTGGATTGATTGGATGGTATTTGTTCAATAAGTTTAAGAATATATTGATTCACCCCCCCTCTCAGTATATTGGATATTTAACAAGTTGGCTATGCATTCTACCACTATTGAATATTATGGCCTACAGTTTGGAACTAAAGTAATATTACTCATGATGTATCTAATTCTAGAGTTTCAAAGGTTGAGCTTCAACAAACAAATAGTTAGGAGTGATAAAGTGTTCATCGTGCCAATTGGTCGACTAATTTGGTGTTCCAGTTTGATGTGCCAGAGAATTGTAATGTGTGTCAGCTAAAGGGAGCATGTGGATGTTCATTGGATCCATATGAGTCTATTTTGAGTAATGCATAGTGTGTCCCCTCCTCTAGTGTAATGTGTGGACTTTTAAACCTGGCCTATTACACATTTGGTTAAGGAACTTGTTTGTAGTCAACGTGCGGATATTTAAAAAATTTGTTCTAGGGTGACATATGAATGTAATCATCATTGTAATGCATATATATATAGCTGATATAGGTTTATTCCTAGAATAGTTGAAGTGTGTATATTGTGAAAGTGTTGTGCAAGATAGTTATTCAATTAGAAAATATATATTAAGGTATACGAATCAAATTGGAGATCATATACACACTAAGAGAGTGTTTTGTAGTAGATCATAATTGGTTGATGGTACTGTCTGAGTTTGGAAGGTCTGCATGAATCATATCTTGCTTCAATTGACGTTGGTGCCTCATATCTGAGTTGATGCTTAGTTCTTAAGTTAGGGGATTGGTGTCTCCTATAGGTTGGTGCCTACAAATAAGAATTAAAGGGGATCAATGTATCCCTTTAAGGTTGCAATTCTTGTGGGTTGGTGCCTACAAAATCATTGTAAGTTTTATATTATTTTTGTGAGGTTGGATTTGGACAATAGCTCCAAGTAGTTTTTCTCATCATGGTTTTTCCCATTTTGGGTTTCCATGTAGATCTTGTGTTCTCTATGTGGATGTGTGCATTTGCATTGCTTAATTGCTTCATCATTAAAGAAATTAGTGATCAATGCTTTCATGTTTTAGGATTCAATTTTGGAGAATTTATTAATGACAATTAATGTTGAATTAAACTTTGAAATTGGAATAATACTGATTCACACCCCCCCCTCCCCCCCCACCCCTCTCAATATATTATCTACCCTATTTCTAGTTTTAGGATTCTAAATCTTATATTTTTTCATGCCTTCACTACATTTGATTAAGATATGCTTAAAATTTTGTAGTATAACTTAGATCTATTTTATTTGGGCACATGAACATATGAATAACAACCAAAATTAGGGATATGATAAAGTGATATTTTTTCTCCTTCTCAACCTCCTATGGGATTTTTCACTAAGAATCAATGTAGGAGACATGTGAATCAAGTAAAACATAGTGTTAACCACTTCTATCCAAAAAAATTGATCTAAAATGAAAACAAAAACTCATACTCCTAACCTTCTCCATCAATGTCTTATTCATTCTCTTTATGGATACATTAAATGTTGAAGTATTTATAGATTTGTCTTATGTAACATGGTTCCATTAAGCTTACAAAATGTATAAAACTATCCTAAGAAATAATATTTTCCATTATTTTTTCTAAAACCCTTAAATTGTGTATCCATCTAGTTCTCCACAAGATCCTTACACTCTTTGAACCAACACCTCAAACTACTACTTCAAAAAATAGATAAGATTTTATAGAGAATTCATCGATGAAAGTAACATAGTAAAAAGATTTTCCAAGTGAAGATGCAACTACATGACCAAAAACATCACAATAGATCAAATCTAAAATACCATAAAACCTAGAAAATATTGAATAGAACTAAACATTATTTTATTTCTCATTTATGCAATATTAACATAAATCAAATCTATATTACAATCAATTAATCCCTCAACAAGGTTTTTATTTTTTAGGCCCTTAGGTCCTTCTCACTAATTTTTCCCATAAACTTGTGTTGTAGCATGGTATTCTAATTAATAAAATTATTTACCCCTTAAGTGAGAGGAAGCTTAAGAACTCGTATAGTGCATCCACAAGATCTATAAATAGATTTATTTGTAGAAAGTTCTAGAAACAAAGATCAAGAAGTTGAGAAGATCTTCATTGTAGGTATAAGAAAATTATTGCACCAAATATATGTGCTCACATCAAGGTGAAAAATAGTTCTAAAAATAAATAACCTATCAAACACCATGGCATGATGAACCATCTTACACCCTTTGTTGAAAAATACTTGTATCCTTTCATTGTTCATCTTTCTTATAAACATGTTTCATGTCAAACCTAGGATGTGAAAAACTCATAAGATACTTACTATCCTCCCATAATTTAAATGGACACTAACTTGGCTATGATAAAAAAATACTAAGGAATTTATTGTCACCGAGGTAGAATTATCCACCATCGATCTTCTTGTACTTATAGAACCACTCCCTATGGGAAGTCATGTGAAAACAAGCATTGAAGTTCATCATTCATTCATCCTCACATGCTTTTGTATCTATTACCTAATTTCGCTAATAGCTCAGTTAGGTAGAGTTGTTGTGATTTACAAATGAAAAGAAGGTACATTTTATTTATGCTATATTACATTCATGTGCATAAATAAAATCAAAAGATTACATTACTAAATTTCATTTATGCAAACGCATATAATATAGGAAAGATTGGAATAATATTTTCAATAAAAGTAATCTTTATTGATAATGTAAATGTATAAGGTCACACACAATCTGTGAGACTAACTATTTTAGTGCAAATGAAAGAAAACATTATACATTTATAGAAAATAAATGCACATATAAGGAAGGGTGACCCGTCATTTCCGGAATAACGAGTCCTAGTCCTGGTCGAGTTGTCTTGTATCATCTTCAATCTTCCGCTTGTCCTATATCCAGTTGTTGCTCCTAGTTCCCTACATTTGTGAGAAAAGTGTTGTTAGAGCAATGAAGGATTAAAATTCAAAATATGGGCATACATCTATAATCATATAATCTGATCCTCATGTGCATTCAAATAGCCAAACATACCATAGATGTCTAGGAAAACAATAGAGTTATCAAACACACCTATCATATGCTCGGTTTTATCTAACATGTTTGCTTCTTGTGTAGGAATAGGGGAAATCCTTGTTATTGTTTTATTTCATCTGATTACCGCATGTGGGGTAAATGTGGCTAAGGGTTGAGCCCAACATGCTATCATTTTGTGTTGACAGGATAAGCTTGCAATACTTTCATGGCATTGGGAATTCATCATTTATAGCAGTGAAGAGGTTTAAGTCACTGGTATTAATAATAAATTGATGCTCAATGGATTCACAGTGTCCTAAAAGACTGAACAAGGGTACTCATTAAGTACAATGAACAATGCTCATACAAGAGGTCCAAGTGAAAGATTTGAAATATGTAATTTGTTTTGTGCCTGAGTCACTCAGGATCTTTTGCATTTTTGAATATCTCAGTGTGTTGTTACTATTTATGTGAATAAGAACTAAAGGAATTTGTATTTAAAGGTAGCATGAAGTAAAATAACATGTAAAGGAAAGTGTTATAGTATTTGGAAAGATAATGAAATAGTAATACATAATGCTTTTTGTACAAATTAGTGAGATCCAAAGTCAATATCTTCATAAAGCAAAACCATGAACAGAAATATGGTATGACAAACACAACACAGTGGCCATGAGCCTTGTAGAATGACATGATCAACAATCACAATGCACTGATGATCAGATCAAGACCATGCAAAACCAACATGAAATTCAAAGGTAGTATCAATATGAAGAAAGTGGATTCTCAAGAACAAAGGTATAATGCATAAAGGTTGCAAAACCCATCTCCTTTCTATGTGCAAAGGGTTTGAAAGGCACAGTAGGTGAAGGACTGACACTTCAATTTTAACACTCATGTGTAACAATCTATTTAAGGACAGCCCTCAAGTCCATTGAATGAGTTGTTATTTCATTGACACTCTAAGCAAGCCAACACAAATAATTGGGATATGATGCATTCTAATGTTCAAAGGATTGTGCATGAGTTAATGTGATAGTTATCAATCATATTTTTGATGAGTAGAACACAATTACACATCTACAACATCGTAATTGGAAAAACCCAAGTGACAACAATAGGTCACCTTATAATCTATTGAGGGATGCAGGGATATGAGTATTAACAAAACAACATGATAGTCATTTGATGAAAGATATTCCTATGTTAAGCTTATGATAGTCCTATGTTTTTTTCTTAAGAGACAGATTTCTCTCACCATTGGACAATTGGGTATCAATAGTTGTACTAGGACAATTCTATAAGTGGAAGCTTAAATGACAGTGAATGAGGAATGTTAGTGGGTTTTCAAAAGGTGTTCCAAGGTTTTGGGTAAAATACCAATGATACTATGTAAAGCAGGTAGGATATAAAAGATATGCATAGCCAACAAAAGCATGAAGGGGAAACCTTTAAGGGAAACATTGTGGAACGAAGGGGAGTTGTTCGATATAGTCACTTAAGTGAATCTTTTGTACTCGGTTCTTCTTTATGCAATTTCTCGAGTTAGTGATTTTCACATTCCTTACATAGATTTGAGCATGTTTTTGTAACTCTTTTGGGATATGAAATACAAAAAAGACCTTGGATACTACTGATTATGAATTTTTGCCTTCTTATTCTTGTAGTGTTATGTATTATTAAGTGATTGATCAATCAATTTGTGAGTTATTTTACTTCCTTGTTACTTTGTCTCATGTTTTATACCTTTTTCTACAAAAGTATGTTTATGCAGGTTACAAACTGTGGCTTAAAGTTGCATGTGGCTTTCTAATTGTGAGGTTATCTTCCTTTTAAAAGTTTAATACATTGAGGCCTCTTTGTGAAATATTTATGTAAAGGAATACAGAGTTTAGTTGCACAATTTTAGTTTCTATCATTAGTAACCAAGTGTACACAAATCTAAGTTTTCATAGTCCTTGTCAGTTTGGTGTATCACCCCTTTGTTTCCTTTTTCTAGTCTTCATTTTAAGCATTCCTTTTCCCTTTTCCTCTGCAATTCAATATTTTATAGGTGATAACCAACTAGGCACCAGCCTTATCTAGAGATTTACTCCAAATTTTAGGTGACCCATAGCCTAGGAGTGATTCCATGTTTCTCTACAGTGCTAAGTTCTACAACTTAGCTAAGGTGCAACTTTAGAAGATAACAATTCTAGCACGCCCGATGGGATAGTGAACTGATTTTCAGTTCATTTTAGTTCTTATGTTACTGTTGTTTGGTGTGTACAGCATAGTTTCATCCTTTTGGAGGTAAGATCAACACACTTGGCAGCTCTGGAAAGAAGATTTCTATGGGTTTATGTAGTCTAGGTGCTGGTATGTTTCAGTTATTATAAAGAAAATTTGCTTTCTCTTAAATTCCAGTCTTATGAATGAAAAAACATGTCAATATATAATGGAAATATGTCATACCATTCACCATTTCATGAAAAAATTTCCTTTACACCTTATCAATCATTTCAAGCCAACTCCACTGCTCATTTTAGTCTAAATAACTTAACAATAGTAGATTACCAACATTCTCATCATGTTTTCCACCCTCCCATCCCTACTCAATCTCAATATCAACCAATATATGACCAAAATCAACTCCAAGAAGAGGTTTTTTATGCCAACCAGCATGATTATTCACATAATCAACCTCAAGAGCACTCTTACCATAATGTGTTGGATTTGATCCAAAAGCTTGATAGTGTGTTGTGGGCTTTGAGTTAAAAGCTTCAACATATGGATATTAGTTATATTAGTAAGGTGTTCTCACACATGTATTGGATGTTAGTTGACATCAAGAAGCAGAAAAATGTTATCTCGTAGCAGAAAGAGTTGGTTGATCAATCTTTTGTTTATGATCAAGAGTGGGTGACAAAAAGAATACAGTTTGAAGAAACTCTTGAAAGAGAGATGGTTGCTAAAGAGGAGCAAATGAATTTTTTGTCTGCTCAGGTGTAAAGTAATCGAGATTAATCATATTATCAATGCCAAAAAGGGTATGAAACCCATGCAGCACCTTCCATTCCTAGTTTCAGCTAAACACTTCCTATAATGTTAAATCATCCTGTGAATGAAGAGATTTCGAAGTACGCGTTCCTCAATTTTAAGCCAGAGCAGACTCTTGACCAGCACAGCTCACTCAACATGGAGGAGACTAGAAATATAAACTTGCTATATTTAGCTATGGAAGAAAATAGATTAGAACATAAAAGGATTGAACAAGAAAACACTTGTTTAGATGAATCCTTGAATGTTCTAACCAATCAACTTCCTTGTTTGGTAAATGATGATGAAGATGTTTCAATGGTTCAACCAGGACAGCAACAAGAAAATGGAGCCTTGGACCATGTAGAGGAGCATAAATCTGAATCCAACTTCATCTTCAGAGGTATGAGCTTTGATATCTTTGAGCATGTTATGAATGAGAAAGCTAATGTTGAGCTTTTCGGAGAAATGTGCACAGATATAATTGAATGGTTTTGTTCAATGTTAGTTGACAAGGAATCAGACATGTTAGAGGTTGAAAATCATGTTGGACTAGAATAGTAGGTGCAAGTTCACAAGCTTGAACAAGTGTTGAAGCAACAAGAGGAATATGGTCTTGATAAAGAGGAGTCTATTCTCTCAAATCAAGAAACCTCTCATGAACTTGTTTTGCAAGGTCAAAGTTGGTTGGAAGGGGCTACTGCATTGTTTAAAATTTTTCCTTCCTTCATTGAAGAGGATAAGCCTGAGTTGGAGTGTATTTCCTTGAATGATAATGATGAGTTTGAACTTGAGCAAGTTGTTCCTAAGAGCCTTCCAAGAGTCGATAGCTTTGATGAGTTATTAGCCACCTTAGTGGAAGAGGATTATCCATTGAAAAGGAAGAAGAATTGGCATGGCAAGTTATTATGCAAGGAGAAGGTAATGTTGTTTTTTCTAAGCATTCAGATTGCCTTCTCTCTAGTCCAAACTTAGCCACAAAGCAGGACAGCCATGAAAAGCAATAAGAGAATGAAGCAGCTAGCAATGGCAGTTCAAAGTTTGTTCGTTCTAGTGGTTTTCCAATCAAATATTTAGCTTTTTTGGAGGCCACTGAAGTACCAGAGAACATTCTTGCACCCAAGCATGAGGATGCAATCAAAGAAAAATATGATTTTGGATTTTCAGTTGAAAGTGATCAAATTCAGCTCACTTTTCTAGTTCAGGACAACAATAGGCATGATCAAAATCAAGGTCTAAGTGAGTTATTTTGTATCTTTCATGAAAGATTTCAAAAATATATTGAATATATGCATGTGTTTTATGCTCTTTCAGCAATACATAATCATGTAACGCATCAGTTGTTGATTAGAAAGGGGTTTTATTTTATAAAGCTAGTCAATGGTTTTGTTTGACCAGCTTTTTTGTTGGTTAGGGTAGGTTATAATAGGTTTCTAGATGCAAGTTTTTAATTTCCCTATGTGTTGTTCAGCACAATTAGGTATTTTTCCTTCTGCAGTTTTGTTTTCAATAAGTCTCCAAGGTGTCATGAACTTTTCAGTTCAGTTACAGCATTGAACATATTTTTTTCAGGTTTGGTTTAGTTTTCTAAGTGACTTTGTGCCCAATGGATAAGCCTAGGAAACTAGGTTGATGTTTAGCAGGCAAACATATAGGAGATGTCACCAAAAATGCTACCTAATTTTGCTAATATCTTAATTAGGTAGAGTTGTTGCGATTTACAAATCAAAAGAATGTACATTTTATTTCCGCTATATCACATTCATGTGCATAAATAAAATTAGAAGATTACACTACTAGATTGCATTTATGCAAATGCATATAATATAGGAAAGATTGGAATAATCTTTTCAATAAAAGTAATCTTTATTGATAATGTAAATGTATAAGCTCTCACACAAGCCATGAGACTAACTATTTTAGTGCAAATGGAAGAAAAAATTATACATTTATAGAAAATAAATGCACATATAAGGAAAGGTGACCCGTCATTTCCTAAATGATGAATCCTAGTCCTAGTCGAGTTGTCTTGTATCATCTTCAATCTTCCGCTTATCCTATATCCAGTTGTTGCTCCTAGTTCCCTGCATCTATGAGAAAAGTGTTGTTAGAGAAATCAAGGATCACCAGTAAAAATACGGGAATCCATCTATAAGCATTTAATCTGATCCTCATGTCCATTCAAATAGCCAAACATACCATAGATGTCCAAGAAAACAAGAGAGTTATCAAACACACCTATCATATGCTTGGTTTTATCTAACATGTTTGCTTCTTGTGTAGGAGTAGGTGAAATCCTTGTTACTATACTATTTTATTTCATCTAATTAAAACATGTGGGGTAAAATTTGGTTCCCACAAGGGTTGAGCCCAGCGTGTTATCTTTTTGTGTTGACAGGACAAGCTTGCAATGTCTTTGATGACATTGGCAAGCAATTAAGAATGAATTCATCATTTATAGTAGTGAAGAGTTTTAAGTCACTGGCATTAATAATAAATTGATGCTCAATGGAATCACAATGTCCTAAAAGACTAAACAAGGGTACTCATTAAGTACAGTGAAAAATGCTCATACAAGAGGTCCAAGTGAAAGATTTGAAATATGTAATCTGTTTTGTGCCTGAATCACTCATGATCTTTTGCATTTTTGAACATCTCAATGTGTTTCTACTATTTATGTGAATAAGAAATAAAGGCATTTGTATTTAAAGGTAACATGAAGTACAATAGCATGTAAATGAAAGTGTTACAAGATTTGGAAAGATAATGAAATAGTTGTGTGTAGGTATTTTTACCAAGCCTAAAGTGCAAAACTAAATGAAATGCAAACAAGGAAAACACAAAAAACACCTTGAGATTAGGCCTAAGTTGAACTTGAACAAAATACAAGAAAATGAACAATATTACCTTGTCCAAGTTGATCGGTTGATTAGCCTTGTTGATCGTTCAATTTGTGTGCTCCTAGATTGATTTCAGTAGTATAACAGTTTGTAAATTCTTGATTTGGATGCAAAAGATGGTGGATTGAGTGAAAGATGATTGCTATAAATTGAAGACTTGAGGTGGGTGGAATGTGATAGATTTTGTTCTATGTGGTTAGATTATGCTAGAATGTGTTAGGGTTGTGAAATGGCTAAGTGTTAGTCATTTATCCAAGGAGAGATGAATGGATGGTCAAGATTCACTCTTGGCCAAGGACAAGAGATCAAGGGTGGAGATCAAAGGTTGACCAAAAGGAATTAAAAATTCCTTTTTAATATGCATGGGGAAGACAAAAGGGATAAAATATCCTTTGAGAAACCTTGGGTGAATAAATGGAGTTTAAAATTACATTGGAAAGGACATGGGGATTATAAATGGAATTAAAAATTCTATTAAGGGTGTTGGAAGAATAAAATGGAATTAAAAATTTCATTGGGATGTGGGAAGAGCTAACTAAAGGGGGTTGATTAGACTAGTTGATGAAGGATTAGAAGAGGGTTAGGTGGTTAATGATGATTAGGAGCCAACTTGCAAAAGTTGGAGGATGTGTCACATCCCTAATGATGGGATTAGGAGATGAATTAGGATTAAGTGTGGATGGGACATAAACAGAATTAAATAAGTGGGTTATTTATTTAATTCTTTGGAAGAAAGGGATAAAGGGGTAAGATATCTAATTATTTAACTAAATACTTTAGGGATTTATAAGACTTTAGGGGTATTAATTAAATAGTGGCAATATTATTTAACTAATGTGGATAAAAAGGTATTTATATGAAGGATAAATTTGACTAAATGTAAGTGGTCAAATTTAGGTGTCTACATTTTGCCCCTCTTTGAGATGGTGTTACAAAGTAGCATCATTTCAAAGAAGATTAAAAGATAGCACCAGGACGAAAATGGTTAGATTGGGAAGATGCCCTAGTTATTCAAAGGAGTGACTAGGAGGAAAGATGATGAGAGTGAAGATGAATATTAGAGAGTGAGGATGCCCCCTCGAGAGGACATGTAGGTTCAAGAGAACACGGGTGTGCTTTTGAAATAGATGGTATGATGAAAGAGTAGATGGGGAATAAGAGACAAAATAATGGATAAGAGAGGATGATGAGCAATAAGAGATCAAGAAAAGAAGATGAGAAGAAAGAAAGCACAAATGGATTCAAGGACAAATATGATGTTACCCCTGTCAAGCTACAAGCCAGGATGGAATGATGATGGATGGAGTGTTGTTGATGAGAGAACGATATATCCCGAAACAACACAAGGATAAGGGAAGGATACATTATGATGATGACAATGAAATTATTGTTGATGAGGGAAGGATACATCCCAAAACAACACAAAATGATAGGAAAGGATACATCCCGATGATGGTGATGGTGAGAGTCTTGTTGACGAGGGAAGGATACATCCTGATGATGATGACAATGAGGATGATTGGGTCAAGGCTTGTAGCAAGGCTAGGAACAAGACCAAGGATGTGATTGGATTATTTGTGCTAGATTGAATGGATTAGGATTGGATTGAGATGTGATATTGTTGAAATGAATGAAAATAATGGAAGAAGAGAGGCTTAGAATAACAAATCTCTATTATCCAAAGTAGATTGAAGAGATTATTAGATGATGAGGAGGATGGATGAAAATATTCTTAGAATAACAAATCTCTATTATCCTAAGTAGATGGATGAAAATATTCTTAGAATAACAAATCGCTATCATCCTAAGCAGATAAGATGAAATGATGCTTAGAATAACAAATCTATATTATCCTAAGCAGATTGAAGAGATGATGAAAGTAGATAGGATGGATAGATGAGGGAGAGTGATGAAGAATGAATGGATTAGAAAGATTTAGGTTGAATGGATGGGGGGGTTTGGATAGATGAATGGATAGTAACCAAACCAAGCAAGTTAATTGTGATGCATTATGCTTCCATGTAATGAGCACGTAATTTGATATAGCATGAGATACTATTCACTAGGGTATGAGGAACCAAGGTGATGTATCACATACATAGGGCTGACACAACAAACAAAAGGTTAGTCCAACATCCCAAAGTCATGGGAGCTTTGGTTGGGCTTGATGTTGAGATAGCCATAAACACAAAGGATACCCCAGCGTAACACAAGACCATGAGGATCTTGGTGGGTACAACGTGGGACAACCAGGAAGACAGAAGTAGACAAAAAGATCAAGATATGCCCCTATGTTAAACTGTCAAAGCACACCATGATATGAGGGATCGTGGTGACCTTGGCGAGGTATAATAGGAAGCTCAAATGATAAAAAAATTTTCAAAAGCATCAAAAGATTGCAATCAAATTCAAACGTCCTTTTCCATAGGATCAAAAGGATGGATGGGATTGATGCGGTCTATTAGGAAGGATGCATCCTGTTGAGACCAAAGATGGAGACTAAACTAGGTGATCGACATGACGCATGATACTCGAAACTGATTGGGTCTCATGATAATAATGACCTTTGTTTGTAATTACTGGCTAAGATAGGGATGTACTTGATGACATGACAAAATCACTAGACACAAGACAACAAGACCCTAAAGACCTAGGGGACACAAGACCGACAAACCCTAAAGACCTAGGGGCTCAAGGGTTGATCAAAGATCAGCCTTGCCTACGTGAAAGCGCAGAGCCTTCGTAGTTCGACAAAAGAGCATGGATAAAAGTGGAAAGAGGACGATGAAGACCATGATGGAGGATGAAGAAGAACGGACAAATGCCCTAGGGGAGGATCAACTAATTGACCTTGCCTACGTGAAAGTGTAGGGACAATGTAGTTCGACACAAGGCCAAAGATAGACAATGGACAAGGGGTGATGAGATGACCGGGATAAGCAGCTACAATGATGGAGTTGATATGATGACACAAGATAGACTCAGTGGATAGGATGATGGATATGTGTAAGATGTGGGTTAATGCAAAGTTAAAGGATGGGGTAGTTATTCAAATCATCAAAAGATGAATGGGGAGGATAATATGATGGATAGATGAGTGATGAAGAGTGATAGGAGATGAGATAGATGTGAGCAATAGATAGAAGTGATGATAGTGAGATGAATGGCATTGGAATGCATGGGTTTAGCTTATAGCTAGATACCAATGACAAGGGATTATGAGATGGAAGAAAAAATAGAAGTAAATGGATGGATTGATAAAGATGGGGAGATAGAAAGATACGAGGATGGATGGATGGAGGGATAAGGATTTTGAAAGATGGAATGGATTATTGGATGGATAAATGGATGGGGAGATAAGGATGAAAATATGGGAAAGGATTATTTGATGGGTGGATAGGGAGATAAGGATTTGGAATATGGGAGGGATTACTTTGAGGGATGGAGGGATGATGTCGCCAAGGACTATATCACAAAGAAGGAGATGCCCCCACTCTAGATATGTCATGTGTGACGAGGGAAGAGGGATGGCAGATAATAGGATGGTGGCCAATAGAAGATAGACAGATGTGGATAGGATGCATGGATAAGGAAGGAGGATGGAGGAGGATAAGGGATATGGCAGTGTATGGGTGAGGGGAATGTATGCCAAGAATGTATTTATATGTGCCCATGTCTTGATCAAGATCACAAGGAATATGGAGGGATTGGAATAAATGGGATATGATGGATAGGATGTAGAAGATAGATGGATGTAGGGGATGGAGGAAGGGGATTGCAAAGATGGAAGTTGCCCCCAATTATGGAAGTAAATTGGATGGGGGATTGACGCATGATGCCTGTCTACCAGGTTTTCATCATGGTACTTATCCAAGGCACTTTTTTCCCAAATTTTCACCATTGGACGAATTATTTATCTTTACTATATTATATTTTTATTTTTATTTTTGGATTTTTGACCTTTTTTTACCCTTTTTTTAAATTTTTTGGACTTTTTGGAAAGAAATGTGAATGGAGATGGATAAGGATAGGTATGTGGATATGTGGATTTAGAAGATAGTTGATAGGGATATGGATGAAGGACTCAAACATCAAGTTTTTTTTGAGGTAATAAGAGCCCATGTTTAAAGATACTATTTGGATGTTGGTACAACCTTATTAGAATGGATGGATTATGCAAGAGGATGGATTAAAGGTATTTTATGGGGTAGATATGTGGGATAATGAATGGGTTTTTGGAAAGTGTATGGATGGAATGATGGAGTGGATGTGTGATGGAGGAATGTGTTCAGGACCAACATTGGCACATGTGGTGGTGGATGTGAAAGGATAGGGGGATGAATGGATGGAAAGTGTGGGGATATTGGAGGAGTTGAGATAGTGAATTTTGGGACATAGGGACCCAACATATATTTAGGAGATGGAAGATGCAAATGATTTCTAGTTGGATTAGAAACTTTGGATGTCATTATGGATTTTTTATTTGTAGGCATTGCATCTTTTTTCTTTGGGATCCACATGGTTTTGATTTTTGCTTTAGTGGGCCTTTGTGGCCTTTGGGTTTGATTTGGCTTTTGGATTGGATTTCTCTTTTCTTCAACATGCCTTTTGAAGGGGACATGAGGAGCTTTAGATTCATGTGGATGTTTGGATTTATGCATTTTTACTTAGGCATCCAAAGCGCTTTTAATAGTAATGGGATGGGTGTGAGGTGATGGATGATGTGGAGATGATGTGGATGGGGTGATAGAGGTAGTATTTTGGAGGTAATGTGTGGATGGATGGTGTGAGATAACATGTATGGAGGAGTGCCTTTGTTGATCTTGATTAGGGGTTATGAATTTAGGATTTTTATGAGGTGTGCTAGGGATAGGGGATGGATGGATGAGATGATTTTGGGATATAAGGTCCCAAAATGGACTTTATATATAGAGGATGTGCGATGGTGGGTGGAGGGACATAAGAACCCAAAATAGATGCAGTAGATGGAGGATGGGCGATGGTAGATAGAGGGGCATAAGGACCCAAAATGGATGTAGAGGATGAAGGAGGAAGATGGACGGTTGTTTTAAGGTTACATGATGGAGGAGGGGGAATGGCGATAAATGGCTTGGTGGAGCAATGGGAAGTGCCTCTTATTCCTTTAAAAGAGGATCGCTTAGGATGCATGGAGGTTGTACCAACATTTTTGGATTGTGATTCTTGGGAGATATATCCAGGACCTTGTGTGCCTGGATGGGCTCTAAAGTACCTTGCTCGTGAAGGCATGAACCTTTTCCTTGATAGTTCATGTTCTTGAGAATGTGAGCTATGGTAGGGTGTGTATTCTTTTGGAAGCATGATGCGAGTCTATTAGCAAGTGGAGGAGGAAGGGTGGTGCATATACTTTGTTTTTATTTTGCAAGAAGACCACCATGGATGAGTGTAATGTTACCAAGGTGATATAAAAGTGATTTTGTGATGGTAGGGCTAGGTGGCGATGAAGGACCATGAGATGGAGATGATGGGGTGGCAGCATTCTGATCGGGAGGAATGATTGATAAGGGATAGGGAGAGGGATTAGGTGGTATCATAAGATCTGGATTTGTGGCAGTGGGTGATAAGGACTCATGAGATGAAGTGATTAGGTCTTGAGTGCAAGGGGGATCATGAGATGGAGTGGATGAGATAGTGTGATCTTGTGATGGAGTAGATAGGATGGTCATATCAGGATTCAATGGAGGAGAGGTATCATGAGATGGAATGGATGGGAGACTATGATCTTGGCATGGAGTAGATAGGATGGCAGGATCTTGATTTGGAGGAGGGGATATGTTGGTATGCTTTGGATCAAGCTCTTGGCATGACTCATCTTGTATGGGAGGCATGATGATGGAAGAGTGTTGGGAAGACTCCTCAAGTGGGGAGATGGAAAGATGGAGGATTCATGAGCTTCATGGGAATGGATGTCGGTGATACTAGGAGTGGGAGGAGTGGATTAGATGTTGGTGTCTTCACTAGTTTCAGTGGTTCTAGGAGTATAAGATGGGGATTCAGTGGATTCAATGGTTTGGATGGTTTCAACTGTTTGGACGGTGTTAGGAATGGTAGTGGGAGTAATATGTGTAGAATGGAGAGCCTCATCACTAGTGACCGAACATGATAGAGTGGGAGGGCGTGGTTCCACAACATCAAGATGTGGATTTGGTAGTGTCTCTTATGTTATGAGTCCTTGGGCGACATTTGGAAGGAGATCTTTGGGCATTGTAGGTTCAGGTGGGGTGATGGGAATGGATGAAGGATTATGGATGGGTGGATTAGGATTAGATGAGTGGATGGGATTGGATGGAGGACTAAGAGTAGATGGAGGATTAAGCTCGGTGGGTGGATCAATATTAGACGAAGGATTGAGGTAGGGTGAATTGGCAGGAGGATTAAAATATAATGGAATGGCGGGTGGAGTGATGCAGGAGGATGTGGATGCTATATTAGGTTGGAAAGATTGGGATGGTGTTGGGATGGTGGATTAGGATAAGAGGACATGGATAGCAATATGTGGATGTTGGATTAAGGTGGGAAGATGTAGATGTGGAATTAAGGTAGAGATATTGGGATGGTTGATGATAAGGATAGGAGTATGAGGATAGTGGATTAATATAGGAGGATGTGGATGTTGGATAGGAGGTAGATTTAGAGGGAGGACATGATGGATATGTGGATGGTGAGGATACTGTATATCCCTTGTCAAGGGTAGCATAAGGACTGTTATTAGATGTGGATGAAGGCATGGGGGGATAGTTTGGAGGATTGATTGGATTTTGGGAGGCAATCAAAAGAAGCTTGCCAACAATGACAGCATCAAGGGGATCTATATTATACTCATCTTGATCAACAAGACTTTTGTTATCATCATCAACGTAGTTGGGATTTCCCTTGAATACTATTTTTGGTGACACTGATGGAGGATAAGGATTCATGATGTTAGATGGGATGGATGCGGATTGAAAAGATAAGAATACATGATTAGCAAGAAAGAATAGATAATGAAAGATAAATAGGATGGATTGGAAGAAGATTAGAGAAGAGATCTTAAGATTTTTTTCAATATCAGAAGATATTGGATGTAGATGGATTAAAGCTCAAACTAGGATTTAGGTTAAGCTCAGGTTGGGATTGGATAAAAGCTCATTAAGGACTAGATTGAGGGTCAAGTTAGGATGATGGGATTAAAGCTTAGATTAGGATGATGGGATTAAAGCTCAGATTAGGATGAAGGGATTAAATCTCATATTATGGCATGAAATAGTCCAAGGGTGATAAGATTGAGAAAAATCCAAAATTAAAATTTTCAATTTTTTCTATGTCGTAGTAAATCACGTTTTCGGAGGTCTTCAGAGTGAAATTTAGGGTTGAAACTTGCATCCATCCCTAAAATTGGATTTCCAAAGGCACACTATTTTAGGTTCTAAATTAGTACTCTTGGAGACCTTTCCAATGGTGTAAACGGTTTTGAATTATGAGCACCAAGTAGAAAGTTATGACCCCGACAAGTCAAGGTAAATAAATTCCTAGTTTTTTAAAAAAACTGGATGATTTGGGGATGAATAGGAAGAGGAGGAATGATTAGATTATGATTTTGGACTAAGGAAGATGTGGACTAATTATGGCATGAAGGATTGACTCTCTGGATTTTGTATGGGAAGCGGATTCACCTCTGTATGTAAAAAATTCGCTTGTCCAAGGAGAGAATTTACCCCAAAACGGCATTCAAGATCGCCCAAAACAACAAATTCATCCAAAAAAAAAAGTAGGATTACCCCTAGGAGAAAATTCACCCAACTAGGAGAGCAGGATCGCCCAGAACAGTAGTCAGAATCACCCAAAATAGCAAATTCGCCCAAACAAAAAAGTAGGATCGCCCAAAATAGCAGTCAAAATCACCCAAAATAGCAGATTCACCCAAACATAAAAGCAAGATCACCCCTAGGAGAAAATTTGCTCCAAAACAGCTGCAAATTCGCCTAAACAACTAAAGACACTGAAGAACGGGCAGATGCGACCGAAGAACAGACAAGTGTGACTGAAGAACAGTTAGGTGTGACTTTGAGGATTGCCTAATGGGATGATGATTGCACTTGAATGGATTTGAACAAAGACTCGACTGAAGAACTGGATGAGAACAAAGGAAATGGACACCTAAATGGACCTGAACGGGGCCCCAAGCGGAGAACGGGATAGCCAACAAAAAGAATGGATTTTCCTAAATGGATCCTAATGGAGACTTAGACAAAGGATAGGACCACCAACGGACAACCAAATTCTCCTAAATGAATCTTAGTGAGGATTCAGACGAAGAACGAGTCAAAAATGACCAAACGGACACCAAAATGGACCCGAATGGGGCCCCAAACAGAGGACGGGATAGCAAAATGAATGAACGAATTCGACTAAAAAGATATAGCTAGAGACTTAGATGGAGGATAGGACCACCAATAGACAAATGGATATTCCTAAATGGATCCTTACGAGGACTAGGACGAAGAACAAGACAGAAAATGGCCAAACAGACACCAAAATGGACCCGATCGAGGTCTCGGATGAAGCACAAAAGGAAAATTCACCCCTCTGTTAAGGAAGGTTTTCCCTTGCACTAAGAAATTTTTCCTAAGAAGGTGGAAAATTTTCCAATGACAAGGGGATGGGTGAATTTGATGAACAGGACGAAGAACGGACGTTAGAACGAACCCGAACGGAGAACAGGATAGAAAAATAGATGAATGGGTCCAACTAAATGGACATGGGTGGAGACTCAGATGGAGGATAGGACCACCAATGGACAAATGGATACACCCAAAGGGATCTAAATGGGGACTAGGATGAAGAACGGGATAAAAACGACCAAACGGACACCAAAACGAACTCGAACAAGGTCTCGAATGAAGAACAAAAGGCAAATTCGCCCCTCTGTTAAGGAAAGTTCACCCCTACACTAAGAAATTTTTCCTATGTACTAAGAAATTTTTCCCAAGAAGGTGGCAAACTAACCCAAGTACAAGGAATGGGCGATTTTGCTAAGGGGGATGTCGAACAGGACAGGAACGGGGAAGCAGAATCACCTTTGAAGACAAGGGGGACTATGGAAAAGGACAACAAGCATGGAAAATAATAGATAGAAGGATGGGATGACTCAACCAAAAATAAAATTAGTGGTATCTCTCAAAGAAGACACGCCAAACAGCATGATCCTAGAATTAGTGAAGGGTCTCTATCTAGGCTGAACAAGGCTATCTCGTGAGTCCCCAATATACGCATGGTACGTTGGACACAACTGTGAACACTATCCCATCACAAGCATGAGTCAAGAGCCTTAGTGAGGTACTGGAAACTTAGACCAACTCTTCATGTCTTATCTAGGTATCACCCTAGCTTCGACGCTCCGCCAGACACGACATGACTGGATTGAGGTACAGCTTTCGCTCTCCCCCCTTTATATACCTCGCCAATAACATGTGATTGGGATCATCCCCTGGGTGATGAAATCCCAGGTAGGTCCCTATAAGGGAAGAAGACACTAGATGTTTCGGTTGGTCCTCAGGCTCGCACGTAGCGCAAGGAGAGAGCCTAGACGCACTAGCACCTCCTAGGAAGATTGAACTAGACTAGAGCAAGCTATGATTTATCGTCACCCAAGATCACCAAGTGGCACAAGGGGATTGGATACATCAACAGACCACTCACAAGCATGGAAAACAAGTTAATTGACACTTTAATTAGAGCTATGTGTGCCTAGATTAGTATAGAAAAACGACAAACAAAACTAACTATTCTTGGATCGATCATCCTGCAGAAGATGTGTTAGTAGTTCTAGACCATCGATCTTGGACAAATGAGAAATAGTTTCATAGATTTTTAGGTGGAAGCAAGGAAACTCGCAAATATCTGAGTTATTAGATTACTATCTGAAAACAGAAGCAAAACAACATAGAAAATGAAAGAGTAGAGTTTCATATTCACCTCAGATTCACCTCTGTGTGAAGCAAGTTCACCCATTCTGTTGAGAAAATTTGCCTATCTATAAAGTCAACTCCGCCCTTCTGTTAAGGCAAGTTTTCCCCTCTATTAAAGTAGGTTCACCCCTTTGTAAAGGCAAGTTCACCCCTTCGTAAAGGCAGGTTCGCCCCTCTATAAAGGAAGGTTCACCCCTCTAAGCAGATTCGCCCAAACAAAAGGCAGGTTCGCCTATTGCCATAAGGCCAATTAGTAGGTTTGCCCCTATAGGGAGGCAGCTTCGCCCCTGAGAGAAAATTTTCCCCTATGAAAGTCAGGTTTGCCCCTCAGGGTAGTTTCACCTCTATAACTGCAAAACGCAAACAACAAAAAACATGAAAGAATAGACCTGTTATGTGGGACCCATCGGGCGTGCTAGAAATGTGTGCAGTTGTTTTTACCAAGCCTAAAGTGCAAAACTAAATGAAATGCAAACAAGGAAAACACAAACAACACCTCGAGATTAGGCCTAAGTTGAACTTGAACAAAATACAAGAAAAGGATTGATATTACCTTGTTTAAGTTGATCGATTGATTGGCCTTGTTGATCATTCGATTTGTGTGCTCCTAGATCGATTCCGGCAGCATAATGGCTTGTAAATGCTTGATTTGGATGCAAAAGATGGTGGATTCAGTGCAAGATGATGGCTGGAAATTTAAGACTTGAGATGGGTGGAATGTGATAGATTGCTTGAATGTGATAGATTATGTTATATGTGGTTAGATTGTGCTAGAATGTGTTAGGGTTGTGAAATGGCTAAGTGTTAGTCATTTATCCAAGGAGAGATGAATGAATGGTCAGGATTCACTCTTGGCCAAGGATAAGAGATCAAGGGTGGATATCAAAGGTTCACCAAAAGGAATTAAAAATTCCTTTTTAATATGCATGGGGAAGACAAAAGGAATAAAATATTCCTTGAGAAACCTTGGGTGAATAAATGGAATTTAAAATTCCATTGGAAAGGACATGGGGATTGTAAATGGAATTAAAAATTCTATTAAGGGTGTTGGAAGAATAAAATGGAATTAAACTCCATTGGGATGTGGGAAGAGTTGACTAAAGGGGGCTAATTAGACTAGTTGATGAAGGATTACAAGAGGGTTAGGTGGTTAATGATGATTAGGATCCAACTTGCAATAGTTGGAGGATGTGACACATCCTAATCATGGATTAGGGATATGTCGCATCCCTAATGATGGGATTAGCAGATGAATTAGGATTAAGTGTGGATGGGACATAAAGTGAATTAAATAAGTGGGTTATTTATTTAATTATTTGGAAGAAAGGGATAAAGGGGTAAGGTATCTAATTATTTAACTAAATACCTTATGGATTTAGAATACTTTAGGGTTATTAATTAAATAATGGAGATATTATTTAACTAATGTGGATAAAAGGGTATTTAGATGAAGGATAAATTTGACTAAATGTAAGTGGTCAAATTTAGGTGTCTACAATAGTAATACATAATTATTTTTGTACAAGAAAATGAGATCCAAAGTAAGTATCTTCATAAAACGCAACCATGAGCAGCAATATGGTATGACAAACACAGCACAATGGCCATGATCCTTGTAAAATGAAATTATCAACAATCATAATGCACTGATGATCAACTCAAGACCATGCAGAACCAGCATGCAAGTCAAAGGTAGTAGCAATATGAAGCAAGTGGATTCTCAGGAAAAAAGGTATAATTCATAAAGGTTTCAAAACCCATGTCCTTAATTTCTATATGCAAAGGGTCTGAAAGGAACAGTAGGTGAAGGACTGTCATTTCAATGTTAACACTCATGTGTAACAGTCTATTTAAGGACAACACTCAAGTCCATTGAAGGATTTTTTATTTCATTGACACTCATACCAAGCCAACACAAATAACTGGGATATGATGCATTCTAATGTTCAGAGGATTGTGCATGAGTTAATGTGATAGTTATCAATTAGAGTTTTGATGAGTAGATCACAGTTACACATCTACAACACCAATTCATTGGAAAAAACCAAGTGACAACAATAGGTCACCTTATAATCTATTGGGGGATGCAGGGATATGAGTATTAACAAAACAACATGATAGTCATCTGATGAAAGACAGTCCTATGTTAGGCTTATGACAGTCTTATGTTTTTCTTTTAAGAGACAGATTGCTCTCACCATTAGACAGTTGGGTATCAATAGTTGTGCTAGGAAATTGCTATAAGTGGAAGCTTAATCATAAACATGAGCATATATCAAATCATGACAGTGAATGAGGAATGTTAGTGGGTTTTCAAAAGGTGTGCCAAGGTTTTGGGTAAAATACCAATGATTTTGTGTAAAGCAGGCAGGATATAAAAGATATGCATAGCCAACAAAAGCATGAAGGAGAAACCTTTAAGGGAATAATTATGGAATGAAGGGGATTTGTTGGATATAGTCACTTGACTGACTCTTTTGTACTTTTTATTCTTTATGCAATTTCTCAAGTTAGTGATTTTGGCAGTCCTTACACACATTTGAGCATGTTTTGGTAACTCTTTTTGGATATGAAATACAGAAAAGACCTCGGATACTACTGATTATGAAGTTTGGCCTTCTTATTCTTACAGTGTTGTGTATTATTTAGTGATTGATCAAGTAATTTGTGAGGTATTTTATTTCCTTGTTACTTTGTCTCATGTTTTATACCTTTTATGCAAAAGTAAGTTTATGCAGGTTGCAAACTATGTCTTAAAGTTGCATATGGCTTTCTAATTGTGAGGTTATCTTCCTTTTAAAAGGTTAATGCATTCAGGCCTCTTTGTGAAATATTTATGCAAAGGCATGCAGAGTTAAGTTGTGCAATTTTAGTTTCTATCATTAGTAACCAAGTGTACACAAATCTCAGTTTTCATAGTCCTTGTCAATTTGGTGTACCACCCCTTTGTTTTCTTTTTCCAGTCTTCATTTTAAGCATTCCTTTTCCCTTTTCCTCTGCAATTCAGTAGTTTATAGGTGATAACCAACTAGGATCCAGCCTTATCTAGAGATTCACTCCAAAATTTAGGTGACCCACAGCCTAGGAGTGATTCCATGTTTCTCTAGAGTGTTAAATTATGCAACTTAGCTAGGGTGCAACTTTAGAAGATAACAGTTTTGGCACGCCGAGTGGGACAATGAACTGATTTTCAGTTCATTTTAATCCTTATGTTACTATTGTTTGGTGTCTGCAGCAATATTTTCAGCCTTTTGAAGGTAATATCAACACACTTGGCAGATCTGGAAAGAAGATTTTTACTGGTTTCTGCAATCTAAGTGTTGGTATGTTTCAATTATTATAAAGAAAATTTGGTTTCTCTTAAATTCCAATCTTATGAATGAAAAAACATGTCAATATGTCATGGAAATATGTCATACCATTTTCAATATCATGAAAATGTTGCCTCTACACCTTATCAATCATTTCAAGCCAACTCCAATGTTGTTTTTAGTCTAAATAACTTAATAATAGTAGATTACCAACATTCTCATCGTGTTTTCCACCCTCCCATACCTGCTCAATATCAATATCAGCCAGTATATGACCAAAATTAACTCCAAGAAGAGGTTTTTTATGCCAACCAGCATGATTATTCACATAATCAGCCTCAAGAGCACCCTTACCAGAATGTGTTGGATCTGATCCAAAAGCTTGACCGTGTGTTGTGGGCTTTGAGTCAAAATCTTGAACATATGGAGATTACTGATGTTAGTAAGGTGTTCTCACACATGTATTGGATGTTAGTTGACATCAAGAAGCAGAAAAAGTTTATCTCGTAGAAGCAAGAGTTGGTTGATCAATCTTTTGTTTATGATCAAGAGTGGGTGACAAAAAGAATACAGTTTGAAGAAACTCTTGAAAGAGAGATAGATGCTAAAGAGGAGAAAATGAAGTTTTTGTTTACTCAGGTGAAAAGTAATTGAGCTTACTCATATTATCAATGCCAAAAAAGGTATGAAATCTAGGAATCACCTTCCATTCCTAGTTTCAGCTCAACACTTCCTGTAATGTTAAATAATCCTATGAATGAAGAGATTTCCAAGTACAAGTTCCCCAATTTTAAGCCAGAGCAGACTCTTGAACAACACAGCTCACTCAACATGGAGGCAACTAGAAATATGAACTTGATGCATTTAGCTATGGAAGAATATAGATTAGAACATAAAAGGATTGAACAAGAAAACACTTGTTCAAATGAATCCTTGAATGTTCTAACCAATCAACTTCCTTGTTTGGTAAATTATGATGAAGATATTTCACTGGTTCAGCCAGGATAGCAGCAAGAAAATGGAGCCTTGGACAATGTAAAGGAGCATAAATTTGAACCTGACTTCGTCGTCAGAGGTATGAGCTTTGATATCTTTGAGCATGTTATGAATGAGAAAGCTAATGTTGAGATTTTTAGGAGAAATATGCACAGATATAATTGAACAGTTGTGCTCAATGTTAGTTGACAAGGAATCAGACATGTTAGAGGTTGACAATCATGTTGGACTAGAACAACAGGTGCAGGTTCACAAGCCTAAACAAGTGTTGAAGCAACATGAGGAATATGGTCTTGATAAAGAGGAGTCTATTCTCTCAAATCAAGAAACCCCTCATGAACCTGTTTCGCAAGGTCAAAGTTGGTTGGAAGGGGCTACTACATTGTTTAAATTTTTGCATTCCTTCATTGAAGAGGACAATCCTAAGTTGGATTTTACTTCCTTGGATGATAATGATGAGTTTGAACTTGATTCAATTGTTCCTAAGAGCCTTCCAAGAGCTGATAGCTTTGATGAGGGTGATCCCATAATAGTGGTTTACAATTTTTGGGCAATTGGACACTGCAATTATTATTTTTGACTAAATCTTCACTTTTGGGCTCTTGTAGTGGCTAAACCGTGAGGAATTTGAAAATGATGCAAACTAGAGTCTCATCACATTTTGTCTCTAGATTCTAAAAATATTTTTTTCAAAATTTTTGGAATCAAATTGCACTTTTTTTTCCATCTCCCATAAAAACTGGTTTTTTTCATAAAACGACATTTTTAAAAAGTGACGCTCACCGTATACAACATAAATTTTTTTGTATGAGGATAAAATTCTAATTTTTTCAAATTTAGATTTGTAACTACGGTATCTAGCACTTTAATTTGGTCTCATAGTTTTTTATTGAATATTTTTTCCTTAATCAAGTTTCAAAGTAAAACCAATTGCTATTCAAACATAGGCGGACTGTATACAACATAACTTTTTATGTATGAATCAAAATTAAATTTTTTTTTTTTAATGGATCAAGGACATCAATACCCAGCCTCAACATATTTTTAAAAATTTTATTTTGATAATCTGCTATTTTTCCACATGTGCAGACCAGAGATTTTGATTTTCAATGAAAAAACTATGTTTAATAAAACTAAAAAATAGAATACATAATAAAAGAAAATCATATTAAAATTATATTTGACGGATAGCTCATTTTGAGGACTATCATTATCTAGTTGGGTTCTGAAATTTTTTTGCATTCTCATTTTCAAATTGAGCTTCGAACGACATTTTTTTACAAAAAAAAATCATTTTTTTTAGGAGATAGGGGAAAAAGGGTGTTCGGTCGAACCTCTTTAAGGGGTTCGGCCGAACCTACAAAACAAATTCATTTTTTTTAGGAGATAGGGGGAAAAGGGTGTTCGGCCAAACCTATGTTCGGTCGAACCTCTTTAAAGGGTTCGGGGTTTGGCCGAACCTACTTTAAGGGGTTAGTTCGGCCGAACCTCTTTAAGGGGTTCAGGGTTCGATCGAGCCTACTTTAAGGGGTTCAGCTGAACCTAGCTAGTTTAAAATAATGAGAAAAATTCACGGGGTCCGGGAAAATGACAGGTTTTTATTAAAAAAAATCCCTATTAAGGGGGTTCGACCGAACCCTAGTTTGCACGAACCCCTTTATTTTAATATTTCCGCTCACATGTCAAAGGGGTTCGAGCGAACAATTTGGTTCGGTTGTACCCCTTCACTTTGTGTAGAGGGAAAAAATGACTTTTCCCTTCCTCCACAAAAGTGTTCACCACTTATGTGGGTTCACCCATGAGTTATTAGCCACCTTAGTGGAAGAGGATTATCCACTGACCATGGAGGAATAATTGACATGGCAAGTTATTATTCAAGGAGAAGTGTTGATGGTTAAAATGACACAAACAACATTAAAACATAATATTTCTACTCTATTTCTCCTGAAAAAGAAAGACTACATGTAGTGGCCTAACTCCCAAGGTCCTGGTAGTTGGTTTTCAACTGTCTGATGTCCCTCAATTGGTTCATGCAAATGTAATATTCAAGGGGCTTGTGCTAGTAACAAAGGATTCAAGCTATGACTCTCTTTGTCAAAATACTTCCTGTAAATCAATGGGTTTAAAATAAAAGAAAAAGATAGATCCAGGGGGTAAATCAGTAAGTATGAATTGAATTTATCTAATATCCAGACATATGCTTTTAACAATGAATGTTTTCTTAATCGATCACAAAAACCATAGCATGACACAACCCATAGTATAAGTGTACCATCGTATACATCTTAGGTGTTTAATTCAATTCTTCTATTCGCCTATCACAAGTATTTCCAAGATTTCAAAACATCACACATTCATTCATCATTAAAACAATTTAACAAGATAATCTTTAAACCTGGTTTCTTCTAATGACTTTCATCACATAAGAAACTATCATGCTTTAGCACAATCACTGGCATTCAAGTGGATTATAACTCATTAACCTTATCAAACAATACAATTCAATGCAAACTCCATATTTCGTAAACCTGCAATTCTATTAACTGTAAACAAGATCTGGTACAATGTATCTCTGCAAAAACGCTCTATAAAAATTATATCTCCTAGCACTAGGTAAGCCAATCCAATTCTCAATTAGCTCCCCCTTACAATATAATACCCATCTGGTATTTATAGAATACAAAAAGAAGTTCGAACTTTACTTCTATCTTAGGCTTTCCACCTTTTTAGGAACAATCAACTTTCTTGGAAACTCAAATCAACTTTGACCTTGAGTTCTTACATTATACATTCAGTTTGATCTAACAATAGAAAAAAAGAAGATCATGCATCCTTAAGATTGTCAGTGCCGCATGCATGCAACATGCAAGGAAGAAGATCATCATGCGTCATGCATGGAAGAAGAATATCATGCATGCAATATTTTATGCATGTGAAGCTGGATCCGCTATGAACTCATCATAACTGGTGAAGACTTGTTGTAGCATATCCATATCTGGCCCATCAATCCAGTCATCTTCAAATTTGATGCGATCCAACTCAACTACAGCAAATTCTTTCATGCTTTTTACCTTGACCAACTCTCTCCCTGCAGCTTTTATTTCTTCCTTGACTTCTACAAGCCAATCTATCACTAAGTCTTCTCCATCATCTTTCTCCTGCATGAGTCCTTGGAATCTTTCATTGTATTTCTCTCTAACTTGACTTAACGGCATGCCATCTTTCATCATTACATTCACATCTACTATTATAGCCATAACTGCTTCCAACTCCTCCAATTGCTCAGTTAAATTATTAACTGCTTCCTGAATTTCATCCATATGCTTACTCAAAAATCCAGTCCTAAACTTAAGGATACCAGAAGTCTTTTCTACAAAATCTTTATTATCATCTTCGAGTATAGATTCTTCTAGAAGAGTAGTTAGAGGCAATGTATTTATCTTCTCTAACTTTTCACTATACTCTTTGTACTCTTCTTCTAACTTCTCGGATGCCTCAATATATTGATGCATCTCTTTTATTACTCCTTCCACCTCCTTATAAGTTTCAAATCCTTTTTCCAAAACCTCACCTACCTCCCGATTCACTTTGTCTATCCATTTGTAAACCATCTCCGCCTTCCCTCTAACCTACACCAAATCATCAACCTCCTTTTTGCTTAGCAAAACAGGAGTCTCAATTGTTGCAACCTGTTGTGACCTTGGAGAGGAGACACTCTTCAAGAATGAATGTAATTGATCCAATTGAGCCTTAAGCTCATCTTTCTTTTGTTTGTCCTTAATCATCCTTGATTTTGTCGTTGAAGCCACCACATCAATCAAATTCATTTGTTGATTTCTAGTGGGTCTTCCCAAGTTAACCGTACTCAATTGATAGTCTGTGAGCTGCATATCCCCTACCTCCTTTTCAATCATAGGCACGGTACATTCAGCAACTATCTCCCCTTTATCTGTGAGTCTGGTAGAATGCAAAATTTTAGCCCTCTTCTTAGGCCTTTCCTATTCCATCTCCTTCATCATGTCCTCCCAATTAAGAGGTTGAGGAGGTGTTCTAGCTCTCTTCTGCAAATCTAATTTCAACCATGTAGGAACACTAGGAGTCATCATTATGGAAGAGGAAGCAACAATGGTAGAGGATGGCTGAATATCTACCTCAGGTTGAGAATCAACCTTTGCCTTTTCTTGTTGCTCCTGCCGCACATGCATCTGCACCAACTTCTCAACCTCTTCTCTATCTCTTTGTTCCTTCTCTACCTTTTCTTTCTCTAAGGCTTCTCTTTCCAACTGTTCTGCCTCTAAAGCTTTAAGTCTTGCAACTTCGGCCTCTTCTTCTTTTTGCTTCCTTTCAGTTTCCTCCTTTTCTATCCTTTCCATTTCCAAGGCTATGAGTTTCTCTATCTTTTCACTTTCTTTCTCAGCTTGTTGTTTCTTTACTAGCTCTTCAGCCTCTTTTTCTTTTCTTAGAGCTTCAGCTTCTTGTTCATTCTGTCGAGCCTCCTCTACAAGCTTCAATCTAGCAACCAGGGCTTCCTTTTCTCTTCAGTTTCTTGCTTTCTCCTCCTCGAGATCATGGATCTTCTGTATCAGTTCCAGCTTGTCATTTTCTGCCTTGACCTTGATCTCATGCTCTCCTTGCCTCATTTGCTCCTCCATTGTATCAGCTGTTGTCCTTGTTTCAACTTCTTTTACCTTTGATTGTTGTTGTTGAAGTAGAGCATCACCTTGCAACTTTGCCTCCATTTCCTTTTGTTTCTCCACAGCATCCCTTGCATCAGATTCTCTGGTAGCATCTTCAAACTATTTCCATTTTTCTTCATGTGTAAGAATCTGCTCAACAGTATAATCTAGAGGTACATTTTCTTGCAAGTTCTTCTCTGACAGAGTTTCATCCGAGTTTGTCTCAATTTCTACCAATTCTTCCTCCACTTCTTTTCCTTTAGTAGCTTTAGCCATGGCATAAAGTGCTCCTTGAACTTCTTTACTTTTCTTTCTTGTGAGTGGGGCTTGTGCAGATGACTCACCCAATGCGGGTGTAGGAATAGCATATTCAATTAGAACATCTCCCTCGGGTGTCTCTTCTTCTTCTTCAACTACCTCCAACTCTGTTTCTTCAACATCAGGAGGAAAGAATTCTAATGGTTCCTTGGAAGGTGCCTTTCTTTTAATCCTCTTATACCCTTTACCTTTCTTGAGGATTGGTCCCTGAGGAGCTTGAGTTCTCATCATCAACCATTGCACACTTCTATCCAAGACTGTTCTTCCCAGTTTCTTAATATCAATAGTTTCTTCCTCATTCCAGTCTATTGGATCTAAGTTTTTGGTAACAATATTCAAAGCTTCATATGAGGGATCTAATACAATTCCATCACCCACCAAAGTGTCAGGAATATTATCTTAAATACCCAGCTCTACCATAAGTGAGACTGGTAACCTCTCATAATTCTTCTTCCTTAAGTCATATTCATCCTGCCTATCACACCAAAAATCCTCCAACAAATTAAAATGTTTGGTAAACACTGAAGGTAATAAAGCATACATCTTCTTCTTTGGATCAAAATACTTACGAGTTGTATACAATCACAATTTTAAATGTATCAACTAATTACAAACCACCTTAGCTGCTGTCAAGTGTTGACAGCCATATTCCCCCAGTGTCATAGGAAACTTATGGCATCCTGTCTTGTGCTTCATCCCAAATCTAGCATTAACTCCAATGGCTTGATATACAAATTCCATAAGCACTATTCTATTACTGCAGCATCTTGGAAGTAAATGGGGATGACCTTCAAACACAAACAATCTGAAGTATGTAAATTTGGGGTATTAGATGTACCAACTTCCCCATTCAGAAATGAATGCCATAGCTTCTTGGCTTAACCTGTATCCTGCATCTCCACTCAACTGGTTGATAACCACATATAAAAAGGCATCATTGACTCTCCTGAAGTGAGTCTTAGCAACCTGAAGGGATAATTGATCATAGTGTTCCCACACCTTCCTCTGTCCATCCAAGACTCCCATTATACCTACTCTATTTAATCCTAGGAAAATCCCCATTCTTGCCACAGCATAGACCACATATGAAGTCATGAAGAAAGACTTGGTCTATCTGACCCTTGTGAGTTGATCATGTATGGCATCAGAAACAATCATTGACCAATCAAATTGATAATCCCCCTAAAAGATCACTTGAATAAAATGAAACATCCATTCCTTGAAATGGAAGGCATCCCTCTTCCCAAACACTCTGGACAGCATCAATATCAAATCAGATATCTCCTTCTTGAAGTCTGCCCTCTTTGGCTGGTCTGCCAGTTTGGTTAAAGACTTCTTCTCGGTGCTTAACCATCTTTTGTTTAAATGAGACTCATTGGAGTCTTTATGCTTATTGTATTTCTCCAATGCCTCAGCCTCAGATAACTGCACTAAATTCTTGGGATCAGGAACATTGAATATGCTATAGAACATCTGTGGAGTAAGATCTATAATCACATTATTCTGTGAATCCATGCATAATCTTATAGCTGGATTATAAGTACTGGCCACTGTACATATCAACTCCGGACACTGAACTGATAAAGGAAACACAGTGATATGTCCAAGACCGGAGTGAACAATCCTTTGAGTTCTCCTTGTCAAGTTTTCCCTTTCTGCAAAGGTCTCTTCATGTAATTCTTCAAAACTATACTGGCCCAGATTAGTATCTGTGATATCTGACCAGTCTAATTCCACCTTTCTCACCTTCACCACTGGATTCCTATGATCATACCTTAATGTATAAGGTAACTGTTCTGGTTTCACCTTCTTAATTTTCGGTGTTGTCTTTGACGTTCCTAACATCTCTCAAATCTCCTGCAAGCAAACCTCTAATTAGACCTTCAAATAAATCATTACAAAACATGTTTTAAAAACATACCTATTACATATACATCAGAGTCGGAACCAGACAGAAGCTCAAAACAAGCGCTTTTACAAAATTGGCGGAATCGGAGCAAAAACCGATATAGGAACTTCACCTAGTAACAAACAGGCTTGGAGTCAGAGTCGGGGAAGTTATCGGAACCGGGATCGGGAAAAAGGGATTTGGTTTTTCTTCGAACTCTCTTCTTTTCATATTCTATTTCCATTCCGCCTCCGCCTTCGATTTAGTTATCATTGCTTCGACAAAAGGCTCCCCACTATATGCGGAGCCGGACACGGGATGAAAACGGAACTGATAGCCTTTACAAATAAAATTCTTAAGTTCAAGATCAGTTCCGATCCCGCCTCCGCTAATTATCACATACTTCAAGAAAACCTTTTAGAACTCGGAATCGAAAACGAGATAACCATGGAATTGATAACTTTGGTAAAAACAAAACTCTTATGCCCATACCCATTCTAATCCCGCCTCCGCCTATGCTAATCATGACATCATCAAATTTATTCATTTTCGTCATAACTTCATGATTAAACCTAAGTCGCCATAAAATGGCAAAGCAGCTTAAAAACTCTACCCTCATATGACCGTGGGGAACAATTGTATTTTAGAGCCCTTTATTTAAATCTTATTTAAAGTAATTGCAGAGACTGACGAAACCCTAATCTAACAAACTTAATAAAACTAGGGCATGGGTTTTAAAACCCTGCCATTCTACCAATTGACGAAACCCTAAATTAAATAATAAATCTAATCTACCTTAACTCACTGTAAAATCTCTAACCTACCTCACTGTAAATTCTTAATCTAACTCACGCCATAAGAAACTTTTAAGCTAATCTAAATCTACTGCAAATCGAAAACGACACGACGCCATCACGATTAAGACGTGAAAGCGACAATGCCCAAAAATAGAAAGAAAATGACACTATAAAACAAGACAACAAAGATTAAAGCAAAACAAAACAAGTCGAAACAAGAACCTGCTTATTCAATCACATCGATGATCATAAAATTGCTTTAAAACACAATGATTGAACACGCGAATAGATACAAAGCAAAACGCAACCAGGAAATAAACAACAAACAACAAAGATAAAAGACCTACCTCAAACGTAAATAAAGCCACACTAACTTTCTGAATCAATTTGCACACAATATCCCTTCTCTATCTCGATCAATATTCTCAAACAAACTTTGCTATTGCTCTTCACGCTCTCAGACTTGTAATAATCACAATAATGATCGGCTTTAACCCTTAATAAAGAAAAATATGTGAATTTCTACCTACATCGGCAACCACCATTAATGCATTAAAATGCAGTAAAGGCGGAGTCGGAACTATAAGAGAACAAACACTGGTTTGTAGTGCAACTTCAGTCAAAAAGTCAATGACAAAAATTGGCGGGGTCGGAACCAAAATGGAAATAGGATCTTAAAATCATAAAATTTCCAAACCTTATCCCCATTCCGACTCCGCGTCCGACAACTAAAAACAAAACAAAAACAAAAACAAAAAGTTAAGTAAAAGACCAACCTAATAAAACAAAACACAAAAACCGAGACAAACAAATACTAAAAAGGGAGCGGAGGCGGGATCGGAATTAAATTTGATTTTGCAAATTTTGATAACAACCATCCCATTTCCCACTCCGGCCCCGCTTCCGCCAAAGAGCAAAAACAAAGGCAAAGAAAAGACTGTCGGGATAGAACCAAAAAAAAACAAGCCTCGAAAGAACTTTCAGAACCCGATTCATCTCCGGTTCCGGCTCCGACAGAGAAATCAAAGAAAAACAAAGTATTGGCAAAACTAGACTCCAAACTTTGTTCCAAAAACAACTAAGTACAAAAAACACAAAGGGGGACCCATTTTGACCAAGGCAAAAGATGGGGTGGTTATGCAAAGCATAACAAATGGCAACTCGGCTGGGAAAATGGTTTACCTATTTTCAAAATACCCAAAGAAAATTTTAGTCACCCAAAAACTACTTGGCTTATAAACACCTTACCTTGAATGAGATCAGATATTTGTTGAATAATCCTAAGTTTGAATCTCAGATGTTATGTGCTCATAAGTTATTTCTGAATCTGAGTGTGTGCCTATGTTGTGCATCATTCTTTGTAGCTACTTTCTCTGCTTGTAAACAACTATACCTAAGTTTCAAGCTACATAAGTTGAGTCCTTTAACCATCGTGTAGTAAAATCCTGGGTATTGCTCCGCTATCAGACAGGCATCCATAGCCCCGACGGAGATACCTCTAATCCTCTCAAAGCATTTCTCTACTGCCAAACAGGCGTCCATAGCCCCGATAGAGATACTTGGTTACCCACTTGATATTGAGCTTGCCTTTCTTTCTCTTTTTTTTCCTTTATCTTTTTTTTTTTGATAGAAATTCTTTTATGCATCTCTCAATACTCAGATTCAATGAATCTAAAATGTGGGTTGAGTACTACAATGGATTTCATGATAGTTTTGGAATCTGATTTTTCACTTGAAACATAGAAAGAGTCATTCTAAAACAAATAGGTAACTACTCATGCAGATGTCTTTCTAATTTGGTGACAGATCTTTGATCACAATTCATGAGATATTCACATTTACATCTTCTGTCCTTAATAATTTTTCCAACCCAATCTAGAATGATCATAAAACATAAGTTTTAGAATGAAATCCTTTTCAGTAATTATAATGAGAATACCTAAACCAATTTCTCTCCTAGTACCAATAGTATACTTTGAATAACAACCCCCTAACTTGAGATGAGCAAAACAAGAATCCCCAACGAAATAAGACAAAACAAAACCAAACAAACAAAAACAAAGAAACAAAACAAAACAAAACAAGCAAAAACTAAAACTAAAACCTAAAAACTAAACTTAATTACATATGATACAATATAGTACATTTCTTTTCAAAAAACAACAGACTTTCTATGCACCAAAATAGTGCTTGAGAAACTGACCATTAACTGGTAATGGAAAAGTCTCTCCTGTTAGGGTACTCAAACGAAAGGCATTCTCCCCTAAGATTTCAGCTATTTGGTAGGGACCTAACCAAAGTCTATCAAATTTTTTATGATCTCCCTTCCTTTCTCTAGCCTTATCCCATAATAGCACAAGGTCTGATATTCTAAAAGCTTTCACTTTGGCTCTTTTGTCAAACCAGCGCTTGACAACAGCCTGATATTTAGAGAATTGCTGCAAAGCAACATCTCTTTGTTCTTCCATGTTCAATAAGTTAAGTAGTCTTGCCTCAATCCTATCATCCCTATTATAAAACTCCTACATAAATTTCAGAATAGGTATTTGTAAATGTATGGGGAAGATTGGATCCTGGCCATAAACTAGCTTAAAGGGTGAATTACCTAGGGCTGCTTTAGTTTTGGTTCGATCTGCCCATAAGGCAAATCTCAACTGGGTATGCCAGTCCCTAGGGTTACTTTCTAGCAACTTTTTTATTACTTCCAATAAATTCTTATTTGTGGACTCAGCCACTCCATTCCCCTGAGGGTAATAATTGGAAGAATATTTTAATACAATCTTATGATCATAAGCCCATGAAATAAATTCAGCAGAGGAAAAAGCAGGGCCATTATCACATACCAGAGCGAATGGAACTCCAAACCTGGTTGTGATGTTCTCTATCAGAAACTTAATAACCACCTTCGTGGTGCTATTTTTGCAAGGCAAAGCCTCCATCCAACGCATGCAATAATCCATCGCAGTTAAGATGAATCTGTGACCTGCAGAAGAATTTGGATTAATCACCCCTACAAAATCAAGTGCCCATTGGGCAAATGGCCTTACCTCATAAACTGGTTGTAGAGGCATCGCAGGATTTCTTTCTCTTGATACATAAGTTTGACATACATTACAAGTCCTATAATATTGATACGCATCCCTAAATACATAAGGCTAATAATAACCTGACCTTAAAATCTAATGAGCCAACGCATCAGCAGATCCATGTCCTGTTCCATGCCTACCATGAAATTCACTTATAGCATGTTTAGCTTCTTGCTGATCCAGACAACGCAAGTAGATTCCTTGGAAATTCTTCCTATAGTTTGATCCTCCTTTAAGCATATAATGGGCGCTTTTCATCCTTAGTGCTCTTCTTTGAGTTGCATTCATCCCTTCTGGACACTTGTTGTTGAGGAGGAAAAAAACTAAGTCTGTATACCAGGGATCTTTGTGAATGACTGAACAGTGTATTGTTGACAAGTTATACTTCTGTCCACTTACCCATTGCCTTTGACAAACCTTGACCTCTTACAAGCTTCATTGGGTGAATCTCCAAGTCAAATTCTTGTAAAATGGCCATCCATTTCCCTCTTCTTTCTCCTAGCTCACTTTGCATCAGGAGGGACTTTACGGCTAGATCTGGGACTATAGCCATCACTTGACTTCGAATTATGTAGTGTCTGAATTTTTTCACTGTTCGCACCAATGCAAAAGCCTATCTTTCTATTGATGAATATCTTACCTTTGCATTCTTAAAGGGAGAGCTCATAAAAGCAATAGGCCTCTCTTCATTCTCTTCCCTTCTTTGTGTCAAGACTGTTGCACATGAATGTTCAAAAGCAAAAAAATAGATGTAAAAGGGTTTTAGATAATCTGGGCTTGTTAAAACAAGTGCCTCAGATATAGCTTGTTTAATCTGCATGAAAGTAGATTTAGCCTCTTCACTCCATTCAATCTTTGCATCCTTCTTCATCATTTCATTAAGCGGTTTAACAATTTCTGCAAACCCTGTTATAAACTTCCTGACAAAATTAACCCTTCCAAAGAAAGATCTCATCTCCTTCTTACTTCCTAGCCTTGTCAACTTCAAAATGGCTTCTACTTGATCAGGATCTATGGAAATTCCCTCCTTTGATATAATGTGACCCAAAAGTTTCCCTTCAGAAACTCCAAATACACATTTCTTTGGATTGAGAGAAACACCATAACTGATACATTTCTTCAGTACTTTCTCTAAATCAGCAGCATGATCTTCTCTACTCTTAGAGAAGATGGTCAGATCATTAACATAGATGATTATACACTTTCCTATTAGATCTTTAAATGCTACATCCATCACTCTTTGAAAAGTAGCACTAGCATTAATCAGACCGAATGGCATCCTCCTGTAGGCAAATGTGCCCCACTTTGTAGTGAAAGCAGTCTTCATCCTATCCTCATGACTTACCAGTACTTGATTATATCCTGAATATCCATCCAAGAAAGACATCATTCCAAATCCATTAACCTTTTGCAATACTTCATCAAGAGAAGGTAATGGATAATTGTCCTTCTCAGAGGCTTTGTTTAAATTTCTGAAATCCACACATAACCTGATTTCCCTATTCTTCTTCCTCACAAGAACTAGATTAGCCACCTAGGTAGAGTGTCTAACTATAAAAATTATTCTTGCAGCCAAAAGCTTTTGTACTTCTCTCTGGATCAGAGGCTCGATTAATGCATTGACTGGGCATTGTTTTTGGCGAAACGGATTGGCTTCTGGCTTAAGAGGAATCGTATGTGTGATGACAGATGTATCAAAAGTCTTCAAATCATCGTAGCTCCAAGCAATTGCTTCAATATTTTTCTTTAAAACTTTGATTATCCCATCCTTTACTTCCTGAGGACAAGTCTTTCCTATAAGAACATTCCTTTCTACCCCTAAGTGAGTCAAATTAATGGATTCATACTTGCCTCCCTCACTCTCTGTAGGCATTCTCTGATAAGCTCGTGGATCTGAATCAAATATCCTCTCCAATGCTATCATCCCTTTTGGAATGTTATTAATCTTTAAATCCATTATCCCTTTTGGATTGTCACTTTCTGTATTGTCATTTCTCGGATTCCAATCTCCTTGATCCCTGTCAACATCATCAATTATCTGTCCTTGAAATACATCAGAACTCTCCAAAAAGGCTAAAATATGTTGGTCATCATTAAACACTTGGAAGTGTCTAACATTGTCAGGAATTATAGGAACTGAAATCAATTCCACAGAAAACCTTTTCAGATCTAAATCCTGCATGGGCTCTAACATACTTGTTGCAATGGCAAGAGCATCTTCTATTTGATTTGCTTCCCTTGGAATAAGAGTAATCCCAAAGGCATCAAAATCTTCTATTAAATTCCAGACCCTATTCCTATAAGCAGCCAATCTTTTATTATGGCAAGTGTATTGACTACGTACCTATTTCACAATTACCTCAGAGTCTCCCATCACTGTAAGAGCAGTTACCTTCTTCTTATGAGCAAACATAAGTCCTCTTGCAAGTGCCTCATATTCAGCCACATTGTTAGTGCAACCAAACTACAATCTGTAAGAAGCAAAATAAGTTTTCCCTTTCGGGTTACTTAATTCAATTCCAGTTCCACTTCCTAGTTTAGATTTAGAACCATCAAATTTAAGAGTCCATAACTGGTCTTTAACTGGCAGCTCTTTCCTTTTAGAAACTACAGGGATTTTGTCACTTGTGACATGTGGCGGCTCAAACTTTTGCTGTTTATCAGAATTCGTGTTGAGAAGAAGCTCATTTAACGATTTTCCTAGTTCCTTAATTTGTTCAACAACTACCTCCAGAGCAATTTCTTGGGCTGAGTCAGGACCTAATTCATCTTCTATTAACTCCTTTGGTATTGGCAAAGCATCTAGAATAGGAGTATTAAAATGAAACTAAGATACTTCCACTTCTTTTTTATCTGAAAACCTTAAGACCTGAGTCTATTCTACTGGTAAAGGAACCTCTTCTTGAGAAAGACTAATCCGTGTAAGAATAGTTGCATCCTTAGCTTGGAAAGAGAACTCATTGATGGGAGTCTCAGTTACCTCTTGAGATTCTTGCTTGGGTAAATCTATATGCCTTAGACTATCTATGCATGACTGACATGTCAACTCCGAATGGTTATGATAGTGTATTCTACACCAATTAGGAAGCAATAGATTACTCAAATCAGTTTCTATTCCTAAAACCAGCCTATCTTGTTGCAATTTCCTTATTAGAACTTGTTGGTTGATGTGAATCATCGAATCAGTGTGGTCTAAGGATAATGTATCCTTAGAACTAACTACAGAGAAAGTAAGGACTTCCTCTTGCTTGTAAACACCCATCTCAGTTTCAAAGAATGCTACTTCATTTGGAGTATCATACTCTGTAATCATGTGTTTGAGCCTAGGTTCACTTTCAATTCTTATCTGAGTGGCAACCCCTTTCCAAGGTAACCACATGTGCGAGAAGTCCAGGGACAGATATCCATCTAAGCTTTTCATTAGCTCTCGACTTAAAAGCATCCCATATGTTTCTGGGATGTCAACAACTTGAATATCTATATAGGTCTGGATCTTTGGGTCTGATCCAACCTGCACATGCATGTTCTTCAACTCACCTACAATATTAACTTTAGTTTTATCCAATTGAATCACCTTTTTATTGGTTGGAATAGGACTCAATCCTAACTTTTTACAAATCGAAAAAGGCATGACATTCCCTGATGCTCCAGAATCTAATAAACAATTGTGTAGATTCTTTCCGAAGATCCTCAAACTTAACAAGAAAGGTGGGGTACTGGTCTTACCTTTATACATAGCAGCATTTGTCTCCTTTGCGGGAGTCACTTTACCTTTCCCTTTCAAGCGATCTGTTTCTTCCAAAGCTTTTAATACCACTTCCCTTTGAGCTGGGCACCACTTCATGATATCAAAGAAAGACAGTGATGTCTTCTGCCTTTGCAATTCTGCAACAAAATCAAACTCTGAATCATTCCTAAATTGATATTTAGGAAAAGAAGGTTGATTACCTCTATTCTGAGTATTAGAAGGTCCCTTTGGTGGGGGTGGATTGTTATCTACATTCTGATTTGGTGGAACCATGTTGTTAGGGGGTGCAGATGTAGTGAATGGCCCTTTATTCTGATTCCTCGGAAAGTGACCACCCTTAGATTGGAAGGCTTGAGCATCATAGACATCTTCTTCCCGCTCATTATCCCCTTGCATAGGGAATTGATACTTTTCTTCAATGGTTTCATAAGTCATGGCAATGCTGGCCGGCCCATTGCCTTGATTAGAATTTCCTGCTTGAGGATGGGCATCAGCCTATGCAATTTTCACTATCTTCTCCATTTATGGGCAATTGACCTCAGAATGGGCTGTTGTATCATGCAACCTACACCAATTTGTCATAAAATTTAAGTCAGCAACATTAGCAGTATTTGATCTCTCTTCACCTGCTTGATAATTATGGGGAACTCCTCCATTGTTAGGTCCAGTGTTCCACTGCCTATTGTTGTTGTTGTTGTTATTAAATCTCTGATTGTATCCTCAGTTTTGATTTTGATAATTCTGGTTCAAGGAGTTTTGATTCTGGAAGCTCCTATTGGTGTTCTGATTAGAGTAATTGCCCTGATAGTTGTAACCTCCCTGATTGTTGTAATTCTGGTTTTGATTATTGGGAGGGTTTTGTCTGAGCTGTGCCATGTCATTTGACATCTGAGTGAGAGTCTTTTTGAGAGTCTCTACTTCACTTGTAAGTTGAACAGTTTGATCATTCTGCACATTTTGAACTATGGCTTAGGAATGGACATGGGTTGGTCCTCCCCCTTGTTGCGGTTGATTTTGAGGTTGATGTTGAGGTTGTTGTTGTGGGGACTGATGTGGGGAATCGTGCATGCTATTGCCAAAGAAGGGCACAGTTGGTGGAGCTTGCAACTCAGATACAGGTCCATAATGGGAATAAGACGTCCCTGGGACAGTGTTGTATAATGGTGGATTAGGCATCTGATAATTCATTGGAGAAAAAGATACTCACAACCCTCCAAGTTGTAGATTTGTCTGTTGTTGCAATTTGATAGCCAAATGATAAATCTTAGATAGTGATTCAATCTCATCAGGTTGATAAGTTCTTTGTAAGAACAGACCAATCAAAGGATCAACAGCTCTCAGATATGCCTGTATGGCCATGGCTTCCGGCACTAGGTAAGGCTCTTGTAGCCTACGATACATTATATGGAACCTAGTGTTAAACAAGGGCAACGGTTCATGATGCTCCTTTCTAATAGTGGAAAATTGGTGATATAGTATTGCAGGGTCTACATAAACCCTGAACTAATTAATAAAAGCATTCTATAAATCATTCCAACCCAGAATGGATCCTTGGGGCAGATTTAGATACCAATTATATGCCATATCTCCTAAACAGTAAGGAAATAGTCTACATACCACATCTTGATGAGCAACTTGAGCTCGCGTGCAGGCATCTTTGAATGCTTGTATATGTTCCTCTGCACTTCCTGATTCTCCATGCATGTATTTTGGACAGAACTTCTCTGGTTTCTTTGGTAAATCATGGAATCCACCTGGAATAGTCCCTAATGGGGAGGGATTACCCACAAAATAAGCCATTGGTGGGGTTGGTTGGGCAGGTGGTGGTGATAAAGGTCGAATTGGTGGTGACAAAGGCCTACTTGGTGGTGGTGTGGACGGAATTGGTGGAAATCCTGGTGGAGTAAGCAGTGATGGTAATGTAGGTATTTCTACCCTACGAGCATGAGGTCTTGATCTAACCGGGTTTTCAAGTTCTTCAAATAGTTCACGATTAGTAGATGATTTAAGAACCCTCTCGTATCCCTCTAGCGAAAAAGATCTTCCACGAGCTAGCTTGTCCTTTCAGGCCCTCCTTCTAGCGCCAATTTATGTTGACGGTTAAAATGACACAAACAACATTAAAACAAAATATTTCTACTCTATTTCTCCTGAAAAAGAAAGACTACATGTAGTGGCCTAACTCCCAAGGTCTTGGTAGTTGGTTCTCAACTGTCTGATGTCACTCAATTGGTTCATGCAACTGTAATATTCAAGGGCCCTGTGCTAGTAACAAAGGATTCAAGCTATGACTCTCTTTGTCAAAATACTTCCTGTAAATCAATGGGTTTAAAATAAAAGAAAAAGATAGATCCAGGGGGTAAATCAGTAAGTATGAATTGAATTTATCTAATATCCAGACATATGCTTTTAACAATGAATGTTTTCTTAACCGATCACAAAAACCATAGCATGACACAACCCATAGTATAACTGTACCTTCGTATACATCTTAGGTGCTTAATTCAATTCCTCTATTCACCTATCACAAGTATTTCCAAGATTTCAAAACAACACACATTCATTCATCATTAAAACTATAGATCAACAAACTTCCATAACTTTAATTCAATGACAATTTAACAAGATAATCTTTAAACGTGGTTTCTTCTAATGACTTTCATCACATAAGAAACTATCATGCTTTAGCACAATCACTGGCATTCAAGTGGATTATAACTCATTAACCTTATCAAACAATACAATTCAATGCAAACTCCATATTTCGTAAACCTGCAATTCTATTAACTGTAAACAAGATCTGGTACAATGTATCTCTACAAAAACGCACTATAAAATTTCTATCTCCTAGCACTAGGTAAGCCAATCCAATTCTCAATTAGCTCCCCCCTTACAATGTAATACCCATCTAGTATTTATAGAATACAAAAAGAAGTTCGAACTTTACTTCTATCTTAGGCTTTCCACCTTTTTAGGAACAATCAACTTTCTTCGAAACTCATATCAACTTTGACCTTGAGTTCTTACATTATACATTCAGTTTGATCTAACAATAGAAGAAAAGAAGATCATGCGTCCTTAAGACTGTCAGTGCCGCATGCATGCAACATGCAAGGAAGAAGATCATCATGCGTCATGCATGGAAGAAGAATATCATGCATGCAAGATTTTATGCATGTGAAGCAGGATCCGCTATGAACTCATCATAACTGGTGAAGACTTGTTGTAGCATATCCATATCTGGCCCATCAATCCAGTCATCTTCAAATTTGATGCGATCCAACCCAACTGCAACAAATTCTTTCATGCTTTTTACCTTGACCAACTCTCTCCCTGCAGCTTTTATTTCTTCCTTGACTTCTACAAGCCGATCTATCACTAAGTCTTCTCCATCATCTTTCTCCTGCATGAGTCCTTGGAATCTTTCATTCCATTTCTCTCTAACTTGACTTAACGCCATGCCATCTTTAGTCATTACATTCACATCTACTATTATAGCCATAACCGCTTCCAATTCCTCCAACTGCTCAGTTAAATTATTAACTGCTTCCTGAATTTCATCCTTATGCTTGCTCAAAAAGCCAGTCCTAAACTTAAGGATACGAGAAGTCTTTTCTACAAAAATTTTATTATCATCTTCAAGTATAGATTCTTCTAGAAGAGTAGTTAGAGGCAATGTATTTATCTTCTCTAACTTTTTCCTATACTCTTTGTACTCTTCTTCTAACTTCTCGGATGCCTCAATATATTGATGCATCTCTTTTATTACTCCTTCCTCCTCCTTATAAGTTTCAAATCCTTTTTCCAAAACCTCACCTACCTCCCGGTTCACTTTGTCTATCCATTTGTCAACCATCTCCGCCTTACCTCTAACCTGCACCAAATCATCAACCTCCTTTTTGCTTAGCAAAATAGGAGTCTCAATTGCTGCAACCTGTTGTGACCTTGGAGAGGAGACACTCTTCAAGAATGAATGTAATTGATCCAATTGAGCCTTAAGCTCATCTTTCTTTTGTTTGTCCTTAATCATCCTTGATTTTTTCGTTGAAGCCACCACATCAATCAGATTCATTTATTGATTTCTAGTGGGTCTTCCCAAGTTAACCGTACTCAATTGATAGTCTGTGAGCTGCATATCCCCTACCTCCTTTTCAATCATAGGCACGGCACATTCAGCAACTATCTCCCCTTTATCTGTGAGTCTGGTAGAATGCAAAATTTTAGCCCTCTTCTTAGGCCTTTCCTATTCCATCTCCTTCATCATGTCCTCCCAATTAAGAGGTTGAGGAGGTGTTCTAGCTCTCTTCTGCAAATCTAATTTCAACCATGTAGGAGCACTAGGAGTCATCATTATGGAAGAGGAAGCAGCAATGGTAGAGGATGGTTGAATATCTACCTCAGGTTGAGAATCAACCTTTGCCTTTTCTTGTTGCTCCTGCCGCACATGCATCTGCACCAACTTCTCTGCCTCTTCTCTATCTCTTTGTTCCTTCTCTACCTTTTCTTTCTCTAAGGCTTCTCTTTCCAACCGTTCTACCTCTAAAGCTTTAAGTCTTGCAACTTCGGCCTCTTCTTCTTTTTGCTTCCTTTCAGTTTCCTCCTTTTCTATCCTTTCCATTTCCAAGGCTATGAGTTTCTCTATCTTTTCCCTTTCTTTCTCAGCTTGCTGTTACTTTACTAGCTCTTCAGCCTCTTTTTCTTTTCTTAGAGCTTCAGCTTCTTGTTCTTTCTGTCGAGCCTCCTCTACAAGCTTCAATCTAGCAACCAGGGCTTACTTTTCTCTTCGGTTTCTTGCTTTCTCCTCCTCGAGATCATGGATCTTCTGTATCAGTTCTAGCTTGTCATTTTCTACCTTGACCTTGATCTCATGCTCTCCTTGCCTCATTTGCTCCTCCATTGTATCAGCTGTTGTCCTTGTTTCAACTTCTTTTACCTTTGATTGTTGTTGTTGAAGTAGAGCATCAGCTTGCAACTTTGCCTCCATTTCCTTTTGTTTCTCCACAGCAGCCCTTGCATCAGATTCTCTGGTAGCATCTTCAAACTGTTTCCATTGTTCTTCATGTGTAAGAATCTGCTCAACAGTATAATCTAGAGGTACATTTTCTTGCAAGTTCTTCTCTGACAGAGTTTCATCCGAGTCTGTCTCAATTTCTACCAATTCTTCTTCCACTTCTTTTCCTTTAGTAGCTTTAGCCATGGCATAAAGTGCTCCTTGAACTTCTTTACTTTTATTTCTTGTGAGTGGGGCTTGTGCAGATGACTCACCCAATGCGGGTGTAGGAACAGCAGATTCAATTGGAACATCTCCCTCCGGTGTCTCTTCTTCTTCTTCAACTACCTCCAACTCTATTTCTTCAACATCAGGAGGAAAGAATTCTAATTGTTCCTTGGAAGGTGCCTTAGTTTTAATCCTCTTATACCCTTTACCTTTCTTGAGGATTGGTCCCTGAGGAGCTTGAGTTCTCATCATCAACCATTGCACACTTCTATCCAAGACTGTTCTTCCTAGTTTCTTAATATCAATAGTTTCTTCCTTATTCCAATCTATTGGATCTATGTTTTTGGTGCCAATCTTTAAAGCTTCATATGAGGAATCTAATACAATTCCATCATCCACCAAAGTGTCAGGAATATTATCTTTAATACACAGCTCTACCATAAGTGAGACTGGTAACCTCTCATAATTCTTCTTCCTTAAGTCATATTCATCCTGCCTATCACACCAAAAATCCTCCAACAAATTAAAATGTCTCGTAAACACTGAAGGTAATAAAGCATACATCTTCTTCTTTGGATCAAAATACTTACGAGCTGTATACAATCCCAATTTTAATTGTATCAACTCATTACAAACCACCTTAGCTACTTTCAAGTGTTGACAGCCATATTCCCCCAGTGTCATAGGAAACTTATGGCATCCTGTCTTGTGCTTCATCCCAAATCTAGCATTAACTCCAATGGCTTGATATACAAATTCCATAAGCACTATTCTATTACTGCAGCATCTTGGAAGTAAATGGGGATGACCTTCAAACCCAAACAATCTGAAGTATGTAAATTTGGGGTATTGGATGTACCAACTTCCCCATTCAGAAATGAATGCCATAGCTTCTTGGCTTAACCTGTATCCTGCATCTCCACTCAACTGGTTGATAACCACATATAAACAGGCATCATTGACTCTCCTGAAGTGAGTCTCAGCAGCCTGAAGGGATAATTGATCATAGTGTTCCCACACCTTCCTCTGTCCATCCAAAACTCCCATTATACCTACTCTATTTAATCCTAGGAAAATCCCCATTCTTGCCACAGCATAGACCACATATGAAGTCATGAAGAAAGGCTTGGTCTGTCTGACCCTTGTGAGTTGATCATGTATGGCATCAGAAACAATCATTGACCAATCAAATTGATAATCCCCCTAAAAGATCACTTGAATAAAATGAAACATCCATTCCTTGAAATGGAAGGCATCCCTCTTCCCAAACACTCTGGACAGCATCAATATCAAATCAGATATCTCCTTCTTGAAGTCTGCCCTCTTTGGCTGGTCTGCCAGTTTGCTTAAAGACTTCTTCTCGGTGCTTAACCATCTTTTGTTTAAATGAGACTCATTGGAGTCTTTATGCTTACTGTATTTCTCCAATGCCTCATCCTCAGTTAACTGCACTAAATTCTTGGGATCAGGAACATTGAATATGCTATGGAACATTTGCAGAGTAAGATCTATAATCACATTATTTTGTGAATCCATGCATAATCTTGTAGCTGGATTATAAGTACTGGCCACTGTACATATCAACTCCGGACACTGAACTGATAAAGGAAACACAGTGATATGTGCAAGACCGGAGTCAACAATCCTTTGAGTTCTCCCTGTCAAGTTTGCCCTTTCTGTAAAGGTCTCTTCATGTAATTCTTCAAAACTATACTGGCCCTAGTATCTGTGATATCTGACCAGTCTGATTCCACCTTGCTCACCTTCACCACCGGATTCCTATGATCATACCTTAATGTATAAGGTAACTGTTCTGGTTTCAGCTTCTTAATTTTTGGTGTTGTCTTTGACGTTCCAGCCGGTTGATTCCTCCGAACAGCCTCTCCTGACATTCCTAACATCTCTCAAATCTCCTGCAAGCAAACCTCTAATTAGACCTTCAAATAAATCATTACAAAACATGTTTTAAAAACATACCTGTTACATATACATCGGAGGCGGAACCAGACAGAAGCTCAAAACAAGCGCTTTTACAAAACTGGCGGACTCAGAGCAAAAACCGATATAGGAACTTCACCTAGTAACAAACGGGCTCGGAGTCGGAGTCGGGGAAGTTATCGGAACCGGGATCGGGAAAAAGGGATTTGGTTTTTCTTCGAACTCTTTTCTTTTCATATTCTATTTCCATTCCGCCTCTGCCTCAGATTTAGTTATCATTACTTCGACAAAAGACTCCCCACTATATGCGGAGCCGGACACGGGATGAAAACGAAACTGATAGCCTTTACAAACAAAATTCTTAAGTTCAAGATCAGTTCCGATCCCGCCTCCGCTAATTATCACATACTTCAAGAAAACCTTTTAGAACTCGGAATCGAAAACGAGATAACCATGGAATTGATAACTTTGGTAAAAACAAAACTCTTATGCCCATACCCATTCTAATCCCGCCTCCGCCTATGCTAATCATGACATCATCAAATTTATTCATTTTCGTCATAACTTCATGATTAAACCTAAGTCGCCATAAAATGGCAAAGGAGCTTAAAAACTCTACCCTCATATGACCGTGGGGAACAATTGTATTTTAGAGCCCTTTATTTAAATCTTATTTAAAGTAATTGCAGAGACCGACGAAACCCTAATCTAACAAACTTAATAAAACTAGGGCATGGGTTTTAAAACCCTGCCATTCTACCAATTGACGAAACCCTAAATTAAATAATAAATCTAATCTACCTTAACTCACTGTAAAATCTCTAACCTACCTCACTGTAAATTCTTAATCTAACTCACGCCATAAGAAACCTTTAATCTAATCTAAATCTAGTGCAAATCGAAAACGACACGACGCCATCACGATTAAGATGTGAAAGCGACAATGCCCAAAAATAGAAAGAAAACAACACTATAAAACAAGACAACAAAGATTAAAGCAAAACAAAACAAGTCGAAACAAGAACCTGCTCATTCAATCACATCGATGATCATAAAATTGCTTTAAAACACAATGATTGAACACGCAAGCAGATACAAAGCAAAACACAACCAAGAAATAAACAACAAACAACAAAGATAAAAGACCTACCTCAAACGCAAACAAAGCCACGCTAACTTTCTGAATCAATTTGCACACAATATCTCTTCTCTATCTCGATCAATTTGCTCAAACAAACTCTGCTATTGCTCTTCGCGCTCTCAGACTTGTAATAATCACAATAATGATCGGCTTTAACCCTTAATAAAGAAAAATATGTGAATTTCTACCTACATCGGCAACCACCATTAATGCATGAAAACGCAGTAAAGGCAGAGTCGGAACTATAAGAGAACAAACACTGGTCTGTAGTGCAACTTCAGTCAAAAAGTCAACAACAAAAATTGGCGGGGTCGGAACCAAAATGGAAATAGGATCTTAAAATCATAAAATTTCCAAACCTTATCCCCATTCCGACTCCGCGTCCGACAACTAAAAACAAAACAAAAACAAAAAGTTAAGTAAAAGACCAACCTAATAAAACAAAACACAAAAACCGAGACAAACAAATACTAAAAAGGGAGCGGAGGCGGGATCGGAATTAAATTTGATTTTGCAAATTTTGATAACAACCATCCCAATTCCCACTCCAGCTCCGCTTCCACCAAAGAGCAAAAACAAAGGCAAAGAAAAGACTGTCGGGATAGAACCAAAAAAAAAAAAGCCTCGAAAGAACTTTCAGAACCCGATTCATCTCTGGTTCCAGCTCCGACAGAGAAATCAAAGAAAAACAAAGTATTGGCAAAACTAGACTCCAAACTTTGTTCCAAAAACAACTAAGTACAAAAAACACAAAGGGGGACCCATTTTGACCAAGGCAAAAGATGGGGTGGTTATGCATAGCATAACAAGAAGGTAATGATTTTTTTCTAAGCATTCATATTGTCTTCTCTCTAGTCCAAACTTAGCCACAAAGCAGGACATTCATGAAAAGCAAGGAGAGAGTGAAGTAGCCACCAGTGGAAGTTCAAAGTTTGTTTGTTCTAATGGTTGTCTAATCAGATATTTAGCCAATTTGGAGGCCACTGAAGTACCAGAGGTCATGCTTGCACCCAAGCATGAGGATTCAATCAAAGAAAAATATGATTTTGGAGTTGCAGTTGAAAGTGATCAATTTCAGCTCACTTCTCTAGTCCAGGACATCAATAGACATGATCAAAATCAAGGTCTAAGTGAGTTTATTCGCATCTTTCATGAAATGTTGCAACAATCTATTGAATATTTGCATGTGTTTTATTCTCTTTCAGCAATACATAATCATGTAATGCATCAGTTGTTGATAAGAAAGGGGTGTTATTTTGCAAAGACAGTCAATGGTTTTGTTTGACTAGCTTCTTTGTTTGTTAGGGTACGTTAGAATAGGTTTCTAGATGCATGTTTTCAATTTTCCTAAGTGTTGTTCAACACATTTAAGTAGTTTTCCTTCTACAATTTTGTTTTCAATAAGTCTCCAAGGTGTCATGAAATTTTTAGTTGAGTTATAGCATTGAACAGATTTTTTTTCAAGTCTGGTTTAGTTTTGAGTTTGTGTCCAATGGATAAGCCTAGGCTACTGGTCTGATGTTTAGCAAGCAAACATATAGCAAATGTCACCAAAATTGTTACCTAATTTCGCTAATAGCTCAATCAGGTAGGGTTGTTGTGATTTACAAATGAAAAGAAGGTACATTTTATTTCTGCTATATAACATTCATGTGAATAAAGAAAACCAGAAGATTGCATTACTAGATTGCATTTATGAAAATGCATATAATATAGGAAATATTGGAATGATCTTTTCAAGAAAAGTAATCTTTATTGATAATGTAAATGTATAAGGTCTCACACAATCCGTAAGACTAACTATTTTAGTGCAAATGAAAAAAAACATTATACATTTATAGAAAATAAATGCACATATAAGGAAGGGTGACCCTTCATTGCCTGAATGATGAGTCCTAGTCCTGGTCGAGTTGTCTTGTATCAACTTCAGTCTTTCGCTTATCCTATATCCAGTTGTTTCTCCTAGTTCCTTGCATCTGTGAGAAAAGTGATGTTAGAGAAATGAAGGATCACCAGTCAAAATATGGCATACATCTATAAGCATATAATTTGATCCTCATGTGCATAAAAATAGCCAAACATATCATAGATGTCCAGGAAAATAATAGATTTATCAAACACACCTATCATGTGCTTGGTTTTATCTAACATGTTTGCTTCTTGTGCAGGAATAGGCGAAATCCTTGTTACTATTTTATTTCATTTCATTACAGAATGTGGGGTAAAATGTGGCTCCCACAAGGGTTGAGCCCAATGTGTTATCATTTAGTGTTGACAAGATAAGCTTGCAATGTCTTTCATGACATTGGGAAGCAATTAAGAATGAATTCATCATTTATAGAAGTGAAGAGGTTTAAGCCACTTGTATTAATAATAAATTGATGCTCAATGGATTCACAATGTCCTAAAAGCCTGAACAAGGGTACTCAATAATTACAATGAATAATGCTCATACAAGAGGTCCAAGTGAAATATTTGAAATATGTAATTTGTTTTGTGCATGAGTCACTCATGATCTTTTTCATTTTTGAACATCTCAATGTGTTGTTACTATTTATGTGAATAAGAACTGAAGGCATTTGTATTTAAAGGTAACATGAAGTACAATAGCATGTAAATGAAAGTGTTACAAGATTTGGAAAGATTATGAAATAGTAATACATAATGCTTTTTGTACAAGACAGTGAGATCCAAAGTCAGTATCTTCATAAAGCAAAACCATGAGCAGCAATATGGTATGATAAACACAACACAATGGCCATGAGCCTTGTAGAATGACATGATCAACAATTACACTGCACTGATGATCAGCTCAAGACCATGTAGAACTAGCATGCAAATCAAAGGTAGTAGCAATATGAAGCAAGTGGATTCTCAGGAACAAAGGTATAATGCATAAAGGTTTCAATACCCATGTCCTTTCTAGGTGCAAAGGGTCTGAAAGGAACAGTAGGTGAAGGACTATCATTTCAGTGTTAACACTCATGTGTAACACTCTATTTAAGGACATCCCTTAATTCCATTGAAGGATTTGTTATTTCATTGAAACTCATACCAAGCTAGCATAAATAATTGGGATATGATGCATTCTAATGTTCAAAGTATTGTGCATGAGTTAATGTGACAGTTATCAATCAAAGTTTTGATGAGCAGATCACAGTTACACATCTACAACACCAAGTCATTGGAAAAAACCAAGTGACAACAATAGGTCACCTTATAATCTATTGAGGGATGTAGGGATATGAGTATTAACAAAACAACATGACAGTCATATGTTAAGCTTATGGCAGTCCTATGTTTTATTTTTAAGAGACAAATTGCTCTCACCATTGGACAGTTGGGTATCGATACTTGTGTTAGGACAGTGCTATGAGTGGAAGCTTAATTATAAACATGAGCATCTATCAAATCATGACAGTGAATGAGGAATGTTAGTGGGTTTTCAAAAGGTGTGCCAAGGTTTTGGGTAAAATACCAATGATTATGTGTAAAGCAGGTAGGATATAAAAGATATGCATAGCCAACAAAAGCATGAAGAGGAAACCTTTAAGTGAAGCATTATGGAATGAAGGGGAGTTGTTGGATATAGTCACTTGAGTAACTCTTTTGTACTCAATTCTTCTTTATGTAATTTCTCGAGTTAGTGATTTTGACAGTCGTTACACAGATTTGAGCATGTTTTTGTAACTCTTTTGGGATATGAAATACAAAAAAAACCTTGGATACTACTGATTATGAATTTTTTCCTCCTTATTCTTGCAGTTTTGTGTATTATTAAGTGATTGATCAAGTAATTTGTGAGGTATTTTATTTCCTTGTTACTTTGTCTCATGTTTTATACCTTTTATATAAAAGTATGTTTATGCGGGTTGCAAACTGTCTTAAAGTTGCATGTGGATTTCTAATTTTGAGGTTATCTTCCTTTTAAAAGGTTAATGCATTCAGGCCTCTTTGTGAAATATTTATGCAAAGGCATGCAGAGTTAAGTTGTGCAATTTTAGTTTTTGTCATTTGTAACCAAGTGTACACAAATCTGAGTTTTCATAGTCCTTGTCAATTTGGTGTATCACCCCTTTGTTTTATTTTTCCAGTCTTCATTTTAAGCATTCATTTTTCCTTTTCCTCTGCAATTCAGTAGTTTTTTAGGTGATAACCAATTAGGAGCCAGCCTTATTTGGAGATTCACTCCAAATTTTAGGTGACCCACAGCCTAGGAGTGATTCCATGTTTCTCTAGAGTGCTAGGTTTTGCAACTTAGCTAGGGTGCAACTTTAGAAGATAACAGTAGCTAGGAATACAAAAAAAATGAAATAAAATCATCTTCAAAAAATTTTAAACCTACATAATCATCTGATACATTTTTTTCTTTCTTATTCCCATTGTCGTCATTTTGAATATGGCCTTTATTACCTAGTTCCAACATTTCTCCTTGGATTTGTCAAGATACTTAGGTCTCCCATGAGACTTAGATCTTCATTTATCTAACTTCATGTCCTCTCTATTTTCCTTGAATATACCATGGACAACCAAGGCATATTTGATGATGTCTTGATTTTCCACCTCATCTCCTCTTAAATAAGAGCACCCACCACCTCTTTAAATGTTAAATTACTGTGATGCTTTTGACAACCATAACTAGGTTGTCTTAGGAATAAGGCATAGAACATAGAAGTGTGGTATTTTAATCAATATCATCCATCTATGCACTAATGGAATTTCAATGAATTATCATTTATTAAACAATTTTATGTGTTAAAAAATAGTCACTATCACCCATATTCAATTAATATTTCTTCCATAAAAATATAAAATATTTACCATGGATTTGGCTTGATATATTTTTTCCAACTTTGACCACAAGGTATTTACAGTGGCTTCTCTAGAAATATTTAGGAACACTAAATCTACCAAAGTGAGTTGAAGGGATTCTTCTCACTATTTTATCCAACACATCCCAATCTATGTGTTGCATGGTTATAGGTTTGCTTCTAGTGACACTAAAAAAATTTCATCTCTGCATAGATGTGCTCACCATTTTCTCTGTAAACAAGACTGGTTCTACACATAAGTCCCTAATGCAGGAGCATTTGAGGCGAACTAGCAATCCGCATCATCCAAAAAAAAATTGGTGTTGATTTTCATTTGTTTTGGTTTGATTTATGTTTGTTGTGCATTGTTGGAGTTGGTGGTCAGTTTCCAGAGTTCAAATCAATTCGATTTTGGTGGTTGGTTGAATTTTCAAAATTTCATGTTCAATTTATATCAATTGTTCTTCAAAATTAAACTTCCATTGATTTTCTAGAAGGGTGATTATTGTATGGGCATAAATGTTGATCCTTCAATTTGCTGATGTGATTCCTCCGTTTTTGTTTCATTGATAATTTGATCTCTACGAAGTCACTTAAATTGTTGGCTTTGTTTCCACAAGATAAGAAAAGGTAAAGACAATATTATTATTTTTTATTCATTATTTGAGAGTACATTGGAATAAGAATCTTGAAATAGCTTCAAAATAAAATGAATTAAGATGGATGCAAAAGGGTGTGGTAAAAAGATAATAGACAACAATAGAAAGGTGTGGATTCCTAATAGAGATGGAAGTCACATAAGGGAGAGAATTGCATTAACCAAATAAAAAATTTGGTAAGGAAGCCTACAGGCCACAGCTAGGAAGGTAGGAGGAGTGATGAGTATGGAACAAAGTTCAACAGCTATGGAAGTCATGTGGGAAAGAGAACCATAAAGCTAGAAATTCACAAGTCTCAGAGGGCATGATGCAAGTTGCCATTAGAATGAGAGAACGAAATGTTAAAAATTTGGTCCAAAGGAATATGTGGAGGCCATTCAATAAAATTGGATTTCAGAGTTATACTGATATAATAGAGGAGTGGAATAGCAGAATTTGGAAAGCAACAAAAAGATAATCTAATGCAAAATCGTGTTCGAACAAAGAATCAAAGATTAAGGAATGTAGATTGTAAATGCTTTAGTCTATGATTTATGAATTCAAATATATAAATTTGAATTATCTATATAATGCTATAATTTTTGGATTGTAATCATGTGTAATCTTCTTTGCATCAACGTTTTGAATCATACTCCATGATCCATCATCAATATTTCGGATCACTCTCTTATTCTCTATGCTCAGCATCCTTATGATGGATCATGGAGTATGATATAAAATGTTGATGCAAAAAAGATTACACACAGTTACAATCTAGAAATTGCAGCATTATTTGATCATGGATTGTAGAAACCTCGTGTTATTTGTTGGTTGATAGATTTATCAGCTAACTCTATTTTCTCACACCCAATAGAGGTAACAAACGTAACCACAGTTGAATCAATAATGATAAAATTTTCTAACTGGTTCTCTGCTTATTTTAAAAGGTGGCAACTACCTTCTTTTGATATCCAATGAATGACTTTTAACTAAAGATGCTTTTAACCAGAAAGCAAGCAAAGGAAGAGGCTTTTAACCAGGAAGCTTTAAAATTATGGATAGAAAACATGTAACAAAAATGAAATAACCATGACCAAATATAGAATCAAAACCACCACAACATCTTTATTCATAGATAAATCATACTATAGTGATATAACAGCTTCAAAATAATAAACATTTCTATGATAGATCACTCATAGCAGAAATTTCAACATAAGTAGAAATAATTCATACACCATAACTCAAAGATTACGAATGCATAAATCCACCATAGCTTTCTATATCAGAATATCAGAAAATAGTAAATCCAAATAATAAAGTTTTTGTGCTCTAATGAGAAAATCAAAGTTCGCCCAAAAGATCCAAAACCATCAGAAAAACCCCTATTTAAAGTATTACCAACAATTTCAGGTAACGGTTTCTTGAAAGAAACTGTACCAAATAAAAAGAGTCTTAAACTTAGAAAAGAGCCAAATAAACTAAAGTATCATGAAATATTCAAAAATAAATTGCTTCCAATTCTCCCGCTTAAGTCTTTTCGCCTTCAATAAACACGATCACTTCTTTCTGTTGGGCTTCCTCTTGTGCTTTCATCCTGGCTTTATAATCTCTGTACCTCACAACAACTGTGAGTATCTCCTTACTTCTAGGAGTCACGGTGATTTTTAATATGGTTCTCATTCTAGATAAATCCACTTCAAATTCATCTACAATTTGAGATCTCCTATTTACCTTAACTTTGAAAGAATCAAGATAAACCTGCAACCTCCCAAGCCTTGAAAAGGATTCTTTAGTTGAAGAAGCGGGGTCTGCAATCTCTTTGCTAAACACTTCTCTAAACCTCAGGCACACTTCCCTGGTATTCATCATATTCTCATCAAACTCATACATGATATCAATCTTCAGATCATGACAATTGCCTTTAATTTCAACTAACATATCCAAAAATTTCTCGAGGACTTCAAAGATTTCATTTACCAATCTATCATACACATCCAATTTCCAATTAAGTGTATCAAACCAAGAAGAGTCTAATTCCTTAGGGTCATTTAAAATCTTTTCACTGACAAACTTAGTTTGATCCACGGCAATCAACTCTTTTATCTCTTGGGAGAGAACATAGAGATTGGTTTGATCTTTCCGAATTTTTCTTAATTTTTTAATTAATTCTTTCCTCTTTTCTACAACCTGAGTATAAAAAAGCATATACTTTCTTATAAAAAGAGAAATTTCTTGAGACATTTCATCAATCCATTCATTGGAAGCTCTAGAATAACCAAGGTTTTTCTTGATTAATTTCATAGTAGATGCATCTACATCCACTCCTTGAGAGCTTAAAGCTTCATTGGATATGGTAGAAGGAATCAGAGAGGAGATGAAGTTCTTCAAATCAAGGACTTGTGACTACGAATTCACCTTCTCCTTCTTTTCTTCTTTTACACGTTTAATTAAAGAATTGACAAAATAATTGGCATGATATACATCACCTTCCAATGTTTGAGGTCCCATGTCCACATGTGTGATCTTATAATCTTCTTCAGTTGTCTCATTATCATTCAAGTCCCTCATGGGCTTTGCAATTTCCACTACTTGATTACCAGAGGTCGGATTTGTCAACACCCTTGACATTTTCTAAGCTTTCTTTGGTCTTGAGGAGGACTGGAATAACTTTGCAACTGTGTCAATTCCAACCATTTATGTAGGGGTGTACTTTATTTTCTTCTCCACAGCCTTTCTTAACCACAAAGGGGAAGCTTCTACTAGTGCAGCATCCTTGTTTCCATGTACAATTTATTTTGTTTCAATAGGGAGGATGGATATATTCTCTCCCGGGGAAGAGGGTACTTCAGAAAAAGGAGGGAATATATTGTCCTCAACACTATGTTGGAAAATGGCATCAGAATCTTTCGAAGCAGACTTCACCTAGTTGGCCTTTCTTTTAGAAATTGGGGTGGACACATTATCTTGCTCACATGCTAATTTCACCCTGGTCGTCTCCTCGGGTCTTTCACCATCTCCTCCAAACTGTGAATTAGTACTGGAAGACCTAATAACCAAATTTTTTGATGATGCAGTTATCTTAACAGCTGGAGTAGACCTTTGTTCATTCCTTTGAGAATATCGTGGCTCTTGGGTAGAGCCAGCAGCCCACCTCCATTTTCCCCTCAACCAATCCTAGGTTTTGTTTAACACTGGAGTGGCTCGTACATTCATGTTAAAGACCTCATTCTTGCTCCAGTCTATTTTAGAATGAGATTTATCCAGTAGAGCATCATATTCAGGATCAAAAATTATTGAATCATCAGTGACATCTTCAGGAATTTGAATTGAACGACCATACAACTGAATCTGTTGGAGATTTAACCTCATGTAATCTCTTTTCAAAACCTCATTTTCATCCACACAATCTTCCCAAAAATCCTCAATAGAAGGTTGGTGTTTATACAAATTTTCTCCATATAGGTTTTTCTTCACATAACCCTTGCTATCAAAACCCGCCCTCATGAACAAATATTGGAGATTATATTTTGTAAGAACTTTCTCAGCACCCTTTTCTACTTGATTGTTCTTGCATGTAAAAGAGGGAGTAACCAGCGGGAAAGGATAACCTCGCTTCCCCATGTTCATATATTTTACATTGACCAAAGCCATTTGTCTGCAAAATTCTAAAAACACTAGTAAATCCTTTGGATACCTAGGCAGTTTCAACAGAGCCTTCTCATACCCTCCAATTCTCAAATATGAAAAAATTTCAAACTGAATATAGAAGCTTCCAAAAAAAATTATCAAGGACATGGACTCAGGGGAGAATCGCATTGCAGGGTTTATGTCTAACTTCCTTATGGCCTCCATTAAAAAGGAATCATTAACCAAACAGTACTCTCCCATCCCAACTTGTTTAGTGAATTGCGGATAACAGTTGTACATAGGCACGCCAGGAACTAGAGGTGCCACAGGTTTTAATCCTAGCCAAAAAGATCTTTGACTAGCTACAACATACGTTAAACAAGAACATAGATGGAAGGTTGTCGTTTGCTGAAAATTGACCAGTTGCTCATTTAAATGGAAACAAATTACCCTAGCCCGGTCTATGAACATATTTTCATCACAAATAACTAGAATGAATTGACACATCCAATCTTCAAAAGGCTCAACATGCACATTCCCAACCAGACGATGCAAAAGAGCAATGGCATCCGCAATTTCTTCTTTAAAATGGGTTCTTTTGAGTTTGGCTGGTAATTGAGACTTACCTCTCTTTTCGGACTTCAACCAGCCCTTGGCACTTGAATTCTTGCACCAGTCTTCCTTAGTCTTGAAAAATTCATTGGCTACAACAACCGACATTTATTTTATAGGTTCCTTCTCAGGAATTTGCAACGCATGAGAAATCAATTCTGGAGAGATTCTAGCAACAATGGTTTTGTTTGTAGCTTTGATTTCTCTCGTTCCTGGTATATATCTCCTCGCACAAGAACTAACCAAGTCCACACTCAAGATGGCTTCAGGGAATCCTCTAGCACCCGCTTTCTAATAGCTTCACGTCGACAGCGGATTTTCTATTGCTTTCCAATCGAGTCCAGAATCCATCCAACCTGAAAGATCCCAAGTCTGTATCTCTCACTCCTAGCCAACGGTTTCCAATTTCGGACTACATGAGCCCACAGTGAACAAAAGAAAACCTGCTCACCTTGAAAAAGATTGCAGAGAGAAAATGTACAAATGAGATCCAAAATAGATAAGTGTTCACCACCCTTTCATATGAGAATGATAAGACACACGTTTGGTACTAAATAAATGCAACGTTTTAATTCAATTCTTAGTAAGGAAACCCTCGAAGTTGGTGCACTTCACAAAAATATATTGATAAGACATATCCATGTTTCTTTGTACACCTCAATAAATATGTAGATGGCACGTCGAAATGTGCGAATGAACAACACATCGCCTTGTCACAAACTAATGAAACTTTACAACTCAAAATCGGGAGTTACAGAGTTTGTGAAACCTCTGACTCAACAATAATACAAAGGACTGACATGCCTAACGCCAACTAGGAAACAATTAGAACAATCGGGTGGTTAGATAAAACAGGAACCCGACGACTTAGACTTAAGAACATTGGACGCCAAACATATGAGTTTTGAAACTTGGGTAACCCGCGACAAGAAGTTAGAAAATGCAAGGAACCCACGACAAAGGTAAAGGATAATGACCAAAACTTAGACTCAGGAAAAATAATGGGAAAACAAAAACCATGGAAGCAGAGATTGAAAACGTTCATGACAAATATAATAACCATATGTAACATTGGCTCTGAAAGGGGACCAAAACTGACAGTTAGCTGAGAATCCCGAAACATGACATACAACCTTATTCATCGGGCGACAGAGTCAAAAACGGACACACCAAAACCGAACAAACAAACAAACAAAAACTATGGTATAAGGAAGGATCCAAAAGAACAATTATTCCAGAAGTTTTAAATCTTGCCTATTATAGGCAAGAATTAGGACAATACCATCAGGGTATTCTAGCCAAAATGCATGATCTCCAACAACTTTTTTGATAATAAAAGGTCATTTCCATAGAGAATCAAACTTTTTATGTGCCCCCTTTGCTTCTCTCCTCCTATCCCAAAGGAGAACCGAATCACCAATTGCAAAATTCCTTTATCTGGCCTTTTTATCAAAAACTTTCTTCACCATTTGCTAATGTCTGGTGATCTTATCTACCAGAACTTCTCTTTCTTTTTCCAGTTTATTCAGGTACATAACCCGCTTTTCTAAAGCAGTCGATAATTGTTCATCTTCAATAGCTTTTTGCAAATTGAGGGAAAAAATCTCCAAAGGTGTAATAAAATACTGTCAACACCATACACTAACTAAAAAGGAGACATACCAGTAGAACTCTTGCAAGTAACCCTATCGGCCCAAAGAGCGTCATATAACTTATTATGCCAACCCCTTTGATTCTCATCAACTAACTTCTTGATAATAGAGATGAGATTCTTATTGCTTGACTCTGCCTATCCATTGCCTTGCGGATAATAGTCAGATGAATGAGCAAGACTAATACCATATTCATAGCAATTTCAGCAGAGGAAAAAGAACTAGCATTGTCGACAACAATCTTTTTAGGCACCCCAAATCTTACCAAAATGCTCTCCTTTAAGAAGTTACAAACGACCCCAGTTGTAGTTTGCTTCACAGGAATGGCCTCCACCCATTTAGTAAAATAATCAGTAGCAGTCAATATGTGTGTATGTCCTGCACTTTATTTTGGGTTGATTGGGCCAATAAAATTTAAACCCCACTGTTGGAAAGGCTCATCAATTACCACGGGCTTCAAAGGCAAAGTAGCTAGTTGCGGTCTACCAGTAAATTTTAAACACTTTTCACATTTGGACACCCATTCATATGCATCCTTGAACATACCTAGCCAATAGAATATGTGACACGAGATTTTAAAGGTTGTCACCGAGGCTGAAAAATGTCCCCCACATGCTTCGTCGTGAAAAACTTCAAGTAGTCTTTTCTATAGTTCCTTGTCAGCACATCTTAGGAAGGTTTCGTCCACACCTTTCTTTTACAAATTCCCCTCCCAGAGAACATACTTATCTGCTTTAATCTTTAAGTTCCTCTTCTCTCTGGATGAAAAGTATGATGGGAAATCCCCATAAGTCAAGAAATATGAAACATCAGAAAACCAATCATCTATTGTGCTAGTGAATAATACCAAGGGTAACTTTTCCTCCTCTGCAGGTTGACTTTCAGTAATCATCTTAGCCATTCCTTTTCCTCTTACTAGATTGGTGGGTTTGATATCTAAATCATACTCTTGAATTTGAGCTACCCAAGATCCTCTCTTATTACAACCAATATCCTATTGAGTAAGAATAATTTTAACCGCAGTTTCAGGAACCAAAACAGTGGTATGAGAATGGAGAATATAAAACCTGAAATTCTTGACCGCTTTAATAACAGCATACACTTGTTTCTCCAGTACTGAATATTTGAGTTCATATTTCTTCAAAGGGGTACTCATGAAGGAGATAGGAACTTTGAAACCCTGCTCATTTCTTTGCAATAATATGGCTAATAAGGTGTGTTCAGAGGCATAATTGTATATAATAAAATCTTTATTAAACTCAGGATGAGCCAAAGTTGGAGCATTTGCAATAGCAGCCTTAATAACTATAAAAGCTTGTTTCCCTTCATTACTCCACTTAAAAATGGGACAGTCTTTCATCATATTTGAAATGGGTTTTGTTAATTTAGCAAAATCGGGAACAAACCTCCTCAGAAAATTTACCTAACCAAAGAAAGATCTAGTGTCGTCTTTGTTAGCTAGTAATCCCAACTGCATGATTGCTTTCACTCTTTGTGGGTCGATCTTAATTCCATCATTTGAAACAATGTGACCTAGGAGCTTTCCCTCAGTTACAGTAAAAATAGATTTCTTAGGGTTCAAAGAGATACCCTCCTCCCTGCAACGTTGTAATACTATTTCCAAATCATGCAAATGGTTAGCCCTTTTCTTGGAGAAAACTATTAGGTCATCCAAATAAATGACTATGATTTTATTCCTGAGATCACCAAAAGATAAATCCATCGCCCTCTAGAAAGTAGCTCCCGCATTAATAAGACCGAATGGCATCCTGTTGTAAGCAAAGACACCAATGGGAGTGGTGAATGTTGTCTTATGTTGATCTTATGTAGCTACCTCAACCTGATTATAGCCTGAGAAACCATCAAGCATAGACATCATCTCGGATCCAAAAACCATCTGCAAAATATGATCCATTACAGGTAGTGGGTAATTGTCCTTCAAAGATGCCTGATTTAAATTCCTGAAGTCGGCGCATATCCTTATTTCCCCATTCTTCTTTCTCACAGGAACTATATTAGCTACCCAGGTATTTTGATGTATGGGATAAATAATTTTAGCTATAAGCATCTTATCAATCTCATTAAAAATGGCTTCAGCAACCTTTGGATTATAATTCTGTTGTTTTTGTCTAAAAGGCGTGGCACCAGGCTTTAATGGAATCTTATGTTGGAATTACCCATTCCTAAACTTTCTCAAGTCAGAATAACACCATGCAAAAACATCCTTATAACGTGTCAGTAGAGAAATAAGTCTCTCTCTCTCTTCTTTGGAACAACACTTTCCAATGCAAACCAACTTGGGGTCTTCTTTCGTACCAATATTCACTTTATCATACTTAGTAGATGATTCAATAGAGACCTTACCCTTTTGCTTTAGATATTGATCATGCCTATTAAACAATTGTTCTAGAGAGACTAGACCTCTCGAAATCCTATTACCCTTACGTTGAATAACTTTCGTTCCACTCTCATCTGGGGCTACAATATCGCCTTCTAAAGCATCATTGGTCAAGTCTTCACTACCTTCAAAATAGATGTGAGCAAAGGCTTCAACTTTCTCCAAGAAATCAATAATTTTTCGATCATTATTGAACACTTGCCAATGATTCACGTTATTAGGAACACTAGGTCTATCCACAATTTCTACTCTATAGGATTCATCTTTGAAATCTGGATGAGAGGAAAGATGCAAAAACTGCCAGAGAATCTGCCCTTGCATTTCATTCTCTAGGAACAGATTCTATAGAAAAAGCATTGAAATCTTCTATACATACCCAAACTCTATTCCTATAGTGCTTGAGATGATTATTCTTGACAGTGTAAATATTCCTCACCTGTTTTACCACCAATTAAGCATCTCCTACAACCCTCAACTACTTAATACCTTTTTCTTTGGCTACATTCAGACCAAGCAGTAGTGCTTCATACTCAGTTGTATTATTGGTATTAGTAGACTCTAATTTGAAAGCAAAAGGAAAATTTTAACCATCAGGTGAAATCAACACTACTCCTGCACCTGACCCAACATTAATGCAACTCCCATCAAATTCCAACGTCCATAATTCGTTCACCAAATCAGGGTTGATAGATCTCAAGTCTTGTTCTTCATCAGAGGTACACATATATGTTCTTGGTCCTATTTCAACAAACAGAATATCTACTCTCGGATCCCCAGACTTCAATACCGTAAACTTTTCCTTAGGTTCAGGGTTCAAACGTATCTTCTTTCCATCCAAGGGTATCAAGGCATGAGACCAAACCATCTAAATTTCCCCTCCTAAATCTTTACAGAAACTCCTAGTCAGCAGCATACCATAGCTTGCAGGGATGTCAGCAATCAATATAGTCAATTTTAATCTCTTTTTTAGGAAAAGCAGCTAGAGCTACTTGAGCATCTTCAATTTGACCTATAATAGGGACTGGAGACCCATCCATAGAATAAAATTTACCTTGTGAGGGATTATAAGATAGACCTAAGGCTCTATCTATTTGAATAGGCATCACATTTTCTGAAGCTCCAAAGTCGATAATGAAATTACTCAACCTAAAACCGGCAATGTATAATGATATAAAGAAAGACTTTGGTTTCATAAATGGATTTTGTGAGCTTGAGGGTTGGTCAACAGTGTTAGAGAAAATCTGATTTTCGGAATTGACTTCAATATCATTGGAAACCTGAGCATTGCAATGTGATGGGGAGGGCTCTTGTTTAACATATTTCACCAATCTATCTAACTCTGAGGGATTGAGTCTCAATTATTTAGCTTGTGATATTTGAACTTTAGTATTCTTACAAGACTCAACTATATCAAAGGAATTAGATGATGAATAAGGTGATACCTCAACTTGCACACTATCAGGGGCAGTTGATTCTTGTTTTTTTTGTCTTGTCAGGATGTATTTCGGGAATGTCGAGGAAGTGTCTTGATCAGCCTTGGCACGTTGTGCCTTGGTAAAGATAGAATAGTTGGGATCATCAAGTCTGACATATACCTCTTCTCTTGATCTTGTATCCGCTACAAATTTGAAAAAGTTCATGTCGGCATCCTGAGATGAACTAGGTTCCTCTACATATGGCTCTACTATATGCTCATTTTTTGTAAGCATTTGCATAAATCTAATCAGCTCAGGACAGGTAGCTCCATCATGATCAGAATTAAAATGGAAGTTGCAATGATTCATCTTACTTGAAGAAGGACCTTCAATTGCTAATCTTTGATTTGGGGCTGGCAATGCAAGTGTTTTATTTGGATCTCCTTAATAATTTCTAGGAAAATCTTGATATGGGGCCTGTGAAGAATTATTTGGCATTTGTCTTTTAAGAGTAATCAATTCATTAGCTAATCTCTACATGAATGGGTCAGTAGAATTCATCGGCAATGGTTTACCAGTTTGCAGCTCTTTTTTCCATTTCCCAGAGATTATCAAATCATCCTCTATCACCCTAGTCTATGTGGCAGTTGTATTAGCAGCACCTTCCCTTTTAATAATAAATCTCACATCTGGTGGAAGGGTGTTAATGAACATAGCCTTCAATAATTCAGCCCCAAGTCTCATATTAGCAAAAATGTTATTAAACAACTTGTTAAATTTGGCCACAAACTCTCTCATTGACTCATGGACTTCTTTCTTCATTGAGCCCAATTAGGCAACCAAAACTTGATTATTTTCCACAGATTTAAATCTATTCTCAAAGCTTGTTCTCAAGGTATCCCAATTGTTGATAGAACCATTGGGGAGAGAATAAAACCAATCCACAGCAACTTTTGTAAAAGACTCTGCAAAGAGTCTCATAGCAACATCTTCATGTTGAATTACAAGGATGGATGAGGCAGCAAAGAAAATCTTTATATGTTCATCAGGAGAAACTTTTCCATCTCCATTGAATTTAGGTACGATTTTCCCTGAACCTTTGGGCAAGTCATGAAGTTGTGCATTCGCCCCAAAGGTAAGAGGACCTATAACAGTCCCCATTGGACTGGTTGTGCCATAATCAAAGGAAATTTTATTTGTACAAGAAGAGTTGTACCACACAAAAGGAGGCTTTGACAAGATATCTTTGAAACTCTAGACACAATAAGTTTAGAGGGAGGAGGAGAAGATGGCCTGCTAATGGACCTAAAATTTTGAGTGGGAAGAAAATACGAGAAATTAATAGTTTCCAAGAACTAAAAATCATTATCTGCAATTCCTTTTTTCTTATCGCTCTTAGTGTATCTTTTGGAAGCCAGGTTTAAAAAAGACATAGATAGTCGTGCGGAGTCACCAACTTTTAATTATTACTGATTTCGAGGAGGGTTTTGCCTATTATTTACCTGGTTTCTAGGGGCTTGTGCAGGTGGAGCTCTTACTCTTCTAGCCGGAGGTGGGACATTTTCTATAAACACAATCTCTTGAGCATGCTCAAAATGCATAGTATTTTCTCTAATGATATCTCTGAGTTCTTCTTCTTCTTCCAACACTTTTTTAACTATATGATATTGTTGGTTATTTCTCCTTTGTTTCCAAGCAAGCAATCTAAGACCAGTCACTATATCTTCTTAATCTCCAACCAACCAATCTATGTTAGGCTGAAGAATAGGGGAAAAAAAATTTTGAAGAACCATTACTACGCATCGTAGAGAAATTTATCATGCAATAACAATAATCTTTATTCTAAGTTATCCCCAACGGAGTCACCAAAAATCTGTTGGTGGACATATTTATCACCTAACTTTGTTTTCTCACGCCCAATAGAGGTGAAAAACGTAACCACAGTTGAATCAATAATGATAAACTTTTCTAACTGGTTCTCTTCTTATTTTAAAAGGTGGTAGCTACCTTCTTTTGATATCCAATGAATGACTTTTAACTAAAGATTCTTTTAACCAGAAAGCAAGCAAAGGAAGAGGCTTTTAACCATAAAACTTTAAAGGTATAGACAGAAAACATGTAACAAAACTGAAATAACCACAACCAAATATAGAATCAAAACCACCACAGCATCTTTATTCACAGATAAATCATACTATAGTGATATAACAGTTTCAAAATAATAACCATTCCAATGATAGATCACTCACAGCAGAAATTTCAACATAAGCAGAAATAATTCATACACCATAACTCAAAGATTACGAATGCATAAATCCACCATAGCTTTCTATATCAGAATATCAGAAAATAGTAAATCCAAATAATAATTTTTTTGTGCTCTAATGAGAAAATCAAAGTTCGCCCAAAAGATCCAGAACCATCAGCAAAACCCCTATTTAAATCATTACCAACAATTTTAGGTAATGGTTTCTTGAAAGAAACTATACCAAATAAAAAGAGTCTTAAACTTAGAAAAGAGCCAAATAAACTAAAGTATCATGAAATATTCAAAAATAAACTGCTTCTAATTCTCTCGCTTAAGTCTTTTCGCCTTCAATAGACACAACCGCTTCTTTCTGCAGGGATTCCTCCTGTGCTTTCATCCTAGCTTTACAATATTTGTACCTGGAAACAATTGCGAGTATCTCCTTACTTCTAGGAGTCGCAGTGATTTGTAATCCAGTTCTCATTCTAGATAAAGCCGCTTCAAATTCATCTACAGTTTTAGATCTCCTATTTTCCTCAACTTTGAAAGAATCAAGATAAACCTGCAACCTCCCAAGCCTTGAAAAGGATTCTTTAGTTGAAGAAGCGAGGTCTACAATCTCTTTGTGAAACACTTCTCTAAACCTCAGGCACACTACCCTGGTATCCAGCATATTCTCATCAAACTCATCGATGATATCAACCTTCAGATCAAGACAATTGCCTTTAATTTCACCTAATAGATCCAAAAAATTCTCGAGGACTTCGGAGATTTCATTTACCAATCTATCATACACATCCAATTTCCAATTAAGTGAATCAAACCAAGAAAATTCTAATTCCTTAGGTATCATTTACGATCTATTCACTGACCAACTTAGTTCAATCCATGGCAATCAACTATTTTATCTCTTGGGAGAGAACATAGAGACCGGTTTGATCTTTTCGAATTTGTCTTAATTCTGTTATTAATTCTTTCCTCTTTTCTACAACCTGAGTATAAAAAAGCATAGACTTTCCTATAACAAGAGAAAATTCTTGAGACATTTCATCAATCCATTCACTGACAACTCTAGAATAACCAAGGTTTCGCCTGATTTACTGCATAGCAGATGCATCTATATCCACTCCTTGAGAGCTTATAGCTTCATTGGATATGGAAGAAGGAATCAGAGAGGAGATGAAGTTCTTCAAATCAAGGACTTGTGACTGCAAATTCACCTTCTCCTTCCTTTCTTCTTTTACACATTTAATTAAAGCATTGACAAAATAATTGGCATGATATACATCACCTTCCAATGTTTGAGGTCCCATGTCCACATGTATGATCTTATAATCTACTTCAATTGTCTCATTATCATTCAAGTCCCTGATGGGCTCTACAATTTCTAGTACTTGATTACCAGAGGTTGGATCTGTCAACACCCTTGACATTTTATGAGCTTTCTTTGGTCTTGAGGAGGACTGAAATAACTTTGCAACTGTGTCAATTCTGACCATTGATGTAGGGGTGTACTTTATTTTCTTCTCCACAACCTTTTTTAACCACACAGGGGAAGCTTCTACCAGTGCAACATCCTCATTTCCATGTATAATTTATTTTGTTTCAATAGGGAGGATGGATATAGTCTCTCCCGGGGAAGAGGGTACTTCAGACAAAGGAGGGAATGTATTGTCCTCAACAATATATTGGAAAATGGCATCAAAATCTTCTAAAGCAGACTTCACCTGGTTGGCCTTTCTTTTAGAAACTCAGGTGGACACATTATCTTGCTCATATGTTGATTTCAACTTGGTTGTCTCCTCAGGTCTTTCACCATCTCCTCCAGACTATGAATTAGTACTGGAAGACTTGATAACCAATTTTTCTGATGATGCAGTTACCGTAATAGCTGGAGTATACCTTTGTTCATTCCTTTGAGAATATCTTGGCTCTTGGGTAGAGCCAGTAGCCCACCTCCATTTTCCCCTCAACCAATCCTGGGTTTTGTCTAACACTGGAGTGGCTCGTACATTCATGTTAAAGACCTCATTCTTGCTCCAGTCTATTTTAGAATGAGATTTATCCGGTAGAGCATCATATTCAGGATCAACAATTACTGAATCATCAATGACATCTTCAAGAATTTGAATTGAAAGACCATACAACTGAATTTGTTGGAGAGTTAACCTCATTTAATCTCTTTTCAAAACCTTATCTTCATCCACACAATCTTCCCAAAAATCCTCAATAGAAGGTTGGTGTTGATACGAAGTTTCTCCATATAGGTTTTGCTTCACATAACCCTTGCTATCAAAACATGCCCTCATGAACAAATATTGGAGATTATATTATGTAAGAACTTTCTCAGCACCCTTTTCTACTTGATTGTTCTTGCATGTAAAAGAGGGAGTAACTAGCGAGAAAGGATAACCTCACTTCCCCATGTTCATATATTTTACATTGACCAAAGCCATTTGTTTGCAGACTTCTAAAAACACCAGTAAATCCTCTGGATACCTAGGTAGTTTCAATGAAGCCTTCTCATACCCTCCAATTCTCAAATATGAAAATCTTTCAAACTGAATATAGAAGCTTCCAAATTTTCTTATCAAGGACATGTACTCAGGGGTGAATCCGTCTAACTTCCTCACGGCCTCCATTAAAAAGGAATCATTAACCAAACAGTACTCTCCCATCCCAACTTGTTTAGTGAATTGTGGATAATAGTTGTACACAGGTACACCAGGAATTGGAGGTGCCACAGGTTTTAATCCTAGCCAAAAAGATCTTTAACTAGCTACAACATACATTAAACAGGAACACAGATGGAAGGTTTTCATTCACTAAAAATTGACCAGTTGCTCATTTAAATGGAAAAAAATTACCCTAGCCTGGTCTATGAACATATTTTCATCACAAATAACTAGAATGAATTGACAGATCCAATCTTCAAAAGGCTCAACATGCACATTCCCAACCAGATGATGCAAAAGAGCAATGGAATCCGCAATTTCTTCTTTAAAATGGGTTCTTTTGAGCTTGGCTGGTAATTGAGACTTACCTCTCTTTTTGGACTTCAACCAGCCCTTGGCAATTGAATTCTTGCACCAGTCTTCCTTAGTCTTTAAAAATTCATTGGCTACAGCAACCGACATTTCTTTTATAGGTTCCTTCTCAGGAATTCCCAACGCACGAGAAATTGCTTCTCGAGAGATTCTAGCAACAATGGTTTTGTCCATAGCTTTGATTTCTCTCGTTCTGGGTATATATCTCCTCGCACAGGCACTAACCAAGTCCACAGTCAAGATGGCTTCAGGGAATCCTCCAGCATGAGCTAACCCGCTTTCTAATAGCTTCATGTCGATAGCGGATTTTCTATCGCTTTCGAGTCCAGAATTCATCCAACCTAAAAGATCCCAAGTCTGTATCTCTCACTCCTAGCCAACGGTTTCCAATTTCGGACTGCATGAGCCCACAATGAACAAAAGAAAACTTGCTCGCCTTGAAAAATATTGCAGAGAGAAAATGTACAAATGAGAACCAGAATGAATAAATGTTCACTACCCTTTCATGCGAGAATGATAAGACGCACGTTTGGTACTGAATAAATGCAACGCCTTATTTCAATTCTTGGTAAGGCAACCCTCGAAGTTGGCACACTTCACAAAAAGATCTCGTTAAGACATCTCTAGGTTGCTTTGTACACCTCAATAAATATGTAGATGGTGCCTTGAAATGTGTGAATGAACACATCACCTTGTCGCGAACTAATGAATTTTTACAACTCAAAATCAGGAGTTACAGAGTTTGTGAAACCTCTGACTCAACGACAATACAAAGGACTGGCATGCCTGACGCCAACTGGGAAACAAGTAGAACAGTCGGGTGGTTAGATAAAACAGGAACCCGACAACTTGGACTTAAGAACATTGGACGCCAAACATATGAGTTTTGAAACTTGGGTAACCCACGACAAAAAGTTAGAAAATGCAAGGAACCTACAACAAAGGCAAAGGATAACGACCAAAACTTAGACTTAGGCAAAATAATGGAAAAACAAAAACCACGGAAGCAGAGATTGAAAATGTTCATGACAAATATAATAACCATATGTAACACTTAATTTGAATTACCTTTCAAATTTGAATGTAAGTTGGAGTTGTATATTGATCTTGTGCAAATTTAGAATTGAATTTAATTGACAAATGAAATTGTCTATTTAGATTGGAACTGGCTATGAATTTTACCAGTTCGGTAGGATTTGCGAAATTTGATCTGCATCACTCTCACTCAAACGAGAATTAATTTGAACAAAAAGTTTGTCTAACCATAATACCTAATAAATGAGATGATCGAGATCTAATATAAATTGAAAGGAAGCTAGATAAAACTTCCACAATTAATCTAAGAGGAGAGATATGTAAATAGAAAAGATATCATTTTAAACACACATAAAATGAACACAACCATAATAAAGCATATATCCTACCTCCAAATCCTAAACCAACTATATTATTAGGAACACAATGAGAGTTACAATATAAATATAGACTCAAAACTTTGTAGGAGATTATACCAACATATAAATTTGGAGATATTCTACTAGCATAACAATACCTACAAAATTAAATTATTAAACCTTTACTTCAAGCGCCCATTAAATAGGAGAAGTATGACATTAAGCCATCAAATGATAATTAGAAATATATGAGGTAAAACCCAAACTCCAAGATGAGTACACAAGCTAAACATAGTGTATAGCTTACACCTATCATAAGTTGTCCTAACATCATCATTATCACTCACCAAGTTGGGTGCTCCATTTTGGTTCTATTATCTTCATTCAACTATGTTACACATGTCACAACATGCATCATAAGTTGGTCAAGAAGTGTAACTATCTTACAACTCTCTTATGTGTCATCAATGCTCTCACATTCTTTATGTCAAAGATCTAACTTTTGGTGGCCGTATTTTTCATCTAGGAGGCCAATTGTGCTCTCTTTTTTTAAAATTGAATATCTTGAAGCAAAATTCAATAACAATGTCCCAAAGCCAATATGAACATGTTTTGAGGCTAAAAATGACTATCTAAAGCCCAAATTTTGTATTTTTTTATTTTTAACATGGGATGCAACATTAAGACACCTCTACTAACACCAACATGGTTCACCCCGACTATGGACATCCATGTAAAATCTATAATAGGTCAACCTTTCCATTTTACCAAGTATTCTTCATATTTTTTCTCTTTGTAGTCTTTTAAATCCTACTATCCAAAATCTCTTCAATTTATTCATCTTGCATCTATGTCATCCAATTTAATTTTATGCTTCTTTCTTCTAACTCTCTTTAATATAAATAAACAACTTAAATATTGGTCCTTAGGAATCTTTAGCTTCTTGTATATACCCTATGAAAAATATATTTTTCCTTAGAAAAACTATCACCTCATCTTGAACTTCATATTCCTTATATCTCCTTTCATAACAACATTCTCCTTATACTTAGTATTTATTTTCTCTAACTCTTTCCTTACCTTCTCATGTAATTATTTTATATGATCTACAAAATTCTCTATTTTACACTTCTTAGTTTTCCATCCTACATAGCTTTCAATTCTAATAATTTTTTAAGATTCTAGTCATACACAATCTAAAATTATGTTTTCCTTGAACTCCTAATCACTAAATTGTTATATGCAAACTCTACTTGTGCTCAATTCATATCTCAATTTCTTATCATTTCACCTATAAGACATCTAACAAGTTTCATAAACACATATTTATCATCTATGTTTGTCCATCATTTTATGGATGATATGTTAAACTAAAATTCAAATTTATTTTCATCTTCTTTTGTAATGTTCTTCAAAAATAACCAACAAATTTGATATCTCTATTAGAAACTATACTTTTAGGTAATCCATGTAATTTCACAATCTCCTTGAAAATAAGTTAGCAATATGAAACTATACTTTTAGGCAATCCATATAATTTCACAATCTCCTTGAAAATAAGTTAGCAATATGTACTGAATCATTAGTTTTCCTACTTGCTATGAAATGTGTTATCTTGAAAATATTTGTTGATTGCAACAAAGATTGAATCATACCCTTCATGTTCTCGGCAATCCTAATACAAAATCCATGCTTAATTCATCACAAGGTTTCTCTAGAATCAACAATGATTGATACAATCTTACATTTTGACTTGCATCTTTGGCTACTTAACAAATTTTATAATTTTGAACATATTTCTTCACATCCTTATATATCTATGGCCAAAAGTAATTATCGTATCAATTTTATTATTTTATCAACACCAAAATGACCAATGAATCCCCCAAGTTACATGTCTATTTGATTAAAAACAAACAAACAAACAAACTTCATCAAGCTTCTATGAATGCATAATTGATTTCCTTTCAACAACAAATCAACTAGGATCAAACATTTGAACCACTTAAACATATCTCAAAAGTCTTTTAAATGGTTTTCATACCTCAACAATATAAATGTCATTCTCATGTAAAAAAATTATTTCATCAAATTTCTAACGATTCTAATTCTCATTTCAATCAATAAATTATGTCTTCTACTCAATGCATTAGCAATTCTAATTAACTTACCACTTCTATGCTTTAAAAAATTAAAAAACTTTGAATGAATTCAACCCATCTCACATGCCTTTGATTTATTTTATCTTGACTATTCAAATTCTACAATGCTTGATTATTTGCATACAACACAAATTCTCTTGGTAAAAAGTATTGTATCCACTTCTTCAATGCTTGAACTATGGCAAAAAATTCTTGATCATATAGAATATTTTATCTTTGCATCATTCATTTTTTCATTTAAATATGATATAAGCTTTCTTTCTTAACTTATAGTGCTCCAATTGTTGTACTTTTATACATAATCAACTTGTAATACCTTATCAAAACCTGGTAATGCTAACACAAGTTGTTTAGTAACTTTTTCCTTCAATAATTCAAAACATCTATTTACTAAAATAGTCCACTTAAATTTCCTTTTATCCCTTCTTATTGTCTCTTATTGGCACACATATACCACTGAAATTTCTAATTTTCTATAAAAACTAGTCAATCCATGAAAAAATTACCTCGTGAATACTCTTTGATATAGATTAATTAACAATTTATTTGATGCACAAAAAAATATGTAAGCAACAACTTTAATGATTCTCAACCTAAAACACATGAATGGTTTCTATTGCTAGGATATAGATCATGAACAAACACAAACAATAATGTGACTTCTCAAAACACTATTTTATCAACAAATGTTCAATCTAATCCTCTATGGTTTTTTGAACTTTTTCTCAATTGAAGCCAATTGTCTACTTGTGTAGAATCATTGATCTCTTATAGATTGCAATGATCAAAAACATAATGCATTGCCCTAATTTATGGATTCAATAATAGATGAATAATTTTTTTCTTAGAACTCTAATATGTGTAAATGACCCTTCTTTGATGAGTGTGGCAAAATGTTAAGATTTAGAACTCATATGGTCTCATCCATAAACCTCCCTAGGACCATTACCAATTGGCTCAAAATTCAGGCACACAACTTAATTAGGCCTTGTTTAAGTAGTTGTAACAAGCCACATTGCATTAATACACAATAACACACTAGGTAAATATGTGACATTGTTTAGGACACCCTTAAGATGCCCTACTATTAATTTAAAATCTATGTAATGAAAATGGGTACTACAAAGAAGAAACATTGTTTGTTGTTCCCAAAATGAAACTATGTAAATATTAACCTTTGTGGCAAAAATTAAGAAAACAAATAAAAGACAAACGAACATAAAAAAATGTTTTTAATTGATTCAAGATTGCTCTTACATTTGAGATGCCCTGCATCAAAAACTTGAAAAAAAAAAAAATTTAAAAACAAGTTAAAACTCCAAGAAAAGTAAGCAAAACAGCATCTCATGTCACTATCTCAAATGTTTGTTGCAAGTATATATCACCACAAATTAATTGGAACTTACAAACATATATAAGCCTCTGCACACCTATTCTACCTCTTACGATTGTGAAAACCTTGAATTTCTCAATCTAATCCACCAAACGAGCATGAAAACAAAGATTGTCAAAGAAGCCAACCCTTGCAGCCATGCAATTACACAAGTTTTAAACCTCCTCAATCCTTCCATGGCACATATTGCATGAAGAAAACGTCTAATGAATCAATTTTACACCTGAAACCCTTCAACTTCTACTCATTGCCTATGCAAACAAATTTGCCAATTCTGCTAGAATTTTCTTCGCTAATTCATGATGAGTTTGTTGGGTGAACAAATATTCAGAACTCGGGTTTCCATGTTCGTCGAGACAGACAAGTGTTTGCGGTGTTGTTTGATGCATTCACCCCCTATGTAAATCGCAAGCTCGCCAAATTACAATTGAGGTTGACATCTACGAACCCAAGTTGAGTGCACATAGATGTTCTAGACCATCCCCTACACTCAAATCCATTTTTTCAGCTACCATGCATCACATAAAATTTAGCTTGGAGAAGCAAATTTTTCACTAGTTCAAACCCCGAGAAATTATCTTTAACCGACCTCGCTGGTCCAATATACTTGACTTGATTTTTCAAATCAAAAGGCTATTCCAAAGATGGCTCCACCTCAAGTAATTAGGTGACCCAACTGGTCCAATATACTCGATTTTTCAAATCAAACGGCTATTCCAAAGATGGCTCCACGTAATTAGGGTGTATCTAAGTTTAAGATCAGTATTATTTGTATGGGCATATTGTATCAAATATAAATGATGATAATTAATTTTTAATTCCTCTACCCAAATAAGAGCCAACAAAATGTGGAAGCAATACGATTTACTTTGACTCCTTGCAAAGTGATTTTGTAGCTTACACTGCTGAAGCCCCTACCTTCCCAATCCTTAGATTCTCACAAGTATGCACAAATCTCTATTTACATATATACGTCAATGCATTGTGTACAAGATATATGTATGTATATGTCCATATACAGGTCAATGCACTGTGTACAATATATATGTGCTTGTATATAAGAAAAATAGCAATCTTACCTTTAACAGCACAACATAACTACACAAACAAATGGACACATGCACGTAATGTAACATATTTTTTTAGAACAAAAGAATATGATTGTGGTTTATCCTAGTAAATCTTTGACATGAAAGACAGTATGTTTCTATAGTCCATAATAGTGAACAAATGTGCTTCTGCATTTAACTGTGTACTCACCTTTTGCATCAAAAAGTTCTGACGGGTTATTATGAAATGAGGAATACGTAGTCCCTTTGCTTTTTATGTCTTTAATGAAAATAAGAACATATTTGCGAGGAGCACAAGTATAAAATATAAAAGCAGCCAAAAGATACATTGAAAAAATAAACTGCATTTTTGAGACCCACATCTTCACTCTTCTGCATCTCATCAATGCTATTTTATCATTGAAAAAATAAATTGCATTTTTGAGACACACATCTTCACTCTTCTGTGTCTCATTAATGCTATTTTACAAGTTTTAAAAAAATCGACACCATACATATCCTAATACAGGGAAGGAAGAGATAGAATTGTAAAATATGGAGTGATTAGCCTTTTTGTTAGTGCACCAGAGTCCAGTAAAGCTTGTGAGTTATTTTCTTGGTAAAAATATGATATCAGATGGCTTTGCTATCATCATTAGTCCCTCTAACAGTGTTTAAACACCTAAACAGTATCTAAATAATATCTTAGAGATTCAAACTTTTCTTCCTTTAGCTTTCTCCAAGCATCCATTTCTATTTGGCGGGTCCGCTCTCTAGAAATCTTTACGGTTTTACCAACTTCGTCAAGGGTCATTGATCTACCATCAATCAAGCCATGTCGTAAACTGAAAACTTCTTTTTCTCTGGGTGTGAGTGTTTGCAGGAGCCTGTTAACTTCCTGTTTCACGAGCTGCCTTGTAGCGAGGGAGTCCAGACTTCCATCATGTATGTCTGCAACAATTTCCTGAGAATGATACAGCTCAGTAAAATTCATAAAAACAATAAAGACATATCCTTTTAAAAATCATGAATCCCACAAAAGATGCATACTCCAAGATACATATTTAAGTCCTTCCCGGTAAGACGATCAATTGATTTGGGTATTCTTGCAGACTTCAGTGTCTCTCTAAGCCTGGGAACTGTCACTCCCACAACCTTGGCTATTTCCTTACTACTTGGACGGCTTCCATTTTGCGCAACCAATAACTTCTTTGCCGCTCTGATTTTAGACAAAATCTCACGCATATTCACCTACACAAAAAGATCAGCATGATTTATAGCTGAAATAACTGGAGAAAAAATAAATGTGTTTCCCTGTAATACCCAGCTTTAAAAGTCATCAAAAAACCTGCTCAGATTTTGTCTGATAAATAATTATGAGCAAATCAAATAGTAAATTAGTATCTTTCATACAGGTATTCGAATAGTCCTTGAATTAGCATTGAGAAAGCTTGTCACGCCTTGTCGTATCCACCAATGTGCATAAGTGGAAAATTTGTAGCCCTTCTTGTAATCAAACTTCTCAATACCACGCATAAGACCCATTTTTCCTGCCTGTCATATTAACACAGGTAAATCAAGTTATTGAGAGCTCTGGTGATATCAAAGCCTTCTCAAAAAAGAAATGAACAGAAGAAACTCAAGTTATTGGGAGCTCTGGTGATCTCAATGCCTTCTCAAGAAAAAGAAATGAACAAAATAAAGATATGCAGGCAATTACACAGACCAAGCTCTTCAAGTTCTAACTCTAAATAAGTTAGACATCTATTGGCAACATTAGGCCACACTGTTGGAAAACCAACCTGAATAAGATCTGGAAAATCTACGCCAAATCCTTTATAATGTTTTGCTACGGAAACAACCAAACGGATATTACACGTCATCATTTTAATTTTGGATCTCCATCCTTCTTTTAAACATGAATCTAAAGAAGTCTGATCAATGCCAACAGCTTCTGCCCACTCGAATAAAGTTGGCTCACGGCCAAGCCTTTCTTGCAAGCTACACTTTACTTTCTCTACCTTCAGAAGGGTCTAATAACATGAAGAAAAAACCAGGTTATCAGTGCATATGCATTTTACCAAGAAAAAACAACTGTAGTACCAAAGCTTTGTGTATAAAAAGACAAATCATGATTACAACTTATGCAAGAAAACCTGAAAGGAAAAGGAGCATCAGTATGGAAGCCATGGAAGGTCCCCAAAACAAGTAATCAAATCTTCAGTGACATAAACCTTGAAGATGTATCACATTGAAGTTTCAAGATGCTTATCCTTTTTAATCCAATTTTTATTTCTAGTTTTCCTATGCATTGTCCCAACCACTGCTTGGGAATCTTCTGTCTTAAAAGTAAGCTCTTCACATTCAACTTATGTTCTACCCGAATATTCATTATATAGTCTCATTACATACAAACTGTAGAAGTAATAAGCCAGATTAAGATGCTTCCAACATGCCTGCACTTTTTGTGATAGTTCTACTTCCTCCTCTGCAGATAAGAGCTTTCCTCTTTGATGAACTCGTAAAGAAGGAAATACAGAAGCAGATTTCTTAACTTTACGTGACATCCAATCCCTCTTTTTTCTCGTTATTTGTAGGTTAGACTTGATTGTTGCCTTGTCTGTATTATGGAGAATTGTTACAGAGGTATTTAAATGAATCTGCCGCTCCTTCAACTTTGAGATTTTACTTCTGGCTGAATCTACCTCAAAGGTTTGTGAATTATCCAAGGTGTCTATCTTATTGACGATATCCTTATCTGCAATCGAACGATGCAAAGGTTGTGTTGCAAAGCAGCTTGTCTGGCAATTAGCCTCTGCAAAAGGGTGAGATTTCTCTAACATAGCTACTTGCTTTGCAGCTTCAACCGCAGCCTTTGCAAGGGCTACAACATCTCTCCCAGCATTGGCAAATGTTGTTTCTTGCTTCTCAGATGTTTCCCTGGACATATTTGGGTCTGTGCATAAAGACTGCACCAGTTGCTGAGATCTTACCTGCAACTGTTCTAAACATGGTACCAAACTGCAAGGAATGCAGAACCAGAAGAAACTATATTAGCATTTAGGTTTCCTGATCTACATAGTTAATTACTTGATTTATGATTCCAAAAAGCTAGTAAGACAACCAGTGGCAACAGAACTATCATTCTCTTGCACTACATTCTCCATTTAACACAAAAAACAAAATTGCAATGAAAAGGAATCTTACCAGGAATCAAGATGTGCATTTTTGTCTTTTTGGTCTGTACCAAATCCATAGAGATCTTGTCCATTTTTGAGAGGCAAGGGAATCTGTGGGTGTTGTCTATCATCTTCTTCCCACTTTTCCTAAAGAAATCAAAGCAAATTTATTAGAAACTAGTCAAAGAGAGTACAAAGATTAACCATACAACGAGGGAAAAGTTGTGTAGAATGATGGAGTCAGGTTTTTTCTCTCTTTTATGCTGTTGTTTATTACAAATCTGGTACCAAAGACTTAAAAAAATATTCAAATATTGGTAGAAATAAGTATCACCAATCATCAGTCACCTTGAGAAGTTGAGACAACCAGCAGAATACAAATCTACTAGATTCAAATGCTACTAATGCATCTAATGAGCGTAAATCTTCAGGGGCAGAGACTCCGTGAACCCAAAAGAACAAAAATAAAGAAATTCTATTCATGTCCATGAACGGCCAACTCAGGTCAATGAGGCTGCAAAGTAGAACTATTTAATATAACATAGGCAAGGAGGTGTCGAAAAAACATACCTAAAAATAGAAAGTGACAAAAACGAAGAGTGTTGATCAACAGGTTGAAACACAAAAAACCACTAAAAGGTAAAAACCAATTAAGATAAGAATGATACAAGATAACACCAAGGAGGATTTGAGAAAAAAACCTAAAAAGAAGAGATGGAAACAAGCAAAGTGGTTACCAGAAAAAGTGAAATAAACCTTGAAAATTTCGCAGAGATGTTATTGCAAATAAGCTATACTGAAAGCAACTCTTTTGAATGCTTGTATCAGAGTGAAGTTTTAAAATGCTTATAATCCCTTTTCAATCCAATTTTTATTTCCAGTTTGCCAATGCATTGTCCCAACTACTGCTTCTGAGTCTTCTGTCTTAAAAGTAAGCTCTTCACATTCAACTTATGTTCTATGAGAATATTCACTATATATACTCATTAAATACAAACTGTAGAATTAATGAGCCAGATTAAGATGCTTGCTACATGCCTGCACTTTTTGTGGTAGTTCTACTTCCTCCTCTGCAGATAAGAGCTTTCCACTTTGATGCGCTTGCGAAGAAAGAAATTCAGAAGCAGATTTCTTAAATTTTCGTGACATCCGATCCCTCGTAACATTTTTCGTTATTTGTAGGTTAGGCCTGATCATTGCCTTGTCCTTATTATGGAGAAATTTTACAGAGGTATTTAATTGACTCTGCTGTTCATCCAACTTTGAGATTTTACTTCTGGCTGAATCTACCTCAAAGGCTTGTGAATTATCTAACATGTCTACATTATTGGCAATATCCTTATCTGTAATTGAAGGATGCAAAGGTGGTGTTGCAAAACAACTTTTCCAACATTTAGCCTCTGCAAAAGGCTGAGATTCCACTAACGCTGCTACATGCTTTGCAGCTTCAACCGCAGCCTTTGCAAGGGCTACAGCATCTCTCCCAGCAATGGAAAATGCTGTCTCTTGGTTCTCAGATGTTGTTTCCCTGGACATATTCAAGTTTGTGCTTACAGACTGCACCAGTTGCTGAGATCCACTAAATGGGAGAGAGCATACCTGCAGCTGTTCTAAATATGGCACCAAACTGCAAGGAATACAGAACCAGAAGAAATTATATTAGCATTCAGGTTTCTTGATCTACATAGTTAATTAATTGCTTTACGAATCCAATGCCATTGAGATACCCAGTGGCAACAAAACCATCCTTCTCCTGCACTCTAATCTCCATTTTACACAAAAAATAAAACTGCAGAGATAACTCAGAAATGTAATAATAACAATGAAAAGGAATTTTACCAGGAATCAAGATGTAAGTTTTGGTCTTTGTGATCTGTACCAAGTCCATATAGATCTTGCCCATTTTTGAGAGGCAAGGCAATCTGCAGGTGTTGTCTATTATCTTCTTCCCGATTTTCCTAAAGAGAACAAAGAAGATTTATTAGAAACTAGTCAAAGAGAATTCCAATATTAATTAAAAAAGGGAAAAAAGTAGTGTAGAATGGAGTTAGAATTTTTCTTTTTTTCTATGTTGTTTATTATAAAATCTGGTACTAAAGACTAAAAAAATATTCGAGCTTGATAGAAATAAGAATCACCAATCATCAGTCACCTTGAGAAGTTGAGACCACCAGCTGAATACGAAATCCACTAGATTCAAATGCCACTAATGCATCTAATGAGCATAGATCTTCAGGGGCAGAAATTCCATGAACCCATCATAACAAAAAGTCTAAAAGAAAGAAACTATATGCATGTCCATGAATGGCCGACTTGGGTCAATGAGGCTGCAAAGTAGAACTATTTAATATAACACAGGCAAGGAGGTGTCGAGAAAATGTCCCTAAAAATAGAAAGTAACAAAAAACGAACAGAGTTGAGCAAGAGGTTGAAACACAATAAACCACAAAAAAGTAAAACCAATTAAGATAAGAATAATATAAGATAACAGTTAACACCAACAAGTAGGACTCCAGAAAAAAAACCTGAAAAAAAGAAATGGAAACAAGCAAAGTGTTTACCAGAAAATTAAATCTCGACAAAAAAGTATGAGCTATGAAGAGCAGAATGCAATGCCAAGGTCCGAAGCTACAAATAACACATTCAGGCTATGGAAGACCCAATAGGCTGAATGGGCAATGAGATTTGTTTTCAATTATAAACCCTTTGTCTTCATGTGCAATGAGATCCATTTTGTATTCTCTTCTAAATTTTTTGAAAACCTCTACATCAGTCTGATTGCGCAGGCTACAAGCAGAGTGCAATGCAACATTTTTTCTTCATTGATGAGCAGTATGGCAATTAATAGGAAGTATCCCTCACCCTTGTAGCATGTTTCCAGAAGAGTTTCAGTTTCACATGGAATCTCTCCTGAATGTTAATCATGGCAACCTATGGGATGCTATAACAACCTACAGATGAACTGGAAAGACCTAGAAATTTGTCCTCCAAAAATCAGTAAAGATTCTGGATGGAAGGAGCACATCTGACACTGGGTTGGAGTTTATTAGTTCCTATCATCAGCTTCTGAGAGAGACACAGGAGCAGTAAAATGCTAAGCATATTTGCAGAACTGTGCGATATCATGCTTTTGTAGTCAAAAGTTGATCTGGAGTCATTGTTTATCAGAGACCAATCCTCTGTATTATCTGGCCCTTACCAGCAGTTGTGTCAATGGACTACATGTCTGGGATGCCAATGCATAGGGTAATTTGGTCACTCACCAGGATGAAGATAAATCTATGCTTGACAGTTATTCATTGTTTACTAGCAAAATTCACCTTTTTGAAATTTAAATTAATGGCAATTCCTCTTTGGGTGTAAATTTTACAAAGTTTTCAAACCCTTAATAGAATTTGGACAGGAAGAATTTGACATTTGTTCAGAAACTTGCTGTGGTCACAAGATCATAAATGAACAACCTGCTACAGCTAGCTCACAATACAAACAAAGATTTGGTACAAAACTGTGTCGAGTCAAATTGTATTGAAAAGGTCAAAGTTGCTATATAATGTCTCTCTCAATCATACAAAACCAAAAAGCCCATCTTTTCTGTAAAATAATACCTGAAGTGGTTTAAGTAAGAGGTAACCAAGAACAGAAGATTCTGCAAGTTGACCTTATACTCAACTTCTAATCATGATAAATCCAAGACTTTTCTTGATATTTACAATGAAGATTAGGATGAGTCAAGATGAGTTCACTATAGAAGTGAATACTATCTTAAGAGTGTACTTTAAAAAGTCGAAATTGTTTTTGAAATTCATATGAAGCATTATTTATTATAATAAATAAGTGTATAATTACAATTATAATATTCTGACCAAAATTTTGAAGCCAAATTTTTGCAAGTCTAATATGATTCAGCGCACAGGCATTTTGTCAAACAGTTTGCAATAAGCTGTTCTGTGATGGTTTGCCACTTGTTTGAATTGTTTACAGAATAGCGCTACAACTTTCATACCTCCAGGTTAAATATGACCATAACTTCATTCATATAAGAAGAATCTTGGCATGATTTATTCACAGGAAAATTTGTATGCAAATACAGCTATTGTTACAAATTATTTATGAGGATTTCTACAGCCAAATTATAATGATAGAAATTTAAATGCCCAAGTATGCTGACCTGGTCAAACATTTATTCTTTCCTTCCTTTTCTAAGCTGTACGGCATATTTGAATGTGATTAAACTTCATTCAAGGGATGTACAGCAGCTCCAAGCATAGTACTGCAGGTAGGAATATTTAATGACTCCTTCCCATGAGCTGCGACCGCTTTCCCACCAGCTACGTAGACTCAATAAAACCACACAAGGCTGTGTTGGAATTATAAGCTGACTTTGACTACCACTTGGCCACGTCCACCCTCAAACCTCCTTTTTCCTGGAATGCACAAGCTTTAAACAGCCTTATCGACCCTTCTTGAAATCTCAAGCCGTACAGCACCTTTAATATGAAAGGTATGGTGCTATTTCTTTTCCTTGTTCACAGCCACTGCAGGTAATATAATATAGCATTTGTGAAATGTGACGCCTCATCACACAAGTTGTCCATTTTCAAGAGGGTACGGCTCCCATAGAAATATGTTATGGCCAGGAACTAACCACTATGAACAGAATAAGTTGTGTTAACTGCAGCTAATATAATAAAGATATCACCTTATTTCTTATCTTGCAGATATTCAAAATATAACTTTGAAATTTTCATTTAACAAAGACTTCGCAAATTTCAAAACTCCAATCGTTGAAATCCAACTACAAAATCTGAATGACTCCGCCTTTACCAGCTAGGGTGGATAGTCTCACCACCGAAACTGGTCTTCAAGAGGGTTTCCGTCCTCCGAAAAGCTGAGATGAACTAAGTTCAATCCCCAAACCCCAAGGGTTTCACCCAAGAAAATGTAATCATCTGCATGATGCAAATGAGCTCACAAAACTCCTTTTATAACATTTCCAGAAGCAATCTGGAGAACATAATATAAAATCACATTATAAATTAAATAAGCCTTATTACTCAAAAAAGTGATTTATTTTATTATTTAAACATTCTCAACGCTTAAAGTCACTTTAACAGCATCCAACTTTTAAAACTTTCAATTCTCATTCCAACGAGCTATTATACTAAGGTTCCTATTAAATTATTTTAATAAAATTAGCAGCCTTACTAAAAATAATTAAATTAAAGCCACAAATGTGCCCGAATTGCACAAATTGTTGAAAGGCATTGAAATGGAAACCTAACTCCACTAGAGTGACACCAATGATGAATAATGAAAATTGGGCCTGACCAAGTGACTTACTATAAATAGACTCTCTCTCTAAGAATCTTGGAGAACACACCAGAAGCCGAAATTCACTTCGGAAAGTGGCATAAGTGTCCTCAACACTAACTGAGCTCATTGGCAACATCAAATAATCCCTCTAACAAGGATGACACTCATTGAGAAGGTTAAAGCCAACTGTAATGCTAGAGAAACCAAAATGGGGCATTACAGTCCTCCCTCCCCAAAGATTATTTGTCCTCAAGCAATGTTTGCACAACATTAGAATCACCAGATTGAACCGAACTACAACCAAATGTGGTTCCAGGGTCTCGTGTCAATCTCAAAAAAAACCCATCATGTTGACGCTACATTCCGATTATAATTGAAAATCCATCGTGCCAAATCTGCACTCTCCTCTCCTTTAGCCCAATAATATAACCCTCAAAACCCAAACTGAAATACCTATAAGGGTTGAAATCTATACCATGAAAGATCCCTTGCCAAGGCATCTCAATAAGGTCCACATCTGCAATTCCACTACCTGATATGATCCTGGGCAATAGGAAAAACAATCTGCTCAATGGGAAAACATAATCCTCCATATCTCTCATCACGAAGTCCAGAAAATAATGCAGATCAATCTCTAACAAGTGATTAGTATAGAAGAATACAATAAAATCGACTCTGAAATTAGCTATCTTTGAAATGACTCCTTGGTCATAAACTGATAACACCTCATCGAGACTTAATCTCCAAGTGTTAAAAGAGTGATTCCAAGCACACCGAATCACCCAACCAAATACAATCATTAAAAAATAATCTAAAGATATATATACCAACATCATCAAATGATTGCAATAACCATCACTTACCAAGGTGGAAACTCGAAATAACTACACCAAATCTGAAAATTCTCACACAACTTGCTGCCAATAAACTTGAAAGTACTCAAGGTCTATCTGCCCATAAATTGATGTTGCCATATTCTACATGGAAATGCAATGGCAATAGTTGTCATAAAAAATTACCCCTAAAAACATAGGACATGGGAGCATGGAAAAGACTGAAGGACTTCTCCAATGACTAGATTACCCCTACCATTCAACTCCAACTGGAAAATACTCCACTCATTGGTTGGAAATACTTGTCAATCCTTCTATATGCAAGTAACAAAATTCATGTGTTGGCTGATTGGAAGGTTAACAACTACTCCACATCTGAGATCTTGCCTCCATAGAATAGTTCCTTTGTCATCATAAACTTCCAATATACCAACTGTAATGTCCCCATTTTTAGCCATATGCTCTTCAGTATCTGATAGCCTATTCCCGAAAGCCCGTAGGCTCGTCAGAGGTGAAATTAGGGTTTCCTATTTTATAGGGGTTCTGAAGAAGGTTTGCATGAAGGAGGATGGCGGATTCTTTTCTGGGTTTTCAGAGAGCTTTGTAGTGATATGATATGCAAAGTCATCGGGAAACTTTTCTAAATTTATTTTTTTTAGTAAATTTTATTTCTGGTAGTGCCATCTTGGGCAGTAGCATCAGTAGTTAGCTCAATTTCCATTTCGAACAGTGCAGTTTGGAGCATATTTGGCCTTCAACATTTTGAGGCTCATTTTGGGTAAAATGATTTATTCTAAGTCATTAATGTTATAATTTCTTATTGGCCCCCTTGGCCTAGTATTAATGACTTAAGGTTGTTTTAAAAGGTGTCCTTTGAGGGTGGACGCCTCATTGAGAGATTATTTAAATATTTCTAAAGTAAATATTTCTCCTCAAGTTTTGGATGCCTAGAAAGGTGAATATAATGTTTTAAAAATTAAAATATTTCAAAAGTAAAATGGGCATCCCTTTTGGAGGGAAAAAAATATGGAAGCTGAAGAGCCAACAGTCACCTTCAATTCTATAAAAGCAAGCCATTGCTCATTCATTTGGTATCTTTGGAAAATATGGTAAAGTTATACTGCTGAATTGATTTCAGAACCCAGCTAAGGGGGAGCTTAGTATTTTTAATATCATTCTTCGGGCCTGAAACTATGGTTCCCTGGATGATCATTTGCGAGTGTGCTACATTCAGAAGTGCATATTGAGCTTCATTGTTGCTGATTTTAGTGATAATTTCCAATTTTGAACTTGCTGGTTATTCTATGGCTGAAGTAGATTTTCATATGCAGCTCTTAGTATGATTTAAATTTCATTATGGGTGTTCGATCATTCAATGTCTATGCTCTTGGTGCCCCTAATTGTGCATTTGCAGATTTTATCATTGAAGAATTGAATTTTTAAAGCAAGGTCGACCCCTTTCTTGGGCCGTACCATGTCCTTTCTGCTTTGGTTTCCGTGCTGGGCATATTTGGAGCTGTATGTGCCTTATTACTTGGTGTTTCTTAGTTGTCCAGCAATTGAGAAGGTGTGTTTTCAGTTTCAGTTGTTTTGGTGAAGAGTGGTGGGAGTTTTAAGCATATTGTTGATTTTATTGATTGCTGGTCTGTACTTGGTTTGCTGGTTATTTTATATCAGACGTGGCTTATATCAGTTTATGCTTAATTTCTGTTAGTGTTTCTTAGATCAGATTAGATAATAAATTACTCAATAGAATTGCAACACATAAGACAATGAACACAACAAGATACCCTGGGAAAACCCTCCTACTCGAGGGAGAAAAACCTAGCAAATGATTCTCTTATATATGATAACACAGTGACAGAAATCTGCTTACAACACAGCCCAACAATGGCTAATAGAGAGTCACAATGATTTCCCACTTTTCCTTAATGCTCAGATACAAATGAATCTGTTCTTCCTTGATATCGGTCTGCTCCTACAGAAATGATGATCTGCTGCTCAAGTATTAACTTCTTCTAGGAATACGAATTATGATGAATGAACTTGATTTCTGTTCTCCCTGATATATGCGAATTTCTGCTCTTGATGATAATAGCGAACTTTCTTGATGATTCGAATTACCTTTAGCAAGGATAATGACCTTGTACTTATACATCATAGGCGCCTCTTGACTTAGGTCGGCCTCTTTAAGAAAAATACAATAAATGATAAACAATTAAAATAACATGAAGTCGGCTCAAGGTTGATACAAGGAGAATGCGAACTTAAAGGGTCGGCTCTAGGTTATATTTAAATTGTCTTTCTTGGGAAGTGCAGACCGAAGCTGCAAATAACATCAACACTCCCTCTCAACTAGGGATGAACTTCCATCTGCACAAGACACACCATATTAGAATGAAAACAAAATAGAATATCACCTCAACGTGATATTAACCATTATGGCTACTCCCATAGATGGTATAAACTCATCACAAATTCCCTCACGTGATGTTGTCATGGAATCACACACATGACTTCCACCATAGCTTCTCCCAGAGGGTGGAAACAAGGGCTTTCACCTCAACTCTCTCTTATCAGAGAATTGCATTATCAAGGGCTTACACCTCAACTCTCTCTCAACAGAGAATTGCATTAACAAGGGCTTGCACCTCAACTCTCTCTCAGCAAAGAGTTGCATTCTCAATCAAGGATCACTGATTACTGAGACTCTTTCTCAGTCAAGGCTGCATTCTCCACCATACCAAGTTTCTCTCGGAAGTATACAAACTTAATCCTGGCGAGAGGCTTAGTGAGAATGTCTGTCGTTTGCTCTTCAGTGCTAATATACCTCAACTGTATAGCTTTCCTTTGCACCATATCTCTAATATAGTGGTACTTGATCTCAACATGTTTTGTTCTGTCATGAAACACAGGATTGACAGAAAGCTTCACACAGCTTTGATTATCACAGTGTATAATAGTAGGCTCCATTGATTGTCAAACAATCCTGCAAGGAGCTTACGAAGCCACACTGCCTCACAAGCTGCAATATACTCTGCTTCAGTTGTACTCAAGGCCACTGAAGACTGTTTCCTGCTACACCAGGAGATCATAGCAGTCCCCAAACTAAAGCAACAACCAGAAGTACTCTTCCAATCTGAGACACATCCTCCCCAATCAGAATCAGTAAAACCATGCAGCTCCAAATCCACGTTTGAAGAATATCTCAACCCATATCCAATTGTGCCACATAAATATCTCAGGATATGTTTAGCTGCTACAAGATGTATTTGCTTTGGTTCACACATAAACTGGCTAAGTGCACTCACTGCATAGCAGATATCAGGTCTAGTGTTAACTAGATACATCAATGAACCAATCAACTGTCTATACATCGTAGAATCCACTGGTTCTGAACTAGCTGCAGCTTCTTTCAACTTATCTAAATTAGTCTCCATGGGTGTAGACATAGGTTTGCAGTCAATCATACCAAACCTTTTGAGAATGTCAACAGTGTACTTGCCTTGACTTAGAATCATCTCATCTGGCTTTTGCCAAACTTCTAAGCCAAGAAAGTAATGCATAAGACCTAGATTCTTCATCTCAAACTCTGAAGCTAATTCCTTCTTGCATTTTAGAATTAGATGTTCTTCACCAGTAATGATCAAGTCATCAACATATAAAACCAAAATTAATGCTTCACCATTTACTACTTTGAAGTAGAGGTTAGAATCTGCATCATTCTTTGAGAAACCCAGACTTGAAAGATACTGATCAATTCTTTCATACCAAGCACGAGGAGCTTGTTTAAGACCATACAAGGCCTTCTTCAGCTTGCAGACATGAGACTCTTTCCCATGCACCTCAAATCCTTCTGGTTGCTCAATGTAAACCTCTTCTTCTATTATGCCATTCAGAAAAGTTGTCTTTACATCCATTTGGTGAATCTTCCATCCTCTAGATGCAGCAATAGCAATGATGGTTCTAACAGACGTGTAACGAGCCACAGGAGCAAAAGTTTCTTCATAGTCAACTCCCTCTTTTTGTGAGAACCCTCTAGCCACAAATCTAGCCTTGTGTTTCTCAATGCTCCCATCAGCTGCATGCTTGATCTTGAAGAGCCACTTAGAAGACACCACAAATTTGTCTTTGGGTCTAGGAACTATATCCCAAACATCGTTCTTAAGTATAGACTAATACTCCTCAATCATGGCATCCTTCAATACTTGTTGACTAGAAGCTTCTTCAACATTTGAAGGCTCTGACTCAATAATCTGACTCATCAAGGCAACATAACTAGAGAACTTGTGAGGTATCTTGCTTTCTCTGAAGGCTCCTCTTGGAGCTGCAAACCTTTCTGCTTCCTGCATTGTCCTGCGAGCCCAAAGAGGTCTTTTCTTTCCAATCACAATGTCTAGAGGCCCATCAGTAGGATCCAAAGGCTCAGCTGGATCAATATCTTCTTTAGGTTCTGTATCCTCCTTCAGATTCTCTGGAATATGGTCAACTTCCATATCTTGAGGAGGTTCTTCTTCATCAATCTCCATAGGAGTGCCTTTGGACCTTCTATAAGCAACATCTTCCTCAAATGTGACGTCTCTACTAATCTCAATAGACTTCTGTCCTGGAATGTAAATCCTGTAAGCTTTTGATGTCTCACTGTAGCCTACAAGAATTCCTTTCTTCCCAGAAGGTTCTAGCTTTGTTCTCTTTTCCTTTGGAATATGAACATAGACTGGACAGCCAAAGATCCTCAAATGACTAACTTCAGGCTTCACGCCTGAGAATGCTTCTTCAGGAGTTTTATTCTCTAAGATCCTGTGGGGACTCCTGTTTTGAACATAGACGGTTGTTCTTGATGCTTCAGCCCAAAGAGAGATTTGTAAGTCTTGATCATGGATCATAGCTTTCACTGCTTCCACAATAGACCTATTCTTCCTTTCAGCAATACCATTTTGTTGTGGATTATAGGGAACACTGAACTCCCTCTTAATCCCTGCTTCAATACAAAAGTCTCAAAATGTGCCAGAAGTGTATTCTCCACCATTATCAGATCTCAATACTTTGATCCTCTTCCCAGACAGATTTTCAATCTGTGCTTTGAATTCTCTGAATCTTTCTAATACTTCTTCTGATTCTTTAGATCTCAAGAAATAGATCCAAGTCTTTCTAGAGTAATCATCAATGAAAATAATATAATACAAAAAACCACTAGATGATGCAATAGACATTGGACCACACAAATCAGAATGAATGAGATCAAGAATACATTTAGATCTACTTTCACTGGAATGAAACGTACCTTTTGTGTTCTTGCCTAGGGCACATCCCTTGCATGTACCTTCATGTTCTTGATCGAATTTCGGAAGACCGGTGACCATCTTCTCCATGATAGGTAGAGCACGAAAGTGAATGTGAGCCAATCTTCGATGCCAAAGATCACACATGCTGGTACTGTTATGCACAAGTGCTTGAAGAGGACGAGTGCACAGCGTGTAGAGACATTCATGTCTAACTCCAATCACTTGAGCAGTTTTGAAGCTGGAGTTCTTTGCCCATATAAGAACTTTCCCTTTAGAGAAGGCAACTTGATAACCCTTGTCTTCTAATGCTGAAATTGAAACAAGGTTCCTCTTTATCCCTGGTACGAACAGTACATCATTCAACTCCAAAGAAATTCTAGAATCCAAGTGAAGAGTGGAATTTCCAATCCCTTTTACAGAATATCTAGCATCATCTCCAATAACAACTTGATCACTGGAGTTGCTTTCCATTAAGTTTGAAAGGTGACTTCTGAATCCGGTGATGTGCCTAGAAGCACCACTGTCAATCAACCAAGTGTGAGTCAGTAGAAACATTGCTAGACAAGGCTGAATAAAATAGATAATCACTGGAGTCCTTTTGTGGAGCGACTTCTTCAACATCTGCAGTGGCAACTTGAAGCTTAGGTCGTTGAGGGCAGACCCTCGCAAAGTGACCATACTTATCACAACGAAAACATTGAATCTTGGACATGTCTCGTTTCCTTTTGTAGGTAGGAGCATCATCATTTCCATCTTCTCGATTCCTTTTGAAGAATCCTTTCTTAAAGCCTTTTCCTTTGTTTGATGAATGAGAGGCAAGAACTTGTAATTCTTCATTCTTTGAGCTTTGACCAATTCCTCTTGCTGTTAGTCTTGACTCCTCTTGAATGCAGTCAATCCTTAATCGATCAAACTTGGGAAGTTCAAATCTTGCACTGATTCCTTGAATGAATGCCTCCCATGAAAGCGGAAGACCATTGAGAGCAAGCATAGTCAGTTCTTTATCATCAATCATGTGACCAATAGTGGAGAGCTGATCTTTTATCTCTGAAATCCTCATGAAGTATGTAATAATAGATTCTCCTTTCGCCATTTTCACATGATGAAGTTGTTGCTTCAGTGCAAGGGCTCGACTGGTGTTGTTGATTTCGTACATCTCTTCCAAGGTTGTAAACATCTCTCTTGCTGTATCCAACTTGAAGACAATTGGTACAATATGATCCTTGACGGAATCAACCAATACTTTCTTTGCCCTAGTGTCTTTCTTTCTCCATTGCAGCTTCTCTTCTTCCCCCTCAGGTTCGGGAACTTTTGTTTTCACAAACTCAGCCAAATCATTCTCTTCCAAAGTTAGCATGAACCTGAACCTCCATGATGTGTAGTTCGAGATCCCTTCGAGTCTATCCTCGATTTTCAGACCGTTCACCATCTTGAGAAATTTAGAAGATAGACTGAAAAAATAATGAGAGTTGCAAACTAACAGATCTGAATCTGATCACGATCTTTTTCACACCCGCTCTGATACCATGTTAGTGTTTCTTAGATCAAATTAGATAATAAATTACTCAATAGAATTGCAACACATAAAACAATGAACACAACAAGATACCCTGGGAAAACCCTCCTACTCGAGGGAGAAAAACCCAGCAAATGATTCTCTTATATATGATAACACAGTGACAGAAATCTGCTTACAACACAGCCCAACAATGGCTAATAGAGAGTCACAATGATTTCCCACTTTTCCTTAATGCTCAGATACAAATGAATCTGTTCTTCCTTGATATCGGTCTGCTGCTACAAAAATGATGATCTACTGCTCAAGTATTAACTTCTTCTAGGAATACGAATTATGATGAATGAACTTGATTTCTGTTCTCCTTGATATATGCGAATTTCTGCTCTTGATGATAATAGCGAACTTTCTTGATGATTCGAATTACCTTTAGCAAGGATAATGACCTTGTACTTATACATCATAGGCGCCTCTTGACTTAGGTCGGCCTCTTTAAGAAAAATACAATAAATGATAAACAATTAAAATAACATGAAGTCGGCTCAAGGTTGATACAAGGAGAATGCGAACTTAAAGGGTCGGCTCTAGGTTATATTTAAATTGTCTTTCTTGGGAAGTGCAGACCGAAGCTGCAAATAACATCAACAATTTCTTGGTGTCAACACTTCTAGTTTCTTGTGCTTTCCATTTGGAGGAATTTAGAGGCACTTTGGAAGAAGTTTGAGCAATTTTGAGAGGGTTAAGTTGCTGGCTTGATTATTCAGTTTGCTGGGATTTCATAGCAGACCTGATTATTCACATATATATTCCTTTGTACTTCAGTTTATATTGCATACAGGAATATAGTGTATTCTTTGTAGGAGTTTGGAGCATATTTTCTATTGCAGATTCATTATAATAATCATTTTGTATTTACAGATGCTTAGCATTGTAAGGCTGAAACAGTAGTACTGTTTAATCATTTATATTTTTGCAATTACTTCGTGATTTAATTCAAACACTATAACCCCTAGATGGTTTACCGCCAGTGTGGAAAAATAACTCATGTTATCTCTCTCATTTTGTACCCACTGAAAAGTGGTGAATTCCCACTTACGAGTGGATGCCTGCCACAGCAGATAAATTAGTTTGTTTTACAATTTCTTCCCCCCACTGAATTAGTGGAAGTGCAGAATCCTTTCATGGCCGGTTCACCGCCTAGCTCCATTCAATTGTAACTTCATTTCAATAATTGCGTAGTTTTCTCCGCCATATGACAACACCTCTCCTTCCTTGGGATTGAGTGTGCATTCTTGGCGTTGAGTTTCTTTCAGTTGTAATCAGTTACAATTATTGAGTTATTTAGATCCTAGGGATCCTCTAACCATATGCCCACCCCTTCTCCCTCATCGGGTCTTAGGGCGGCATCGTTTTGGTTTTGGAGCTAACCTTAACGGGTGTGTGTTGCATTGTAATTAATATTGAAATCAAGGGAAAATTTGAGTGGGTGTTTTACACAAACTCATGAGTTTCAACACAAATACTCCACAAGGAAGTGGCTCCACCTAGATTGGGTTGTGCTACTTTGATATGCATAATGGTTTCCTCATAGATAGGAAAGTGTGCCTCCCATCTTCTTGACTTGCCATGGGGAAGGTTTTTCCTACTTGTTTGCAAACTCAAATATGTACACTTGAATTCATTCCATATACCAATTTGAAGAGGAGTCTTCAAGATGAGGAAATCTTCACAAATCATCACATTCCAAGGGTAAAGCACAACCTCAATTCTTCCTTCTTTGTTAGGTGGTCTATCAAGAGAATCACCAATCAAAATCTTGTCATTCTTGATCACATAACTATGCACATTACTCAAATTTGATTTATTGTTTGCATGTGAACAAAAGGGCCAATTATGATAGAAACTATTCTTTATCCATTCAGTTCCTAGAAATCCATCATCCCAATTCTAAGTAATTATCTCAAGATTGAAAAATTCACCCAAATCCCATATCCTATGATTACCACAAGCATCATAAGAAAATCGGTCCTCTGACCTCGTGAGATTGCACTCTTGATGTTCTTTTCATAGACTATCAACATTTTGAATCTTTGTGGTACAAGGAACGCTAAAATCATTATGCAATATTTCATCACTTTTGCATTCTTCTTCATGTTTCCAAGGGTAGCTTGGCTCCAAATTGCAATCCCTATGAAGCTCATCAATTCCATCAATTATTTGCTTGACTTCCATGGTCCCTGTGTTAGATTCATGTTCCTTGGGTGTAGCTGCAATAGATGACTGACTTAAAGCTTTGTAGAGTGAAAAATGAGCCAAACTTAACTCTAGGTTGAGCTCATCGACCTCTTTCTCCTTATCTTCAGCTAGCTTGATAGCATGATCCCTATCTGAAAACAATTGCAAATAATTTGATTTCACTATTCTCAAGGCTCCTTTATTACCTGCTTTCTCAACTTGGGCCTTCCAACAGAGATCTTCGATGAACTTGTGTGTATTATCAAAATGTGTTAAAGCTGCAACAACCTTATCTTTGGTGACTATCAGCTGATCTTTCCGAATATGTAACTCACTAGGCCTTTGATCAAATTCAGCTTCACGCAATAAATTTTTTGATTTGTTTTCAGTTATCTCTATGGTATCTTCTTTACATATTTTATGTTTTGCGGTTAGGACAGCACTGTTCTTAAAAGGGAAATCATCATAAGCTTGCTCTTCATCATATTTTGGTATCAAAACACTTGGGTTCCATGGAATTATGAGCTGATGGCTTTGATCAACAAGGCTGAAGATATCATGAACACTCTTCTCCATAGTGTTGTTTGGATGTCAGACTGATACACATTTGGCATTGGAGACTTTCTCTCAACTTCTATCACTGAAATGATGTAAGAATTCATCACTATAGGCTGTTTGGAAATTTACAACTTACTCAACTTAATCAAACTCTTTTTCTGAAATTGCATTAGTGGTCCCAACAATTTATCATTTGCTTCTATTCCACTGTTATCATCAAGGAAGCTAATAGTCTCAAAAACTTCATTGGTTTGATCTGAATTTGCACCCAAAGTTGTTATTTTGACATATTCATTAAACACATTCCCAACATGCGTAGATGCATACATTTCAATGGAGTCATCTTGGAGCTCTGTCATACATACCTCTTAAGATAGGGCAATTTCTTCAAGCTCTATTGTCTTAATTTTTTCTTTGTTCTCATCATCACTTGGCTACAACAAACAAGTGATAGGAGTTACTGATTCAGTTTCTTTGTTGTTCCCACATATGTGACTAGGTGTCGAAGCTTTCTAACATGTAAAACAACATTGTTCTCTTCTCAATTGGTTCTTGCTCAATTTAGGAGGTCCTGTCACCTGTAAACCACAAGAAATCAATTCACCTTCTGTCAACTGATTTTTAACTTTCTTGATTTTCTGCTCAACCAATCTTCTTGACAACTCATGTGTTGTAAGTGAGACATCCTACTCCCTCCTCCAAATGGCCAACAAGTTAGATAGCAACTGCTTGGAAATATCATCATCCTCATCTAAAATCAGAGACAAGATAGTTTGCATTGCTGTTATAACATTCTCTGCATGATATTTTCTGTTTTTGGTAAAGAAGCACTAAAACATTTAAGTATCAAATCATCACATTTGAGATCATCAGCACACAAGAACTAAAGTTTTGCAACTGTTTCTAGAATTTTTACCCTCTTATCAAAAGAAGGATATCTGGTATCATCCAACCCATGGAAACTCTCCTCAATCAGTTGGAATATCTCTTTCATTATGTCATCTATCTACGGTATTTTAGAAGCTGTAATCCTTGTGATTTCACTGAGACAGGAGGTGACTACAAGTCTCACGTCTTTATCAATGTCTCATAATTTGGTGTTGGACTAAGGCAATCAAATGAATGAATGAAGACTTTTAATCACGTCCACAAGGCCAAACAGCCTATGGGACCTACGGAACAACAGCAGAAAGGAAATTACACAGCAACAGCCCGAAACAGAAGCCACCGCCCAGCAATTACTTGGTCTCTCTTTCCTTCTGGATCTTGGATCTTCTGCTATGTATTTTTATCAAGTAATCAGCACTTTTTGATATTTTCTCCGCCTCAAAATATGATTGCTCTAACCTTGATAATAAATTTCCATTTCTTCCAACTTGTTGAAAACATTCTTTGACTGATGTTGAGACTCAAGTTTTTTTCCCAATGTATAAAGCATACTACCTACTTCTATTTCTTTCTTCGAGCCCTTTGATTGAATAAGTATAAATGATGTTTTGAAATGTTCTATTAACAAATTCCTTTCCTCATAGGCCATCTTCTGTCACTGAAGTCGCACACAGGCTGGCAGGTTCTTTTGCTCTGATACCACTATAATATTCGGACCAAAAGTTTGAAGCCAAATTTTTGCAAGTTTAATATGTTTCAGTGGACAAGCATTTTGTCAAACAATTTGCAATAAGCTATTTTGTGATGGTTTGCCATTTGTTTGAATTGTTTATATATTAGTGCTACAAGTTTCATACCTCCAGGTTAAAGATGGCCATAACTTCATTCATATAAGAAGAATCTTGGCAAAATTTATTCATAGGAAAATTTGTATGCAAATACACCTGTGATGTTACAAAATATTTATGAGGATTTCTACAGCCAAATTATAATGATAGAAATTTAAATGCCCAAGTATGCTGACCTGGTCAAACATTTATTCTTTCCTTCCTTTCCTAAGTTGTACGGCAGATTTGAATGTGATTAAACTTCATTCAAGGGAGGTATGGCAGCTCCAAGCATAGTATGGCAGGCAGGAATATTTAATGACTCCTTCCCATGAGCTGTGACCGCTTTCCCACCAGCTATGTCGACTCAATAAAACCACACAAGGCTGCATTGGAATTGTAAGCTGACTTTGACTACCACTTGGCCACGTCCACCCTCAAACCTCCTTTTTCCTGGAATGTGCAAGCTTTAAACAGCCTTATCGACCCTTCTTGAAACCTCAAGCCGTATGGCACCTTTAATATGAAGGGTACAATGCTATTTATTTTCCTTGTTCGCAACTGCTGCAGGTAATATAATATAGCATTTGTGAAATGTGATGCCTCATTACACAAATCATCCATTTTCAAAAAGGTGTGGCTTCCATAGAAATATGGTACAGCCAAGTACTAACCACTATTTACAGAATAAGTTGTGTTAATTGCAGCTAATATAATAAAGATATCACCTTATTTCTTCTCCTGCAAATATTCAAAATATATCTCTGAAATTTTTACTTAATAAAGACTTCACAAATTTCAAAACTCCAACTGTGAAATCTAAATGACTTCACCTGTACCAGCCAAGGTGGATAGTCTCACCACCAAAACTGATCTTCTCTAAGAGGGTTTCTGTCATCCAAAAAGTTGAGATGAACTGAGTTCAATCCCCAAACCACAAGGGTTTCACCAGAGAAAATGTAATCATCTGCATAGAGCAAATGAGCTCACAAAACTCATTTTATAACATTTCCGGAAGCTTTCCAGAAAACATAATATAAAATCACTTTATAAATTAAATAAGTCATATTACTCCAAAAAGTGATTTATTTTATTATTTAGACATTCCCAACACTTAATATCACTTTACCCATGTCCAACATTTAAACTTTCAATTCTCATTCCAACAAGCTATTATACTAAGGTGCCCATTAAATTATTTTTAAAAAATTAGCAGCCTTAGTAAAAATAATTAAATTAAAGCCACAAATACACCTGAATTGCAAAAATTGTCGAAAAACATCGAAATTGAAGTCTAACTACACTAGAGTGGCACTAATGATGAATAATGAAAATTAGGCCTAACCAAGTGACTTACTAAGTTACTATAAATAGACGCTCTCTCCAAGAATCTTGGAGAACACACCAGAAGCCGGATTTCACTTCAAAAAGTGGCATTAGTGTCCTCAACACTAACTGAACTCATTGGTAACATCAAATAATCCCTCTGACAAAGATGACACTCATCAAGAAGGTTAGAGCCAACTGCAATGCTAGAGAAAACAAAAATGGAGACATTACAACAATACATTATCATTATCCCTTAACTTGGAGAATGGGGAAGGAGGATTTACATACAATGCCTATTGGTTATAATTTCCTTCACACATAACAATGATGAAAGACCATAGAGCTTGGCCTTTGTAAAGGGCTTGATAGTTGTCTATAATAGGGTCACAAATAATGATGGTGAATGAGTCAATATGGAAAATGTTCAAAGTGATGTAATCCAATATGAATCTCTAAAGGTAAGAGTGTTAAAAACCAACTTAAGCGCTTCATGCAGGATGGGTGTCAGATAACTAGATAAATGCTTTACTCACCAAGAAAACCATTTGAACAATAATGAGACAATGTTGGACATGTTGAAATAAATTGAGACCAAAAGAAACATCAATCTACTAACCCTTTGTTGGTTACGAAATTGGTCTTTACCAATTACTAGTAGATTCAGGATAAAAATAACCCCTCAATAAAGGTGAGGCTCCCCTTATTAAAAACTCAAAACAAAAATCAAAGGATCACACTCAAAACATATACAACACTTTATATTTACAGTTGTACAAGTTTTCATGCGAGAATAGGGTTTCTAAATGCAATGAGAGGAAAAATAAAAAATTTAAGATAAAGAAGTGAATCAAATTAAATAGACAACAGAGTTCAATTTGATCTATGATGGGAAATTTAGAAGTTCATAACAATAATATTTCAGCAATTTTGCAGATATTCATAAGAGTTGAAAACAAATAATTGACATTAACATAGGAAAAATGCAAAGCACAAAGTTTGATCTGATTTTATTCATCTTTCAACAAAGTTCAAAGTCTTTTACTCTTTGTTTACTCACTAAGTGACTTAACCGATGAATACAAAGTAACGGAAGTACGTAATAACAGTAACAAAACATAGCAATTACAAATGCAATGAACAAAATATTGGATTTGTATTTTCATTCATCAAATAGAAATTCATTACATCATATCGCATTCATGTTGTCCCCGACTACAAATGAATTGCCAATATATATAGTTGGCCGATGTTGGTTGAGGACACCAACCGTCGGCAACTACCAACCAAACTAATCAACTATCGGGGATCAATTTTCTGATTACAACTTATACTAATTCCTTTTGTTGTGCACAAAGTATTATTTATTTATTTACTTACTATTTGGCCGATTAACATAATTAATTACTTACATGGCCAACTACATCATCCCCCCAAAAAATAAAGTCGTCCCCAGACGACATTACAACAAAATGGGGCTTATAATAAGCAAATTGACTACTAGGAAGAGGGAGGGTGAGAAGACATCCCTGGATGGATGGACGACGTCGAAGTAGAAGTTGGTGAATGTAGCTCTCGTAGCTTATGAACCTCCTCCGTATGTATCTGTAGCTAATGCTTTGCCATAATCTCCCACTTCGAGGCCGCCTTCACCATGTGTGCAACCTCCATCACCTATCGTTTGGCCTGATCTACCTCCTTCACCTTTGCTATGAGTTGAGCCTCCATGTCCCTCACCTTTTGCTCTACCTCCGACACCTTGGCCTCTAACACCAATGCTCTGGCTCTCTCAATTGGTGGTAAGCTAAGTCTGCTTAGGCAAGTTGCACCTGAAATTTATTTGTATGTGCCACCAACTCCTCCCATACCTTTTGTACCAATTATAGGGCCTCAATCTTTGCCTACATTGCTTCGTCTGTAGATACCATCTGTCATTTTAGCCTATAGAAGACATCCTTGAAGGATGTCTCTATATTGAATAGGCTGAAATTAGGTGGCAATCTCTCCCCCCAACCGAGGGTATCACTGGGTGCCATGCCTTCCACATTGTCGAGGTCTCTACTCCAGGCCATCCTCTTGTAGTAAAACATCAAGCGAACTCCTCCTCACACCCTGTTTGAGAAAACACCATTATCCTTTGTACCTCCTTCACCACCAATGGAGACTGGCCTATGTTGAGTTGCTTAGATATTTCTCCTACTTCATTCATGACTACAGCCATCGCCTAAAGCTCCTGGATGTACTTTTGCACCGTCCCCAAAGGGTCTGACTCATCCAGTTTAGAGATCTCAAGTATCAACCCTTTTATCTCGCTCGACTCATCCTCCTCTTCGCTCAGTGGGCTGGCCAATGCTAACCCCTATGCCACCCTAGGGGTCTCTTGTCTGTGTGATGGTCCCCCACTCCCTTGAGTGTTACTGTGTACTACCCTCAGTGGGTGTGCATGTGCTGAACCTTGTTTTGCACCATTCGATCTCATGGTTGGAAGGTCTTGTTGTACACCCTCTCCTTCCATCAACATGGTTGTAAAGCTTTGTTGTTCACCCTCAGTCACCATGGGTGTGCTCTTGTACTAGACCCTTGTCCAAAGCTCTTGAGGGGCTTGGTGATGGGAATGTTGGAACCTCCAATGGTAGGCTAGGTGTGTTCAACCAATTATCTATTTGTGCCACACTGGTTGAGGTACTTGTTGGCAATGTCTCTGGTGCAAAAACTATGACCGATGTTGTCGGTGCACTTGGTGGTCCAACCGATGAGGTTGGCTATCCAACTGGTGAAGCTGGCAGTCCTCTCAGTGAGGCTAGTTGTCCTGTCGGTGGTGCTGGCAGCTCTGACGATGTACCAGGCAAGCCTCCCAGTGCACTTGGCAATCTCACCAATGCGCCTAACACTACTCCTAATGCAATGGGAAGTCTGGCCGATGCACTTGGCGATGTTGGCAGTCTCATGGTTGGAAGGTCTTGTTGTACACCCTCTCCTTCCATCAACATGGTTGTAAAGCTTTGTTGTTCACCCTCAGTCACCATGGGTGTGCTCTTGTACTAGACCCTTGTCCAAAGCTCCTGAGGGGCTTGGTGATGGGAATGTTGGAACCTCCAATGGCAGGCTAGGTGTGTTCAACCAATTATCTATTTGTGCCACACTGGTCGAGGTACTTGTTGGCAATGTCTCTGGTGCAAAAACTATGACCGATGTTGTCGGTGCACTTGGTGGTCCAACCGATGAGGTTGGCTATCCAACTGGTGAAGCTGGCAGTCTTCTCGGTGAGGCTAGCTGTCCTGTCGGTGGTGCTGGCAGCTCTAACGATGTACCAGGCAAGCCTCCCAATGCACTTGGCAATCTCACCAATGCGCCTAGCGCTACTCCTAATGCAATGGGAAGTCTGGCCGATGCACTTGGCGATGTTGGCAGTGTCTCAGATGGTGCAACTGGTAATGCCACCAATGGTGCAACTAATAATGCCACCGATGGTGCAATTGATACTGCCACCAATGGTGCAACTCATAGAAGCAAAAATCCTAAAAAATTCATAATTTTTGCGATTTTTTAAAAATCCTCAAGCTTGCCGATTTTTTCCCCAATTTTTTCGAGATTTTTTGCAAACTGTTGACTGGCAAAAAATCATTGAAAATCACAATTTTTTCACATTAAAATCTTGAAGAAAACGCCATAAATCGCGCTAACTCCAACGTTAAAAACTCTAAATTTGGTGTGTTTTCTCCTATAAATCAAGGTTGCAATAAGTTAAGGGTGACCGTCGTCGACTCTACAGTCTACCCTACATTCACGCGTGAATAGGTTCCTTTCTGCTTTGAACTTTAAGCTTGCAATCTTGTCCATACGCCCTAAAATAAAGTAAACCACAATAAAATAAAGCAAGGGATTCTTCATTAATCAAAATAAGCAATTCCAACCATTTTCACTAGTCGTACCTGTGTAAGGTGACCTTATAAATGGTTATAGTATTTACCACCTTCATGCCAAGAAAACTTCAAAAGCTAACTTTGATGACCAAGTTAGTCAAAATTTTACATATGAAACTTGCAAAAAGAATGAGAAGTCTACACCAAATCAGTCCAAATTTTAAAATACTTTATTGTATCATTTTAAGTTCATTGTGTGTTTAGATGTAAAGTGATAGGTTTGACTCTATTGCCCTCAAATAAAACATTGATCGAATTTTTCCCAAAGATTTTGAAGTCCTCATATGGCCCAAGTTTGTCCCAAGGTCCCCAAAAAAAAACATTTGTGGTACCTATACAAAAATCAATGGTCATACTACTTTGTCTCTCTTTTTGTCATAGATGAATCATCATTTAAATGTCAAGTCAAATCAGTTATAGTCTTCCCCCTATCAGGTTGCAGGGTTGTCATGCTTTGGTCTAGTTTTTTAGCTAACTCTTGCAAAATGTCCAAGGTTGTACTATTCCAAAATGAAAAATGATGAGGTTCCTCATTGATGATGACTGCAGCAATGAAATGAAAGTATGTTCAAAACTTATAAAATAGCTCTTGAAAGATTTCAATCCCGCACCCATTTTTATGCCAAGCATGCAGATTATGTTTGTCATTCAAAGACATCATTTTGCAAGCTTGAAATCAAAGACTAAATCTATAACCTACATAGCCTATAGGCACTTTACTTTACATAGAGAATATTAAAAATAATTTCACTTCATGTTCAAAACTTATAAAATAGCTCTTGAAAGATTTCAATCTCACACCCATTTTTATGCCAAGCATGCAGATTATGTCTGTAATTCAAAGACATCATTTTGCAAGCTTGAAATCAAAGACAGTGCATTACCCTAAATTCAGACTCCATTCTCTGATTGCAAGCTTGCACAGATTCAAAGAGTATTTGCCTAAGATTTTAACCATTCTCTTGGACCGGTAATGCACTATCTTTGATTTCAAGCTTACACAGATTTAAAGAGTATCTGCCTAAGATTTTAAACATTCTCTTGGACTGGTAATGCACTGTCTCTGATTTCAAGCTTGCACAATTTTAAAAAGTATTTGTCTAAGATTTTAACCCTTAGCCAATCCTTTATTTTATCACACTTTTTCATCCTCCACTTTATTTCATTCATGTCATTGCCTTCTCAAAGCTTTTGGTCTCTTGTTTCATTTATGACTCCATACACTAGCCTTTTCCTCTTTTTTCAGTTGTCATTTCTGCAAAGATTTTACATTACAATTGATTCCATATCTCACATATACACTACTCTATTGTATGAGGTGCTCCAAACGATCTTTAGTTCACAACCTAAGCAAGAAACAAATGCCTTTAAGCTCAACAAACATTGACTTGATAAACAACATGCAAGATTTCTACAATTCATGGGTTAAAATCTCTATTTTATTTGCTCTATGTATCTCAACGCTATGGAAATGACCTTAAATTTCAAAACAGAGTAGCATTTGTCTCTTTTTCTACTATTTTTTACAAAAAAATTCAAGTCCGATTTTTTCACAATTTTTTCCCGATTTTTTCAAAAGATCCTAAACTTTTGGTTTGCAGATTTTTTCCCCAAACGATTTTTGCTGCTATTGTGCAACTGATATTGCCACCGATGGTGCAACTAGTATGGCCACCCATGGTGGTGGCAGTATGAAGGCCGTTGGCTGTAGAGGTGGTAGTATGGTAGCAGTCATCATTGTCACTAGCATTGCTTCGTCTATGTCCATTTTTGGTGATAATTGTGCATCCCCTGCTAGCAATACCTCCTCTTATGTCAATGGAGTGGTGGTCTATGTTGAGGAAGATAACTCGATGGGCTCCTCCTCTACACTGTCACTCAATGCGTCCTTCTCAATCGATGCTTCCCTTTGTTTCCTCTTCTTCCTCGACTGAGATGACACCTCTCCCATGATGGTAATGTCCAATGATGTCCAATAAAACAGTCGAGAATGTTGGATCTATTTGAGCCACTAGTTGTAACTTTCCCCATTTGTCAGCAGGGCCCTGTGTATGGATGGCATCTAATAGGAGGGCAATCACACACTGTGTCATATAAAACCCCTTATGCTTTTGTGATAGAAACTCCCTGATTCTCTTTGATAACGGCCTAGACCAATTATACACCTTCCCGATGCTAAGCCCTATCATATAATCAATCATCCATATTGCGATGTCTGAAGCTTGGGTGGCCCTCGTTGGTCTGCACTTCATCAAATCCATAATGGACTTCCACTCCGGTGTGGCCAGGAAGTTTTTTCTTAACCCTCGATTACCAACATTCCAAATGCTATCTCTCTCCTGTTGGGTGAGGTCAGGTCTGCAAACCCTCTTCACCGATGCCTCCTTATGTTGTTGCGTGAAATTTTCGATTGGTTTGTTCACCCCTATGCCTAATGCTGGAATACCAATCACCCTCTAAAAATCAGCTAGCCAAAACGAAACAGTCACTGTGCACCCTCTATAATCGATGACTAACTTGTATGCATGTCTACAATAATTGTTCACCATTGCCTTGAGGAGTGGCTTGAATTCTTGAGCATTAAAAAATGGATGTAATACTGCTTCATCTACCTGGGCATGCTGAAGGGCCACCTTGAGGACGTGATCGTCCTACGTGCTCTACCACCATTGTTTGCATTTACTCCCAATTAAGCTGTCCCAGGTGAGTGCATCGACCCCAATCTCCACATCCAACTTTATTTTGCTCTGTTTTGCTAATCCAATCTTTGGCTTGTAATCCGCAACTTTTTTGCCTTTGTTCGTGTCCATGGCTGCAAACATTTTTCACAATGAATTCCCTAATGTGAATTAAATATATATCTTCTCCAAACCGGGTGCCAATTGAATATACCTCTTCTAGAAACTCGACGATTGTTGTAACTGTAACAAATTTGAATTCTTGCTACACCCTTTTGCACTGTACGAGTGTACGCACGAAATAGGCAATGGTTGTACAGCTCTGAATTCCTTACGTTCGTACTTAATCTTGTTCCTACAGACAAGCTTCCTACTTTGTTGTACGGTCTGAGAATTATGTTTGTCGTGTGGTCGTATGATTTTATGCCCTTGTACGACTATCTACAATAACCCCATATGACATACGATCCCTCTAGTTGGCTATACCCTGTACGGTGTATGGCCTGTGCCTCGCCCAATCGCACATCTTACTTTCTTTTATCTTGTATGCCCTATTGTAGTCGTATGTTGTTTTTTTCCTTGTGTGGTCTACGCTATCTTCTAACATTTCTTTCCTTGACTGTCGTATGGTGGTAATTGCAGTGGATTTTCTATACGATCTCCTTCATACGGATTGACCCATTGCCTTCTTCTTTGTTGACTTTTGGTGGTTCTCATGGTGTTATTTTGTTTAATTCTATTTCTCCAACCCTGTGGTATGAGTCTTGTTGTATGTGCACAATGTATAACTTGTGAAATCTTTTTAATGAGTTGTTTTTTGTTGTGTGTGATTGTACGCTATCTTCTGACATTTCTTTCCTTGACCGTCATACGATGGTAATTGCAATGGATTTTCTATACGGTCTCCTTCGTACGGATTGACCCATACCTTGCCTTCTTCTTTGCTGACTTCTGGTGGTTATCACGATGTTATTTTGTTCAATTCTATTTCTCCAACCCTATGGTACGAGTCTTGTTGTATGTCCACAATGTACAACTTGTGAAATCTTTTTAATGATGTCAATGTGTATGGTGGTTGCTTTATAATAAGCCAATGACATTTTAATTAATTTTCGCCCTTTCTTTATTTTTTATTCAATACTTCTCTTTTTTCCAATTTTTATTTTTTCCTTCTATACTTCAATATTTTTTCCTTTCCCTTTTATTTTAATAACTTTTTTTATTTTTTCATTTTTTCCATTTCTATCATTTTCTTCTTAATCATTTTTTATGTTTTTTGCTTTTTCATTTTTCTCTTTTGTTTTCGACCTTTCTCTTTCGGCCCCTTATTTCATCATTTTTTCTAACTTTTACCTCTAAAGCATACCTCCATTTACACAAAAAAGGAGGATTTTTGTAACATTCCTCCTCGCAACATGTTCCCATATATTTCAAATCAAAAAATTTATCAACTAATGGGGTGGGTCTCGTACCTCTAAAACTTCCATCAATGTACCATCCGCCATATTATTGCTGGTGCCAAGTGGTGTTTTCTCCATTCACTGTCAATGGTCTAGCTGGGTTTTGTATGACTCGCCATAGTCCATACAAAGTCACGAGTGTAGGAAACTCCAGATTGTTTTCTTTGGCATACTTAGCTATGTCATTGTAGTATCTGTCTGACCCAACGATGAAAATGTCTTCTGTCATCATCACCGCTTTCAAACACGGTCCTTTTTCTTCATACTAGTCATCTTCATTTAAATCTTCTTTGTTCTGCACTGCTTGTTCTTTTTTTCCTTTCTCTACTTGTTCTTGTCTTTCCTTTTCGGCTTCTTCATCTAATTCATATGATAGGTATCCCCTTCATTCTCCTTCATAAGGTGTATGGAACTTCTAGTGGCCCCATACTCTTTTCCAAATTGTGAGTGTTCTGAACAAGGCGTTGGTTAAGTGTTTGTGCACCCTAGGTACTGCAATCCCCTCGACTCTTTTTGACAAGCCTCTCTTCAATCATTCTTTCTCCTCCCAGCGCTGTCCAATCTTTCTTCTGGTACATATTGACTTTCGATCATCCCCTGCTCTTGTTCATCTACAATTTGATTCCCCCCTATTGACCAACCCTCTTTTGTTGTGTATCCGAGCATATTGATTCTGACTGATTCTTCCTTCCTCTCCTTGTATACTTTCAGTTTGGATCCGTTAATAGGGTCTTTTAGCAGAGTTTCGTCTAATCTCCCAATTTGATGGCTCCGTTCTCCCCAACTTCTCTGATTTTAAATGGTCCTGACCACCTCGTTTTGAATTTACCGAGCTTGAGTTTGTTACAACTGTTATATTTGAGAACTAACCACCCTGGCTGAAAATTTGCTCGTCAAAGGTGCTTGTCGTGCCAATACTTTCTTCCCTTTTGTATTGCCTCCATAGCCCACTATGCAAGTACTCGTCATTCGTTGAACTTGTTTAATTGGAACAACCTCTCCTTCAAACTCTCCCTATTGCCAAGTCTATTTTCCACTACTATTCACAAGCTTGGTACCATGTACTCAATTGGCACTACCACTTCTTGACCGTACATTAGCTAGAATGGTGTATGGTCGGTGGTTACCTTGTAGGTCGTATGATATGACCACAATATGGCTCGTAACTTTTCCTCCCAATCCGCCTCCTCAATACTGCACGACTTATGAATGACGAAGACAAGTACCTTATTGGTGGACTCTGCCTGATCGTTTACTCTTGGGTAGTACAAGCTAGACAGGTTATGAAGAATTCATAACTCCGTTGTCATCAATCTGATGACGTGATTGACAAAGTGTCCTCTGTCCCTGGTAATTTTTATCAGGATGTTGTACCTTGTGACAATTTGTTCATAGATAAATCTCGCTGTACTCAATGCAGTATTATTCGATGGTGCCCAAGCCTCCACCCACTTTGTTAAGTACTCGGTGGCGACGACTATATATCTACGATTCTACATCAGTGCAATTGACTAACCTTCAGTGGCCCGACTCGCCGTAATCAATGGAGTATTATTCGATGGTGCCCGAGCCTCCACCCACTTTGTTAAGTACTCGGTGGCGACGACTATATATCTACGATTCTACATCAATGCAATTGACTAACCTTCAGTGGCCCGATGAAATCCAATGCCCATTGTTCAAACAATTTCTTGTGGCTAAAATGGAAAGAGTGGCATGAAATCCCTCTTCAGAGGTTTGTCGACTCTCTAACATGTGTCGCATCCCACCACCCATTCTCGAGCATCTGTATGTACGATCAGCCACCAGAGTCCTGCCAACAAGAATTTTTGTGTTGTAGAGTCTAGCCCCATATGTCCTCCTGCCAGTCCTTCACATGCCTCCTTTAGTACAGCAGGAATTTCTTCCTCCATGACACATCGCCAAAGTACTTGGTCCGATCCCATCTTGTATAGTAGCTCATTAATGAGTTGGAAGGTTTTACTTTTTGAGTACTAGTTTCCTTCATTCTGTAGGTGGCATCTCTCTCGAGAATGATGACGTCAATAGGTACTCTCTGATTTTCTCGTACCAAGGGGGCAGGTAGTGCTGCTATTTAAAACAAGTAGCTCGTTAATGAGTTGGAAGGTTTTACTTTTTGAGTACTAGTTTCCTTCATTCTGTAGGTGGCATCTCTCTCGAGAATAATGACGTCAACAAGTACTCTCTGATTTTCTCGTACCAAGGGGGTAGGTAGTGCTGCTATTTAAAACAAGTATGCATCCAAGAAGTCTTCATTCACTCCCTCAGGTGGCTCGCCAAACCGGATTCTTGATAGCTGGTCGGTGATGACGTGACTCTTCCCAGGTCGTACAATTATGGTGAATGTAAAGTCCTATAGCAATAGAAGCCATTGGCTTACTCTCCCTTGAATGATGGATTTGTTGACTAAGTACATGAGAGCCTAATGGTCCACGTAGAACGTGAAGGGAGTCACCAATAAATAGTGTCTGAATTTATGTAGTGCGTACACCATCCCGAGAGCTTCCCTCTCCATCGTACTGTAATTCTTCTCTACTTTTGACAACAGCCGACTAGCAAAGAACACTAGGTGATCCAACCCTTGTACGCCCACTTGTGCCAGTGTCACTCTGATCGCATAATTTGAAGCGTCGACATGCACATGGAATTCTTTGTTCCAATCCGAGTATGCCAAGATTGGTGAACTGATTAGCCGTACTTTTAGTTCCTTGAAGGCTTCTTCTTGTGCTTTTGTCCATTCGAACAGTTGCCCCTTCCTAATGAGTATGTCCAATGGATACGAAATTTGAGCAAAATTCCTGATGAACCTTCTGTAATACTCAAAATGTTCGAGGAATGATTTTACCTCGGGATGTTCTGGGGCGGTTCCATCTATATGATCACTGGAATCTTGTCTAGGTCGATCTTCAATCCAACCTTATAGACTATGTGCCTGAGCAATTTTCCTTGAGGCACCATGAACCAACACTTCTTTGGGTTTAGTGCCTGTCGTGTCACTCTACACCGCTCCATGCATTCTTGGAGAGCCTTCAAGTGTGTTTGTTCATCGTTGTAGATTGACCAATCGTCCAGGAACGCCTTAAAGTTCCCTACCGACATCTTGTCGTTGGGTCGGTCTTCAATCCAGCCTTATAGACTATGTGCCTGAGCAATTTTCCTTCAGCCACCATGAACCAACACTTCTTTGGGTTTAGTGCCTGTCGTGTCACTCTACACCGCTCCATGCATTCTTGGAGAGCCTTCAAGTGTGTTTGTTCATCGTTGTAGATTGACCAATCGTCCAGGAACGCCTTAAAGTTCCCTACCGACATCTTGTCGTTGGGTCGGTCTTCAATCCAGCCTTATAGACTATGTGCCTGAGCAATTTTCCTTCAGCCACCATGAACCAACACTTCTTTGGGTTTAGTGCTTGTCGTGTCACTCTACACCACTCCATGCATTCTTGGAGAGCCTTCAAGTGTGTTTGTTCATCGTTGCAGATTGACCAATCGTCCAAGAACACCTTAAAGTTCCCTACCGACATCTTGTCGAATATGTGTAGGATCATACTTTGGAAGGTCACCAAAGCGTTGCATAGACCAAATGACATCCGGTTGTATGCATACACTTTGTCTTCAACTACATACATCATCTTCAATTTGTCTTCTTCGGCTATACTTATCCAATTGTAACCAGAGAACCCATCCATGAATGAGTAGGTTTCATGGCCCGCCACTTCTTCCAATATCGAGTCGGTGAATGGGATCGGGAAGGGATCTTTTATTGTCACGGCATTGAGGCTTCGAAAGTCCACGCATATTCGAATCTGTTCAAATTTTTTCTTTAATGATATCACGATTGGTGACACCCAATCACTGACTTCAACTTTGAAGATGATCCCTACTTCTAACATCTTTTCGATCTCTTCTTGTACCTTCATCGCATAGTTTATATTCATTTGATATGGTCTCTTCCATACAAGTTGTGCTCCAAGTACCAAGGGAATTTTGTGCACACATAGTTTAGGAGGCACACCCTTCAAGTCCTTGTACGTCCATGCGAAGGCATTTTTATACTCTATAAAGATTTTAAATGTCGTCGCCTATACCGAGTCGATGAACGGGATCAGGAAGGGATCTTTTATGGTCACAGCATTGAGGCTTCAGAAGTCCACGTATATTCGAATCTATTCAAATTCTTTCTTTAATGATATCACTGACTTCAACTTTGAAGATGATCCCTGCTTCTAACATCTTTTCGATCTCTTCTTGTACCTTCATCACATAGTTTTTATTCATTTGATATAGTCTCTTCCATACAAGTTGTGCTCTAGGTACCGAGGGTATTTTATGCACACACAGTTTAGGAGGCACACCCTTCAAGTCCTTGTGCGTCCATGTGAAGGCATTTTTATACTCTGTAAAGATTTTAAATGTCGTCGCCTTTAACACTGGACTGCAGTTATCTCCGACCAGAATCGTTCGGGGGTTTCTTCTTCTCCCAGATTTACCTTCTTTATGTTCAGTTCTTCGTACTTGATCTTGTCTCTTTCAAATTTGTGTGTCGGTGTGTCGTCTACCCTAGCCACTCCTTTGTATTCTTCGTATTCTAGAGGAAATGTTTGGCTTGTCGATGCTTTGTCTTCTTCTTCCCCTTCAATTTCTTTAATTTGCAACATATTGCAATCTTGTTGGAATACTTCATAATCCTCTATCTGCCAGTGGAAGAGTCCATTGAGTGAACTCATTTGGTCCTCCGAGAGCTCTTGGAGGTCCAGGATAACTTCATCGTTTGGTTCTATAGTTCCCCTTTCTTCATCCATTCCTAATCCTCCTTCAAACTCTAAGTCCAACGATGCTAATTCCTCGCTAACTGCTTGGTTCCTCAAGTCGATTGCATATTTCCTTACATTATTCTCTATAAACAGTGTGTTTCTTTTCTAGTTGTGGTTTGCTTTGACTGCAACAAGCCACCCTCCTCCGAGCAATGCATCGTACGCCTTTTTTATGCAATGGAATGACTACAAAGTTCAACAAGAATGGTTGTGTCCCGATCGTCACCTTCTGCGCCATCAATGTTCCCAACGGCTTGATGCCATGTTCATCATAACCCACCAATTGGAATGTGGATGGCCAAAGTGTAGGTTTCCTGAGACTCTTCCATGTGTCTTTGAGTAGTACGTTGATTCCCGATCCTCCATTGACAATTGTGATTATTAGATTCTTCCCTTCGATCTCCATTTGCACGATCGCCAGTTTCTTCCCGATGTTTACTGTCAGCAACATTAGGTCGATGACTTGTTCACCCTTAGATGGCAGTTCTTCTACCATCTCCTTCCTTCGACCTTCTTGTTGTTGGTGTTGTTCATCACTGACTATGTTCGTGATCGCCATTCCTAATTGTGGCATAGTCTGGAGAAGGTTGGTTACTTTGATGGGTACAGTGGTCTGCAGTACCTGTTGTACGATGTTCTTTTCCGACTCCGACCACCACAAGATACTTAGAATCTCCTAAGAAGTTCTTCGTTCTTTAGCCATTACCCATTCTACCTCTGCTTTAGCTTCCTTCATTCGTTTCTTTTCTATACAAGAGTCTGGATAGATGGCTTTCTTTGTTTGTGCTCTAGTGATCGCCAGTACCTCTTCATTCCGATCTTCCACGTCTATCATATTGATGCTTTTCTATTTGGGGCGGTCAATGTCTTCATGGCCACCCGATCCACACCATTTGCATAGTCTACCTCTCGTACTTTTATTATTTTGGCATTCCTTGGCAAAGTGACCCCATTCATTGCACTATATCATAGGTCTACCTTTGGTGTCGTAGTGTATTCTGCTTCTCGTTCCACTGTTGTTGCCTCTTTTGTTGTTACGGTATCCTCCAAGGGATGCATTGGTATTGTTCTAAGGTTTCAGTGGTGTGGTCATAAGGTGTTGACTATTCCCCTTGTGTGAAGAGCACTTGTGTGCTTCTTGTTTTCAGATTGTATGGGCATTCCTTGATGGAATGTCCCATCACTTGGTAGATATCGCAAAATAACTTTTTCGGGCAATTTCCCTTTGTCTGCCCTTCTCCTTTACAATCGGTACACCACAACTCTCTGTTTTCTCTTGTATTCTCCTTCTCAACCTTTAGCTCTTTGATCATTCTCATCATATCTTTTCTTAATGCTTGGATGGTCTTTGATTCACCATTGTTGTTGTCATTTGTACTTTCATCATCGTTCATCTTCCTCTTTCCTTGGGAAGATATCTTATTTTCACTCTTTATGTCCATTGCCCAATTGTAGGCATCAATGTACGATGATGAACGACCTTCATCTTTTTCCTTAGCGAAGGGATCAGTCCTTCGATGAACCAACGCTTCTTTAATCTGTCTGCCGGTTGAATCTCTAATTTTATCAATAACTCCTTGAACCTACAATTGTAAGCTTGTATGTTCTCATGTTTTCCTTGTTTAGTATTGTATATTTCGGCTACTATCTCGTTATCATCTCTCAGAAGCCTGAGTTCTTCCTGGAATGCTCTATTAGTGCTCCCCATGTGGCTTTCTCTATTGCTTCTAGTTTTGTGTACCAATCTATTGCTATGCCTCTAAGAGTCGTTGGAAACACTCTCAACCAGTACTCCAAGTCTTCTTGCCCATTTGCTATCCATATAGTTTCACATGTCTTACAGTGTCGTACTGGATCCTCTGACCCGTTCCCCGTGAATTTCGACAATTTCTACTTCTCGACACTCGGACTGGCTAGCGGAGTTACCATCTTTCTTCCCTGATGTCCTCCCTGTGCATTGGACCTGATTGGATTGTTTCTCTCGAGACATTCTAGTGCCTCTCTTGCACTCACGGCCACATACGAGTCCTCCACACATCCACTCTCAGCATCCTCTGCACTTTGGGTATCCTGGAGGTCGTTCTTGTACTCCCTCCATTTGAGGGTCTTCAGTTCGGATCCTCCAATCCTTGGTTCCTCTCTCGATATGGATAGTTCTCAGATGCGGCGTATACTGTTTTCAAGTTCCTTAGTTAATTCATTTTCAGAGTCTTTATATTCTTCTTCATCTGCTACAAAAAGTTGCCTAAAAGTAACTTGGTTTGTCTCTTCGACAAGGTTTTGATTTATTTCAGCAAGGTCCTAGTTTGTTTCTTCAACGATTTGTTTTAATCTTCTTCATCGGTCTTCTTGTTCTCTTAGTCTTAGTGATCTTTGTACCCGTCCTTTGGATGATTCTTGGCTGCTTGGAACTCGACTCTTATCTTTGTTGGGTCGTATGGCATTAATTTTCGGGAGTACACCTACAACTAGTATTGCATTCTTCCTCCTCTCGTTTGTTTCTCTCTTCATATTATTGTATTTGTTGTTGCCTTTGCTCTCGGTCTTTGTCAACTCGAAGATACTGGAGTATGATGAAGTGGTGTGCGAGCAATCTCGACAATTTGTTAAGAAGGTGGTCGACCTTTGGGTTGACACTCATGTTGTCACAGATGATTGCTTGAGGGACCTCTCACTTGAGAGCCTCCCTCCATATGTGGGTCGTACGGGCATTAATTTTAGGGAGTATACCTGCAACTAGTATTGCATTATTCCTCCTCCTGTTTGTTTCTCTTTTCATATCATTGTATTTGTTGTTGCCTTTGCTCTCAGTCTTTGTCAACCCGAAGATCCCGGAGTATGATGAAGAGGTGTGCGAGCAATCTCGACAATTTGTTAAGAAGGAGGTCGACCTTTGGGTTGACACTCATGTTGTCCTAGATGACTGCTTGAGGGACCTCTCACTTGAGAGCCTCCCTCCATACGTGATCCTTCACTGAGATATCCCACAAATTCACAAGATCCTCCGTCAACTCATCTTCTCTGTCTTCGTTGACTTGTACTGGCTCTTCGGCTGGTTGACCCATTACGACACCATTATCCCGTCTATGTGATGTGTACAAGGATGCGCATCGCCAATGGAACCAAATGTTTACTCGCTAAGTGACTTAACCGATGAATACAGAGCAAATGGAAATACATAATAATAGTAACATAACATAACAATTACAAATGCAATGCACAAAATATTGGATTTGTATTTTCATTCATTAGATAGAAATTCATTACATCATATCACATTTGTGTCGTCCGCAACTACAAATGAATTTCCAATATAAATAGTTGGCCGATGTTGGTTGAGAACACCAACCATCAGCAACTACCAACGAAACTAATCAACTATCGAGGATCAATGATTGATTACAACTTATATTAACTCATTTTATTGTGCACAAAGTATTATTTATTTATTTACTTACTATTTGGCTGACTAACATAATTAATTACTTACACGGCCGAATACACTCTACATACAATTTCTGCAAAAATGGCCAAAAAGATCCTATACAATATATAGACAACATGACTTTTTGGCTACTCCATGACCATTCACCTTAGAATTTGGTGCTTTTGCAAATATTTGAAAGTATCTATGTTACCGAATCCACCAAGGGCCACACTGAATTTGGACCCGGTTTGAACCGGATCCAAGTATCAGTATGGTCCGCCTACAAGTCTCGGCAAGGCACATGTTTAGGCCGCCTCGTTCATTTGCGGTGAACCCATTTGCACAATGACAAACTTTTAATTTCTTTTGCTTTTTTGAAAAAAAATAGGTCTAATTTGATTGGGCGCCCACCTCAACCGTAAAAGTGACCTGTAAAATACATAAAACACCAAAACAAGTCCATTTTATTTCATTTATTTTGCAAACAACAAATATCATTCCAAGAGGTTGAACATTCTTGCTTGTTAGATCAACAAAGGGAGTTGATTGATCTTTGAAGGTTCTACAATGATTGCATTGTCATTCCTACACATTTACAAGTGTTCATTGGCTGCCAAGAAGACCATAGTAAGATATTTTTGCAAAAAGGTAAGTTTTTTTTCAAAAAAAATCCTGTATTTTTGTTTTACAAATATGAAAAAATTATTTGCTTTGTTTATCTATATTTTTTCCATTCTTCTAGGAATGTATCAAAGATTCAAAAGAGCTAGGTATTATATATCTATTTTTTGTGTTTAATTTTTATTTTTTGTTTCGAATGTGTTGTTTACAACAAAAAAATTGTCGTAGGAATCACAATGGCAACTAGTTCTAGCTCCACAACACAACCTAAATTCAAAACAGATCTGAATTCTCCTCTATGGAAATATGTTCAAATGGTACAAGTTCCAAGTGGTGGTGGTTACATTTGGATTTGCAATGGGTGGTGATGTTAGATATTCTAGTTCATATAGTCGGGTGAAAGCCCATTTGTGTGGAATACCTAGGTAAGGCATCAAACCTTGCTCTGGAAAGAATGGTGTAGATGTGCCATCAGAGACAATGATGGGATATATTAGGGAGCAAGAACAAGTAGATGAACGGGCAAGACATAAATCAAGTCATGTCTTAATTAAAAAAAATCAAAGGGAATGCAACCTCCAATGCCCCCATCTAATCCCAGTGTTGTGGTAGAAAACCATCCATTTTTGGCCACTCCTCATCTTCAAAGTGAACAACCCACTACAAACAAAAGACCAAAGGGACATTTGGAAACTGTATTTCAAAATGAGAGTCAAGAAATTGTCAATCAACACATAGCAAGAAGTATTTATGCAAATGGGTTGGCTTTCAATGTTGTTCGCTCTCCATATTGGAAAGAGATGTTGAAAAAAGTTAATGAAGCTCCAAAAGGGTACAAGGACCCGAGTTAGGACAAGGTGTGTGACACTTTATTGGAAAACGAGGTCAAGGTCATTGAAAATTCATTGCAGCCCATAAGGGATTCGTGGGTTGAGATAGATGTGTCCATTGTTTCAAATGAGTGGAAAGATAAAATAAAATCGGCCCTTGATCAATGTCATAGTGGTGTCCCCTAAAGGGGCACTATATTTTAGAGTCATGGATTGTGAGGGGCAGGTGAAAGATGGCCAATTTATTATTGATATTCTCATCGTAGCCATTAAGTGGGACCCCATAACATTGTTAAAGTCACAATGAACTATGCAAAGAATTGTAGAGCTACTGGGTTGTTGGTTGAGGAACGATATTGACATATTTTTTGGACACCTTGTGTGCTCCACTCTCTCAATTTTATGCTATAAGAGATTGGGAATAAAATTATTTGGATCAAAGGGTTGTATGCAAAGGTTGAGGACATCCAAATGTTCATCACCAATGACTACATGTCTCAAGGCATATTTAAATCATTTTAAAAATTGGAGCTATTGAAGGTAAGCGAAGTAGTATGAAATTTTACATTTTCATAATTTAATTGTGTATTATAATTCTTCTTTCAAGATTTTTTAAAATTTTAATTAGTTGTGTTTTATTTTTAATAGGTTTCATATGTTAGTTTTAGGATCAGAAATGTAATAAGCAAAAAATGCAACACACAGATCAAGAACACAGCATTTTACCCTGGGAAAACCCTCCTTCTTGAGGGAGAAAAATCCAGCAAAATATATATCTCTTATATATTTATAGAATAAGAGCAGAAATCTGCTTACAGTTCAAGCCCTACACAAGGCCAAATTTAATACAAAGTGTACAGACAATTTTCCTTGATACAAAATGAAAAACCTTCTTCTTGAAATCGGATCTGCTTCTAAAATTGGTGAGTTGCTGCTGAAGTGCGAACTTGAAGAGAGAAGGAATGAGTTAATTGAATTATGAAATGAGGAGACACCTTCTCCTATTTATACAAGCTAGGCAACCCTTCATCTTAGAGCCAACCTTGAACAAGTATGATTTTCTTTTATAAAAAATAAGGCCGACCTGCCTTGACAAGAATAAATTAAGGAGAAAATATCTCCTAAAGCTACCAAACACTAACACTCCCTCTTAGCTAGGGAGGTATTTTCCAGATATCTACGTCATGGAGTCTCTCAACATGACGCCCACAATGGCTACACCCATTTGTGGAAAACTCGAAGGTTCATCATGGAGTCTCTCAACATGATGTCATCATGGAGTCTCTCAGCATGACGTCCACCATGGCTACTCCCATGTGTGGAAAGAAAAACATGTACAAGTGTTCATCACGGAGTCTCTCAACGTGATATCATCATGGAGTCTCTCGACATGACGTCCACCATGGCTACTCCCATGTGTGAAAGAAACACAAGTACAAGGGTTCATCACGGAGTCTCTCAACGTGATGTCGTCATGGAGTCTCTCAACATGACGTCTCATCTCAGTCTCAAGGATGAACAAGGGCTCACACCTCATATTTCTCCATCTCAGAGAAATATACACTACAAGGGCTTTCACCTCATATTTCTCCGTCTCAAAGAAATATACACTACAAGGGCTTCCACCTCATATTTCTCCGTCTCAGAGAAAAATACACTACAAGGGCTTTCACCTCATATTTCTTCGTCTCAGAGAAACATACACTTCAACAAATCTTCATGATGATGTGACTCCCTCTGGAGCCCCAAGTACTTGCATCAACCTCCTGACCTCCTCGTCCAAGATTGCCTGCAATGCTTGCCTTAGAGGAATGGTTTCCAACACACACCTTTGGTACTGCTCAAGACTGTCCTTCTCGACCTTATCCCAGATCACTCTATTCTGAATAGGTTTGCGGAGCTACCAAAGTCAAATCTAGATTGACTGTCTTGTGCAATTCTATGCTCTACAGCTAAAGAGGTCTTCCAAGGACTTTAGTACCTGGCCTTGCAACACTGCAACCTTCACTTCTTCTCAGTGAGTCACAGAACTCCCTCTTGATCCTTGCCTCAGGGATTGCAAGGAAATCCTTTGGAAGTGAACTCCCCTCCATTGATTGATCTCAGAACCTTAATCCTTTTCCCGGACATGCTCTCAACTCGAGCCTTGAATCCTCGGAATCTAACTCCCTCTGAATGTCATTTCCTCCTCTTCGAAGTAACTAATCACAATGACAATTTGTATAGGTTCTTCATTGTTTAGTATCTTCATCTTTCTCAATCTTCTTTGTTGATGCAAACTCTCCATCCAAGGCTGACCCAACCTTGTGCCCTCGAGAGATGTCTACAGTGAAGTTATGTGTCACCAACTCAATCCCATGGCTGCAAGTTGTGTCTCCATTGATATCATGTTAGTTCATTTCTTCAGCCTACGTGATTTCTCACAGGATGCCTCAAGCTCTTCCTCCCTTTGAATTCCTTATGCAATCTCTCATCATCCTTTTGCTCCTCGATCCGTCCTGGAAGCATTTTAGATAGATTAATAGTAGTTCAATCTATCCTCAAGAGAAATTTACAGATCAATGCTAGAAGCATACATGATTTACTATTCCCAATGTTTATTGCATGAATTATTATTAACTACATAAAATTCATTATCATTATTCAAGGTGCAAACATAAAATACTTATGTCTTTAATTTTGTCGCAGTCATTTTACTCTTCCTAACAATCATTATCTTCGCCTGAAGATGTACCCTGTATTTGCACCTACAGCTCCATAACATTTCAACAAACTCCCACCACACAAATTTCAGACCTTACTCTAATTGAAGCATTATGTCGATTTTATCTTCACTTGTAGATTTGTAATCTTCAATTATTTTGCATAGAGAATGCCATCTCTTATAAAATTATATCAGACAAATATCCGCCACATCTCCCGTTCGACACTTTATTCTTTTCTGAATTATTTGGTATAGCTCTAACTACCAAATATTTTTAGAAGATTTGCAATTCAATTCTCCATGACTCCTGTTGTCCACGTCTCTCTATCTCAGCAGTGGCTCATTATAGCCGTGACAATATTCTCAACCATCTCAACCAATATCCCTGGGTGAGCTCAACTTCAATATAATCTCAACCAATAGACTTGAAATACGATTTGACTTGGACTCTAGCGTCAGCTTAATGAAATCACCTCCTAATGTGGCTCAATTCCTTTATACTAGCGTTTTCCCCTGTTCACATGTCCATATTTGGTAATATTACTTCCCTTCTAACGTGAGCGGCACCACTTCAAGGTTCGCGCCTGGCAAGTTCTCACAAGAATATTTAATAATCGATCTGACTTCTTCAGACTGCTAAGGCCCAATATTTAGTTTCCTCATACGGCATATACAGAGGAGTTTGATGATGGCGACTTTTGCTACACACACCCTCTCGCTGTACCAAGGGTCTTGACTCTGGCTTGAATCAAGTGTCAAAAGATTCAATTGTGCACAATAATGGAATGCACCCAACGCTGACTGTGTCTAAGGATGCCGACGCAATGAGACCCGTGCATTCAGTTTCACGACTCAAGCCACACAATCATGACTATTGGTCTCCATAGTTTACACGGTTTCAGAAACATTCATGAAATTTGACCACATAAGCATCCCAACACAAATTTACAGTAACAAGGCATTGCAAGGAACTATTTATCAAACAGGAGTCCGCGTTTTAATACCATCACTAGCGCCAAGTGATAACCACGATATAGGATGCAGCAGTTCGTTCCTGTATAAGAACCCGAGGCTACTATTGCGATGATAGTGATGCAAGTGGTAATCCCGATATCAAGATTTTGAGTGTCTTCCAAAACTGCTATTCTTCATGACTCATTCTTTTCCGCTTCTACAGAGAATCGACCCACTCCATATTCCTGACATTTCCATATTCCCGACATTGCACAGAGTTACGCCATGGTTCAGCGACACCCATATAGACTTCGAAAGATCATAAAAGCTCTATATAGGTGTCAGGATTATACGCTTTTCCCCTTTAATAAATACCAGTGATTAAATGTGAGAGCATTATTATCGGCACTTTCAAGTATCACCCATATGGACATATAGATTCATGGCTTTCTTAATTTCAATCTGCATAAACCTATGTTGTCTTTTCCTATATCGAACTACCCATTCACGATTCCAAAAGGCCAATAACTCTTATTCTAACGGCTCCATATTGCCCTGCCCATACTTCATCGACATGCCCAGAATTATACACTTCAGGCATCTCCTTACAAATAATCTCCTTCCAAGAATAATGCTAAAGAAGATCCAATGATGTCAATAAACAAAGAGTGCACCAAATATAAGTTCAACTTGCTTTCAAGATTTGCCCTAGATGAAGAGTTGTCTTGACTACTTCAACAAATCTGATCGGATCTTTTCTTAGACCCGCTCTGATACCATGTTAGTTTTAGGATTAGAAATGTAATAAGCAAAAAATGCAACACACAGATCAAGAACACAGCATTTTAAGTTGGGAAAACCCTCCTTCTCGAGGGAGAAAAACCCAACAAAATATATCTCTTATATATTTACAGAATAAGAGCAGAAATCTGACACAAGGCTGAATTTAATACAAAGTGTAGAAACAATTTTCCTTGAAACAAAATGAAGAACCTTCTTGAAATCGGATCTACTTCTAAAGTTGGCGAGATGCTGCTGAAGTGCGAACTTGAAGAGAGAAGGAATGAGTTAATTGAATTATGAAATGAGGAGACACCTTCTCCTATTTATACAAGCTAGGCAACCCTTCATCTTAGAGCCGACCTTGAACAAGTATGATTTTCTTTTATAAAAATAAGGCCGACCTGCCTTGACAAGAATAAATTAAGGAGAAAATATCTCCTCAAGCTACCAAACACTAACATCATAGACCCGTTAGGCCTCTAACACAATTGTCTCGAAACGACTTGTTAAAGTTAGAGAGGCACTTTCTAGCATGGTGATTAGCCAAAATTGGTCTATATGACAGGAAAGCAATTTTGACAAGGCAATAAAAATTAAGCAAATGATATTAGAAAACTCATTGTGGATCGTGTGGAGTATCTCCTTAGTTTCACCAAGTCCATTTTAAGCATGATTCGCTATACTGACATGGACAAGCCTTGCATTGGAGAGATATATGATGGCATCAACTCAATGATTGAGTAGGTGAAGAGCATCATAAATGCAAAAGAGCAAGACCCTAAAGAGACTTCTTCAAACAAGTGCACGCAATTGCTGAAGAAATATCGAACAAAATGGCCACCCCATTACATCTTCTTGCCTTTGCATTGACTCCAAAATACTATAGTACTGAGATTCTTTTTGTGCCAAGAAGGCTTCCCCCATATAGAGATTTTTAAGTGGCTAAAGGGTACAAGGTAGCATTCTGTAAACTGTTCTCTAAAACTAAATTGCAAGATATAGTCACAAGTGAGTTCATTGATTTTGTTACTATATCTCGCAATTTAGTTTTAGAGAAGAGTCTACGAAATGCTACCTTGTACTCTTCAACCACTTCAAAATCTCTATATGGGGGAAGCCTTCCACAAAAAGAATCTCAATACTATAGTATTTTGGAGTCAATGCAAAGGCAGGAAGATGTAATGGGGTGGCCATTTTGTTCCATCTTTCTTCAACAATTACATGCTCTAGTTTGAAGAAAGTCTCTTCAAGGTCTTGCTCTTTCGCATTTATGATGCTTTTCATCTTCTCAATCATTGAGTCAATGCCCTCATATATCTCTCCAATGAAAGGCTTGTCCATGTCAGTATAGTGAATCATGCTCAAAATGGGCTTAGTGAAACTAAGGAGATACTCCACACAATCCCACCATGAGTCATCTAGTATCATTTGCTTAATTTTTATTGCCCTATCAAAGTTGCTTTGCTGTCATATAGACCAATTTTGGCTAATCACCATGCTAAAAAGTGTCTCTCTAACTTTCACAAGTCATCTCAAGACGATTGTGTTAGAGACGAAACAGGTCTTTGCAACCTATTAAAAATAAAATAAAATAAAATAATTAAATTTAAAAACAAACTTTAAAGAAGAATTAGAATACACAATCAAACTATGAAAATGTTAAATTTTATACCACTTCACTTACCTTCAATAGCTCCAAGTTTGAAAATGATCTAAAAATGCCTTGATACATGTGGTAGTTGGTGATGAACATTTGGGTATCCTCAACCATTGCATGCAACTCTTTGATCCAATTAATTTTATTCCCAATCATTTGTAGCATAAGATTGAGAGAGTGGACCACACAAAGTGTCCAAAATATATGTGAATATTGTTCCTCAACCAACAATCCAGTAGCTCTACAATTCTTTGCGTTGTTTGTTATGACTTGAGCAATGATACAGAGTCCCAATTCCTCAATGGCTGCGATGAGAATATCAGCAATAAATTGGCCATCTTTCACCTACCCCTCACAATCCATGGCTCTCAATAACATTGCCCCTTTAGGGGACACCGCAATGACATTGATCAAGAGCCGATTTTTTGCATCTTTCCACCCATTTGAAACAATGGACACACCTATGTCAACCCATGAATCCCTTATGCGCTGCAATGAATCTTGAATGATCTTGACCTCTTTTTCCAATACGGTGCCACACATCTTCTCATAACCCGAGCCCTTGTACCCTTTTAGAGCTTCATTAAATTCTTTCAACGTCTCTTTCTGATATGGAGAGCAAACAACATTGAAAGCCAACCCATTTGCATAAATACATCTTGCTACTTGTTGGTCGGCAATGTCTCAACTCTCATTTTGAAATGCAACTTTCAAAGGTCCCTTTGGACTTATGTTTGTAGTGGGTTGTTCACTTTGAAAATGAGGAGTGGCCAAAAAAGGATGGTTTTTTTACCACAACACTCAGATTAGATGGGGGCATTGGGGGTTACATTCCCTTTGATCTTTTCTTATTGTAGTATCGGAAAATGTACTCCTTTACATTTTCACACTATGTTTGGATCTCTTAATAAATTGGACTTAATTGAGCCTCTAATTGCCTAAATTTTGCATTTACAAGCCTAATTAATTGCAATTTCCGAAAGGTGAATTAATATTTAATTAATGCAATTATTATTTTTAACATCCCGAAATGAATAGGTCTTGGCAATTTAGGTTAGGACCCCTAAGGCGAATGGGATCCCTTTAATTTGAAAATTCAAATTTAAAATATGTTTTTGGCAATATTTTCATGATCCCAAATTCATATTCAAGTGTCGGCTTGTAATGTTTAATTTTCGGGAAATTAGAAAATTAAATATAAAAGCAAAGGTTATTTTATTAATTCAAAAATCTAGCAAGAGGGCAACTTTCATATGAACAAATATTATTGTCAAGAGCATTGAAGAGCAGATTTTCTCAAGCATTTATTGCAGCATTCAAGATCTCAAGCATCATGTCAAAGTTATCAAGCATCATGCATGTTTTTGGAGCTAACATTCTGATGTAGGTTTCAAGCATTCAAGCCAAATTTCAAGCATCAAGATCACATCATCAATCAAGCCATTCATGCAAAATCAAAGAACTTGGAGAGATCTACTAAGTTTCAGTCCTTCAAGGGTTTGGTGATTTGCAACATAGCACTTGTTCATTCATCATTCCTTTCATATTTCATTGTTTCATTTCAAGGTTTAATTACCAAAATGGGGTTTGACCAAGGAAAACCCCCATTCACCAAAAGCAAACAATTTTTCCCTCTTGTGTGTTTTGCAAATCTTAGATTGAAGAAAAATTGAAGATTGGAGATATCTAAAGTGCAAAATTGTAAAAGTTGCAAAAGTTGTCAAGATCACAGAAACTTAGATCTTGGATTTATTTCCGACATTTTTGCAATGAAACCTGTGGGAAATTGCATCTTAAATCCATCTTTAGAGGCTCCCAAAAATTCAGCTTAAAATGCTGCTCCCAACACACATTTGCCATTGGGACAATTTGCGACAGTTCTGGACACCCCTATGCAACTTTTGGAGACAGGTTTTTAATATCTTCCCCTCATCTAGTTTGCGTAAAATTGACTGTTTCTGGTAGCTCTATGCTTCATCTACACAGATCGGGTCTTAGATCATAGATTTGAGGTAATTTACTATTTTTAATCTTTCTCTCAAAAGTGTTGTTTCAGTAGATTTGCCTCGTCCACACACATAAAGGAAATTGCTAGATCTTCCATAGAATTGACTCACCTAAGGGCTGAAAATTAATTCTATTTTAGAGGATCTCATTTCCTAAATGAAACAGAAGAAAGATAGGTTCATCACACCCCCTTTTTTCCCTTTCTATTTATAGTAAATTGGTAATAAGCCCCCATTTTTCTATGTTTTGGAGAACCTGCGCTATTTTTCTATGTTTCACTTATTAAGGGGTGACTTGATTTACGGCATGCCCCTTCATCTACTTGTTCTTGCTCCATAATATATCCTATTACTATCTCTAATGGCGCAGCTACACCGTTCTTTCCAAGGCAAGGTTTGATGCCTTGCCCAAGTATTTCACACAAATGGGCTTCCACTTGACTATATGAACTAGAATATCTAACATCACACCCATTGCAAATCCAAATGTAACACCCACCACCTGAAACCTGCTGTATTATTTGAGCATATTTCGGTAGAGGAGAATTCAAATCTGTTTTGAATTTAAGTTAAGTTGTGGAGCTAGAACTAGTTGCCATTGTGATTCCTATTGCAAGAAATGTTGTAAGCAACACATTCAAAACAAAAAACAAAAAATTGAACACAAAAAATAGATATATAAAACCTAGCTCTTTTGAATCTTTGATACATTCCTAGAAGAATGGAAATAATATAGATAAACAAAGCAAAGAATTTGTTTCATTTTTGTAAAACAAAAATTGAGAAAAAAAATTGAAAAAAAAAACTTAACTCTTTGCAAAAATATCCTTCTATGATCTTCTTGGCAGCCAATGAACACTTGTAAATGTGTAGGAATGACAATGCAATCATTTTAGTACCTTCAAAGATCAATCTTCAACTCCCTTTGTTGATCCAACAAGCAAAAATGAATGTTCAGCCTCTTGGAATGATATTTGTTGTTTGCAAAAGAAATGAAATAAAATGGACTTGTTTTGGTGTTTTATGTATTTTACAAGTCACTTTTAGGGTTGAGAAGGGCACCTAGTCAAGTCTGACAAAAAAAAATATTTAAAAAAGCAAAAAAATTAAAAGTCCGCCACTGCACAAATGGGTTCACTCTGGGTTCACCCAGGTTTGTCCGATTTCACCCCAGATGAACTGGGCCGCCAAAACACATGCCTTGCCAGACGCCGCAAGCAGACTGGACCAGTACCCGGATCCGGCCTAGCCCCTAACAGATCTAGTATCATAGGTTTTAGCTAAGAATTATTTTTTATGTTTTTATAAAAATAATAAAATGTGCTTCATGGAAAAAAATTTAAGGTGTAATATTACCACACGAGGCTGGAATTAGCTAATTCCTGAGTTAGATCTGGAGTATTCCAAAGCCTCTATTGACAAACAGAAGGCTGTCTTAACTAAATTAACAGCTCATAATTCAGAGATGTGGACAAATTCACTCCAAAGTGGGATAGATTTAAGTGGATCTGAATGGCAACCCCAAATATTCTGCTGCAGATTCTTGTAGCTCCAAAGGTTCAAACCATAAAGCTAACATGTGCAAAAACTCAAAATTTAGATGGTGCACATGAAAGAAAAACTTCCCCACTGCAACAAAAGCTTATGCACCATGCAATTATGAATATAACCTAGAAGAAGTAATAAATTTTGGGAAAATTAACATTGTCATAGCATGTTGAAAGCACAACCAAAACAAACTAGCTTAGACAAAAATCGGAGATGTGATACAAAATTGAATCAATATTGTCATAGCATGTTGAAAGCACAACCAAAACAAACTGGCTTAGAAAAAAAACAGAGATGTGATACAAAATTGAATCGTAGGTAAATTGCATTATGAATCTTAAAAAGCAACTTTGCAATCATCAATCATCCAAAGCCAAGAATCCTTATCACCTTTTTTATTAAAAAGATAAATAAGGCAGTTAAATAGGAGATGTATTCAGTAATAGACGATTCTTAAAATTAAGTTTACATTAAACTCATGATCAAAATCACTGCATGAATTGTCTTGATATTTACAACAAAGATGGTAACTTGAGTGTGGTATACTATATTGAGAGACACCACTAAATAAAGAAAACTGATTTTAAATAAGTGAATAATTATAATCAGCTAACATTTGCATGTACGGACAACAGAGTTGCAAGATTTCAAGCTTAAAAAAAAAAAAATCATTGTTCAAACCCTTTATTTTCCAAGACTCAAACAGGGTAATGATCTATGTTTTCAATTTATCAGCCTTCTAGTCTCTATTCTGCAAAATTAGGAGGGTGTTCATGCAGCTAAGTTTAGACATTTGGGATCAAACGTTGTACTCATTTCAGGGTTAATATGAAGACGAATTTTTTCTTGGCAAAAAAAGAGTTCATTTTTTTTCCCGTGCAGGACAAAAATGAAGTAGAAATCTCTGTTGAAGAGAGAAGTGATTATTTATATCAGTCTTCTCACAAAAAATATGCCATCGCCACAGTTTTGGTGGATATCTGTGCTTATAAGCTGGTATATGATACCACACAAACTGACATTGCAATACTAAAATTGAAATCATTTACACTTCAACCTCCATTTACTGAGGAAAAATGCTATCAATTATCAAAGAATTGATAATCTAAAAGCATCTTACTAATAGAAGAGTATAGCCCACAGCATGGAAACAATGACAGAACCTAACCTGCCTTTTAGGAGAAACTATGTCAAAACTTTCTAATCTGGTGATGTCCAAAGTACCAGAATTTCCTCTCAGATCATTCAAATGGATGTTTCCAGAAGAGCCAGAAACAGAAGTCGATTTTGAAGTTGACACAGCAACAGAAAGAGAGTTTCCGCACATGACCTGTCTGCATGATTACAAAACAAATGTCAATCTCTGCTGAAAAAATGCCAAAATAAACCCTTGAAATAAAACAGAAGTAAACAAATAATTGCTGTGCCTGACTTGATATCCCAGATTATGTTCAGATTTCATCTATTTTGAGGACACAATTAATCTGAGAAATTTGAAATTTTCATGCACGTTCAGTTATCATTCTCTTTTCTTTTCTTTTTTTATCTGAGAAAAATGAATAGTAGCAATTCAGAAGATATAACTACCATATGCTCTACCTCATAAATCTCATTAATAGTATATCTGTTGATTGTAATAGCTACTCAAGGAAAACCTCTTCATTGCAGTCATAAGCCTAAAGAGAAATTTGTACCATCAAAATGTCCATTGTACTATTTGAGAATCAAACAGTACACATACATCTAAAATATCTAACTAGTTAATACCAATTGCTCTTCCTCATAAATCTCATAAACAATACATCTGTTGATAAATTGGTTAATAACCATTTATGGTAAACTTCTATATTGCAATCATGCCCTCGTCCTACAACACAGGGCATTACCTGAGAATCAAACACATAAAATATTCAACATATTTGATATCGAAAGTATGCATGTAGCCTAAAGCATACGGCATTATTTATAAGTCGTGATCTTATCATGAATACCATTGATGTCAAATAGGGATTCTGACTCTCCTCATCTTTGTTTGGAATGTTTGTGTTAGTTTTTATGATCAGATATGAAAGCAATCAGAAAATGCAATACATAAGATAATAAACACCACAAGATACCCTGGGAAAACCCTCCAACCTGAGGGAGAAAAACCCAGCCAATATATCTCTTATATATTAAATAATGAAGCCAACTTGCTTTTACAATGAGGCCAGTCACAAGGCCAAATAACAGCATCAACCTTGATGCAATCTCAGATAATAATATCATTCTTTTTGATGATAATTCTGCCTTCTATGAAGACGTCAATCTGCACTTGAAGGACTTCGATCTGTACTTTAAGGACTCGCACCTTTTATGAACTCTCACTATCCTCATGATCAACTAAATCGCATCTTGTATATATACAAGTCAAGGAGGATGTCTTCAATAATCGCGACCTTTCAAGGCACAAGGTCGGCCACCAAAGAAGGGATATGACTTCAAGAAGTCGGCCATTTAAACAAAATATAATATGACAATTATGTGAAGCGCTTCTTCACAAAGGGCGTCTCCAATAATTAAATAGCTGAAAGCTATATTTAATTATTGCTTAACAAGCTCGAGGCTGGAAGTAAGAGGCCCGACGCTGTAAACATCAACAGTTTGGAATGTATATTAATAACTTTAAACAGCTTGTCAGAGAGACAATACATGCAGACAACAGTTGTATCTTGCATGGCTTCATCCCCATAGGATAAATGACAACAATATTAGAATTAATGCAAAATCTTATCTTTGAAAAAGATAAAGATTTAAAAACAAAAAAAAAAGGATAAAAACAAAGCTGGTTTTTTCTAAGTTTGACACAGGCTGAAGATATTTTATATATCTTGTTGCCTTGAAGGCTAAATTATTGTAATGAATTGCAATTGAAGAGCAGTAGCTGTGTGAAGGTTGTAATCAATTTCTCTGAGCAATAAGAATACTAATACTTTGCCCTGTGGATGTTTCCTTGGCATATTGTCAAGGTTTCACCACATAAATCTATGTCTTGTCTATTATTCTATTATTCCATTTAATTTTCTTCTTTATTTCTTTGCAACTAATTTGTGCTGCAATTATTAAAGTTTGTGGGTTTTACGTTTCCATTTCCACAAGTGGTATCAGAGCAGTTATTTTGCAGTATCTATGTTAGGATTTGGTGTTTTTTTTGTAGCATCAAATGAAAAAGGTTTCGAATGCAAGGTTCGAGGTGGAGAAATTCAATGGGAAGAATAATTTTGAGCTATGGAAGCTCAAGATGTGTGATTTGTTAGTGCAAAAAGGATTGCACAAAGCGTTGGTAGGAAAGTCAAAGAAAACTGCAAATATGACTAATGAAGATTGGAAGGATCTTGATACAAGAGCTCTTAGCACAATTTGGTTGTGTTTAGCAGATGATGTTCTTTTCAATATTGTTGAAGAAGAAATGAGAGCAGGCTTATGGAGTAAAATGGAGAGTCTCTATATGACAAATCCTTGACAAATCGGATCTACTTGAAGAGGCAGTTGTATAGTTTGTGAATGAAAGAAGGTATAAAAATTGCTGATCATTTAAATATTTCCAATACTCTTATATGTCAATTAGCTAGTATAGGTGTAAAATTCAAAGATGAAGACAAGGCAGTTATGTTATTGTGTTCACTGCCCAAATCCTAGAATCACTTAGTCGCTTCTATTAGCTTTCGCATAATTGACACCCTTGAATTTAATTATGTTGTGGGAGCTTTGTTGTTTAAAGAGATGCGGAGGAAATCTAACATAGAAACCTCCACATCTGAAGTAATGGTGGTTAGGGGTCGATTCACAGAAAAAGGGGAAGATTTGAGAGGTACATCTAGATTTAAGTCAAAAGGCAAAAAGGGTTAAGGGAAAATGTCGGTACAGCAATAAATCAAGGCATCTCAAGAAATATTGTTGGAAGAGGAAAGAAGACAATGATGACTCCAAAAAGGAAGCAAATCCGGTTGAAACAAGTTCAAGTATCGTTGATGAAGTTTTATCTATTTGTAATTCCTTACAGAATCATGAGGAATGGTTATTAGATTCTAGTGTGTAGTTAGCATAGTTGAACATAAGCAAATAAAAGCAATAGAATAAATAAATAAATAATACATGTTTTGTTTCGAGAATTAGTCCTCGGTAATGATTAGTTGATCGGGTGGTTGTCGACGGTTGGTGTCCTCAACCAACACCGGCTAACTATTTATAGTTCCAAATCAGATATAATCAGGGACAAGCACAAATGCTATACTTTGTAATGATTGCTGCTATATGAATATAATACCAATACATTGTTCTATGCAATTGCTATGTGATTATTTTATTCTATCAATGTTGTTTTGTACTTTTGTTTACTTGTATTGCATTTACCACGTAGTGAGTAAACATTTGGTGTCATTGCCTAAGCGAACGCAGGGAAATCACCCAACAATAGAATGGCGTCACAATGGATTGACCGACAAAGGAGCCCGTACAAAAAAACGAGGAATGAGAAAACAACTTGACACAAGACCTAGTCAACCTGTGGGACATTTCGTTGAGGGAGCACGTACAGAGGGAGGCTCTCAGACGAGAGATCCCTCAGTCGGTCATCTGGGACAGACTGAACATCAACCCAAAGATCGACCATCTCGTCAACCGACTACCAAGGTTGTCAACGGGTCATTTCATCATCCTACAGGATTTGCGGCAAAGAGTGACCAAGAACGCCGAAGGCAACATATACTGCAAAGGTACGAGGAAAGAACAAAGCGGGAGGAAGAGGAACAAGATACTAGCCGAAGACGTACTCCCAAAAACCAATGATCGTACGACCAATATTTAATGCCTATATAGCCTAATAAGGATACGAACCAATTACCAATCGGGCAAGAAACACCAGAAGAAAAGGTACAATGATCACTTAGGTTATCGAAGCAAGAAACCCAATGGCGAAGGTTAAAACAAATTAATGAAGAAATCAATGAAGATATAAATGAAATAAACTAATCTATTACAAGAGCACACCAAAACCTTGCTAAGGAAAGGGACGAAGGACCCTTCACGACACCGTGCGTAACAAGCAGAGAAAGATATATAATTGATGAAAATGAAAATGAAAAAGAACTAACTGAAGAGCTTGAGAGTAGTATCCGACGCATTCAGGAGTTGTCCATATCGGACAACAACGAAGGGTCGAGGACTGGAAGAACTGAGCCTAAGACCCCAAGGCAAAGGGAGTACCGGAACGAACCCCAAGAGACTCAAGGTGTAGAAGACGCTAACAAAGGACATGGGGGGAGACTCATACGAGGCCGAGAGTGCAAGTGACACACCGGGACGTAGCAGGAGAACTAATCCAGTCAAGTCCAACACACAAGGAGGACATCAGGGAAGGATGGTGACTCCGCCAACCGAGAGGCAGAAGCTGCCAAAGTTCATGGGGAACGGGTCAAAAGATCCAGTGCGGCACTGCAAGTCGTGCGAGACTATTTGGATAGCCAATGGACAAGATGATGTGGACTATTGGCTGAAAGCGTTCCCAGCAACGCTGAGGGGTGTAGCCATCGATTGGTATAGCGAACTAGATGCAATTCACCAAACATCATGGCGAACACTAAAGAGGGCGTTCGAGCAGGAATCAAACTCCTCAAAGATGACAACGAAACTGTAGCGGAGATCTACAACACAAAGCAAGGGAAGAATGAGAACATACAAGCCTATAACCATAGACTCAAAGAATTGTTTGGAAAAATGGAGACCCAGCCGACCAACAAGCTAAAGAAGCGATGGTTCATTGAAGGGTTGCTCCCGTCGCTAAGGGAAAAATGAAAGTCGTACCTCCGTCGTCGTACACTGAAGCATACAATCGGGTGATGAATATAGAGAGTGAAAACAAAACATCCTCCTGAGGGAAAAGGAAGACGGACAACAAGGAGATTACAAATGACAATAGTGACGGTGAGTCAAGAACAATGCAAGCACTTTGAAAGGATATGATAAGAATGATGAAGGAATTAAAGGCCAACAAGTAGAGCACGAAGGAAGCCAGAGAACTATGGTGTACGGATTGTAATGGGGAAGGTCACACGAAAGCAAACTACCCAAAGAAGCTATTATGCGATATCTACCAAGTGATGGGACATTTCGTCAAGGAATGCCCATAAAACCTAAAAACAAGGAATATGCAAGTACTCTTCACTCAGGGAGAACCATCAACACCGTCAAACACACCATCAAAACCCCAAAACAACTCCAACGCATCCCCTGGAGGGTATCGCAATAATCACGGAAGCAATAATAGTACCTCGAGAAGCAAGATACAGTACGATGGTAAGGGAAGGCCAATGATACAATGTCGAAAGTGCAATGAATAGGACCAATTCGCTAGGTAATGCCAAAACGGTCAAGGTTCGAGGGGGAAATTGTGCAAGTGGTGTGGGTCGGGTGATCACGAAGACAACGAATGCCCTAAGCAAAAAGGAATCCATATGTTAGAGGTGGAGGAGTAAAAGGTACTAGCTATTACTAGAGCGCAAGCGAAGAAAGCCACCTACCCAAATCCACGTACAGAAAAGTAAAGAATGAAGGAAGCAAAAGCATAAGTAGAACTAGCGATGACGAAAGAACACAAAACACCTCTAGAAAACCCAAACACCCCTTGGCGGTTGGAGGCGGAAAACAATATTGTACGGCAGGTACTGCAGACCATAGTTTGCAGACTCTGTTGGACTTGCCGCGGACTCAGCGGACTCGAGAGTCCGTTGGCCAGCCGAGTCAACTCACCACGGACTCGAGAGTCGAGTCCAGGAGAGTCCTAGGCCAGGACTCTCGAGTCCGACCTCAGGACTCGATCGAGTCTTGAGATCGAACTCGGGAGTCCCGACCCAAGACTCTCTTGCGCAGCTGGAAGTCAAAATGGGTTAAAAACCCATGTTTTTTTTTACTTTTTCTTTAATCTTAACATTCAAGTTTGTGATTTTCAGGTCTACAAATTGATTTCAAGTTGAAAGAAGCCAAGAGAACGAGCTAAAAAGATCAAAAGAGCCAAGTAAGTGATCTAACAATTCCTTTTTTTTGTTTTCTTGCATTCAAAATCAAAAAAATCAAGAAAAATAAGGGGAAATGCTGCCAATTTTTTTTCTATTTTCCTTCATAGCCTAATTCCTACTATTTCTAGCTTGGTTTTGCATTCTTTCTTTTTTTCAAATGTTTGAAACTTTGAATCACATTTATTTGTTGATTTTTTAGCAAACCCTTGCTGATTTATTTTTTTCCATGTTGAACTTGAAACAGCAATGTCGTCTTCAAATCCAAAGGGAACGAGAAAAGACCCTGCATGGAAGTATGGAATACCAGGAAATAAAAAAGGTGAAGTGACATGTACTGAATGCCAGAAATGGATGACAAGAGGAGTAAACAGATTAAAATACCACCTTGCAAGAATACTGGGCAAAATGTGGAGGGATGCACTACCACAACTCCTGAGATTATTAGAAAGATGAAGGCCCTTCTTGCTGAATATGAGCTAAAAAAAGATGAAAGACAAAAGACAAAGGATGCCCTAGCAGCAACAATGAGTGGATCCCATTCTACACCATCTATGCCCCATGGTGCTGCAAGTCCAAGCATCCATGCTCCACATTCATTTTTTGGTGAGAGTCCTGAGGGTTCCTTTTCTACTGCTAGTGTTGGCCAGGGTCCTTCATTAGGACCAAATTATTTTATTCTACGTAATGTTCCAAGAGCACAACCTTCACTTGAAGGTACCGGTTGGAATAAGGAAAAGCATCATGAAGCTAGGATGGCTGTTGCAAACTTTTGGTACTACAATAATCTACCTTTCAATGTTGCAAACAACCCATATTGGGAAGGTTTGGTGAACGCCCTTACACTCGCAGGAAAGGGGTTTAAGACCCCATCAGCTAGAGATTTGAGTGGGCCATTGCTAGAGGAAGCCGTAAAGAAAAGGTTGCAGCATTTTATCTAATGGGTGGACAGATGGACGAAATAGAACTCTCCTAGATTTTTTAGTGGCCTCCAATGGTGGATTGGTGTTCCTAAAATCAATAAATGTCTCCCATGAAGTCAAAAATGTTGAGACTTTATGCAATCTATTAGATGGGGTGGTCCAAGAGGTTGGAGTTGATAATGTTGTCCAAATTATCATGAACAACACAGCTGCATATGTAGTTGCAGGTAGGCTACTTATGGAGAGGTATTCCACAATTGCATGGTCTCCGTGTGCTGCACATTGCTTGGACCTATTGCTAGAGGACATTGGGAAGATTTCATGGGTCAAAAGAGTGGTTGAAGATGCAAAAAATGTTACAAAATTTATCTACAACCATACTTGGGTGCTTTCTTTGATGAGGAAATTCACAAATGACAAGTACCTTGTGCGACCTGGAGTGACACAATTTGCTAGCCACTTCCTCACATTGCAAAGCATTCTTGGTGCCATTGGTCATCTCAAGCAAATGTTTGTGTCTGATGCTTGGAAGGAGTCCTCATTTTCCAATAGAGCTGAAGGGCAGAGGATTGTTGCCATAGTTTTTTATGAGACATTCATCAAAAATGGAGAAGAGTTGATGGGGGTAAGTAGCAATCACACAAAAAAAAATTATACATGATAATCTATTTGCTGTTTTTATTTTTTGAGGGGTTAATTTTGTTATAATTTAACATTTGTTTTCATTTTTTTAGGTGACAACCTTTGGTGAGGGTTCTTCGTATGGTGGATGGAGATGGCATGCCAATGGGTTTCATCTATGAGGCCATGGATAGGGCCAAAGAGGCCATATCACATTACTATGGCGGCAACAAAAGGAAATATGAAATCATATGGCACATCATTGATCGGAGATGGACAAACCAACTCCACCAGCCAATTCATGCCTTTGCCTACTTTTTGAATCCGAAATTCTACTTCTCAGACACATTTAAGGTGGACGAGGAGGTCATGGAAGGTCTTGTCACTTGCATTGATAGGATGGTGCCTGATAGTGAGCTGAGAGATAAGGTGCTTGATGAGTTGGAGGTGAGATTTGTTACATCTTATTTATGAATTTGCAATGTTGAGCCTTGACTATCTATGAATTTTCTATATTTGATTTACTTTTTCTTTTATCTATTCAAGGTCTACAAGGGTGCAGAGGGGAGACTCTTTTCCTCCCAACAAGCAATTGAAAGGAGAGGAAAACAACAACCAGGTAAAAAATGAAATTAGAAACTTGATTCTTACATATAGATTTTTACTTTATTCTTATTTCTTAATACTTATATTTTTTAAACATGTTTTTGTAGATCTATGGTGGGAGAACTATGGTGCTAGCACACCAAATCTTCAAAAGCTAGCCATACGTGTCTTGTCACAGCCATGCAGTGCTTCTAGGTGTAAACGCAATTGGAGTTTATTTGAGAACAATCACACAAAGAAGAGAAACAGGTTGACTCAGCAACACCTAAATGATTTAGTTTTTGTTTAGTACAACCTTCGCCTTCGAACTAGAAAGGTGGAGGGTGTTTCACACAAGTCCATCGACTTGGATGACATTGATCCATATGGTGAATGGACTATTGATGAACAAAATGATGAGGCTGATGTCTTCCTTACTGAGAATCTTGCTAAATTAGAGAGAGCAGAGAGAGCAGCAACAGAAGAAGAAGAAGCAGCAAGATTGGATGCCATGGAGGGCGACGAAGACACATTTGAATATCATGTTTCCCCTGCTCGATCTCCTAGTCCTCGTTTGGATACTATAGCACAGGCACCTTCTAGTTCTAGGCCTCCAAAATTGAGTACCATTGGAAGGAGAAAGAGGAAGATGTAGATTACATGTGGTTGTTAATGTTTTCCTCTTTTTGACATGATTATATGTAAACATTTATAAACTTATGATGCTGTTATACATTGAAACTATGAGTATTTGATGACTATGAATGATTAAATTTCAATTATTGAGTGTTTGATGATCATATGACATGTGTAATCTTTGAATTATGAGTGTTTGATAATCAAATTAGGCTCTTATGTTCTCTAAATGTATTAATTTGTCATTTTTTTTTGTAAAACTATGGTTTTCTTTTTTTGCCGAGTCCTTGCCGAGTGTTTTCCCGAGTCCGTCCCGAGTCCAGAGTCCGAGTCATATTTTTGGGCTGCCGAGTCCGCGGCAAGTTCAAGTTTGCAAACTATGCTACAAACCACCATACCCATAAAGTTGACTAACCTTCTCCAGACTTTGCCGCAGCTGGGATTGGCAAACACAAACGTCGTCAGTGATGGCAAACACCAGCCGACCGGAAGGCCGAAGGAAAGAATTGGTACCAGAACCACCACCGTACAATGAACAAACCATCGCCCCAACGCTGCTAACGACAAACATCGGGAAGATGCCAGTGGTCATACAAATGGAGATCGAAGGGAAAATCCTAACAATTACTATCATCGATGGAGGATCGGGAGTCAACATACTACCCGAAGACACATGGAAGAGTCTCGGGAAGCCAACACTCTGGCCACCAACATTCCAACTAATGGGTATCAATTAGCACAGCATCAAACCGTTGGGAACACTGATGGCACAGAAGGTAATGATCAAGACACAGCCGTTCCTGTTGAACTTCGTAGTCATCCCACTAAAGCAAAAGGCGTACGATGCATTTCTCAGAAGAGGATGGTTGGTGGCAGCCAAAGCAAATCACAATTGGAAGAGAAATACACTGTCCATAGAGAGCAACGAGAGGAAGTACATAATTGATCTGATGAATCAAGTAGTCAGCGAAGAATTGGCATCGTCAAATTCAAAATTGGAGAGAGGGGGAATGGAGGAAGGAGGAACCATAGAGCCAAATGATGAAGGCATTCTAGACCTCCATGAATGCTCAAAGGATGAGACAAATTCATTGAACAGACCATTCCACTGGCAAATGGAAGATTACGAAGTTTTCCAACAAGACTGCAACATGCTACAAGTCAAAGATGAAGGGACGGGGGAAGACAAAGCATCAACAAGCCAAACGTTCCCTCTAAAATAGGAAGAATATAAAGAAGGAATGGCCAGAGTAGATGACACACCAGCACATCACTTCGAAGGAGATAAAGCGATCAAGTATGAGGAACCAAACATAAAGAAAGTCAACCTCGGAGAAGAAGACAATCCCCGTATGATCCTAGTGGGAGATGATTGGAATCTCGTACTAAAAGTAACGCATTCAAGATTTTCACGGAGTACAAGGACACCTTCGCATGGACGTACAAGGACTTGAAAGGCGTACCTCTGGAGTTGTGTGTACATAGAATTCCACTAGTACCAAGAGCATAGCCCGTATGGAAGAGACCGTACCAGATGAACAAAAACTATGCAACGACGGTACAACAAGAAATTGAAAAGATGCTCAAGGCTAGAATCATATTCAAGGTAGAAGTGAGCAACTGGGTGTCACCAATCGTGATATCACTGAAGAAAAAACCAGAGCAGATCCGTATATGCGTAGACTTCTGAAGCCTCAACGCGGTGATGATAAAAGATCCCTTCCCCATCCCATTTATCAATTCAATATTGGAGGAAGTAGCAGGTCACGAGATTTACTCATTCATGGATGGGTTTTCAGGGTACAATCAAATAAGCATAGCTAAGGAGGACAAACTCAAAACAACGTTCGTGGTCGAAGACAGAGTGTATGTATATAACCAGATGCCATTCGATTTGTGCAACACCCTAGCAACATTCCAGAGGATAATCCTGCATATATTTGATAAGATGTCCGTAGGGAATTTCAAGGCATTCCTGAATGACTGGTCCATCTTCAGCAATGAACAAACACACTTGAAGGCCCTCCAAGAATGCATGGAACGTTGTAGAGCAGCTAGACTGGCACTCAACCCCAAGAAGTGTCAGTTCATGGTACCTCAAGGGAAACTACTCAAACACATAGTTTGTAAGGCAGGGCTGAAGACAGATCCTGACAAAATCCGAGTGATTGTGAAGATGGAGATACCTCGGAACATCACAAGAGTGAAGTCATTACTCGATCACGTCGAATACTATAGAGTTCATAGAGAACTTTTCCCAAATCTCATATCCATTAGACATACTCACAAGGAAGGGGCAACCATTCGAGTGGACTGAAGCACAAGAAGCAACCTTCAAGGAATTGAAGGTACGATTGATAAGTTCACCAATCTTGGTGTACCCGAATTGGGACAAGGAGTTTCACGTGCACGTGGATGCTTCAAACTTTGCAATCAGGGCAACACTGGCACAAGTGGGCGTTCAAGGATTGGACCATCCGATGTACTAAAAGGGAAGCCTTGGGAGTGGTGTACGTCATACAAAAGTTCAAGCACTACTTACTGGCAACCCCCTTCACATTTTATGTGGATCATCAAGCACCGATGTACCTGGTGAACAAGCCGATCATTCAAGGGAGGGCAAGTTGATGGTAGCTACTCTTGCAAGAGTTTACATTCACCATCATTGTACAGTCAGGGAAGAGCCATGTCATCGTGGACCAACTGTCAAGAGTACAGTCCGATGAACCACACGACAACATAAATGAAGACTTTCCCGATGCATATCTATTTCAAATAGCGGCACTAACCCCGTGGTACGAGAAGATAGGGGAGTACCTATCAACATCGTCGTTCCCGAAGGACATGCCACCGGCAGAACGGCAAAATTTGGTACTAAAGAGCAAGACCTTCCAACTCATCAATGGGTTGTTGTACAAGATGGGGCCCAATCAAGTACTCCAATGATGTGTCATGGAGGAAGAGATCTCAGGAGTATTGAAGGAAGCACACGAGGGACTGGCAGGAGGACACATGGGTCGGACGCCACGGCAAGAAAGATTCTATTGGCAGGCCTCTGGTGGCCAACCGTCCACATTGATGCATGAGAATGGGTGGTAGGGTGCGACACATGCCAGAGGGTTGGTAAACCTTTGAAGAGGGACTTCATGCCACTATTTTTGTCACTACCTCAGGAGCTATTCGAGCGGTGAGGACTTGACTTCATCGGGCCACTAAAGATCAATCAACTACACCGAGGCAAATACATAGTCATCGCCATGAAGTACCTAACGAAGTGGGCGGAGGCCAGAGCATTGCCAAACAATATTGCGGTAATTACAACAAGGTTCATGTACGAGTAGATCGTTACAAGGTACAAGATACCAATCCAAATTGCAAGTGACAGAGGAGGTCACTTCGTGAATCACGTCATCCACCTAATGACGTCAGAGTTCAAGATTCTTCACAACCTCTCGATCCCATACTACCCAAGAGCGAACGGTCGGATGGAATCAACTAACAAAATACTTGTATCAATCATCCATAAATCTTGTGGCATTGAAGAGGCAGATTGGGAGGAACGACTACCAGCCGTACTTTGGGCATACCGTACAGCTTACAAGGTAACAACGGGCCACACACCCTTCCAACTCATGTACGGTCAAGAAGTTGTAGTACAGACAAAATACACGGTGCCAAGCTTACAGATTGCAATAGAAAAAAGATTGGGTGATACAAAGAGCTTGAAGGAGAGATTGTTCTAGTTGAATAACTTAGACGAACGACGAGTACTAGCTCAGTGGGCGACAGAGGTGCTACAGAAACGGCAAAAGTTCTGGCACGACAAATATCTCTAGTGAGCAAACTTCCAACTGGGACAGTTAGTTCTGAAGTATAACGGCAGTAATGAACTGAAATTGGGCAAGTTTAAAATAAGGTGGTTGGGGCCATTCTGAATTCACGAAGTTGGAGAGAACGGAGCAAGTCAAACTAGAAAGACTAGACAGCACCATATTGAAGGATCCTATCAACGGGTCGAAGTTAAAGATTTACAAAGAAAGAAGAAGAGAACCTGTGCAGATAAATATGCTTGAATACGCAACCAGAGAAGACTGGCATGTGTAGAGCGAAGACGCCATTAGAGAGCAAGACTGGGGCTTAGGAGGCAGTGGATATGTTGCAAAGAAAGATTGGGCAGTACCTGATGGAGGAGGAGGAGAAAGACTGGCCTACAAGCGAGTAGAAGGCATCGTAGTATCCCGAGTGCATAAGCACTTAACCAATGCCCTGTTTGGAATCCCTGCTCTCTAGAAGAGGGTACATGGCCACTGGCAATATCATGCAACTTACGAAGGTATAAGGAGAGGGTATTTGGTGAAGGAGTTTGACGAGGAAGCTCAGAGAGAAGGAAGAGCAAGCGGCAAAAGAACGAAGGGAGTGCCAGTCAAGTGACAGTGACAAAGAATGGTGGGACAACGAGCAATGGGGTGCATACGCCACGAAGATTGGACCGCGTCTGAAGACTACTATAATGACGGAAGATACCTTTGTCTCACATGCCAATGGATACACTGAAGACCTACTCAAGCATATGAGAATGAATAGACAAAAGATGTCGAAGGTAGCGAAGATAGTGACAACGGACGGTCTATGGAGGGTGGTGCCAACCCAACCAAGCCACCAACGGTGGAGGGCGAAAAAGTGACATGGTACCAATAGTACGGTGGGCGATGCGTCGATGGCAGTTTTAAAGGTATAGGTGTAATATCCCTTACCCAGTATGCCCTAGAATTCACTTGTTGATTAGGTTTAGGGTTTCTTCTTTCCAAATGAATGTTCTTTTAATTAAGTAATCTTGATTTGAAATCTGCATTCACCATATTAACAACATTTCCACACACACATATATTTGTTAGCATTAATATCTAGATATCCAAAATATAAGCATAATCATAAATGCAATTTAACAAGCAAGAGGAGTGCCATGGGTGAATCCGCCCTAAAGCCTTCAAATAAAGCTCAAGAGGTTGTCCATCACAATCCTTCTTGCCTAGTGGCTTAGTACCTGCATACTCCACTCATGGCAACACCTCGAAGACACTCATCCTATCAAGGGGAGAGGAAATCATGGAATCCTTAAGTAGCCTAAGGTCTACCACCTCCTATTCGCCCAATCCCTAGTCAAGGGCCTAAGGGGCTGCAAGGCCCAATCCCTTGTCTAGGGCCTAAGGGGCAAAAGCCTAGGTAGGACCCCCAACCTTCTATAACTCAATCCCTAGTCAAGGGCCTAAGTGGCTGCAAGGCCCAATCCCTTGTCTAGGGCCTAAGGGGCTGAAAGTGGGGTTTTTAGACAATCTACTTAAACCATGGTTCACCCTTCCTGATAGGATTACAAGCACAAAGAAGACAATTTTTACACAACCAGCTATATTTGCATTCCTCCAAGATTTATTTCATGCCTATAATCAAATATATCTTCATTTATCAATGGTTCTTTAAGTTCATCATTTCCTAGAATAATTCTCATTATGATAAGATTAAAGAAAGCATTATATCAATAATCAGATTAGCAATATCGATTTCTTATATTCAAAATATGCTAAATATTATTGCTAAGTGAGTACATCACTTGAGTTGCTATATCTCTCCATATTTCCTTACTCGCCTCCTTCAACCTTATACTGAATTGATCATAGGATGAGGACAATTCATAAATATACATAATCTGCTTATGTTTATATTAAAGAGTAATCATTGCTTATAAGTATCATTATTGCACAATCGTGTATGTATATATATATATAATTATTCTTTTACTTATATCCATTAGTATTTATATTTATATATATGTTTATATAATTATTCTTTCCTTATTCATATATATTCTTTATTCATTATAAAAATTTATCTATATCTATGCATATATACTTGTATGCCTATTAAATAATATATAGATATATATTAAATGGCTCTATATTCCAATGCATAACAATCATTGTTGTTGTTGTTCTATTTCTCAATGTTTTTCCCTCTTCCTTATTTTCCTTCCTTCTATTTATACCATTCAAGGTAGGTGACTCATGGGGGGAATGTATTGTTTGGTGAAAGAGGTGAATTTTCATAAAATATATCCCTTTGTTGGATTTAATTGCTGTCTTTAAAGGTTTATTATCACAATAATATCTATTTTTGAAAATAATATTTTATTACTAATTATTATGATATTTCAGATTATATACTTATTTTATTATTTTATTTTTATGTTTTATTGAACATATTTTAGCATTAAAGTATAATAATAAAACCAATTTGCTAATATCTTATTATTATTTTATTCTAATGTATTACAATCTCTGATGTGTAATGATTATAATATTTATTTATTTTTCTTATTTTTGATATTAAGTTATTTAATACTATAATGTAATAACAATAATTTGCCTATGTATTATTATTATAATTGTTATTTCATATTTTTATATTTTTATATTGATATGGTACTCATTTATTTTATATTTAATATTAATATTGCTATATAGTTTATTTATTAATCTATTTGTACTTTAACACTTGGTCTTTATGGTATTGCTATTTCGGGGACATGACAATAGGTCCTGCACCTCTAGTAGACAGGTGGTTTGATTTAAAATTCATAGGTACTTGTTGCAATGAAGACTATTATAAAAGACCACCATATACATGTAAATGGCACTATGTTTCGGAATTCAAGATTTGCAAAGGCGATAAACACAAGGGCCAAAAGAGAAAAAAGGAAGAGAGAAAAAATGATAAAGAGAAAAAACGGAAATTGAAGAGAGAGGAGAGAGAAAGTGGAAAAATTAAAATAGAGAAGTTAAAAAATGAGAAAAAGGAAAAAAATGAAAAAATTGGAAAAGATGGAATAAAGAAAAATGGAAAAAGTATAAAATTCAAAAAAAGGGGAAAACAATGAAAAAGCACGTGGGAAGAAAAAATTTAAAATGAAAGGATTAAACATGACATTAAAAATAAGGCAAGGTTTAAAGGTACAAGCTAATACACCGTACGGACTTAAAAGAACCTCAATCATACGGCATATGCATAAGGAATGGCCAAGGAATAAGGAAAGCAGGACGAACATACGCCTAAGAGATACGCCATACGGACAAAGGCCAGAAGGGATCATAGAAACCATACCGTACAACCCTCCTCAAAGCACTGGCACCGTACGGAGAAGGAAGAAGGTCATACAAGAAGGAGAAGCCATCACTTGTCAGGGTGTTCAAGAAATTGTATGGCAACATAAAGGCAAGGATGTCGTACGGGAGAAATAGCAAAAGCAAACCATACGGCATCCCATCGAGCAAATAGGCCAGATCATACAGGGTATGACAGAGAAGAAGCAAAGGCACTCAAGGTATAGCGTACGCATTGGGAGAAATAAGATTACCATACAACAAGTTGAGAGCGACTAGAGGGCACGACTTGGCATAAAGTCGAGAGGAAGGCAACTAAGTACGTCCGTATAGTAGTTGCCAAGATAGGAGGTTAAGAAAATCAAGCCTATACCATCCATCGAGTTTATAAATTCATGCCAACTCCAAACCAAAGAAAAAAGTGTCATACCATATATCGATTGGAGGGTGTAAATACCAAGAAAAAATATATTCAAACCAAAACGCTGTCACTTTCACTAGAGAGCAAAAATGGATGCTAGCAACAGTGGAAAAGGGAAAAGAATAGTATTCAGGGCCAAAGTGGCAAGAGGCAAAGCAAATAAAGGCAAAAATGACAATGTGATAGCCGAGACTGACCTGAGAGAGCCTTACAGGCATAGAATGCAAGACTTGGTGGCAGGAGACTGCTCCAGATTACCCTATCAAAAGAGCACTTGTTTTAGCACAAGTAGACAAAGTTGTTCAATGTCCTTTTTTGAAAGCTACTTGAAGGCAATTGCGTCAAATTATAACCAGCACTCCCATAGAAGAACCATTGATTATGAAGGTTTTCCGATCACTATCGCCTTCTACCCAAGTGACTTCAAGAGGGTTTTTGGGATACCTTGGTCTAGGCAGGTGGTTGCCAAGCCGACAACCAAGATGACTACACAGCAGAAGGAAATGATTATAAAACGCATTTACAAGCCAAACATAACCCCAAAAGAAAAAGAAACAATCTAAAATGCAGGTGCCAGGGGATTGAGGAAGCAGATGCTGGCAAACTCTGACTAGAAGTGCTTAATGGACCTTATTAAATGCAAATTGACAAGAACAAGTAGAGCCTCAAACATAACTACATGGATGGTCGATTACATGTTTGGGCTGAGCGTAAGAAGGGTATATAACTAGGCATTGTACCTGTCAGAAAGAATTAGAGAGTTCCTGGGTGCAAACAAGCTTTTTATATGACCCAACACTTGATAGCTTTGTTTGTGGATGTCGTATATAATCAAGTGTCGAAGGGCAAGTTGGGAAAATTGCAGCCAGCCAGTCGGAGACCATGACCCTTCTTGGCCAATAGTATTTCAGTGGACCACCTTGGACATCCAAGTAGCAGTAGGCGAAGAGCCAAGAATAATGAAAAGGAAAAGAAAGCAGGAGAGTAGTGACGAATATGAGCAGATGGCATTGTCCTCATCTTCAACCAACACTACACCTGTAGGCGTTTATTCAATGGAGGTTAATCCTTGGGTACCAGCACCAGCAAAGCAGCAAGAGTTGGTCGAAGGAGTTGATGAGGAGGTTGAGGCTAAGGGTGGACTTGTCGGGGGAGCAACAATGATTGGCACAGCAGATGAGACCGTCACCACTCCCGTAGCATCACCGGAAGTGGAGACACCACACGTTGTTAATTGGTTACAGTTATTGGGATCTCCTATCCGGGTAGAAGACATATCTCCCATACACTCGCCTCAACAGATGGACATAGAGGCGGACATAGAGCAAAAAGAAGTCGTAGCAACTGAGAGCACGCAGCCGGTTCTAACAATGCCAACCATTGAGCAGCCAACCACCGAGCAGCTAGCGGCTGAGATTGGAGAGCCCCCACAGCAAGTAGTGCAGATTCCTTCCAATGATGAGCCCAACACTCCACCTATGCCAGTCGTATCTGCCTTCGCAGAAGCGGATGAGGAGTCTAGTGATTTAGCCTTGTCAAAGGGAATTGTCATCAAACTTCCCAGACTGAACAGAGAGGACCCAGTGGGGACCATTGAGCAATATCTTCACAGTTTGGAGCCCATCGCTGCAGTGATACAGGAGGTCTCCAACATTGCCAAAACCTTAAACCGTAGATATTTCCCTGTAGCAGGGCACAAGGCACGGAGGATTTTGAACTTCATGAACACAGAGAGTGGCAAGGAATTCAACCACATTTTTACAGGAGAAGATTGGCCAAACAAAGAGACACCAGAAATGAGGGCAACATGGCTCCCCAAGAGGCCAACATTCTACGAGAAGGATGGCAAGTTGGTAGCTCAGCTGTATAAGTTTGTTCCTGGCTTTTGCCGGTATTGTCTGTTCTTGCCATTGCCACCTTAGGCCAATAAACAGTAGGCTTAAAATCAAATCTTTTTAAAAACATCAGCTGACTAATTTATTGTCATTTTCCCCTCTGGCCTGTTTGCTATATTATCTCATATTCCAGACCATTTTCAAGATAACTGTGTTGGATATAGAAGGAATATAAAATCTCAGACCAAGCAAGCCCAAAATTACTGTGATATAAACCATACAGTTGTCATAAGAGACTTTCAGATAAGCAGTGGCAGGCCTGGAACTTGAGGACCAACTCAAAATTCCCTTGAGAACCTTCCACTTGTCATCTAGATAGAGAACCTAACTACATATAATTTGCATTGAACCTTCCATTCCCAAAACCTCCAACTTAAAGCACTACTGAAATTGAAATGGCACAAACCACGCATTTGTCATATTTTATCACTATATGCAAAATTCAGATACTGTATTTAAAAAAATTGTATGTGATTTCAATATTTGTTGCCATAGCAATGCTAAGGGATGTGTTATAAACCTCTATTAACAATATTGAAATCTCAGACATTTTCTCCTTAAATCCTATACTACTTATGTTGGGCAGTCACAAGTACAACTCTCCTTTCTCGTAACTTCATACAGTACATTAATATTACATTTCATGTTACTATTCTTCATGTATCTATACGTTCGTGTATGCAATATCTATTATTTTAGATTGTTCTTTATAGGTAAATTGCAAGACTCACCCTCCAGTTGGAATATACCATCAAAAGTAGTACAATTTTGTGATTAAAAAGCCGGCTTCACACCTGTCAGTGAATGATCTGCATTAACATCATTGCTTTAACCAGGCTTGAACCTGGGTCATAACCATAGTGATAGCTCTATTTTGGCCACTGGACTATTATTTTTATCATAGCATTAAAACTCAGGGAGTAAGTAATGAGGCAAATAGGGGTGGCAAGCTACTAGCAAAAAAGTTGCTGACACAAAAAACACCAAAAAAATCATCAAAAACTCACAAGTCTGACAGGAAAACTCACCAGGTAGGAAACAAAACTAGTCTTTTTCTTCATTTTCTCATTTGTGCAATTGTTCCTTCGACAACATTGCATTGATTTATCAAGGGTTGGTTAATACTTAAAGTGATAAAATTATGAAAAAAGGCATGTGCCATGAAGGTCCACATGATCTCAAAAGCCTTAATTTGGGCTTGGTTTGAGGGGTTCTGCCCCTCAACCCTGTTGGGGTTGCCGCCCCCAAAATATCACTCTTGTTTTTAAAAGTAAAAAATAAAATTTCTTTTGGGCCCATATTTTCCATGGATGAAACTAATAAAAATACTAATACAGATTTGTAATTTATAATTACATGACTATATGATGTGCATCGAACTCGTTTTTTTATCTATAAATGAAGGAAAACTCGCCAGGCAGGAGAAAAGATCGATCTTTTTTTTATTTTCACATTTATGCAATTGTTGCTTTGACAACATTGCAATGATTTATGGAAGGATGGTTAATACTTAAAGTGAAAAAATTATAAAAGAATGGTATGTGCCAAGAAGATCCATGTGATCTCAAAGACCTTAATTTGGGCTTGGTTCAAGGGGCACTGTTGATGACTATATGCAGCCACGTAAGAAAACTTCCAGATCCGCATTAAAGAATAAATTTAAATGTAGCTTAAAGCTATTTAAATTTATATATTCGATTTGCTTAAAGAGGCGCTTCAATGCATGACTAAAAGATTAAATATTAAAAGACAAAATAAATATTATTTATTTTAAGAAGCCGACTTCTTTAGGAAATCACGCCCAGCAAAAGACGACCTTCTGTTATGAAAAGACATCTCTCTTGGGCCGACCTCTCTTGGTGAAGAGGTGCGAGTTGCCTATATATACAAGGCATTTCATTGTGTTGATAATCAAGGAAGTCAAGCATTTGTTCAAGGAAAAGTTCGCCTTATTGCAGCAAGTCAAGTTTATCTTCAGCAGATCAATTCAAGGAGAAATACATTATCTTTGCATCTAGGAGAGGTGTTGTTCACTGTATCTATTTGGCATTGTATTGTGCCTAAGTTGTAAGCAGATTTCTGCTCTTATTTTGAATCAATATATAAGAGATATATTGGCTGGGTTTTTCTCCCTTAGGTTGGAGGGTTTTCCCAGGGTATTGGCTGTGTCATTATGTCAACTTTGAATTAGTTTTGCATTCTAATCTGATTATATAAAACTAAAATGGTATCAGAGCGGGTTTGAAGAGGATCCTCATCAGATTTGTGATTAATTCAGCGATACCCTTGTTATTTCTCATCCTTATTCACCTCTATCTCTCCGTCAAGATGGTGAATGGTCTTAAGATTGAAGATAGGCTTGAGGGAGCGTCAAACTTCACTTCGTGGAGATTCAAGATCATGCTCACCTTGGAGGAAAGCGAATTGGCAGAGTTTGTGGAAAGCTCTGCCCCCAAGCCTACAAATGAGGAAGAAAAGGCCCTATGGAAGAAGAAAGATATTAGGGCAAAGAAGATGTTAGTTGATTCGGTGAAGGATCATATTGTTCCTATTGTCTCCAAGTTAAGGACTGCGAGAGAGATGTTCAAAACCCTGGATTAGATGTACAAGATCAACAACACCAATCGGGCTCTTGCACTGAAGCAACAATGGCGAAAGGAGAAACTGTCATTGCCTACTTCATGAGAATAACCGAATTGAGAGATCAGCTCTTGTCTATTGGGCATGTTGTCAATAGCAAGGATTTGACCATGTTGGCTCTTAATGGTCTCCCTTCATCCTGGGAGTCTTAGATTCAGGGAATCAATGCAAGATCAAAACTTCCCAAGTTTGATCCATTGAGGGCAGACTGTATTCAAAAAGAGTCTAGGTTGGCTGCAAGAGGTATTGGGCAAAGCTCCGTTAATGAAGACCTTCATGTTCTTGCCACTCAATCCTCAAAGAAGAAAGGAAAAGAAGGGAAGAAAGGGTATTTCAAAAGAAATAGAGATAGAAGAGTTGATGGTGGCCCCGCATTTAAGAAGAAGAGGGACCTCTCCAAGGTCCAATGTTTCTAATGTGACAAGTATGGTCATTTTGCAAAGGAATGTCCTTCCAGGCCTAGGCAGCAGGCCACCTTTGCTAAAGTCGATGAACCCTCCATGTAGAAGGATACAAGTGAATACCTGTTCTATTCAGCCTTGTCAAGCAATGTATCTACCGACACCAACACTTGGCTGATTGATAGTGGTGCCTCTCGCCACATCACCAAATTTAGGGAGCATCTATCTAATTTGGTGGAGAAAGATTCTAGCGAACAAGTCATTATTGGAGATGATGCTAGTTATTTTGTTAAAGGAATTGGGACCTCATCTCTTCACTTGGATTTTGGCGATTCCTTACAATTGGATGATGTGCTATTTGTTCCAGGTATAAAGAGAAACCTTGTTTCCATCTCAGCTTTGGAATACAAGGGTTATCAAGTTGTTTTTTCAGAAGGCAAAGTTCTTATATGGGCAAAGAACTCCAACATCAAGACTGCTCGGGTGATTGGAGTTAGACATGGGTGCCTCTACAGGCTATGCACTCGCCCCATTCAGGCCCTAGTGCATGACTCCTCAAGTTTGTATGATCTTTGGCATCGAGGATTGGCTCACCTTCACTTTCGAGCACTACCTATTATGGAGAAGATGATGTCTGGCCTTCCTAAATTCAACCAGAAGCATGAAGGAACCTGCAAAGGCTACGCTTTGGGTAAGAATACAAAAGGTCCATTCCATAGTAGTGAAAGTAGATCCAAATGTGTCTTAGATCTTATTCATTCGGATTTATGTGGTCCAATGTTTGTTGCGTCTTCGAGTGGTTTTTTGTATTACATTATTTTTATTGATGACTACTCTAGAAAGACTTGGATCTATTTCTTGAAATCTAAAGAATCTAAAGAGATATTAGAGAGGTTCAAAGAGTTCAAAACTCAGGTGGAGAATTTGTCCAGAAAGAGGATCAAGGTCTTGAGATCCGATAACGAAGGAGAATACACTTTTGTTATCTTCCGTAACTTTTGCATTGAAGCAGGGATTAAGAGGAAGCTCAGCATTGCTTATAATCCTCAACAGAACGGTGTTGCGAAGAGAAAGAATAGATCTATCGTGGAAGCAGTCAAAGCCATGATTCATGACCAAGACCTGCAAATCTCTCTTTGGGCTGTAGCATCCAGGACTGCTGTCTATGTCCAGAATAGAAGTCCTCACAAAATCTTGGAGAACATAACTCCTAAAGAAGCATTCTCTGGGGTGAAACCTAAAGTAAGTCATTTGAGGATCTTTGCATGTCCAGTGTATGTTCATATACCAAAGGAAAAGAGGACAAAGTCGGAACCTTCTGGCAAGAAGGGAATTTTGGTAGGCTATAGCGAGACATCAAAAGCCTACGAAATCTACATTTCGGGTCAAAAGACTATTGAGATCAGTAGAGATGTCACATTTGAGGAGGATGTTGCATTTAGAAGATCCAAGGGCACTCATATGGAGATCGATGAAGAAGAACCTCCTTAGGATATGGAAGTTGACCATGTTCCTGAGAATGGGAGGGAGGTTCCAGAACCTAAAGAAGATGTGGATCCAACTGAGCCCTTGGAACCTACTGATGGCCCTACAGATATTGTGATTAGAAGGAAGAGACCTCTTTGGGCCAAGAAAATAATGCAGGAGGCAGAAAGTTTTGCAGCCCCAAGAGGAACTTTCAAAGAAAGTAAGAGACCTAATAAGTTCTCTGGTTATGTAGCTCTGATGAGTCAAATCATTGAGTCAGAGCCTTCAAGTGTTGAAGAAGCTTCTAGTCAACAGGTTTTGGAAAGATGCTATGACTGAAGAGTATCAATCCATACTTAAGAATGATGTTTGGGACATAGTTCCTAGACACAAAGGCAAATTTGTGGTGTCTTCTAAATGGCTCTTCAAGATCAAGCATGCGGCTGATGGGAGCATTGAGAAGTACAAGGCCAGATTCGTGGCTAGAGGGTTCTCACAAAAAGAGGGAGTTGACTATGAAGAAACCTTTGCTCCAGTGCCTCGCTATACTTTTGTCAGGACCATTATTGCTATTGTTGCATCTAGAGGATGGAAGATTCACCAAATGGATGTAAAGATAGCCTTTCTAAATGGTGTCATAGAAGAAGAGGTTTACATTGAGCAACCCGATGGATTTGAGGTACATGGGAAGGAGTCTCATGTTTGCAAGTTGAAGAAGGCCTTGTATGGTCTTAAGCAGGCTCCTCGTGCTTGGTACGAAAGGATTGATCGTTACCTTTTGAGTTTGGGATTCTCAAAGAATGATGCAGATTCTAACCTCTACTTCAAGGTTATAAATGGTGAAGCATTGATTTGGTCCTGTATGTTGATGACCTGATTATCACTGGAGAAGAACACCTCATTCTAAAATGTAAGAAGGAGTTAGCTTCAGAGTTTGAAATGAAGAATCTTGGTCTCATGCATTACTTTCTTGGCTTAGAAGTTTGGCAGAAGACAAATGAGATGATTCTAAGTCAAGGCAAGTATACCATAGACATTTTGAAGAGGTTTGGTATGATTGATTGCAAACCTATGTCTACACCTATGGAAACCAACTTACATAAGTTGAAGGAGGCTGCGGCTAGTTCAGAACTGGTGGATTCCACGATGTACAGGCAGCTGATTGGTTCATTGATGTATCTAGTTAACACTAGACCAGATATCTACTATGCAATGAGTGCACTTAGTCAGTTTATGTGTGAACCAAGACAGATACATCTTGTTGCAACTAAACATATCCTGAGATACTTGCATGGCACAGCTGGATATGGATTGAGATATTCTACAAGTGTGGATTTGAAGCTGCATGGTTTCACTGATTCTGATTGGGCAGGGAGTGTTACTGATCGGAAGAGTACCTCTGGTTGTTGCTTCAGTTTAGGTTCTGCTATGATATCCTGGTGTAGCAGGAAGCAATCTTCAGTGGCATTGAGTACAGCAGAGGCAAAGTACATTGCAGCTCGTGAAGCAGTGTGGCTTCGTAAGCTCCTTGCAGGATTGTTTGGACAATCAATGGAGCCTACTATCATTCGTTGTGATAACCAGAGCTATGTGAAGCTTTCTGTCAATCCAGTGTTTCATGACAAAACAAAGCATGTTGAGATCAAATACCATTATATCAGAGATATAGTATTGAGGAAAGCTATGCAGTTGAGGTATATCAGCACTGATGAGCAAACGGCAGACATTCTCACCAAACCTCTCTCCAGGATAAAGTTTGTGTACTTTCGAGATAAGCTTGGTATGGTGGAGAATATAGCCTTAACTGAGAAGGAGTCTCAGTATCGGTGATCCTCTTTAATGAGTTCTTCTCTATGAGAGAAGTTCGAGGTGAAATCCTTTGCTAATGAGTTCTTCTCTGTAAGAGAAGTTTGAGGTGATATCCTTTGATTCCACCCTCTGGGAGAGCCATGGTGGATGTCATGTGTGTGACTCCATGACAACATCACGTGAGGGAGTCCGTGATGATTTAATTGTACTTGCGTTTCACCCTCTGGGAGAGCCATGGTGAAAGTCACAATGAGGTGACAACATCACATTGAGTGATGAGCACTTGTACATACCATCTATGGAGGTAGCCATGATGGTTGATATCACGATGAGGTGATATTTGATATCACGATGAGGTGATATGCTTTCACGATGAGGTGATAAGCTCTTTTCTCATGGATGTAGCCATGATTGATCGACATCACGATGAGGTGATATGTCTTGAACAGGTGGAAGTATTCCTCCCTGGCTGAGAGGGAGTGTTAATGACTATATGCAGCCACGTAAGAAAACTTCCAAATCCGCATTAAAGAATAAATTTAAATGTAGCTTAAAGCTATTTAAATTTATATATTCGATTTGCTTAAAGAGGCGCTTCAATGCATGACTAAAAGATTAAATATTAAAAGACAAAATAAATATTATTTATTTTAAGAAGCCGAATTCTTTAGGAAATCGCGCCTAGCAAAAAGACGACCTTCTATTATGAAAAGACATCTCTCTTGGGCCAACCTCTCTTGGTGAAGAGGTGCGAGTTGCCCATATATACAAGGCATTTCATTGTGTTGATAATCAAGGAAGTCAAGCATTTGTTCAAGGAAAAGTTTGCCTTATTGCAGCAAGTCGAGTTTATCTTCAGCAGATCGATTCAAGGAGAAATACATTATCTTTGCATCTAGGAGAGGTGTTGTTCACTGTATCTATTTGGCATTGTATTGTGCCTAAGTTGTAAACAGATTTCTGCTCTTTTTTTGGATCAATATATAAGAGATATATTGGCTGGGTTTTTCTCCCTCGGGTTGGAGGGTTTTCCCAGGGTATTGGCTGTGTCATTATGTCAACTTTGAATTAATTTTGCATTCTAATCTGATTATATAAAACTAACATGGTATCAGAGCGGGTTTGAAGAGGATCCTCATCAGATTTGTGATTACTTCAGCGAGCTTATGGTCTACCAAAAAACACATAAAAATAATACAAAGGAAATATGCTTACTAATTTCAATACCCTAGTGGACATGTGGCGAGGTTCCAATGTACCGCAAAACATATCAAAATAATACACAAGAGAATGTTTGGCCACATCTCCTCTCATCCAGCACAACGAATAGGGCATGAAATATACCAGAAATTTCTGGACTCCAATGGACATGTGGCAAGATTGTGGTATACTACAAAATACACCATAATAATAACATAAGAACGAATGTTAGGCACCCCTTCTCTTCTTCAGCACAAAAACTAGGTTAAGAAATGTACCCAATAATTTCAAGTTTCCTATGGCCAATGGCGAGGTTGTGATGTACCATAAAACATACCATCAAAATAATACAAGAGAGAATGTTTGCCACATCTTCTCCTCTTGTCCAGCATAATGAATAGTGCAAGAAAATTACTAACTAACTTCAGGACTCCAGTGAACATGTGATGATGTTGTCGTAAGCCAAAAATACACCAACAAAACAAAACAAGAGTAAACTTTCGGCCACATAGTCTCCTCCCATCTAGCACAACAAATAGTGAACATGTGGTGAGGTTGTGATTTACCCAAAAAACATCATCAAAATAATACAAGAGTGAATATTTGGCCACACTTTCGTCTTCCTTATATCACAACCGATAGGGCATGAAATATATCAAACAAATTACAGGACTCCAGTTGACATGAAGCAGGTTGCAGTGTAGGAAAAAACACGCCATCAAAAATTATGCAAGACCTGGAATGTTCAGTCATACATTCTCCTATCTTTCCAACCCATTAGACATGTCATCAAAATAATACAAGAGGGAGTTTTTGGCCATAACCTCTCTTTTTATCTAGCACAACTAATAGGCAAATAAATATATATACTAATTCCAGGAATCTAGCAGATGCGTGGTCAGGTTGTGGTGTACCCCAAAACTCACCATCAAAATACCACATGTCCTGCAAATCCGAAAAAAAATAATTCCATGACATCAGCCAAGATTTACCAAGTGAAAAGTAATAATAGCAGCGTATTGTTGTCATTATATGAACGTAAGAAACAACATACGCACGCAAATTATGATATGGTCCTGCTGATGAGTCATGAATTCGAATCCCATCCACCAAATTTAGAGGGCGTTGGATAACATCGCCCAAGGTTTATCAAGCAAAAGAAAGTACTGATAACATGGTATTGTTTACTTTTTATGAATGTATGAAACAACCTAAGTTCCTAAATTGCGGTGATCTGCTGAAATCCTGGTCACGAATTCAGATCCCATCCACCCAAATTTTAAGGGCGGTTGGATTATTTCACCCAAGATTATAAACCAAAAGAAAGTACTGATAAAATCATTCAACATATATTGCCTTTCTATGAATGCAAGAAACAACATACATACGAGAGTTGTGATGGTCTGGTGAAGGTCTGGTCGCGAGTTCGAATCCTTTACGCCCAGATTTTGCAGCAGAGCTGGGGGCGATTAGGGGCGGGAAAGACAACATTGTTGATGAGCACCATGACAATGACAATGCCCACGGTGGTGCCATCCTAAAAATCGCCCTAAGTCACTAATCAATTTCATTAAAAATTATTATCTCTTCGTCACTGGCAGGAAATTTCAAGAAATGCTTTATCTGCAAGTGAAGAAAGTTTAAGCTATTTGGTAAAAGTTACAGCGCGTGTGAAAGAGATAGTAAAATATACTTCTCTCAGCCATTTTAATATTTCAGTAGGTTGATGCAGGTGCTCTCCACAATGGGTGGATGTGAACGTGAATGTGAAACTACTTATCCACAATTGCAGAGGGTGCTTCCCCCTACCTCAAACCCCTAAACCCTTCTTAAAACATTTTTTTATTCAGAAAATATTGGTATGTTCTTGTAAGTGGTTTTGACCTTGGTAGCGTAGCTATATAACAATGTGGAGTGAAAAAAAACCTCTACAATAAAATTATTTAAGTCAATTAAATTAACGTAATTAATAGTAAATAATTTATTTAAATAAAAAGAGTTAGAATTAAGAATTAAAACTATTGAAATTAAAAGTACATTTAATGTGATGTTTAATTGGAATTTAGAAGATGGAAAAGTGTTGTGATTAATTTTAAGAGTTCACTTGAAATTTTAAGAATGATTTAAATAAAGATCTTAGATTGTTTTTATTTTCGATCGCTTAAACAAGTGAGGACTTGATTTTTGCTAGTGCAAATCTGAACCTACATATGGATATGAACTCAACCGCATGGATCTAAACTAGCAATTTGAGGACTATTGGAATTCACTTTGCTTTAATTTTCTAGTGTTTGAATGTGTGTAAGGGAAAACAGTGTTTAGGAATGCCTTTAGGAAAAATATTGAATTGTGAGGGATAAGGTCTCCCCAATCAAACCCTTAAATGGACCAACTTTACTACTTTGTACAAATTAAAAGTAGATTCAAATGTGACATTTAATTTGAATTTAGAAGATGGAAAAGTGTTGTGATTAATTTTAAAAGTTCACTTGAAATTTTAAGAATGATTCAGATAAAGATCTTAGATTATTTTCACTCTCGATTGCTTACACAAGTCAGGACTTGACTTTTGCGAGTGTAGATCTGAACCTATGTATGGATATGAACTCAAGCGCATGGATCTAAACTAGCAATATGAGGACAATTGGAATTTGCTTTGCTTTAATTTTCTATTGTTTGAATGTGTGTAAGAAAAAACTGTGCTTAGGAATGCTTTTGGGGGAAATATTGAATTGTGAGGCTTAAGGTCTCCTCAATCAAACCCCTAATGGGCCAACTTTACAACTCTAAATAAAAGATCAAAGATAATAAATAAGAATGCAATGAACCTTAGATAATGTGCTCTAGTAATTTTGGTATGATGCTCACATAAGTGTTTTATGATAAGTTCTTGCATAAGCTTTAGTGGTGATATCCCACATTATTTTATATGAGTGAATGAATGTCTTTAAATACAACAATTAAGCACACAAATCAACCAAATGTGTAACAAGTAAGCTCACAATGGTTAGTAAAGTGGTTGATGAGGTGTTAATTTACATTTTCAATTTTATAAAGTTAATGTTTGATTTTGTGATTATGGAAGTAACTTAGATCAAGTCCAAACTTATAGATTTGATCTAGAGAGGCAAACATAAACTTGGGGATCAAAAGTAAATATCTAGGAATTAGTGAAAGTTAATTGAGATGTGTGATGTCATGAACCAAATTCACATAAGAATATGCCACTTGTAAGCTAGTCATAACATTTAGGCCTTTGTAATCAAAGTGGACCCAAAGTAGAAGGGAAAAGGGCATGAGGATATAATTTACACCGCTACAAATACCATGTCTTAAATTTGTAAGAGAATAAATCACACTCACATAAATATCTTAACTGGTTAAATAAACATATCACTTAAATAAATAATCAATTGGATATATGAGCTTAGATTGAAAATAATTAAATGTTAAATTAATTATAAGAATTAAATGAATTAAATGGGATAATTAGCTTAGTTTTCAAAGATGGAATATACTACAGATGATAAAAAATAATTTTCCATTATGTTGTAATTTTAGGCCTTGATTAAACAAATACCTCAAAATCTCCAAACTAATTGTGCTTCACTTTGGTTCATAATTTAGGGATACTTGTCATAAAACTTGTAGGGTTTTTGTCCAAATACTAGTCTTGGTAAAATAGGGAACTGTGGGTTATTAAATCCTACCCCTCTTAAGAGACTTCATCCTTGAATTTGATTCAAAATAGATTTGGATAAAATTGTTGTACTTCGTATGGTTCTTCCCATGTTGCCATACTATGCTTATATTGATCCCATTACAACTTAACTTGATTGATGTTATGTTATCAAAGTTGAAGTGTACATCAATCTAGGATTTGGAATGGTTCCACCTAGAAATTATTGTTGTGATCTATCTACCTATGATACCTATTAGAGCTTGGCTTTGTAGGACTCAAATTCCATGGATTTGGTTGTGCTTACCCATGTGATATGTTGGCTTCATGTTAACCTATCTTTAATAACTAATCTAAGTATAAGTGGGTTTCCCTTTGTCAAAAAATTGCCTAAATTTGTTATGCGATGCCCCCTATATGTTCATCATGCTTCAATATCTCCAAAAGGTCAAAAAAATTGTGTTGAAGATGTAAAGGTCATTTCCTTAAGTTGTCAAAGTTTTAGATTTTTGGGGATTTTCATACTGGTATGCTCGTCTTTTCATCTTCACTTCCCCTTGTCTATTGAGTTATTGGGCTTCATGCTCACAACATAACCTTCCACCCAATCTTGACAATCTAGTCAAAACCTTTGTGAAAATTTTCTAAGTTGGATTATGTCGGCTTATCGAACTTGTTAAGATTATCATGTAAATTGTTAAAAGTTTGAAAGTGTTAATGCCTTAGAATATTTTATGTTTCTAGAGTGTTGGACTAGGTCCTTCATTCATACCACTTCCATTGCATTCCTAGTATTTGACCCCCAACAATTTATCATTGAAGCCAATTATTGTATTCATTGAGCTTTCAAACTTGGTCATCCTATTGTATTGCTCTCTTTCAATCCCTAAAAGCCTAATCCTTTACAGTTCAAACATTTTTATCTTTTGACACTAAAGTTTCAAATAACCCTTAACCAACATATCATCTCCATTATTCCCATAGAAACCTAAAATTTGATCATTTTCCTTAAATCCTTTATAGCACTAGATTATCAAACTTTTCCTTCCCTTCATATCATTTCTTTGGAGTTATCAAGACCCAAACCCTGAAATTCTTTATTAAAATGCTTAAATCACACTTCCATCAAACTTTCAAATTTCCTCATCACTTCATGCCTTTTGCGCATCCTTTCCAACCCATTAAAGTTCACCTTCCTAGAGCACCCTTACCGCCTTCACCCCATTTTCCAATCTTTGCTACCAAAATATGTATATCTTTCAAATAGGGAATTCAAACCATCCTTGACCAAGGTACCTCATTTGCTTCCTCCCTATATTTGAACTCTTGACTCAATCTGACTCATTTTTTTTTCAAATTCAAAGTTGTGTGTGTTCTCTTCCCTAAGTACCCTTCCCTTTCATCCCCACTCTTGGTTCTCACCACTTAAAAAATCTTCAGCCTCTTTATAAATTAGAATTTTACCCATCCTTCTACCTTAATACTCTTTCCTTGTTTCCTCTCAATCTTTGCCACCCAATAACTTGCTATGTATTTCTCAGCAAAGTTGTAGAACCAAACTTCCCTTAAAAATGGTACCAAGTATGGGTCAAATCCAAACTGTAATCCTTGATAACTTGACACCTTGTTAACTCCTCAGGGTTCTTCATTTGAATTTCTCTTTTGGCACGACTTCTTGGTGATCATTGATCCCTAATGCCCCAAGTTATGGTATGAGGTATCGATTTAGTTCAATCCCCAAAATTCAAAATCTCCCCTTATTTTTTATTGACTTCCCATCAACTCATCAAAATATCTAAAAAAGCCATGTGGACATTGAAAAAGGACCGACACACCAAAAAGGTATTGATAGCTAATAAAGATGATTTTTTCACTACTTGAGGAGTATCAAGTGTGATTTTGGTACATGACATTAATTATTTTAAACAATAACTTGCTAGAATTAGTTATATTTTCATTTATTAGCCAAAAAGGCCCTGCCACTACTAGAGAATAACCTAGAGCCAACTATGTTCACCAAAGTCTCATGAATTTGATGCTAAAAAGTGTCATGGCCATGCTAAATTTTTTGTAGCAAACCAAATATCACAAGGATTAAATTCCCACACCATATCAAGTGGTTTTCACCAAATATTTCATAATTTTTTCCTTCATTTCACACATGGAATGAAACACAATTAGTGAAAAAAATCAATGATAGACCTTCCTAGTAAGATTTCAATGTTGGCTGGCACATTCTTCAACCTCAAAGATTGAATTTTTGAGACTATAAAGTATGGTACTTGACATCATCAACATGCCTTTCTCATGCATGCTCTATCAATCATTTTTTTGGTGCCCTAATTCCATATTTATGTAAGGGGATTTTTTGTTCATTATAAAGGGTTGGATTTTTTGCATCTATATGGGAAAAGCTCATTTGGTTCAATTTGTATTTCATTTATGTCTTATAAGTATAAATTTTACTCAAATTTTTGAGTTTGTCATTCATTTCTAACAACAATGTAAATATTTTTCAAAAAATCAATATAAGGCACTGCTTTATTCTTGTCTTGAAACATGTCTCCATAAATATTTTAAAGTTTTAGAGGATTCAAGAAAACCCTAAATACATGTAGTTAGTTTGCATACAATGGATGTAATAAAATCTTTCATTACATGCATGTGTATGTTGTGTGAAAATCTAACAATTTTTTTAGAAATGTGCTTTCAAAAAAAAGAAAAGTTTGTGAATTATGAAAATTGTTGAAAAGAAAGAAAGGAATTCTTTTCAACCATTTCGATGATTTGAAAACTTTAGAAATATCTAAAAAACTTAAAGGAAAAAGGAATTTCTAAGATTTTGAAAGGTTTTTCAGAGAGATTTTGTCAAAAAGGTAAAGAAAAAATTGTATAAATCTTGCAAAGGTATAATTAGGACTAGGAACAAGAATAATACAAGGATGTTTTTAGATGAAGGATGAAATAACCTTAAGCACTTATGACACAAATTTTGAAAATAGACCAAGTCAAAAATTTAGTGAAACAACATGATACAAGGGTGTGTATGTTATTTCCTCACACCACAAGGTGACCTCGAGAATCAAAAGCGTCCCTTTATTCACTTTTTATTTCCCTAAAAGGCTAGTCTAATGCATGATATTTTCTTGTGCCATAAAGAAATCTTGGAAATCAAAAGTGGTTAGTATTTTCCTTATTTATTTTTAGTAGGCCTATCTTGGATTTCATCATCAAGTGGTGACTTGGACCCTTGTATTTTGATGGGGTATACAAATTAGGGAGAGAATCAAGAGACTCTCTTTGAGGTACATATGTCATTAGGCTAAGATTTCAAAATGATGATGGCTAGTGGGTCACCCTCTTACACCAAGTCATTGGACACTTGTTCCATAGATTTGGGCCTCACATACTTTAAAAAATAATGAGGATGGACCCTAGAAAACCTTATTCAATAGAGCTAGTGAACCATTCAACTGCTAGTAATTTATGATACATATTTAAGTGATTATCCTTGAGAAGTTACTCACTAGATACTTTTGGAACAAAATAGTAGTCACAAAAAAATAAAATTGAATTTATGGTTAGCACTCTAAGATCATGGACAAATACTACTCATAGCCAAGTTTAGGTATATCCATAATCTCATAAGTTGAATAATCCCATTTGAATAATTAGGTTGTTATTATGCTTGCATTATTTGTACCTTGTGTGAAACCATCAAAATATTCCAAAAGTATAAAAAATATAAAAATAAAATTAAGATTCCAAAACCAAAGTCTCTAAAACACTTTTCATGTTACCTACCACTAGATGTCAATCAAAGCAAAACATGGAGTTCCTTGAAGAAAATTCATTTCTTATAGAAAATACATGAATCCAAAATCCATACCAAGTTGAAGAAACCTTCCATCATCTTCCACATGAAAACCAAGAAGAGAGTGATAATGATAATCTCCCTAATCAGAGTGAGTATTCCCATGAATATCATGATTTTATTAACTCTAAATAGGGACGTAACTTAATAGACCAATTCATACATCAAAATAGGGATGAAATACTTAGAATTCTATTGGAATCAGAATCCAAATTGCCTCTTAGTTATAACTTGGATAGCCTCAATAAAAAAATAAACCAAGAGCCATCCAACAAAATCCCACCAACATCAATATTGACCAAGACAATGTTAATCTAAAAGTATCTTGCTCTCGCCATAAAGAAAAATCACAACATGATTCCCAACATAATTATAAAACAAAAAACTCATTACTTGTGTTTTTTTGTAAACACAATCCATTATACCAATTTAATCCCAATAATCAAAATCCTCAATAAAATCAATCCAAGCAAAATAACCTACTAGCCAATCAAACCAATAAATATAATATTAAATAAAGTAGCTTGTAAAATTATCTCACTCTAAATCATTAATCTAGTCATTCCAATGTAAATAATCCAACATGCCTATAATATATAAATAATTAAAATAATTGAAACAACCAGACATCACCTCCTAATACCCCATTTGATCAAGAGTGGAAAGCAATGTAAGACATGATAAGAGGTTTACACATGTGAAACAAAACTTGACGCAAATGGTGCACATTTGAATAATTATTTCCTTATCCACTAGATAGGTCCTATGGACACCTAAAATTGTCTCTTGACATTTCTATTGTCATCAATCCCCTTCACATCAACACTTTCTAAATTAATTGAATAAATTATAATTATTTAATTAATTATCCCAATATGTAAACCAACATTAATAAAAAATAATTATTATTTATTTAATTAATATAACCCTTGTTCTAGCATCAATTGGATAAGACATGACCATTTATTCAATTAATCAATGATGTTCTAACGTCCAACCTTAAATAACTAAATTCAACATTTATTTATTTGAGCTCATCATTTCTAGTCCAAAAATTAAATAAATTAAATCTATTTATTTAACTCTTCATTTTTTCCCTCACATCATTAATTGACTAAAATTAATTATTTAATATATAGCTAACCATTTGCACAAGTCAAAGCATTATTAATAAAGACAAATAAAAATTAAAATAAATTAAATCTATTTATTTAACTCTTCATTTTTTCCCTCACATCATTAATTACTAAAATTAATTATTTAATATATAGCTAACCATTTGCACAAGTCAAAGCATTATTAATAAAGACAAATATTTCTCAAGGTCCAAGGTTGTACATATGTCTAAAAAAGGACTTTTTGTGTACGCGCCTTACGCTTCCCAATTCTCCATAATGTCTTATTATCAAATCTTGTCCATCCATTCAATCTAGAGAATCCTAGCCCTTCATATAACTCCAAAATGAACCTTTTTGATCCTCATCACCCATCCTTTTTGAATAAATTATCCACCATCCAAATTCCTTGGATCATGTAACTCATTATGTGCACCAATTACAAACACTTGGAGGCTTCCCATGGCTTTGACTCTCTCATGCAATCTCAACTATCAATCTCTCTAATCAATCCTAGCCCTTGATCCATTATCCCTCAAATCTATAAATAACCCATCATATGAGGTACTTAAAAATATATATACTTCATAAATGCAATGTTATGCTACTAGTTTGAGCACCAAAATCCTATCTCCCTTCACAAATATTTAGCACATCTATATTTTGTGTGCATAAAGAGGCTTGTGGTGAGGGACTTGTTATAGTTTTCCATCTTTATGTTTAGTCTCTTAGCTCAATCAAAGGTGACAATTAGACATAGAGTAAAGGTTTGAATTTTATTATTTAAGTATTTTATATGTGTTATATGTTTGTTTGTCCACAATGACACCTTAGGTAAGTACCGTTACAAAAATCCACTTATGAGTGTCATGTATAAACACTTGTATTCTATTATCCATCAACATCCCTTACACTTGGTGGTAAATTAAAGTATAATTTACCCTATTTATTCCATATAGTTTCACTCGCCCCTTTTTGAAATTTATTCTCTCATGTCACCCTTTTCCTTTGGCTAATCTTTGTCTTACATCTTGACTCATGCCTCAAATAAGTACAATCATTATACCTAATACAAATATTTGACATCATGGCATTCCCCTGTTATCACTTTATCTCCATTAGCCACAACATACCTTCAAAACCTCACTATGCATGAATTCCTTGTTTAGGATTACTCATATTATCCCATGGGATATATCACTCCCAAAATTTGGCATCACTACCCACTATAAAAATAATCTATAACTAGGTTTTAATCTTGGTGAGAGGTAAACATTTATGTGTCTATTCATGTATGTTTCCATCTTGCTAGTTTTTATGTGTTTTATTTCAACCCACAACATACTCTACCAAGGTCATCATGATATATTATATCATGATGTATCTTGATGATATGTTTGTTTGGACACATTTACTATTTGATTTTTGTACATGCATGCATGAGTTAGTCATTCACTTTTATAATAAAACATTATTAGGTTTCCTTATACCTTGATGCATACCATCATATACTATATCAAATTTAGGTTTCTCAACACATTTGGAAATTTCTTCAAAATAATTGACATGTACCTTTTTATAACTCCCACAACATTTCTCACACTAACTAACCAATGTGACCTACACCTATTCTTCACCCCTCTCCATTTTTTCCCCTCCTTTCACTTTTCATCTCGGTCAATCCTCTTTCTAATAACTTCCTTCTTTTGAGAGCCCATCCACATTCTTTGTACTTGTCTACCCTCTTGAGGGGGCATCCCTCCCTACATTATTTGTAGTTCATCCTTAAAGCTCTTGGGGCATCTTAAATTTTCAATCCAATCGACCAATCCAACTCAATCAATTGATTAATTTAACAAAATCTTAGTCAAAAATCCCAAGCAATTTTTTTCATTATCACCATCCCACCATTGCATTCGTGATTTTATTTTTCTTTAAAACACCATTACTCCTCTTAGTCTCAACGACTTTTAGTTGCAACAACACTTTAAAGAGGGGGAAAATATGGACATCTAAAATCATCCTAACATCATATCAATGTCATTTTATAAAAACCCATTCCATACTAACATTTTTATCATCATTAATTAATCAAATAATTATATTAATTTATTAATCTAGTTCATCACTAACTAATGAAATAAATATTATTCAATTAGTCTAAGCTAATTTCACATTTAATTAAATAATCTTATTATTTAATTACTTTAATTTTCACCTTACACATGGATAATTAATTAAATAATATTGTATTATTTAATCTATATTCCCTCCACTATCTGTAAAAATAAATAGCCAACTAATTACTTTTCCCTCCCTTTTTCGGTTGCAACTAATTATTTATGAATTTTTCTATTTTTATCTAAATAATCTCACTCCTTTATCTTAAAAAAACTTAATCATGGTCATCTATCTTCTCCTTGATCCAAGGGAAATCTTCTCATTCAACCTCCATCATAGATCTCTCAAGAAAATTCCAACCATCCATCCCCACATCCAAAAAAATATAAATGGACCTTCAAAGCTTCCAAAATATATCCACCATCTTTGATAGGTATATTTTGATGGGGTTTTGAAGTATATAGCTGAGAAAAATTGCACTCCAAATTGACTAAGCACATCCACTCTACCATATAATTCATATTCAATAAGTCGTCTTGTTTTTTGTTTAAATTTTATTATGCTTAATCTAAGGTGGGTAATAATTTTAGAAAAGGAATTAGTTTAGTTTTGTATTGGTTTCTTTTCTTTATTTCTAAATTTTACTTGCACACATATACAAATCAAATTATATGCTTACATATTGTGCTACTTGTAACTAAAGTGATAGTTTCTAGAGAGAGGAAATTGTTGAACAAATTTAGAAAATACAAATTCTACAGATAAAATGAATCATGTAAAGTCTCAAGAATTTTATCCTAGAAACTATTTAAAGAGAGAAAACCAAGTTGATTGGTAGAACCAAGACACCATACTACCTTTATTAAGAATAAAAAATTACCAAGTGAAATAAGATTCTTGGATGTCACTTGTCCCCTACTCCTTTAATGGTAATACCATTGTATTAACCTTTTTTAACACACATATGAACAACTAGATCTTACGCACTTGATCATATAATTCTCCCCATGAGTTACAAACCATTACAACCATATATTTATATATATCTTATGCAAGCAAAAATATCCTAAGCCCAAGAACAATTTCTACAAACATAAGAAGCTAGAGAGGCAATTGTTTAGTTTAACTTCTCGATATAGCATGTTTATTTTCAATGGATGTGGCCATAAATGTGGTATAGTTCAAAATAGTTTTACAATTATGATACAACCTCTATATTTTCCTCAACACCTATCCTTACATTTAGTTTTCTATATGTATTTTATTTTCATTAAAAATGTGCATGTTTTATTACTATATTCTATGATCCATATGGATCACACCTCCCTTTTTAAAGGATATTTTGGTCCCATTAAATCTTTCATATCCCTACGTGTATTAGCTTGTATTGAAAATATGATTTAGCTATGACTCTTTTTATGCTTAAAGCATGTTACATTGGATAGTTTGGGTTAGAAATACTTAAGAAAATTCATCCCTAATCTATGCATACAAGTGGTACAATTTGTTTACATGCTGTAATGAATTACATTGGCATGGACGAAAACATGTTACAACTTAACCACAGTGTTGTACATGCTCCCAAACAATTTCCTTTATTTCTCAAAGTGGAATGAGTTTCTTGATGTTGGAGTAAAAGGAGGTTTTATAATTAATTGGTCCACTTTTCACACTATCTAATTAATATTAATTAGGTCATGCATTTTTTTGTCTCATCATAGGATTTAGACACATGTCATGATCTATTTTTATCCTCTCCTAAGGTTTCATCTAGGGCTTTTTAAAAAAAATTCCTTATAGTTTCATCTATGGTTTCTTTTAAATTTTTTCCTTATTATAATGATTCATTATTGTATTGTTAATTCAAGTACAATAATGCACATTCATAATGGTTCATGCTTTTTTGGATCAATATTCTCTTTGGCCTCCATAGCAATTCTTATTGATTTTTCTCTTTCTATGAAAAGTGTTTGATTATAGGTGATTTTGGGAGTTGTAAAGTTGAGAAATCAACACCAACATGGTATTTGATAAGGTTCGTTCTATACCTTGCATTTAAACAAATTTATAGTCTAATTATCAAACTTTTAAGGTGTGTTCATGGTTATTTGTAGCCTCTACCTAGCAAATCCCTTAATCAATTTCAAACATATGTCCTACTCTTATTTACCTAAAACAAATGAACTAATTGACTTAATGTATGTTTGGTCCTTCTACTTATCACTTGAAACTATATTAATCTAATGAAATCATAAGTTGTAGCAGATAAAGAAATCATAAATTTTAGAAAAAATAAAATTAATCTAAGGAAATCATGAATCACAACATATTATAGTAATTGTTGGAAGATAAAATTAATCTAATATTATAACAGTGATAGGAAATATAAATTGAATAAAAAATCGAATGAAATACTAGTCCCTATTTATTGGTTGGAGTGGGCCCTTGCTCCACCTATTTAGAGAGACTAATTAGCTTTTGGTAGTCAATAGATGGATGAACTCTTTTTTTTTTTTTTCAGGGCTTGAACCAAAATTACATACTTATTTTCAAAATAACAAAATTTTAATATTGTATTCCTTATTTTCCAAGATAAAAATTAAAACCATCTATGCCACAACTCTGTATATATCAACTATTACTTAATTGATAGATATGTGTGTTGTCATTGCATACTAACTAAGAGTCTCTGCAAAGGTAAAAGAGTTATTTATCCAATCTAATGATTAAATATTTTCTAATTAAAAGGTAGTTCATAAGATGTTTCTCATGTAATCTACTAATCATGCAACTCCTTATAATGAATCACATTCTTAGGAATTATCTATGGTTGATTGATAGTGAGAGTAGACTTTGGTGGAGGGTAAATGATGTTGAACCAAGATGATGAAGTATCTCTAAAGAAGCTCTTATATGGAACTTCCACTTGGTGTTTCCCTTCATCCCTATTGTATCCATCAACTCAAGTGAATAATATTTAGTTTATTCAACAAAAATCCTAGAGTGTGTGTGGAGATCAAAAGAATTTTTTGTAGCTACTCAAAAGATCCTTGGATTTTTGTGAGCTCCATTAAAGGTGTTCCCATAGTCCTATTATGATAAAAAAATTATGCTTCTGCATAGCTAACTATTAGTCCAAGCCTACTATTTGAAACTCTTTACCTTAGATATTCCTTTAAGTATTACACTTATATCTTAACATAATTAAACAAGATTTCATAAAAACTTATACACAAATCTTGGGAAAAGTGGGGTTTATGCAAGGAAGGTATATTTGTAAAATTGAAGTTGTCCTCATTAGTGCTCATCAATATCATAGCTCCAAATGTTTGATTCCTAGTCCACTTTTTTGATAGATTCATCCTTGAGGAAAAAATGGTGCATCCTAGAGAAAAATAAACCTCACCATGTGTCTAGAATGCCTAAAAAACCATAAGATCACCTGTTCAAACACCAAAATCAAAGGTCATAATTTTTCTCTGGATTTTTAGGGCACCATATTCAAGGTACAAAATTCTATATGGATCAATATAGATTGTACCATTCATACCATCTATCCTTCATCTAAATCTATTGCATAAAAACTCATTCACCTACATTGGTTTTATGACAACAATGACAAGGTACAAAAATTTGCAAAACTGGCATTTCTATCATTTGTTGATGTTATTTATTAGTTTTTTGACCTTTTTTATTATGCTTTTAAATATTTTCAGGGGCTTTTATTTCCCTAGCAACCCTTATTTCTACTATTTTTATCATTGGTGGTGACCTTGTCGACCTTGTTGTTATCCAACACCATGTCAATTGTTCTCCATCGACCATTGACATTGTTTTTTCATGTTTCTATTACCAATGTTGTAGTTATTATGGATAGATGACTTTGCACGAGTATCCCACAAGAAACTCCCACAAAACCATGGACAATCCACCTACCAAACCACCTTTATCACTTAATAAACTATTTTTCATAAGCTTTAAATGATTTATGCAACCTAAGCAATGGCTTTTCACCTCCTGTTGGCTATTATGGGCATAACAAGTGGTTTTACAATATTGAAAAATTCATGACAAATATGGAATATTCTAGCCATAAGGGGGTATATTATGGAAGCTAGTTTTCTATCAATATGACATCATTGTGATGTCAACTTTTATGATAGTACCCCTAGGTTGTCCTAGCCCTAATTTTCCCTAAAGGAGCTATTTTTATTTTTGCATAACTTGGGCATACAGTGTCTAAATTTAGAAAATGAAATATCGTTGGAAAGCTAGTTCCAAGAACTTTCTAGTGGTGTAGGTATTTTTCTTAGATTTTGTTGTCAGTATATTTTATCACCTATTGAAGTCAAATCTTTATTTTTTACTCTTGAGCTCATAACTTTTTTCCTAGATATCTATTTTTATTATTATTACAATGTTGGAAAGGTATTTTAAAGCTATACATATCTATACATGCACTTTTTCTATATTTTTTCCATGTATCTTTTATTTAGTTTGTCATTATTTCATAATTTGGTTGATTATTTAGATATTTTAGCACCTAAAAAAGTTTTGTTTGCATGAGATGACTTCATTTGAGTTGATCTATATGTATATCTAGTATTTGGTTCTTTCTAAGCAGCATAAGCATCTATTGAATGTACTTTTTTATTTATAAATATATTGAGATAAAGTGCCACCATTGTACATGCATTTTGGGGATCTCACATATCATGTTGTGGATTTTTAATACTTGCACTACTTTATAAAATGACATGGGGGTTTGTTGTGTGCACTTTGTTATTTACAATCACAACCTTGTCTACCTTCATTCATGTGTTCCTTGTTTTGCACACCCATTTTGGTACTTTTTGGTGCACATTCTAATGATGTTTCTTCTTCTTTATGCACTAATTTATGACACACAATTTTAGTGGACCTATTTTACCTCTCTTTTTAGCATTGTAGGGGGGTCTCATGCTATTGGTGCTAACACTTCCTTGGTTTCAATTTCAAGTGAGCTATGTATCTAGTTTTTTTTCTTAAGGAGTAGGTGAATGCAGTGGTTGGTTACCCATGTATTTCAATGAGATGGAACATATACCATTTAGAAACTCTTGCATTTCAATTTCATGGAAGTGACCTTCTATCCTCAATGGTAAATATCTCCAGACTATTTACACATGTATTTTTTACTTATAATATAATTTGCATCAGTTTAGTGTGAATGGGGTCACTCATGCAAAATTATATGCCACATTTATCTTTTATTGTCAGATTGTTACCTTGATTTTTCATATGATCATTGTTTGATTAGTGACATTGGGGTCACTCGTGAATTTTTTGTCTTCTTGGTCTTGATCATAATCCTAATTTTAGAGGAGGTTCTTCAACTACAACACTATAGTAGTCATCTTTCAATAGTAATTTGTAGCTTCTTCATGCTTCAAGGCATTCTTTATGTTCCTATTGTTGGTGTAAGTATGTATTTCCCCTATCTAATCTTATCTAGATCCTATTTACATTGTTAAGTCCACTTAGGTCCTAGGAGGGAATCTTTCTAGTTAAGCATTAGTTGTCACTTATCTTATCTAGTTGACTTTTATTTAATGCTTGCGTCCTAAGTTATTTAATATTGGCTCATGTCATTTAATTGACACAACCATTTAATGTTGGTACATCATCACCCTTGCCTATATAATTGAGGCTTCATATGTACATTGTATCTCAATTGAGTGTGTAAGTCCAACATATCCTTGCAATCTTGAGTATTGCATATTGGCCATATCTTGCATCCATTATTGCAATTTCATGTTCTCAATTTTCCCTCTTAAAGAAGGTTACTTTTGGTTTTTGCAGATGATCCTAGAGTCTTGAGTCCTTGAGTGACTCTAACATGGTATCTGACCTTCAGTTTTGTAAATTCCCTTCTTAGATTTGAGGGTGATTCGAGCTTGAGCTTTTGTAGGGTACACATTGGGGTGAAATTGACCTCATGTTGAGTCTAGAAGGCCTAAATACTCTATTTTTGGGAAAAAAAATTGAGCCATTTTTGGAGGGTTTGCAAATTTTCAGCAAAAAAATCCATACATTGTATGGATCCATACAGGTCGTACAGTCTATATAGTTCGTACTGTACCCATCTCGTGTTGCAAGTCTATGGAATTGACACCACAAGGTTTATTTAGGTGAATATTCACCTATCTACATCAACTTGTACGATAGGGTAACTTTGTCAAAATTTGTTGCAGGTACAAAAAGTTCATCAACAGGTTTTAATAATTTTGTAATCATTGTTTAAAAAATTTATCCATTGATTTATTTTAAAGTTTCCAATGCTTGGTTTTATTCAATGGTCCTATTGAAAATGATCAAGGGCTTTTTAGTCGAGCGGAGGAGGGGTGATGCAGCCTCACCCGCCACTTAACTGTCACCTTGTCGCCGCCCAACGGTGATGCTATATATTTTTAAAAAAAATTGCAGGTGCTTGGTCACATTGGCTCCCAAGCACCTAATTTTTTGGCCCTAGGTGCTAAATATTGCCCCCCAGAGGCCTTGGAAGGGCAATTTTTTTCTTTGAACCATAACTTTTCGCCATTGTAAAAAATTTGCAAACAAGATATCAATGAAAAGATAGTTCCAAGCACTTCACAATAGTGCATGTCATTTTCTCAAAATTTTCCTTAGGTGAATTTTATTGTTGGTCGAAGTCATATTTTCTCTTTTGGACTCTTGAGCTCATAACTTTTTGCCACAATCTTTGATTTTCATGATTCTTGCAACATTGGAAAGGTATTGAGGAGCTCTACATTTATATTCATGCATTTTTCTAGATTTAGCCCCAAGTAATTTTTATTCATATTATACAATTTTGCATTCTAGTTGATTACTTGGACATACTACATTTTGGAGAAGTTTTTTCCACTTGGGAAGGCTTCATTTTCAGTGTAGATCATATTGTGAGAGGTTACCTTCAATTTTTTGAGATATTGTTGCAATTTTTCCATCTTGGTATTGTAAATTTGGAACTCATTTTTGGCATTATAAATGCACTACATATAAAGTCTTACACATACTATTTGGGGGATTATCGATTTATTAGTTGGGGGGTCTCTTGGTGCATTTTTTTATATGTTTTCTTGTGCTCTTTCATTTTCATGGATCATTCCAAGGTTCCTTTGCTAACATCATATAACTATTCAACATGGCACTAACATGCATGGAGTATACTAATAAATGAAGGTCACTCTCTATATGTTGAAAATAAGGTACCTAAACCTACATATGATGGGAAAAAGATTAAATTGATGATTGAACATACCAAACCTCTTAGATGTCTTTGTAAACTAGTTTCTCAAGATTTATTGTTTCAAATTGAATCATGCAACAATTCTCATGAGGCTTGGGACAAATTGAAAACATTATATGGTTCTATAGATTTAATGAGGGGCTATCAACTTGATAATGAATTAATGAGCCTTGATCCTAAGAACTTTGATAAAATCTAGGACTACATCACTAAGGTTAATGATCTAAGGGAGCAATGTAAAGCATGTGGTATTGATAAGAAGGACATTTAGTTGGTCTACAATTCATTGAATAAACTTGGTACTAATTATGTTGCTTTTTTTTCTAGATTTCATACTCATAGGTTGACTATAGGGTCTGCATATACTACACCTTCATTTGCATCATTTTATGAGATGTTGATACATGAGAAACAAAATCTTTTCTCGATGTATCTCATCAATTCTTCTAAATCTCAGGCATTGTTGGCTAGTTAGGTGAAAGAATCAAATAATATTAATAAGAAGTATAATAAATCAAAGAATAATCCACATTCAAATCAACCAAAGAATAAATCCTCTTCCTCAGATAAATCATCCAAGAAGGAGAATTCTACTTGTTCGTATTGCGAGAAGTTTGGGCATGATGAACATTCTTATTACAAGAAGGATGTTGATGAGTTGAAGCATCTTCTCAAAAAGAATCAAATTGATTTTCTTTTAAGAATGTCTGAGACACCTTCTTCGTATTCTTCTTCTTCTTCAAAACAATCTAATAAGTTCAAATCCAGTTTGGATTCTACATCAGGAAATAAAGGACATGCTCTTTGTGCTTTTTTAGGTCTAGAATCAAGGAGATGGCTTCTAGATTTAGGACCATCTCATTGTATGGCTCTTCGCAATCTATATTCTCTTATTTTGAGCCTTATACTATGTCTCCTACTTTGATGGGAAATAATACATACATGAGTGTACTTGGGAAGGGGTCTATTAGTTTTGGGGATTTAGTGTAGGAAAATGTATCCATTTTTCACACTTAATTTGGGAAATAATATTAATAAAATGAACTAAATGATGTCTTAATTTAGTGTTGTAATATTTTTTACATATTCACATTAAGTTTAGGGCCTCATTAAATAAAATGGACTTAATTGTGCCTTATTTGTGGTGTTGTAAGGTGTATCTGTACACTTTAACACTTATCTAGGGCTTTATTAATTAATCGAGGTTAATTATGCCTTAATTGACCCCTTAGTTCAAATCCAAGCCTAATTAATTGCAATTTATGAAGAGGAAAACCCGACATTCATTAATGTCATAATATAACACTTAAAATTGGAGAATGTGTCCTAGGTGAGTGACCTAGGACCCATTTTCCCAAGGGCGAATGGGTCCTCACTTAGACCTAGGACCCTAATTTAAAAAATAATTTTGGTATTTCAATTATTTCAAATGTATATTCACATGTCGACTTGTGTTATTTGAATTTTAGGAATTAATGTTAACATATGTATAAATAAAAGGTCATTTCACTAAGTTTCGTCACTAGAAAATCTAAGACTTTCAAGCATTCTAGTAAATTTATGAGCAAGTGTGATCAAGAGTATTTCAAGAGCATTTTCAAGAGCATTTTCAAGGCATTCAAGGGAAGATTTACTGAAGAATTATTTCAGCGATCAAGATCCATTATCATATCAAAGTCTTCTTGCATTATGCATGTTATTTGAGCTAATATGTTGATGTAGTGTTCAAGATCCATCAAGCATTCAAAGGAATTTTTTCAAGTCAAGTTTCATGATCAAGATCTACATCCATTGAAGTCATCTCATGCTAGTTACAAATCCACATTCCAAGGTTCAAACAAGGTTTTGGTGAATTGTGACATTGCATTTGTTCATTCATCATTCCTTCATGCTATTTCATTTCATTATAAGGTTTAGTTACCAAAATGGGGTTTGACCAAGGCAAAACCCCCATTCACCAACAACAAAACATTTTTCCCTCTTGATGTGTGTTTTCATATTTTAGGTGGAAGATCTATTGAATATAAAAATTGTAAAGTTGTCAAAGTTGCATTTCTTGTCATCATTCTTGCAATTTCATGAAAACTGATCTACAATATTTATTTTTGACTGTCTAACTGTGAGATTCAATAATTTGGGAGTACAGACACAACAGAAGAGAACCCATAAACCATTTTTACAGAGCCCTAGCTAGGACCCATTCGCCATAGGGTGAATGTGTCCTCAGTAAGCTTTGAAAAAACACTTTTGGTGATTGGTACACATCACTTTCCCATTCTTAGATCTGTATTTTGTTTTCTGGTTCCATCAAAATTGAGGTTAATCTATTAGATGCATTTTATAGCTTGCATTTTGGAGTTTGTTTGCTATTTTTAAGCTTTATCCCCAAAGTGTTGTTTGGCCTAGACCCCTGTCCTTGAAAAAAAGGGAAATTTGTAGATTCACACTTTGAATTGACTCACCTTGAGGTTATTAGTCATTTCATTATTTGGATCTCATTTCTTAATGAAATTAGAAAAGTAGGACCCCTTTTCCCTCTTTGGATCCACTTTTCCATTTTTGGAAATTTCCCTATCCTATTTTTATATGTTTCAGGGGAAAATACTTTCCAAGTTATTTTGTGTGTTCCTCATTGATGAACAATCTTCTTTCCATTTATCAGATTACACATGGTGGATATGGGAGGACTGTGGAGTTCAGTCTTTTTTTAGTCATCATTCTAGACTTGGAGAGCAGAGAGATTATTACTACTGGGATGGTTGATCATTCATCTCAATTGTATACCTTTGTAGATTTTTTTCTTGATGGTGACATTGTTCCTTCAATTGTTGACCACACTTCTAGTGTGAATCATGATTTAGAGGAGACATTTGCCTTCTTGGAAATTGGGTGTTCTCACATTTGATTCTATTATTGAGCCTTGCATTTCATCTCCTCCATCTTTTGTTGTATTTGATTCTACTCATATTGGTACAGGTATGGCCTCTTGTGATTTAGTGCAACAAGATCTACATCGTCTTCCAAATACATCTACTTGGGATGAATACTTGATAGAAATTGTTGGGTTTTTTTGTTGAGTCTCACATTTCAGATTTTGGAGACACCATTGATTGCTTACATATTCTCTTTGATGGAGATGATTCTTCTTCATTTATTGTGAAGGAATTCTCTGACCCTCTTATTCACTCTCTACATGATCACTCTTTGTAGCTTGACATGAGTGTGGATACTTTTGGACAACATTTGGAGGAGGCTTCCTCAAAGGAGATATCTTTGTCTTTTGAGTGTGTTCTACATCCGTCTCTAGGAGGTTTTGGATTGACATCTTTAGTTGTGTGGCCTAGAATGTTACACCCTATTTCTCTGTTACTGGATTACTTTTACCTTTATGAGTAAAGATGATGTTAAATGTAAAATCATGACTTTGATATATTCAATGGATGAATGAAATACATGAAAATGCATTATGATGTTATTATATTTTAATGCTTTAATGATGCAAATGATAAATGATGGATAAGATTTTCATGTGATCAACTAAATTCTTTATGATGCACTAAGTTGAATGCAAGAAAGATTCAAGCCCTACAGTAAGGAGAGGGAGAGTATCACTTAGGAGAGGAGTTTGGTTTGGTAACCCCTAATGTACCTACTTGAGTTATCACACACTCACATCCTAGTTTGGTCAAGTTGAGTCAAGTTAGTTCGAGAATTGGTAAGTAAACCTTCGGTCATAGTTTGGGGATGATTTGAAATGATTTCAGTTTTAGTCTTTGATTTCTTGATTGTTTCTTAGTTTGAATTACATGGCTAAATCTTTGTATTAAGTTTAAGTTCTTCTTTGTGTATTTATATTTATATATTAATCGATAAGTATATACATTGAATGTATATATGTATGTGAATACGATAGTTCATGCATGTGAGCATATGCATGTATGTGTATACATAGGTAGAAATACTTACACATACTCATACATGGATATGTCATATACATAAAGATATCAATTGGACATATATCACACACACACACACACACACACACACACACATATATATATATATATATTGATCGATGAATATATAAATATGTGTGTTTATTATAAATATCAAAATAATGATATATGTATAATATATATATACATTTTGTATATATATTGATCGATGGATATATAAATATGTGTGTTTATTATGAATATCAAAATAATGATATATGTATAAAATATATATATATTAATATATATGTATATGAATAAGTATTTTAATGTAAACATATATACATACATATATATATATATATAATTTGTTAATGTATATAAATGATAACCAGTTATTTTAATGTGCATAATATATATATATATATATCACATTATATATATGATATGTTATAAGTGTTTACAACACATATATAATACGGACCAAATAAATAATGAAAGGCTTGTATAAAGTCAACAACATTACCATGTATAAATCATATGTTGCGTATAAACTCACGCATACGTGTGGATTGTTATTATTGCAAGTAAAAGTGCATAAACATGAGCACTTAGGAAACATTTAAGAGGCATTTAATAAGTATTACGTTGCACCATGATTAGTAGTAGAATGCAAATAAAATTCAAATTGTTGCCTTGAAAAGCCACACATGGCCATATAAGAACATATGACTTGGTCAAGCCATAAGTTGGCTGAGAGATAATAGAAGAGCTCGATTGTTGTGGCAAAGCAACCAACAACCACAATGCGAATAGGAAACCTGTAGGACGCCATTGCTTATTTTGAATAAGTAAAAGATTTATTGCAAGCAGTTTATGGAGGTGACTCAGCCAAGTAAAAGAGGTTGAAGTTGTTGGGACTGTTTAAGTGTTTGCATTTCAATTGTTTAACCAACCACATTACATTTAAACTTGCTTAGTTGACTCATGTAGAGGAGAAGCTAGTTATAGTTTTATATTTATAGTCTTAGAGGTGGCATTCATATGTAAAACGTGGAAGATTTGAGAACAAAATTGTAGCATTAAGCTTCTCAAAATTTTGTATAAATAGAAGGTAGTCTTTTGGGTTTTGTTGGTCATTCATTTTAATTATTCTAATCCATTTTGTTGTGCATAAGTTGTAATGAAATAAATTTCACAATAGAAGAAGATGATATGAAATAATATTCAAATACCTGATAATAACTAAGAATAGCAAGCCACTTCAAGGGGGGAAAACCTCCAAATATCTCCAATGAGAACACAATTCACAATATGATGATGAAATAAGACTCACAACCTCCTATATATACTCATTTATGCCAAGGATATCACCTAGGCCAACTTAGACAACCCTATATAAGCCCTAGGCTGATCTAACTAACTAAATAATAATATAATAATGATAACATGACTTAATTAGGAGTTAAGATAGCCACAAGCTGACTATTCATAACCCAATGTACACTAATATTAAGGGCGTGGCATGCCCCCCTCCTCAAAAAAGCATTATCCTCAATGTGAATCAAGTATGCATTCTTTTGAATGAACTCCTCATCTTCCCATGTAACATCTTCAATTGGAAAATTCTTCCATTGGATGAGATACTTAGTGAGTGTTCTAGTACATAGCTTCTTTGTGTCTATTTGATGAATGCGCTCTGGTTCCAAGATTATTCTTCCTTCTTCATCAAGCTTTGGTAATAATGTCTGAGTAGGGATATTGTGCCCAATTACCTTCTTCAAGCAAGAAGCATGAAAAAATGGATGTATCTTTATTGTAGGTGGCAATTCCAACTTGTAGGAAACATTACCTATCTTTTGCATGATTTGGTATGGGACAAATATTTTAAAGACAAATTATTATGATTTTTCTATTGCTTTAGTGAGGTTTTCTTATAAGGTTACAATCTCAAGAAGACCCAATCCCTGATTTCAAAACTTCTTTCATTGCGGTGTTGGTTTGCCTGTTGTTTCATTCAATTTTGTGTCATGGCTAAATTCTCCTTGAGTCATGAGAGTACATGTTGTTGATGAAGCAAGTGCTTCTCCACTTCCTAAACTCTCGGTGAAACCTTCTAATGGAACCCTTAAATTTGCATTGTGTTCCTTCTCAAAATCTTGTAAAAAATTGGCTATTTTAATGTCCTGGGGCTTTGGGTTTTGTCCATCATCATGCCTTAGGGTTTGTATTGCTAAAACCCTTCCTAAAAAACCCTTATGTCTGATGTCCTTTATAAGCATTGTAATTTATCATTGACCTACTATGCTTCGCTCTCGATCATGGTAAAACAACTTGAGTCATTGAAATCCATGAGGTGACCAGCCCCTTGTGGTTAGGATCTCCTGTTACCTATTGCTAGGTCTTCTCACGTGCTTAGGTCCTTGAGATTTTTTTTAAGGTTGATCAATTAGCCTTTTTTGGCCTTTACATCCTTTGCTAAAAATGTTATTAATTCATTGAAACCTTATCATATGTTTTCCTAGTCAGTCCCCTCTCTTAAAACAACTTGGCGCACATGCTTTTTTCCCTTCCTTTAAGTGTCGCTCATCGCTAAAGTCATTTTTATCATCGGGTTCATTACTGCGATGAGCGATGGCCCTTTGGTTTCTTTTTGCATCACTTGTTACTGAACTTTTTTGGCTCCTCGATTCTACTTCTATGATATAGGATGAATGTAGTCTTTCCCTTGTATTTCATCATCGTAGAAGTATTTCATGGTCTTTTTTAATTTATGTGATGAGCGATGAGAAGGTTTTGGGAGGAGCGCTACAATTCTGCTACTTGTCTACACCTGATGTCATTGCTAGGTTGCCCTATCACCAAAAGCACTCTCAAATCCAAGTGAATTATGACGATATGTGATGGCTCATGGTTTCATTGTGACATCGCTGGAAAGTTTTCTTGTTGAAACACAAATTCAACCTTATGGTATTTTTGTGATGAGTGATGAAGACTATGCTGGGGAATATTATTTCCAGTGGTGGTATTGTCACTCATCGTCGAAGTTGGGGCATAACTTCAAGGCATTATTGCGATGAGCAACAGAGTTAAGAAGATATGGTAAAGATGTACGTGACTATGTGACAACTATTTGAGATGTCATTATTGTTTCCAAGTACGAATTTAAAGGCAAGTGGTGATGCTCGAGGAGCATCATTGATTGTGTTTTAAATCAAAATGGATCGACGATTGAGATTCAAAGTTGAGAGGCTAATTATAAGCTTGCTCGCATGAGCTTTCCTTGAGCATTAATGGTCAACATGCTCCAATTGCTCAATTTAATGTGGATTGTCAAATGTTTTACTTCACAATTTGCAATCGTTGAGAGCTAAAGAATTGGTGTAGAGCCAAAGAAGAAGCGTGTGGGTTTCAAGCAAGTAATTGTAGAGATGTTGAAAATAATTTTCCCTAAGTAAGTAGGTGTTTATACTTTCTATATTTCAACTATGCAAAATTGAATGGTTTAGGAAATTCATGAAAACTCTGTATGGTTTGAGTACCTTGGGTTTGCAAAGTTTGGTTGTGTGCAATTTCCTTTTAATTTGGTGGGGATTGTGCATTGTGTGGAGTGTCTCTATTCTGCAAATCTATGGGGTCCCTCTGCAATTAAAAATTGATAAGTCTTAGCCTTGTTCTTCTATAAGAATGAGTGAATTCAAGCCTAGTGAGTCTTCCCAACCAGTAAGGAGGTCTAGGAGGATAAATATGCTTGAGCCCCAGGATGATACACCTGAAACTAAACATGGTACATTAGGAGCTCCCACAAAGCTAAAAGGAAAGAAGAGAGCCCATAATATGTCCAAGAAATGTGCGAAGCTAGAAACAGTTAAGAAGGATTTTGCCATATTCATGGGAGGTGAGGCCAATAACACTTACAACCTGAGAAGTAGGTTTGTTCATAACCAGAGTAAGCCTGGTGTGGTGTACTTGAAGGAATGAATTGTTGATTAAGGGAAATTGGCTAAGTCTAGGGGGAAGAAGAATAAGTACCACAAACAAGGCTTATGATTCTTATATTGGGAAGCCTAACACTGCCATGCAAGGTGGGGATGGTCCTTTGAGCGATAAGGCAAATACTAACTCGAATTACGCCTAGTGCCTTCTCACCCTTGCAAGTCAAGAGGATTCTAATGATGGAAAGATAGCTTCTCCAGTTTCAACAAAATCACAAAGGGGATATGCATACTCTGATTCTGAAGATGATGATCCTTGAAAGAGGTGGTATCTCGGTTTGATGTTTTTATTTTTGATGACCGTCAGTGCGAAGGAGAGGTGTTGAACCTTGCTGCCATGATGGTGGGTATGCCTTGTTCACAAAACCTATGTTTTTGTCTTAGGTGATAACAGGGAAATCTTTTTCAACTAACATGGATAAGAGGTTTTGATGCTGCTACAATGAGTAATGCCTTTTGGAAGGCGGGTAAATCTTCAGCGATGAAAGGAATTTTTGTTGTTTGATTTTGTCCCACTTTACAAGGTACAAATATAACCGTCTAGGGAATCTCTAAAATTGAAATGAAATTGAATGTCAGATGTAAATGTGACTAAAATTGTAATTTGGCCTGAAGCTTGTTGCTCCCGTGTTTCTATAAATTGGAATTTTGGTCCAATTACAAGGGGTTGGTTGTTTTGAAATTGATCACATAGAGAATTGTAAAGAATATACTAAGCATTTTAGAGTTAAGTCTTAGGTTTGAGTCTGCTAGTGCACATGTGATTCTGATACCAATACTGGAAATATAGTTTAGAATGGTGTAAATTTATAGCCATTTTCTCTCATATGTACTTGTTTCATGAAGTATGAATAATATAATCAATGATGCTCTTATTTATCTCCATTAATTTCCAGTGGATGTGTAGTTTCATTATTGCTTGTTAATTCAAAGAATTAATGTAAATGATTGAGTGAAGTTATAGGATTATGTCAAATTAAGTGCTAGGATATTAATAAGAAGTGGTGGTTGAAAATATTATGTTAAAATATTGTAATGCAATATTTTTAAAGCTTAATAGATGTCATATACAAAAAAATTATTTGGTTGTGTGAGTATTGGAATCAACTTTGTCCCAAGGATGAGGCACTGATCTAAGTGAGGTATTCACATTGCATATAGTTGGAAAATCATTTATTAGATCAAATTCTATAAAATGGGTTACATTTGTATTGAGTTTTACCATTATCATGCTCTAGATGTAGAGTGTTGTTAAGAAGCAACCAACTTATTTGATACATTCCGTTTCTTGAGCCTTTACATGAGAATTATCTATTTGTTTCAATGTTAATGATAAAATGGCACAAGAATATTATTTAAACATTATCAGGATCACCCTCCTAGGTTTCACAAAGCCTGAAGAGTAAAAGTAAGGGCCTATTAATCCTTTATTTGTTTGTTGGCCAATCCTTATTGGTGTTAATAATTGAATTGTGGCAAATTCATAGGCATCTGGTAAGATTAAGTTTGGTTCTCAAAAAAATAACCAATAGATTGGCGACTCCACTGGGGACTACTCAAGAAGTATTTGGTTTTAGACTGTTTTATCCCAGAGTATGATCTATGGAGAAATTAGAGATTGATAGTTGTCAAATTATCTTTTCCCATTCGAGTCACCAACAAATTGGCGACTCTACTGGGGAAAATCCATATCTCTAGTGGAGTAGCACGGGGAAGCTAATGCTTCGTGCTAGGGTGGAGATCACCTTGATGATGCTCTCTCTCCTTTCTACTTAAGTTATAGAAGTAAATGGTATAGATTCAATAATGCAAATGGTGATTTTTTTTTTTTTACTTATTTATTCAGTAGTGTAAATTCATCATTTACAACATGATAGATTTGAATTGGTTTTTTTTTTTTGGAAAAAAGGCACGAAGCTATATATATTGATATAAAATAATATAAAAGCATTTACAAAATATGAACAACAGGTCGATAGATAGGAGCTGGTAGGTTGTCTACAAATGCTAGCAGAGCATAGAGCCAGTCACAAAAACCTATAAAATAAACCCATTTGACACCCAAGAGGCTAAAATTACAAAATTCAGCATAGACAAAAACCCAATACAATAGGGAATAACAAATTATTCCTCCATAGGTGAAATGTCCCTATGAGTCACCAGGTTGTGAATATTTATTTACGCATCTCTCATTTCCTTCGCGGTCTTTCTTCCTTTTGCGGCTTTGCCTTTTGTTTTGCTACTGCTCACAACTTTCCAATAGCTGCCATGTGGCATCCTATCGAAGCTTCCCTTTGAGATTCTTCACTTTCCTTTTGCTAGGCTTCGATTGCTTGACACGTCGCGTCGACCTGCTTCTGTTCGGATGGGGCCCACACCGCAATTACCTTTGCTGGGAGCTTTTCGAGTGGCAATTGTTTAGGTGTCTGCGATTTTTGTTCACCTTTTGTTTTGATACCACTCGCAACTTTCTAGGCGCTGCCACGTGGCATCCTATCGGAGCTTCCCTTTGAGACGCTTCTCTTTCCTTTTGCCAGGCTCCGGTTGCTTGACATGTCGCCTTGGCCTACTTTATGTTCGGATGGGGCCCACACCGCAGTTTCCTTTGCCAGGAGCTTTCCGCGTGGCGATTATTCGGGCGTTTGTTATTTTTGTTTGATGGTTGTTGTAACTATTTATGTTTTGCTGTTGCGTGTCCTTTCCATTTTGTTATCGCGTGGCCCATCTCTCCTCAGAATGTCCTTGTTGGCATGCTGAGAGGGGAATAGAATACGTCGAGCCCTTAGACATGTTCCCTCCACCCCCAACAGCTCGCGAATAGACACCTCCACGCGACCTCCATCACTTATGAACATGGTCTTCAAGTCATCTTGTGTCAGATAGCTCTCAAATGAATGCTCCCAAGGCCTTACAAGCAAGCCAATTCTCAAGTTCCAGGGATGAAACGCCATTTTACTTCACTGTTCGGGCCCAAGCATGAAACAACAAGAGTACAAAACTTGCAACACCACAAAGCACTAGCTGAGATAACCATTGAAAATTGTGTGTCCTTATTTAGAATTTCAGACAGGTTGCCAACATCAGTAGATGACGTTGAAGACGTCCTTTCAATGCCATGGTGGATAAAATTTTGACATCACAAAACAAAGGAGCTACTTACTCTACACTTTAACAAACAAGCAGTTAGGAAGTAATTTCTCTATTAATTAAGTCCTGCAAGCATGAGAATCAGTCCAACCCCTGATCATTGTTAATAGTGGACAATTCAATTTTATCACATGCCATGTTTGCTAAAAGGTCAGCCAGAGTATTCCCTTCTCTATATACATGGGATAAATGATAGCTCTCAAACTCTCTTAGAAGGTTCCATGCAATACCTAATAAACCATGTGTGATAGAATTTTAGCTTGCAAGCATTTATCACTATGAGTGAGTCACCCTCAACGTGAATGGATTTAATCTGAAGGCATTTAGCTAGCAAAAGACCATGAAGTAAAGCCAAGGCCTCTACCATATTATTAGTTCCTGAGGGGAGAATTATTGTCTTAGTTGCCTTAACAACCCCTTTTGCATCCCTTATGCAAACTCTCACACCAGAAATGCCTAGATTACCTCTTGAAGCTCCATCAAAATTTAATTTATAATAACCTTCCATTGGCGGTGACCATTTAATTGTGCCTCTATCAATCTTCTAAATGTGAGGTTGCTTCATGCTACCTTGAAATGGTAAAGAAATATGGCCCCAATTTTTATAATTAGATTGGTTGTATATGTTATTAATCTGATTTCAAAATATGTGTACTAGCAGCTGTAAATTATTATGATTCAAATTTTATACTTATGCCATGATATTGTAAGTAGATTTGTGATAATGATTTGATAATGGTAATGTTTGTAGAATAATTTTATATGATAGAAAAAATTTAATCAATTGTATAACTCCTTTAGATTTGATCTACATTAGCTTCATGTTATTCATTGATTTACATATTTTATTAGTGACTAATTGAGTGGTTGTTACACTTTCTATGTACCTTTGGGATGAGATCTATTCATTTCATATTTTGATATCTTTATGAGTGGTCCCTTCACTACTTAAAAGGATATACTCACTGCTTCTTAGAGAGATACACTTATTTATAACTCAATTATTTCTGATTAGAAGGCATTTGAGATACACACACATGATCAAATAAACAAGTATAGAGGGCCAATCAAACTATGACAGTCTCTTCCAAGTCTCAGGCAATCCTGGGATTGCTTATTAAACTATTACTATGGTCTTGCCATGCATGATTTTCAGACATTATGTGGTTGAAAATGCATGTTATCTAAGAAATAGTTCATGACTTTGCTTACTGTCACTCAGTTGTAAGCATGTTAGGGCTGTTGTTATTAGGCTATCATGGATGTTTCTCTTTCCACTTGTTATCAACCTCAAAAGGAGGCATACATTTAAATTATCATAGCATAGATACTTGACAAAGGATTAGAAGAAATTGGCATCATTTATTTTAGCTTTTCAATGACTTGTCACAAGAAATTCCATTTTTCTTGCCTTGCTAGATTTGAGGTGTGATAGAAATACTATTGTAGACATGGAAAATGTACAAGTTCATTTTGGCACACCTAATCCCGATCACTAACAACATTTCCTCCTAAAACATATTCTCAGCATTTCATCGCATTCTATCTCTTAATTTAATAAATCATTATTTATTGGATTAAGTCTATCACCTCCTTTGATTAAATTAATCAATTTAATTTAATCAACTTTACATATTGGTTTAATTAAATAAATCATTTTATTTGATTAAATTCTCTAAAGTCTTCTTATTAAATTAAATAAATTAAAACCTTATTTGATTTAATCTAACATGTTCCTTCTTGATTAAATAAATCAAATTATTTATTTAATGAATTATTTCCTCTCAATTATTGACTTAAATCAATTCATAAATCTAAGTCTAAAATTGTCACGTCACCTAATTCTTCATTAATTTAATAAAAAAACATGATTAAGTTAATCCCTTTCATTAAATTCCTCTAGAGAATGCAAGTTGCACAATAAATCAATTACTTTGATTTATTAATTCATCTATTTTTCCTCACAAAGCATCAAAAGGGAATATTCCCTCATTTGAATTCAAAAAGGCCAAGTGGGCTTGGTCCTTCCAACAAGGCATTTAAGACCTCTTACATGTCCTTTGCATTGAGCCAAGTGGTCATAACTCCATTTGACTTCTCATCCACCTTGTCATTTCAATATTTCAAAATTCAAATTTATGCATTTATCATGCACATTGGCCAAAATCTGCTCATTCCTCATCTAATCACATGTGGACAAGTGGCACAATGCCATTGGATTATCTTTTGTCCCACATTGCTCAATCTTGCTCCCCTCTTCCAAATTAAAGTCTATAAATTGGAGACTTCTCTCCTCATTTCTCATCCACAATCATATGCAAAGTTACTCTCTTCAATTTGAGAGCCAATTTTGCCCATTTGCCATCAACTATTCATCATCTTCAAGATTTGTAACAAGGTTATGCTCAAATCTATTTGGAGATTTGACCATTTGCTCAACCAATCAACATTGCTACTTAGGAATTGGGAAAGGGCTAATTGCAACACTTCATTGGCACCAATTCCCCCATAAGATCATCATGCTATTAGTTTAATTAGGATTAAATCTCTTTTGTTTCAAGTTTATTGTGTTCTTCATTTTCCTAGTTTAGTTTGAATAGATGGATTTTATGGGGAATCTCTCATACTTGTTTGCATGCATATGATCCAACAACTAATGTGTTTTGTTTCTATTGTGCATTTGCAAGTTTAGGGGTTCACATTTTGGCGCTAGAAGGAGGGATTGAATCAAAAATTCAATCACGTTTTTCAAAATTTTGTGGTTTCTAACTTTTTTTTTAAACACAACAAACTCGGCTGCGCGGTGCTATATTGCGCCGCTTTTAGCACAGCGGCATAATACTTCACCGCTCCCAGAGACGCGACGCCATATTCACCTGCGTTTGAATTCTCTAAACATCGCCATGGATTTTCCCCGCCTGTCTCTTTTTATTTTTTTTCCTAAGTCCACCGCGCGGGTCTATACGACACTGTTTTTTAGTGTCGTGGCCCTATATCACACCATGTGTCCTCCAAACTACGCCGCCTGTCATTCTCGCCTAAAAAATTCAAAATTTCAAATTGGGCCACTTCCAAACTTCACCACTTGCCTCTATCGCGTCGCTTTTGCACTCTCTGTTTCTGCAGAGCGCCGCGTAAATTCAACCGCGTGGCGCTATATAGCGCCGCTTTCACTCCAAACTCCGCTGCTTCTGCAAACTGTGCCGTGGTTGAATAGTGAGATTTAAATTGGACATGTGCTCATTAAATTCAGATTTTTTTTAATCTTTAACATTATTTTCTGTCTTTTTTGCTCTCTGGTTTTCTGTCATTTTTTTTGCAGGTTGGAGTAAGGGAAGAAGTTCATCATGGGATCAAGTTCACCAAACCCAAAGTGTTTCTAAACACTAAAAGTGTTGTTTAACACTCTTTAAGAAATTTGTTAAATATCTTTGGCCTTAGGAAAACTAAATTCACTTTGGGTTTAAAAAGAACAAGCAAATTTTTATTATGACACCATGCTCACTAGATTTCTTTTGGGTTTTAAAATTAACAATCAAATTTCCTTTCAAAAGTTGCCAAGGGGCTAAAAAGAACCTTAGATAAATATACTAGATTTTGTTTAAAGGTTAACAAATTGAACAAGACAATCTCACATTTCATTTGGTGCTTAAAAAGAACTCATCATTGCTTTGAGGTCTAAAATGAACAAGTGTTTTCCATGTTTTGCAATCCTTTTCACAAGTTAATATCATTTAAAATGCGTATGTGCTTCTCTCGCGCTTCACAACGATCTTGAGAATCAAAAGCATTTTGGTGATATTAGGTTGTTAAAAAGATTTCCTCCACATTTCAATTTGGGTGCTTAATAATTGAACAAAACATGCGAGTGTGAGCACGAGATATTGCGGAGGTTTTCCCTTTTGTTTTTCAACAAAGGTTGTGTAAACGATGGGATATGTCAGCTCGCTTTTGTTTATCTTAGAGGACTTGCCTTGTGGGAAAAAGTACTCACCCAAGCGAATGACCCAACTGGGAACACGCTAAAGCTAAGCGACTTCCAACCGGTATATAAGTGTGAAATCTTGAGGAAAGTTCAAGAATCACGAGGATTATTCCGATGAGATGGAGAGAAATGGATTCTCGCCGATGTTGGATAATCCCCACGAACGAAATGCCTGAATTAAAACCCTTTATTTAGAAAAAGGCCAAAACCTTGTCTATCTTGTTGGTGCAAAAGGTCATGTCCTTTGAAGCCGCCCCACGTTATACATGTGGTCTTGTTGTAGAAATGGAAAGTATTCCATGGGAGATTCATGGGTACTAATGCTTGGCTGACCTGAGAAGTGTGTGCCATGGAGGGGAGCTAGTGTGGTCAAGCATTTAGCCATTCGCACAAGATATGCGTAGCTGGATTTATGCAAGTGGTAACCCAACAAGATATTGCCTCATCATCCTTGGATTGTAAAAGTGCTTGAAAGAAAAGAACACATTGCTTGGTTCTAAAAAAAACTTGAAAACGTACATTCACAAGACCTTCAAATTTCAAACCCCTTTGAGGAGACAAATACCTTTGACGAATTTAAAGCACTTTTGCTTTCCCTAGGGATTCTATCCCTAAAGGTTTCTAAGTTTTTGAATTCTATCGTCATTTATTTTCAAAAAGGTTAACATAGGTAACTTTTGCCCTATTTTCCTCAATTTCCACACAATGGACCTTGTGGGATGAGAAAGAAAGTGGGACACTAGATATATAGTTTGAAATATAAGCAAGCAAGTGTCTTTGATAAAAATAAATTCATTAAACCAAGATAAAGAGGCAAATTGAACTTCATGTGTGTTGTTTCCAATGATTTCCCGCAAGATTAAAATCCCAAAGCCAAAGTTCAAAAAGATAAGCCTAAAATCTCGTGAGCAACGCCTTGAGATGCTCCTTGAAATAAGAGAAAGACTTGTATACAACTTCTACAAAAAGGCTTCAAGGAACAATCTGACTTTGTATGCATTTTGTTACCAACAGAATCCCGAACTTTTTGAAAGTTTTTCTTTTCTCCCATAGGAAGTACAGCGTGTTCTTCAACATCGAGATCTTGTAAGAAAGAGTTGTGTCTAGGTTCAAGTCTAGGATCAAAGCATCATTCCCATCCATCTTTTCATCAAAATCAAATCTCATCCCATCATCAAACCTTTTGAGAGCCCTAGAAAAATCACTCGTGCTAAACTTAGAGGGCTAAACCAACATCACCCTATCTTGGCTTAACGCACCTAGCCAAAATAGTCAACACCTTTGGATGAATTTACCTCTAGGATAACGCAACTTCCTAAGGTTTACTAGTTCACAAATCACATTGGCTTAACACACTTAGCTAATTCATCCACTTGTGCAAGTTCCCCTAGGATAACGTAACTTCCTAGGGAATACAACTTCACTACAATCTTGTTTGACTCAATACACGTAGTCAAACCATCATAATCAATCTAAGTCCTTACAATTTTAGCATAACCCTTCAAAAGTTCTCCAAAAGTTTCATTCACCTCATCCATTATCCCATCATCATTACCACCCTCTTTGATCTTTGGCTTCCCTAGTTTCTTCTCTTTTGAACCTGAAAGGTTAGGATCAAACGATCCCTATTTTTATGGTTCAAACTAGATCTCAATACAAGAAGAACATGGAGAATATTAGTGAAATATCAACTTTTGTGGACATGATTCGGTTAACCTCTGAAATAAACCTTGCGGGATCAAGCAATCCCCCAATTAACTCCTTTATCATCACAAAATCCTCAAGAGGAGAGCCATGAGGAGGACATCACAAACGAAGACATGGGGATGACACAATCCAAAATGATAAAAATGGTTCAAAACCCCGAGAACCATAAAATTGTTAGTGCCATGTTCAAGTACTTAAACACGTTAACGGAAGGAGGGGTCTCATTCCCTTCTGACCTTGACACAAGCATTAGTACGGGCATGCCTCTTCCAAATGCATCCCCAATGTCAAACATCAATTAGGAAATACCTCACATCACAACAACCATCAGTCCCACCTCACCAATCAGAAACAAAGGAAGTGCTATGTTTCAAGAGTTACAACAACATCACCTTGTGACCAATAAAGAGGTGGCTATCACCACTACACCGGATAATTTTGTTTCGGAAAATTCATTGCACCCATTCATCCCACTCACATTTCATAATCCTGCTAGTTCATCTTCATTTCATGCCTCACCAGCCTATCAATTAAACATACCAACTTCTCTATCACAAAGAGGAGGTTTGTTTGGAACAATCGATGTTGCTAATCACTTTTCTTTCCAAAGCAGCATACCATCTCTTCCGCTATTTCCATTTGCAACCACATCACCACTCGAAGTGGGGTTTCCTCCCCTAAATACCGACAGTTTCTTAGAACAGGGCAATGTGCACATCACCTCGAATTCCATCTTTTTTCCCACAACATCACAACAACAAGTGACAACCATTCAAGCCACTGCGACAAACACATCCGTTGGTCCTCAAATATCCCAAAGCATGCCTTCTCAAGGACCAAACATCTCCACCACCCCACCAACAACCCAAATCCCAACCACTGCCATAACCCCTTCATCGGTCACAACGGTTGGCGTCATTCCCATTCCACCACCAATCCCTCCAAAATCCAATACAGAAATTCATTCATCACCCTAATCCAAACTCTTCAAAAGGCCAACCAACAAAGAGTACTCAAGCAAAAGCAGCAAGCTCAAGCTCAAGCTCAAGCTCAAGCTCAAGCGCAAGCTCAAGCTCAAGCTCAAGCACAAGCACAAGCACAAGCCCAACAATAGGCACAAGCCCAATACCAAGCGCAATTGCAAGTGATCCATCTGCAAGCATACCAACATGCCTTGCAAGACTTTCAGGCACAACAACAAGCTAAACAACAAACTTTGTTGGCACAACAAAAACTCGACCAACAATAAGCTTTGTTGGCGTAACAATAGCTAGACTAATAACAAGCTTTATGAGCACAACAACAGGCTTCATGGGAACAACAACAGATGGACCAACAACAAGCGTTGTTGGAACAACAACAACAAGATCAACAACAAATGTTGTTGACACAAATGCAGGCATACCATCAGGCTTTGAACATACAACAAAGCTTGCAACAAATGCCCACTAGTACTCTCCCAACCCATCAAACACCTAGAACACCTCACAACTCATTCATCCCACCTCTCGATCCAAGCAAAGACGTCACAACACAAATCAAACTGCTTTCACAACAAGTGTTGGAATTACAAGCAGGAAAAACCACAAGAACACCGAGCAACTTATGCCCTTATCTTTTCGACAGAAGTCTCACCATGATACTGTTCCCAAAGGGATTCAAGATCCCCAAATTTGACAAGTACAATGGAACGGGTAACCCTGAAAACCACGTTAGGGAATTTCAGGTGCACTGCATAGAGGTCGCATATGATGACACGTATCTAATGAAAATCTTCCCTCATAGCCTGACTAGTCCAGGAATGGAATGGTTGTCTCGCCTACCCATGGGCATTAAAACATTCGAGAAAATCATAGAAGATTTCCTTAAAAATTATGCTTTCAATATGGGTGCGGACGTTAGTTTGGAAGAACTATCAACACTCAAACAAAGGAAAGGAGAGATATTCGCATCCTTCTTGCAAAGATGGCGATCCAAGGCGAATTAGAGCAAGTGGACCATGTCAGAAGAACAAGTTTGCACCATCAAGGCAATAATCAAGGGAACAATAAAGGCAAGCAAAAGTATGCTAGTGCTAATCTAGTGTATGAGGAGATAGTCGGATGCGTTGATGAGATGGTCACTGTCATAAATGTCAAAGGAGCCAACAACGACTGTGGAGTCACCACACGTGGTGGAAAGGTTACCATTTCCGAGGCACCAGCTAAGACCCCCATTTCTAATACAAAGGTTGTCCCCTATGACTACAATGTCATTGACCAACTGAAAAGAACACCCGCCCAAATCTCCATCGTGGAACTATTGAAAATCTCTGCGTCCCATAGAAAGATCCTTGATGAAGCATTAGCTGCGTCCACCATCTTCGCCACCCTTGACACAGAGTAGTTCCAGGCTATGGTGGGTAACATTGTTACTCCAAATCTCATTACATTCTCTGACCAAGACTTCCCCCCACAACCATCTCATAACCGTGCACTCCACCTTCAAGTGCTCATCCATAAAAAGAAAGTCAAACGAGTCTTGGTGGATGGAGGTGCAGGCCTTAACATTTGTTCCCTAAAGCTCATAAAGAAATTGGGATTCGTCGAGGATTCCATAAATAAGAACAAAAGCATCATGATAAGGGCGTATGATGATCAAGAAAGAGTATCTCAGGGTACTATCAAGATCCCCATCCAAGTGGGGCCGACAACCATGGAAACCATCTGTCAAGTCCTCAACCTCGACCTACCGTACAACATCCTCTTGGGACGCTCGTGGATCCATGGAATGAAGGCAGTGGCCTCGACCTATCACCAATGCATCAAGTTCTCACATTAGAATGAGGAGGTCACTATATATGGGGATCCTGAACCTTTTGCCTACTGCAAAAACATGGAAGCCAAGTTTTATAAGATCCCCCAAGTACCTAAAAATGATGAAGGACCATTTACTTCATACATAGACCCAACCAACCTCGCTTCCACTTCTACGACAGAGACACCTGCTATCCCTGACATATCTGAAATCAAAAACATGATCTAGGACAATGGATGTGATGACTACAGAATGAAAAGAAATGCATTTATTATAGGAGAGTTACCACAATCTCCTAGGTTGCTTGGACAACCTCAGCCAGTTGAAACACTTGTCCACACTGTTAGGGTAGAACCTTCTGTATTCTACCGTTGGGGGGGTCTTAGTAGAGAAAATGTGGATGAAGAGGACATCTCAAACACATTATCCCAAGATGAAAGGCCCACCCCCACCCTACCCATGGAGGAAACTAACAGAGGGTTACAAATGATGTTTGGTATGGGCTATAACAAGAACGAAAGCCTTGGAAGGAACAGTGATGGACGGTTGGAGCCCATCATTGTAGAAAGAAGAATGTAGAACCTTGGCCTTGGGTATACTCCTCTGAGTATAATCGTACATGGCAGGGGTACTCCCAAAAGGGCAGTCAGGTCCTCTCCTAAGGTAACAACGACCACTCCTAGACCACTTGTTTGCTTAGGTATCACACTTGATAATTACACCTTTGATGTCACCGATGTTTGTCCCAGTAGTGACGATGATGATACCATAGCAGGTCTCCCTAGGCTTTTCGAAGATTCCACCTTGTCAATCATTAGTGCCTCCATGGCTGAGTCAAACCGACCAACCCACCGAATCACCTTAGTACACCCACAACTCATCGATCACGATCAATGAGGGCCACCAATTCTAGACTCATTCGAAAATGATGAGGTGCTCTCAGAATTCATGGGACTAAGGGATACAGTTCCATGTGGGGACCATAAGGCAAACTTCAACATCACGTTGGACACATAGGCATACTATGGGGAGACGATTGAGTCCTTCAGTCGCAAAAGGAAAATATCTAGAATAAGCTCAGGGTTATTGAGTGAAAACCATGCTGTGACACTCTCTAACCACAAAACAGTAAAAATAAAGGATGCATCCAATGGTGAAAACCTCTCTGAGGCATCGGAGGATGAAGGATTCAATCTCCCCCCTACTACTCTACATAAGGAGAAATCAACAGTACTGGTAGAGCAGTGTAACCCTGTCAACTTGGGAACAAAAATAGAGCCGCAAATTACCTTCTACATCGAGTCGCTCTTGACAGAGGAACAAGAACTGTTAGCAACATTCCTGAAAGAAAGAAAGGTAAACTTTGCATGGACCTATGCTGACATGCTCGGTTTGGATCCTTAGGTCGTGGTTCATCATTTTGTTGTTTACCCTGGAGCAAAACCAGTCAGACAAGTTAAGGAAGATGCACCCGCAAATAGCCTTGCTCGTTAAGATCGAACTACAAAAGCTCCTAGATGTTGGCTTCGTACACCCAATTGACTATTCGGAGTGGGTATCTAACCTTGTGTCGGTCTCAAAACCGAATGGGGGCATCCGTATCTGCACGGACTTTAGATATCTAAACAAAGCATGCCCTAAGGATGATTTTCCACTACCCAACATTGACATGATAGTGGACATGATGGTCGGGCATGAGATGTTGTCCCTAGTGGATGGCTTCTCGGGATACAATCAGATAATGATAGCAAAAGAGGACCAACACAAGACGGCCTTTACATATCCTTGGGGCACCTACTGCTGGAATGTGATGCCATTTGGGCTAAAGAATGTAGGAGCTACATACCAGAGGGCCATGACACTGATTTTCCATGACATGATCCACAAAACTGTTGAAGACTACATGGATGACATATTGGCCAAATCAAAGAAGAGACAAGATCACATAGAAACTCTAAGTGCAATCTTTCACAGGCTAGAATAGTACAAGGTCAGACTCAACCCAAAGAAGTGTGTCTTTAGGGCACAATCAGGAAAGTTGCTAGGGTACATAGTTTCAATGAGAGGGATAGAGGTGGACCTTGCAAAGGTAAAAGCAATCCTCGATATGGAAGCACCAAGAACATTAAAACAACTCAGAGGATTACAAGGTAGACTCCAGTCCATCTGGAGATTCATAGCACAACTAGCAGATAAACAGATAGCCTATTCACATCTACTCCACAAGGGAGTTGCATTCAGGTGGGATGACAAGTGCAAAAAAGCGTTCAAAAAAATAAAGGAATACCTACTTACACCACCTATGTTAATGCCACCAATCGTAGGGAAACTATTGATTCTATACATCTCAGCAACAACGGCCGCCCTTGGTGCCCTTCTAGCCCAACATGATGAAAATGGAACCGAGTGGGCAATTTACTATATCAACAGAATAATGGTAGGGCATGAGCTCAATTACACATCAATAGAAAAGGCTTGCCTGGCATTGGTATTTGCAGCCCAAAAATTCAGACACTACATGCTAGCTCATCAAATTAAGCTAATTGCCAAGATAGACCCGTTGAAATATCTATTGTCAAAAGCAATGCTTACAGGTAGAATGGCTAAGTGGGTAATGATATTATCTGAGCATGACATTGAATATGTCAAGTGAAAGGTGATCAAAGGACAAGTTATTTTGGACCAGCTAGCAGAAGCTCCCCTCTACACAGACAAGCCGCTCGTATTTGAATTTCCAAATGAGTCCCTTTTCAATCTCGGTGTAGCCGACCACTGGAAACTGTACTTTGATGGTTCCCACACACAACATGGATCAGGAGCAGGTGTGTTCTTCATTACCCCACAAGGAGACTGTATACCAAGGTCTTATAAGTTGACATTCCCCTGTACGAACAACATTGCAGAATATGAGGCTTTAACCATAGGTCTCAAGATTGCGGTATAGTGGTGAATTATGGCATTAAAAGTCTATGGAGACTCGCAGCTTATCATTAACCAAGTCAACGGTGAATATTAAACTAAAGATGATAAGCTCACACCATACAAAAAGGTAGTAGAAAGTCTCAAGGAGTCACTCATCGACATCACCTTTGAGCAAATACCGAGGGCAAACAACAGAGTAGCTAATGCAATGGCAATGATCGGATCCTTGCTAGATATCCCTCGCAATGTCTCGAAACACGAATTCTTTGTAGAGAAGCTTCTTGTACCAATTTTTGAGGTACCAGAGTCAGAATACGTGTATGAACTCATTGGTCTCGGTGATCTTTGGTACCATGACATTTACACCTACCTAAGGTTAGGAATCCTCCCAACTGACATCACCCCGAACCTAAAGTGAACCTTTGTCAAAAGGGCCTTACGATTTGTCATCCTAGGAGAGACCCTCTTCCGTAGAAGTATTGATGGAACCCTGCTACGTTGTTTAAAACTTGAGGAGGCCATGACTGCTCTAATTGAGGTACATAATGGCACATGCGGTTCGCACTCAAGTAGTATGACCTTGGCTAAGAAGTTGCTGAGAATCGGGTACTATTGGCTGACAATAGAAAGAGAGGCACATGACTTTGTCAGAAGATGCCTACAATGCCAGCAGCACGAAGATCTCATTCATGCACCAGCTCAAGAGTTGCATCCCATTGTTACACCTTGGCCCTTTTCACAGTGGGGGCTTGATCTCATAGGAAAAATTTCACCCACCTCATCCAATGGCCATAAGTTCATTATCACCACCACTAAATATTTCACAAAGTGGGTCGAAGCAATTCCCATGACCTACATCACGGGTAAACAGATATCCAAGTTCATCCTGAACTACCTCATTTGCCAATACGGTCTTCCTCAATCCATTATCTCTGATAATGGGACACCCTTCAAGAATTAGGATGTCCGTGATTTGTGTGAAAAGTTCAAAATCCAACACCGTTTTTCCACCCCATATTACCCACAAGGCAATGGCCAAGCAGAAGCTACCAATAAGACTATTCTGAAAATCCTCAAGAAAATAGTCAATGACTCTAGTCATGACTGGCATCTATAGCTAAATCCTACCTTATGGGCATACCGCACTAGCATCCGCACACTGATAGGTGCCACTCCATTTTCCCTGGTCTATGGATCAGAAGCCATCCTCCCTATTGAGATCGAGCTTCTGTCACTGAGGATATCATTGCAAAACCTCATCACAGATGAGGAATACAGGGTTACAAGACTGAATGAGCTGGAGTTACTAGATGAGCGGCACATGGATGCCCTAAATCATCTACAGGTCTACCAGAATCATCTGAAACGGAGCTACAACAAGAAGATCAGGCAACGGACCTTCCAAGTTGGTGACCTTGTGCTAAAAGAGAACCAAAAGAATGTGCCCAACCCGGATACAAAAGGAAAGTTTGAGCCCAACTGGCTGGGACCCTTCATCATCACCGCAAGCTACAAATCAGGGGCATATCAGCTGTCAACACCAGAAGGCGAGCCTCTGCAGGAGCCCATGAATAACTCTCACCTCAAAAAGTTTTATGCTTAAACACTTGCAAGTTATAGAACCGAAAAATAAAAAAAAATCAGAAAAAGTCCTGAAAAAATGGTTACCTTGATGGAAACCTGGCAAATAGGCGTCTTGGCAACAAAAAAAAAATATAAAAATATAAAAATCCAAAAAAAATCAGAAAAATGATTGAAAATAGTGAAATTTAAAAAAAATTAAAAAATCGTCCTCTGGTGAAAACCACTTCAGTGGCGCTTTGGACAAGTACCTTGGTGAAAACCTAGAAAACAGGTGTCAAGTGTAAATAAAGCACTTTCTATCCACCAGGATTTGCACAACTCACTCATTCATCCATCCACCCATCCGCTCACATCCATGCCATAGCCCGAGTTGGTGTCCATATCACGTTCCACCATAGTACTACTTGGCATATTCCTAAGGTCAGTTTGTTCTGCCTTTATCGAAGTAGTCTATTGCATCACGCTGGGGGCATGTTCCTGTATCAGCATCAGATCAAATTCGTGTATATTCTTGGAGTCTTCTCGAAATTCATAAAAAATCTAAAAACATCCAAATCATTCAAAAATCAAAAAACATGTCGAAATATCATAAAATCTTCAAAAAATTCATCATTGATTCTTGTCAGTCTTCCACTTTGTCGAACTACGTCGTCTCTGAGCTTGAACGTAGGCAAGGTTGATCTTTGATCATCCCTCGAGACAGTTAGGGTCAATCCTTCGGCGCTCGTCGCATTGGCAATCCGTTTGCCCATCTGGTCTGCATCTTAGGTCAATCCTTTAAGCAATAAAAGGGGCAATTTGTTTGTCCATCCTATCATCAAGTCAGTCTGTCGTCAGTCGAACTACGTGGTCTCTGCATGTATAACATAGGCAAGGCTAATCTATGGATTAGCTCCCGAGACCCCTAGGATAGGTCTTAAAGTTAGTCTGTTCGTCATAAATCTTGAAAATACCAAAAACATTGAAAAATGGAAAATACCAAAACAACCTCAAAATATCCGAAAAAACCAAAATAGTGCATCCATTTCATCTCGCTTTCACCAGTGTTTGTCTCAATCATCATAAAGTCAAATCATCGGCTTCACCCTTTGGTGAGTTAGTCAGAAGCAAGTCTAGCAGGTTTAAAAATGAATGCTCTAAATGCCAGAGTCTTGAAGGTCTAAGTCAGTAAGCAAGCAAGTTGGTCAAATCAGAGTATCAGTAGCTTATCACCCAATCAGTCCCAACAAAACCCTGATCACAACATGTCCTAGGATGAAGCTTTCTTGCGATGGACATAAGTATCAGGTACCCCTCATAGTAGTTTAGCCTTGGCTAGCGGTATGAAGAACATTAGCTTGTTTGGTTTGCTTTATTTGGTCTTTTATCGACTTATCTTATTTTGCGCTCATTCCAAGGACCTCTCGATGATGCCTAAACAAAATAGGTTTAGAGAGAAAGGAATGGGGCAATGATCATTATCTTTTTATCTATTATGCTTGTAGGATACCCTTGTAAAATAACTTAGTCATATATATTTCGTTTGGTTTTTTAGAGAGGATGTTTTAGATATCTTGTTGACCACATAGGAAAGCTTGCTTTTCTGTGTTTTGGTCCGAGATGTTTAGAATGTCTGAACTACATCTTGAATAAAGTATGTATGTTAAGTGTGAACAAGAACATTCCTATCTGATTGTTGAGTCAAAGTCCATCACATTAGGTACCATGCCATCCTGGTCCTTTATACCTCAATGCATCGTACCTATGTGTGTTATCAAACATAACGCAATTGACCCCTTTGAAAATCCCAATTCCTAGCAATGCAAATCACCATTACCATTCTAACTAACTCATTAATTATCCAATTCTTCTATCTTCTTTCCACACTAACATGGTATCATAACAATAATCAAAACATCGCCAATGCATACATCCTGCATCCACTAGATTGTCAGCATCGAAAGCACATTGCATCATATCATTATCTTAAGTCATGAAGAATAATATAAATTTGGTATTCCACGCATCTTAAGAAAGCATTACATCATTAATGCATCCATTATCATTTGCATATCATTACACCATCATTAACATACATTACATCCATAAAGCATAAAAATATACAAAAAGAAATGCATCCATTACATACATTACATCACATAAGCATAAAAATAGAAACATCTCACAACATCATACATTTGCATATCATACATGTGCACCATACATATCATAAAGGGCGAATCATCTCATATATCATCAAAAAAATACTGTTATGATACAAATCGAATCAAATGTACATTGAATACATGGTAAAATAAAGCCAAATACTACAGACCTTATAGCAAAAATACAAAAACTGTCTGTGATCAAAAGGGGGGGCTAGCCCTGCTGGCTGATGTCCTCCCCATCCTATCTCTCACCATGGGTCTCTGCTGGTCGCCTCCCTGTCTGCTAAGAAAAATCTGGCACTCTATCTACTGATGGCACAACCTATTGGTAGTGCTACTGATAGTACTCGGCCTCTCTATACTCATGAATGTCAATTGAATGACCCCAGGATGTGGAAGTGACACTCTCTAACTGCCTCTATCAACCAATCTCCTGATCCCTCTCGGATCATGCCAGGTCTCTCTCCACTGTAACTGCAGCAACCTACTTCCGGGCCTCATCCCGCTTAGCTGTCAAAACTTATACTTGGCCCTGCAGCTGCTAAATCAATGTGTCACAAGGATCTGGCTAACCTGCTGGCTATACGACATGTTGTACTACTAGTTGTTGTTGTGGGTCTGCTTGGGGTTGCCCATCTTGTCCTACTGCTGGTTGTACTAGTGGCACACCTCCCCGACCTCTTCCTCCTGACTTACCTCTAGGCCTCCGAAGTGGAAGTACTATCCCAGGAACTGTCAATCTCATTGACGGACTGAACCATGCCCTATACGCTGGAGTAACCCCTGCGTCTGCTAGCCCCTAATCATATGGCCATAGCCGAGCCACTAACTGTCTGAATGAAGAAACTGCCTCCTCTGTTGGAATAGGCAGTCCCCATGCTGTCTCCTTTGCCATGCAGGCAAAGATGGCCATATACCGAGCATCGAGAATATATTGCACCTCATCAAACTACCTGGCTACCCTGTCAGGAAGGTACCTCTTTATCAAAGTGTGCTTCCGGCCCTACATGAATTTGTCTTGGCGAGCAAAGAAAAGCTGCTTTGCATCATTCGTCCACAGACCTATACATGGCCTCCATATAAATACTGTCATCTCATCTATCACCCACCGCCAATGGGTTATACTGTCTGTACCCATGTGGGTGAAGCGAATCCTTGACCCACCATAGCGCCACACCACGAGGTCATCAATGTCTAAAACAATCGGTGTCACAATCGGGTGAAGCACCGAAATCCGCTCCCAGGCCCAAATATGCAGAAGAGTCAATCCAACCCCAAGAGCTCGACCCTCCAAGTAGGTGAACTCATGCAAATCTCGATACAAGCAGGCCAACAATATGGATCCCCAAGCAAAGCACACTCGATGAGAGCACATCTGTTGCCATGCTAGTCCCCAACCCGGACTGAAATATTGGCTACACCGATCAGGAGCTACAAGGCCAGAAATAATGGTGGCCACAATCAGGCTGTAAGTAGGGGCTATACCCCGGTACCTCTCCAAATCTATCTGACCATCGCAGAGCATGAGCTCGTCCACACCCATGACACCGAAGCAGGCATCCCTACCCTCCTCCAAATCATAAATCACTCTCTCTCCATGAATGGGCAGTCGTAGGATGCGCCAGACATCCTCGAGAGTAATGGTAGCCTCGCTAGTAGGAAGATGAAAGGATGATGTCTCGCTGTGCCACCGCTTGACCAAGGCATGCATCATACCCAGATGTGCTCGAATAGGAGGAACATAAGCAACGAACCACAAATCGAGCATCCCAAGCTGCTCCTGAAGAAATATGTGCATATCTTGCAATCTCTCAAATACTGGCCACTGGTGCTCCCTCAGATGAATAACCTCATGCCTCTCCTATGCAAGGAAAGAATCCACGTCAGTTTTCTTAAAGAAAATTTGTTGTCTGTATTGCATCTCGCTTTTGAAACAGCAAAAGTAGCATTGTTCTCAAAAGCGGCGCAGTTTGTAATGTTCCAAACTACGCCGCGCGATGGACTTAGATAGCAAAATTTTACAAACTACGCCGCACGGCAGACTTAGTTAGCTAAATTGGAAAAACTGGCTCATGCGGTGCTGTTTGAGCGAGCGATTGAGTTTCCTACCCAAAAATCCCTAAATGGCAAACTACGCCGCGTGACGCTCTATGCACAAGCGGTCCTATATAGGACCGCGCGGGCCTGTTTGCTAATTTTTCGTGGCGCCATATGGCACCGTACCGACTCGACCATACCTAAGCCCTAATAAACGCACGAATAATGAGAAAAATAAAGGTCGGATAGGGGTACATACCACAGGTCCTGCGGCGGTTGGTCGCTGATATACTCGTACCCGCTCCGACACGTGCAGAGGAAGTTGTCGTTGCACCATTTTCTCTATGACTCAGAGCTCAAGTGTCAAATTTTTCAAGGTTAAGATTGCAAATGTATTGAAAGTGACCCATCGAGGTCTATTTAAGCCTGAAAATTAAGGTTTTTTGACCTAATTTGACCTTCCGGCAAGGGTTTTGGTCCCCCGCACCCGTTTTCATCCAACTGAAAGTCATTTTGCATCCTTTTTGGCATTTTAATCCATTTTTCTTGCATTCTGGGGCATTTCTGGCCTATTGGGCACCTTGTCATTTTTTTCGCGAGATCATCCAAAAAATCAAAATTTTCGTCCGATCTCTCGAAGGAGCAATATCTTTCCGCTGGGGCAACAGTGGGGCATCTGAAAAAAAATCGAGAAAATCTTGGACCTTTGATCACAACAGTTTATTCTTTGAATCAATGCAACAAGTACATTGCTTCAAATAGGGGCAAAATGTAGACATGGAAAATGTACAAGTTCATTTTGGCACACCTGATCCTGATTACTAACAACATTTCCTCCTAAAACATATTCTCAGCATTTCATCGCATTCTATCTCTTAATTAAATAAATCATTATTTATCGGATTAAGTCTATCACCTCCTTTGATTAAATTAATCAATTTAATTTAATCAACTTTACATATCGGTTTAATTAAATAAATCATTTTATTTGATTAAATTCTCTAAAGTCTTCTTATTAAATTAAATAAATTAAAACCTTATTTGATTTAATCTAACATGTTCCTTCTTGATTAAATAAATGAAATTATTTATTTAATGAATCATTTCCTCTCAATTCTTGACTTAAATCAATTCATAAATCTAAGTCTAAAATTGTCACGTCACCTAATTCTTCATTAATTTAATAAAAAAATATGATTAAGTTAATCCCTTTCATTAAATTCCTCTAGAGAATGCAAGTTGCACAATAAATCAATTACTTTGATTTATTAATTCATCTATTTTTCCTCACAAAGCATCAAAAGGGAATATTCCCTCATTTGAATTCAAAAAGGCCAAGTGGGCTTGGTCCTTCCAACAAGGCATTTAAGACCTCTTACATGTCCTTTGCATTGAGCCAAGTGGTCATAACTCCATTTGACTTCTCATCCACCTTGTCATTTCAATATTTCAAAATTCAAATTTATGCATTTATCATGCACATTGGCCAAAATCTGCTCATTCCTCATCCAATCACATGTGGACAAGTGGCACAATGCCATTGGATTATCTTTTGTCCCACATTGCTCAATCTTGCTCCCCTCTTCCAAATTAAAGTCTATAAATTGGAGACTTCTCTCCTCATTTCTCATCCACAATCATATGCAAAGTTACTCTCTTCAATTTGAAAGCCAATTTTGCCCATTTGCCATCAACTATTCATCATCTTCAAGATTTGTAACAAGGTTATGCTCAAATCTATTTGGAGATTTGACCATTTGCTCAACCAATCAACATTGCTACTTAGGAATTGGGAAAGGGCCAATTGCAACACTTCATTGGCACCAATTCTCCCATAAGATCATCATGCTATTAGCTTAATTAGGATTAAATCTCTTTTGTTTCAAGTTTATTGTGTTCTTCATTTTCCTAGTTTAGTTTGAATAGATGGATTTTATGGGGAATCTCTCATACTTGTTTGCATGCATATGATCTAACAACTAATGTGTTTTGTTGCTATTGTGCATTTGCAGGTTTAGGGGTTCACAACTATTAATTGTCTTACTCTTATTGTTGTTTTTCTTTGATGAGCTCTTTATAATTATCTTACTCTATATGTTTTTATAGTTGCTTCTTACTATCAAGGGGGTGTATGACTGTGGCCCAATGATAGTGACCTATAGCATGCTACCCTTTGCCTTGTATAACTTAGGATATTCATGAAATATGACTGTATATTGTGACTTTTATGCTTGGAAAGGCTTTGTTGAATATTTTTTAAATGAATTACTCCTCATCTAGATATATTTTTTTGTTTGATGGTTAAACTACTTGCAGAGCAATTTTATCAAAGTAGCACGAAAATAAAAAATGGCTTGATGTCAACAAAGCTGTTGATATTGATAGTAATCAGGATGAACTAGTGGACGAGAATGTGCAGCACAATCATAGTTAATTGAGGTAATATAATAGTTGTCGTGGACAAAAATTTATAGCTTTTGCATTCTTTACTTGACTTATATTAACTTTGCATGATGATTAAACCACATGCAAGCAATTATATGAAAGCATAATGAAAAGGAAAAGACCTTGTCAATAGAGCTCTCAGAAAAGCTACACAACTTCAGGACAATGTTGACAGTGAATATGTTGAATTCGAGGAGTATGTGCATGATATTTATAGTACTAGTGGTGTTGAACTTGAGGTGAGTGCTATGAAACATTAATTTTCCTTGATTCTGAAACCCTTCATGTATTAATGATTATTATGATCCCAAATAGTGAACAAGCTTATATAATAGTGAATAGACAACTAAAACATTGAATGCAACTCGTAGAACAATCATTGTACCTACTTTATCACTTTTCAGTGGGGATTGTTGGGATTTGAATACTTTATGATGCTTGAATATGTTTTAGGGTATTGTAATTGACCTTATCAACATCTTGAACTTAGGGTGCTGCTTCTTTCGTTGGATGATACCTATTGTTCTTTCCTTCACAGATCTGTTGTTAACTCTTCATTATGGTTGTTATTAAAAAAAGTTTATTTTGATATTCTTGCCGTTTTATCTTAATGTTTTCTTGTTTTTTAGTAATGATATTTGTTGCTCAATCCATTAAACTCATTTTAATAACCATAAAAATCATTTCCCTTGCACTAAACTCACTGCTATAGCCATGAAACTTGCTACTACAGTCATGAAACTTGCTACTACAACACTTGGGATTGACCCAATTGTTCACGTTCATCAGTTTTCTCTTAGAATTATGTTTGACCCTTTCATTGATTAACTCTCTTCCCTTAGTATCTAATTCCCATGTCTAGGACACACACACATAAGCAAACACACATCCCACCCCCAAAATACATATGCACAACCACAAACATCTGCAAATGCACATGTGACCTTAGACAGATACACATGTGACCTTACATGCACACACATCTCTAGACACATGCCCATTAATGCACACACCCTCACATGTGCATGCACATACACATGTGTATTCTGACATTCTTGTTACATATCTACTCATCCTATAACTGGAATGCAATTTGTTGCATACTTTCTTAGCCAACAACCTAGTTGATACAACTGGTATTAGAGATAGCTAGAAAGGAGAATTATGTGATTGATGAGACTCATAAGAAACTATGAAAGAATAAGGCTCACAAAGAAAGATCTTTAGGCCTAGCAATGAGGTTCTACTATACAAAATAATGAAAGAGACTATAACATCAAAGCCTTAAAGCAAAAAAATAAAAGTGCAAAAAAAAAAGGATTAACATCTCTAAGTATGAAGGCAAGGCCATTTAAACTAGTGAGCAAGGTGTAGGACAAAATTTTCATTAGATATTGAAATGTCCCTTTCCTCAATTTTTTGATGAAAACAAGTTTGTAGCATAATAAATTTCACCAATTCGTATCCAAACAGAAATAATTAATCATACATCACAACACTTATAACTAGCCAAATAATCACATAGATTTGCACAGAATGAATCAAAATCTAGCAGCAATGGATGTTAACTATTATCAAATCTCTACAACCATAGGACTGTTATGATAGTCATTAAATCAACAATAAACAACACTTACAAATCTGCAACAGTTAATGGACTCATAGCAAGACTGAGTTGTATTGTAAACCTGAAGCTCCAATGCGCTCCCTAAGTGAGAATTTCCTCAAGATCAAAGTGTTCATGTCCTATGATTCCAATAATCAATGTGTTAAAAGTCATCTAATTATATGTACATTATATGATGTTCCACTTTCTTTTCCAAAACAAGGTGCTAAAAGTCATCTAATTATATGTACATTATTTGCAACATTTGAATTTCATTCTATGGACTAAAATTTCATGGAGGTATAAAATTTACCCGCCAAAAGGCACATAACTGGCATGAGCCTATGGCACAATGATAGTATATAAATAAGCCCTAATCACCCAGAGAACATAAGCTAATAATTCCTACATTTTTCCTACCCATGGTCAGTTCACATATACTTCTTCACTGATATAGTGTTATTTCCTCAAGCAAATGTGTATGATACCGATTAGCATGAGCTTGGGTGGAGCAAGATGGTAAGCCTTAAAATGAATACTCACTGCAGTCAATACATGAAGGACTTGCTCAAAGCAAATACAAAGCATTTATTCTCTAGCACCAAAGAGATTAAACACATGAATATGTGACCCTTTTATAGATCTCTATCCCCTTCTCCCACATTTGATAACTTAAAGGGATTCAAAACATAAGCTACAAAACTCCTCATACTAGAGAAGTGTGATTGTTACAAATTGTTAAACCAATGAGCATAAATTAAACATAGCCTTTCTTTTATAATAAAGACAATTTTTTACATGAAACCCTTCCTTCAATTCCCTTTTTCTTTGATTCTTCAAGCATATCTTTGTTTTGAATGTTCTTTTCATTGATACCTTCTCCATGCTCTTACATGCTAGAAATCACTTATTTGTTCTATTTCTAAGACAACATTTTAAAACCTTCGGTTACTATTGTTGCATACTCTTTATTATTTCAATTGCTCATAGCACTGTCATGTCTTCTTGTCGATGGTCATGATAACTTCTAAATCCTTTTATTGTTACAAACTTTTATCCCTCTTAGTAGATCTGTAACCTTTGGTGATTTGGGATGGAAAACAATGCTAGAAGATAGGATGGTTGTTTTTTGTTGTCTTTGCACTTTTCCTTACATTCCTTGGTGCCATGCTTATCATTGTGTTTTTAAATTCATGGAATTCCACTCCTACTTGTTCATTGGATATCATTCCTTACTTATTTTTGCATACTCTTAACACTATTTTCTAATAATGAAAGGCTATTTCTCTATTATTTATGTGACCTCTACATCCAATCTTATTTGTTACTCCTTTATTGCTGCTATGAAAGCCACAAAGAAAGACTGCATTGTTTCCTCAATGAATGCTCTTAATGTATGTCACATGTTGCCTTGATACATTTTGTTCTTTGTTCTTCTTTTATATGTCATCATTGATAGGGTTATGTTGACTGCATGGGGTTATGTTTCAGAGCTTTAATGCCACTGTTTTTGTACATCCCAATGTATTTCACCTTCACCTTGCAATAGTAGTAGTAGTGCTTTCATATTTTATTCTTTTTTTTTGTGCATTAGCTACCTTTTTTTATGTGTAACAGTGCTATCATAACCTTATGTGTCTAGTATTTGTGCATGGTAATGTAGTGTTTATATTTGTGGCTTTGTATATGATTAGCATGAAGATAATAGTAACATTGTAAGCACTGCTATGAGTGTTGGTTTTTTAGTAAATTAGATTGATGAATGGTTCTTGGAATCTATGCTTACTCTAATACCTCTCCCCCATTCTCTTTCTAGTTGAATTTATACCCTATGGATGATAATAATCATCTAGACTACTAGGCCTCTTGATCAGCAAAAATGTGAGACTGCTAAGGTAATTTTCAAGGTAAAACATTCATAAGGTATCATTACAATTTATTTTGAAATTTTACTTTTGCAATTATTTTAACACACACATGCAAGTACTATTTAAGTAAGTAATGGTTGTTTTATTATGCAAACAAGGATAATAATTACCTATGTAATATAATGTTTTTTTTTTCTTTTTGCATAAATGTATTGATAAACTCAAAGAAGGGGATAAAGTTAGGATGTTGGATCCATTTGATGGTGATTTTGTGGGCATTGGGTAGATTCACTCCCTATCTATTGTACATGGAGTCAACTTGAAAGGAACAGGAGATGCAAATGTAAACATTTTAAAGGTCACAAGTAACATACCCCTTGTTTATGAAGAAAAAATAGATGGAGTTGTTCATCTGAATGAGAAAGAGGGAACCTTCACACGGTGACCACTAAAATATTTGCAAAAAATGACATTGTTGAACATGTTTATCATGTACTAGTTGCTAGACATCTTGGCTCACTGCTTTATGCAGTATTTTGAATGTGTTGTTCAGGGATCTTAATTATCATGGTGTATTTGAAAGAGTTGGAAACTCTTAGATAGCTTTGAGATTTTTGATTATATTTACATATATACTCTTAGATAACTTTGACATCTTATAACTTGATATATATATATTTAAATTTTTTTTATTGCAGATTACCTTTCATGATGTTAAATCAATCTTTTAATTCTAGCATGTTGTAGCTTGTTCGTATATGTTATATTTTTATTTTCTTTTATGTTTTAGCTCAAGTTTAATATTATGTTAGATTTGCATTATAAAATTCATGGTATTTAATAAATTATTCATTTCATGACTATATTTACTACCAATTAATGGAAACCAATAAATAAAAATGACTAAATTAATGACTGAATATATGACTAAAGTAATGACTAAATATATGACTAAAGTAATGACTAAATTAATGATTAAATATATGACTAAATTAATGACTATATTAATGACTAAATATATGACTAAATATATGACTAAATATAAGACTAAATAAATGACTACCATGACTAAATAAATGACCAGTTAACAACAATCAATGACTAAATATATGAATAAATCTATGACTAAATTAATGACTAAATATATGACTAAATAAATCACTACCATGACTAAATAAATGACCAGTTAACAACAATCAATGACTAAATCAATGACTAAATCAACGACCAAATCAACGACCAAATTAATGACTAAATCAATGACTAGATAAATGACTAAAATAGTTTAATCATAAATTTGGTCGCATTATAAATGACCGGAAATAAACTACTAATGGTCACGTGACCAAAATTAGTCATTTATATGCAATTTTTAGTAGTTTATTTAGTCATATATTGTTGTTTTTGTACTAGTGCATACAAAGTCTCTAGTCCCAGATCATAAGTATTTGAGTCAAATACTTTGCAAATACATGTTTAACCTTTGGTCTAGCTTTGGTGTCAGTGGGTTAATTATTAGAAGTGTTGTTTAGGATTTGTTGTGTTCTCTTTGAATTTGCAAATTCTGTCAAGATCTATTCAATTTCATAAATATTTTCATAACTCCTACTAAGTGTGGGTTGCGAATCCAAGGTTCTAAATTACCAGTGTGCATTATTTTTGGAATTTGTTGAGAAGAGATGTAACGGACTTCAGCTCATGCGATGAAGGACCCCGATGAGAAGCTAGGATGATAATTTCCAAAGGATCCAGTATTGTTTGGAAAGAGTTAAGTGACTGAATCTAAACATCTGGTTTAGATATCTTAGACTTGGAAAGGGTTATGTTGCAGTAAATACAGAGGAATGTATGTATAACTTTGATGTTGAAGAAAGCTCTAAATGAAATTAACCTTTGAAGAGACTTCATATCGTTGAAGTTCAATCCTCTATGAAAAGACGTGGTGACTCTCTGCAAAGAACCAGATGAAATTGAGAAGGCAATTTCAAATCTGCAAAGATTTCCAGTCAGAAGGATACTTTAAAGTTGCTTCAACATATCCAGGTATTTTCCCCTATTTTGGTTTTAGGAGGCATGAATTTTCATGAAAACCCTATGTAAAGGTTTGGAAGAACTCTAATTTCCTATTGTGTGAAATTAGGCACTAAGAAAGGGAATGGTGGTAGTGATTTTATATTCTTCTAAGGTATAATTTGAAGTCTCTAGATTATGTTGAAGAAGTAAACTTGTTTTTGAAGTTTTCCCATTAGAAAGATCTTAGGCATAAATGTATTTGAGTTATGCATTTTAAGGTCATGGTGAAATCAAGAGATAGGGTAGTGAATGATCAACTGTAGGGTTGATGTCTGAAGTTTGTAAATGGGTGTATGAAAATGTATCATTCACTTGTACATCCCTATGGGGTGCATGATGCAAACATGAAGAGTATAGAGCCCCTGTTGTGCCATCAGAAAAATTTCTCTATTGGAATATATAGACCATTAAATTTTATTGGTATTCAGGGTTTCCCAAACCTTGTTCCCAATGATCTTAGGGAACGTTTGCTGAAATTCAAAGGGAAAAGCTCAAAATCTGCTAATAAGCATCTACAATTATTTTTCGATTTGATGGGAGATTATGAGGTAAAACATGAAGATGTTATGAAATTCTTTGTTCAAACTCTGAAGGAGGACACCAAAGATTGGTTTTCATATTTGTCGATATGTTTTATTTCTTCATGGAATGAATTCATGATAGCAATCATTAAACAATTTGGTGAGAGGATTGATCCATTCTCAATAAGACAAAAAATTATGAACATTCAGAAAGAAAATGACGAGTTAGTCCTTTCTTTTAATCTCAAATTTTCAAAGGCGGTAAGGGATATTCTTGATAACATAAAACTAGAAGAAGCAAAGTGTCTGGTTATATACTTAGGTGCATTTGATGAAGAAAATAGTTATTTGCTGAGAGATAAAGACTCTACAACCTTATATCAGGCATATCAAATTTTCATGGATATTGAAAATAAGGGTTACATGGTTGTGAGTGTTGATTATCCTAGCTCATCCCATGCAACTGGAGTTCATGACAACAAGAATGATTGTCAAAATGATAATTCTTATGTTGTTCAAAGTCATTCATCGTTACAACCAACAAGTCATAATGAGCTCCAAGTGGAACATCAACAAGGCTTAAGAAATGTTGATTAGGTGCCTTTTGTTCAAAGATTTTTTGATATGAAGAGGCACAAGGGAGAATCACCATATGACCTGTTTTCCAGGTTTTTGGATGCCATATTGGAAATCCCTAGGAATTTCAAACCTGTGGATTCAGTATGCATTGACTTGTTTTGTGAAAGTTTTGAACTAGGATTGAGTACCTTGCCAAAGGAGTTGAAGCCTCGTGGTTTTGATCAAATATTTGATTGGATAAGGATTACTGAGGAAGCCAATTGTGATTATACACAAATTATGTTGTCTCAAAGTGTCAGTAGTGGCTACCCTATTGAGAATTCATAAAGCAATCCCGACGAGTGAAAGGGATGTTTCAGAAAAGGAATGTCCATCTAGTAATGTGGATGAGGGTATTGATACACTTGCAGGTGTGGTTAATTTCTCATCACAAATCAGCGGTAAAAATATTGAATATGAAGGTTTAGACACACTCCAAACATTATGAGTATGATGTATGTGACAATGAATCTCCTTGTGATGAGAATCATAAGGAGAGTGAGGTTTCTGATTATTTTTCTGAGGATTATGAATGTTTTTATGAGGATGATATTGAGGCATTTTATTCATATGAGGGATGTAGTGATATTAATGCTCATGAGATCTCTTTCTTGCAAATAGATAAATAAACCCCATTTGAGGAATACCTAGAATGTGATATGGTTATATCAGCAATAAAGTATGCTAGCTTTGTGAATGATGATGAGTTTGAAGATAAGAATGTATGTGTTCAGTATCTTGATTCAAAGCATAGTGCCAAAAATGATAAAGATGTTGATGATTTTGAACATGACGCTAATGAGAAGGATCATGTCCTTGCTGCTCCTGAATGCTCATCCGGAGCAGAGATGTAATATGCTTGTTTTGTTGAACAAATAGACATGATTGTTTTCAATAAGGAGTGTATTGATGAGAAAAGGAATGAAGAGGCTTGTTTGATTGCTAATAAAAACTTTCAGATTCCAATGAATCTTTCACATTGGGGTCAGTACACCTATCAATTAATGGTGCACATGAGTGCTTTGATGCCGACTATGTTAATTTTGAGTTATCCAAACCTTCTTTTGAAGCATTCTACATTGAGCTGAATGATGATTTGAAAGATCAGTCAAAATATGTTACTGAAACTGAAATGGAGATTTTTTTTTATGCTTATGATACTGTTAGTAATGATGTCTGTTATGATGATCCTCATATGGAGAAGAACAAAGATACAATGGCTTTTGGTAGACCACATTTCTGAAGTGGTGGAGCATGTGACAGTATAGTTGTTTTACAATGCTTAGGTGAATGTGATTAGTAGTTTGAAAGTATGTGAATGAATATTTCTTATTCATCGCACAAGATGAATGCTTGTCTGGTATGGAACTAAAATTAGGAGATGTATCCCAAGATTTATATGAGTTTTCTATTTATTATGATCTCTCAAATTTGGAGTTGTAATCTAAATTCGAAGGGTTAGGATCTATGCCTTTGGATGGGGTTATTGAACAATATGCCTATGAAAGCTCCATGTTTGATGTGCTAACCAAATTTGATGTTAACTCTTATGATGTCATTGGTCAAATGGACTATGAGTGTTTTCACTTCTCAATTCAGATGGATGAGTATTTAAAGGAATATGAGTGTGAGTTGGACAAGCTATCATGTCATATTAACTATGGGTTTCATTTGGTGCTTGAATTCCAATGTCAAATTGATAGAATTAATGGTGGCCTTGGAAAATACACGGCCATGTTCAGGCATGCCAGTGATGATATTTTTTTCTAGGCTTACAATGGTAATGTTTTCAAAATTGGCCCAATGCAGACAACAAAAAATAAAGTTTTTGACAGAGGTAAAGGCGGGTTCTAAGTTTTTGGGGGCCTAGGGCCACCAATTAAAGCTAAAGCCTATGGATTACAAAATTTTGGATGGGAGCCTGTACTTTAGAAAAGGTTTCTAAGAAAAAATGAAGTGTGGAGTATATTGTACAGCCCTATAAATTTTATATATATGTTGGTTTTCTTTGGTCTAGTTTTCTTGCCTTGTCCTAGCAGGTTCTAGTTTTGGTTCTCTATGATTGGTCTGCTTCAACCTAAGATTCTAGGATCTCACTCTATTCTAGAGCAATAGACTTCCCCAACAGGATACATTGATGGAACCGTTAAATTTGCATTGTGTTCCTTCTCAAAATCTTGTAAAAATTTGGCCATTTTCATGTCCTAGGGCTCTGGGTTTTGTCCATCATCATGCCTTAGGATAGTTTCACTAAAACCATTCCTAAAAAACCCTTGTGTTTGATGTCCTTTGTAAGCATTGTAATTCGTTGTTGACCTACTATGCTCTGTTCCAAGTCATGGTAAAACAACCCGAGTTGTTGAAGTCCATGAGGTGATTGGCCCCTTGTGGTTAGGATCTCTTGTTACCTATCGCTAGGTCTTCTCACGTGCCTAGGTCCTTGATATTTTATTTTTTAAGGTTGATCAATCAGCCTTGTTTGGCCTTTACATCCTTTGCTGAAAATGTTATTAATCTATTGAAACCTTATCATACGTTGTCCTAAGTAGTTCCCTCTCTTAAAACAACTTGGTGTACGTGCCTTTTTCCTACCCTTTAAGTTGTTGCTCATCACTAAAGTCCTTTTTATCGTCGAGTTCATTACTGTGATGAGTGATGGGCCTTAGTTCCTTTCCATGTCGCTTGTCACTAAAGTTTTTTGGCTCCTTGGTTCCACTTCTGCGATATGCGATGAATGTAGTCTTTCCCTTGTATCGCATCATTGCAGAAGTACTTTATGGTCTTTTTCAATTTCTACAATGAGCAATGAGAAGGTTTTGGGAGGAGCGCTATGATTCTACCACTTGTCTACACTTGATGTCATCACTGGGTTGACCCATCATTGAAAGCATTCTCAAATCCAAGTCAATTATGACGATATGGGATGGCTCATGGTTTCGTTGTGACATCGTTGGAAAGTTTTCTCGTCAAAACACAAATTCAACCTTATGGTATTTCTACGATGAGCGATGAAGGATATGCTGAGGAATATTCTTTCCAATAGTGGTATTTTCCCTCATCGCCGAAGTTGGGGCACAACTTCAAGGCATTATTGCGATGAGTGAAAAAGTTTAGAAGATATGGTAAAGATGTAGGTGACTATGTGGCAACTATCTGAGATGTTATCGTTGTTTCCAAGTACGGATATAAAGGCAAGTGGCGATGCTTGAGGAGCATCATTGATTGTGTTTTAAATCAAAATGGATTGATGACTAAGATTTAAAGTTGAGTGGCTAGTTGTGAGCGAGCTCGCACGAGATTTCCTTGAGCATTAATGGTTGACACTCTCTAATTGCTCAATTTAATGTGGATTGTCAAATGTTTTACTTCACAATTTGCAACCGTTGAAAGCTAAATAATTGGTGTAGAGCTAGAGAAGAAGCATGTGGGTCTTAGGAAAGTAATCGCAAAGATGTTGAAAATAATTTTCGTCGGGTAAGTAGGTGTTCATACTTGCTCTAGTTCAACTATGCAAAATTGGCTGGTTTGGGAAATTTATGAAAACTCTGTATGCTTTGAGTACCTTGGGTTTGAAAAGTTTGGATATGTGCAATTTCCTTTTAATTTGGTGGGGATTGTGCATTATGTGGAGTGTCTTTTTTCTACAAATCTGTGGGGTCCCTCTGCAATTAAAAATTTACAAGTCTTAGTCTTGTTCTTCTGTAAGAAAGAGTGAATTCAAGCCTAGTGAGTCTGCCTGACCCGTAAGGAGGTCTAGGAGGATAAATATGCTTGAGCCCCATGATGATACACCTAAAACTAAACAAGGTACACTGGGATATCTCATAAAGCCAAAAGGCGAGAAGAGAGCCCGTAATATGTCCAAGAAATCTACAAAGCTCAAAACAGTTAAGAAGAATTTTGCCATATTCATGGGGATGAGGCCAATAACACTTACAATCTAAGAAGTAGGGTTGTTGTTCATAACCAGAGTAAGCTTGGTGTGGTATACCTGAAGGAATAAATTGCTAAGTCTAGGGGGAAGAAGAAGAATAAGTACCACGAGGATTCTTAAATGGGGAAGCCTGACACTACCATGGAAGGTGGGGATGGTCCTTCAAGCGATAAGGTAGTTACTGACCCAAATTACACCCGGTACCTTCTCACTCTTGCAAGTTGAGAGTATTCTAATGATGGCGAGATAGCTTCTCCAGTTTCAACAAAATCATGAAGGGGACATGCATACTCTAATTTTGAAGATGATGATCCTTGATAGAGGTGGTGTCCTGGTTTTATGTTTTTGTTTTTGATGACCGTCGGTGTGAAGGAGAGGTGTTGGACCCTGCTGCCATGATGGTGGGTATGCCTTCTTTGATGAACCTATGTGTTTTTGTCTTAGGTGTTGATAGGGAAATATTTTTTGACTAACGTGGACAAGAGGTTTTGATGCTGCTACAATGAGTGATGCCTTTTAGAAGGTGGGTAAATATTCGACGATGGAAGGAATTTTTGTTGTTTGTTTCCCCCTCACTTTGCAAGGTGCAAATATAACTATCTAGGGAATCTCTAAAATTGAAAGTCAAATGTAAATGTGATTGAAATTATAATTTGGCCTGAAGCTTGTTGCTCCCATATTTCTATAAATGGGAATTTTGGGCCAGTTACAAGGGGTTGACTATTTTAAATTTGATCATAGAGAGAATTGTAAATAATATACTAAGCATTTTAGAGTTAAGTCTTAGGTTCGATTTTGTTCGTGCACATGATTCTGATAATAATACTGGAAATATAGTACAAAATGGTATAAATTTACAACCATTTTATCTCCTATGTACTTGTTTCATGAAGTATGAATAATATAATCAATGATTGTCTTATTTATCTCCATTAATTTCTAGTGGATGTGTAGTTTAATTCTTGCTTGTTAATTCAAAGAATTAACATAAATGCTTGAGTGAAGCTATAGGTTTATGTAAAATTAAGTGATAGGATATTGATAATAAGTGGTGGTTGAAAATATTATGTTGAAACACTGTAATGCAACTCCAATCTACCCATTGAGACTATTTATCTTATGTGAAACAACGTAGATGTCCTTCCAAACACTTATTAACAACCTCATTTTTTCAATCAGATTGAGGATGGTATGGATAATTGTGATCCAATTGAGTACCCAAACATGAGAATAAATTTTCAAAAGTGACTAGTGAAGATAGGATCACGATCACTGACAATAACCTTAGGTGTACCATGTACATTTTTTGTATGCTCTCCAAAAAATATTTTTCCACTATACTTGTTGTAAAAGGATGTGATAATTCAATAAAATATGCATATTTAGTGAGGCAATCTACTGCCATGATAACATTATGACCCTTAGATTTTGGAAGTCCTATGATGAAGCCCGTAGATACCTCTTCCCAAAATTGGCTAGGAATGACTAAACGTTGCAAGAGACCTGGTTTCTTAATTGTATCCCCTTTATTTCTTTGACAAAACAAACATTTGACCACAATTTTTTGAACATCGCCTTTTAGACCTTCCCAAAAAAAAAAATTTCTTGACTCGATGGTATGTCTTCAAAAATCCTAAATGACCCCCAAGTGGAGACTGATGAAGTTCTATGAGAATCTTGTGTTTAAGAGTAGAATCCTTACAACGATACAATAACTATTTATACGGTAGAGCATCTCACTTCCAACAAAACTTATCTGAACTACTAAGATCACTCTTTAACTATTGAATGAGATTACTTGTAGCAACATCATTTTGCCACTCTACTTTGGCTTCAACCACACAACTTGCTTGTAGTATTGAAATGGAACACAATAAGGCTTCATCTTTCTCATCCTTCCTAGAAAGTGCATCTACCACGACATTTTCCTTCCCTTTCTTATATACAATCTCAAATTCATATCCCAATATCTTATTGACCCATTTTTGTTGCTCTTCTGAAGATAATCTTTGTTCCAAAAAATGCTTTAGGCTATCATGATTTGTCTTTACCTCGAAGTGTCTACCCATTAGATAAGGCCTCCATTGTTTTACTGCATGAATAATAGCTAGCATTTCCTTCTCATAAATATGTTTGAGTTGATTCTTACCCTACAATTGATGACTCTCAAAGGAAATTGGTCAACACTCTTGCATGAGAGCTGCTCCTATGCCATTTTCTGAAGCATCACATTCCATAATAAATTCCTTGGTGAATTCGAGAGTGGCAAGCACTGGAGTTGTACACATAGCCTCCTTAAAACTCTCAAACATTGCATTAGTGGACTCATTCCAATAAAAATAATCCTTCTTCAATAAAGCAGTGAGGGGTGCTACTATACAACCATAATTATTTTAAAAACTTCTATAGTATCCCGTCAATCTGAAGAAACCTCTCAATTTCTTAATGGTTTTGGGAATAGGCCATTGCATGATAGCCTTAATTTTGTTAGGATCCACCTTTACCCCTCATGTGAAACTATGTGTCCCAAGTACTCCACCTCCTTGAGACCAAAAGCACACTTGGATGGCTTAGAATAGATATGTTGATCTTCAAGAAATTGTAATGCTTGATCTACATTCTACAAGTGTTCTTCTAATGTCTTGCTATAAATCAGTATATCATCAAAGAACACTAATAAAAACTTCCTCAAGAATTTATTAAAAATAAAATTCATCAAACTTTGTGATGTAGATGGTGCATTTGTAAGGCCAAATGGCATCACCAAAAACTCATAATGACCCTCATGCTCATCCTAAATGTTGTCTTGCAAATATCTTCTTGCTTAATTCAAATTTGATGATAACCAGATCTAAGATCTAACTTTGGAAAATACATAGCTCAAACATTCAATTCATCTAAAAAATCATCAATGATTGGAATAGGAAACTTATCTTTGATGGTGTACAAGTTGAGCACTCTATAGTCTAGGCACATGTGCCAAGTTTCATCCTTCTTACGTACCATCACCACAGGTGAGGAGTAAGCACTTTGGCTATGCCTGATAATTTCTACCTCTAACATCTCTTCACCAATCTTTTCTATCTCACTTTTTTGTATATGTGGGTATTTGTAGGGTTTGATGTTGGGTGGTCGGATCTTTGGAACTAGTTGTATAGCATGATCATGATCCCTCTTAAGAGGAAGTCCCTTAAGCATGTCTCCTAAAACCATTGAGTGACGATCAATTATCACTTGTAAATCTGGATGGGTGGGAGCCTTAGATTGAGAGACTTCTAATGAACATAATTGGGCCACAAATCCATCAACTCCTTTCTTAAGCAACTTTTTCATTTAATGAGAGCTTACTATTTTTGGGGAGCTTTCCTTTAATCCTCTTACCTCTATTATCTTTCCTTCTTATTGAAATCTCATGAATAGTTCTAGGAATCTCATCTTAATTATTCCCAAAATAGTAAGCCATTGTACTCCTAAAATAGTATCTGTTGCACCCACGGATATCACATACATTGGGCTATCAAGGTGATAATCTCTCATGGATAGTTTAATGCTATGGCACTTCCTTGAATAACTAATTTTACCACCATCTGCAATCAAAACCTAAACTTTGGAGATGGATATATAAAATAATTTATACGAGTAGCCAACTTTTTGTTGATGAAATTATGAGTACTACCAGAGTCAATCAACACTATTACTTTTTGCTTCTCTAAGAAACCCACTACCTTGAGAGTGCATGACAATAAATGATTGGTTGGGAATCATGTTATTCCTTATTTTACTCCCTTTCATCCTCTAATATAGGTTCCTCCTCTTCCTCCTCACTTGGACCTTCAATATAGAACAATTTATTTTCACTACATTTATGTCCTCGATTGTATTTTCTATCACAATTGAAACACAACCCTTTTGCTCTTTTCTCCTCAATTTATTGTGGAGTCAACCTAGTAGGTTGAGGAAGAGAAGGTGTTGAATATCATTTCTCTCTTATCGAATTCCTAGATCACATGGGAGTATTAACATTTAGGTCAAAATTAGCTGACTTGGAAGTTTCACTTTGGTTACTTGAGAACTCCTTTCTTGGTTCATTCATATAGGTAGTTAACATGCTTCGTATGTCCAATATATCTCCTCTTAGGTCACACATATCCATATTCATTTAGGAAATATCTTCCTTGACCTTACTAATTTCCCCATTGGGATTAATATCCTCTATTGTTACCCCATCCTTGTCAAGGGTTTTCCCTGATGTGACAACATTCTTTTTGCCCCTTGTTGCAGGTCCCGTCATGATGGAAACCAATAATTTTGAAATAAATCACACAAATGAAACTTAAATTCTCTAAAACTTTTACTATAACTTGCTAGGAAAAAAATACAACTTACCCAAAAAAAATCCAAGAAATTAGCAGATTTGCATCCTTAAGAGCGAATTTCTTAGAAACCCTAATTTTTCAATAACTCACTTATTTATACTTCAATTTCACCAAATTTTGGATTGTAGGCTCAAATATTTTTTCTTCCAAAAATCACTAAAAATTAGGCTCTAATTCGGTAGGATTTGAGAGATATGCTCCTTCCAAAAAATTTATGCAAAAACCCTAATTTTGCAATAATTCACTCATTTATGCTCAATTTTTTGAAATCTGGACTGAAACTTCTTTAATATGGACTTAAAAAACCCTTTAAAAATTAGAAAAAAAAATCATCAAAATTTGAAAGATATGCTCTCCCCAAAATTGCCTCCAATATTGAGAAAATGCCTTACCTCTATGGTGCCACGATCATGCTATGATACCACTTGTAATAAAATAAATTGCACAATAGAAGAAAATGATATGAAATATTCTACAAATACTCGATAATAATTGAGAATAGCAAGCCACTTTGAGGGGAAAACCTCCAAATATCTCCAATGAGAACACAATTCACAATATGATGATGAAACAAGACTCACAACCTCTTATATATACCTATTTATGCCCGGGATATCACCTAGGCTGACTTAGACAACTCTATATAAGCCCCAGGCCGACTTAACTAACTAAATAATAACATAATAGTGATAACATGACTTAATTAGGAGTTAAGATAGCCACAAGTTGACTATTAATAACCTGATATACACTAATATTAAGGGTGTAGCATAAGCAGAGTTCTTGAGTGTTGTGGAGAGGTGTGAGAAAGAGAGTTTCTCAATGAGAGAGTTAGAGGTTTTTCTTGTATAGTTTGAGTATTTGGAGTTAGAGTTAGATTGGTGAGCAAGTTGAGAATAGAAGAGACATCAAACGAAGTTTTGGCACCAAGCTTAGAAGGAAAATTCTTCATAGGAAGTTGTATTCTAGGCATGCTAGTTTTACTTATATTTTATTTTCATGTTTGATACCATATATGCTTATGATTGCAAATATTTGAGGAAAAGATGATTATATGTTATGTTGAGCTTGCTTGCATGAACTTTGATGAATTCTTATTTTGGTGAACTTGCATGAACTTTGATGAATTCTTATTTTGGTGAACTTGCATGATCTTTGGTGAATTCTTATTTTGGTGAAACCTTATTGGTTGATACATATATATTTATCCATTGTGTTGGAATTATGTGGTTGTGTTTGCTAAATAAGATAACCATAGAGTATTAGTATAATACCTAGGTTGTTATAGACCATATGTATACTTACATGGATCATGAAGTATGGGAAATGATATTATATTGAAGTGTTGTATTTAAATTGTTAGGCTATGATGCAAACCATAATGGTAGTTCATCCTTGATTGCTTACTCACATCTCCTTAAAGGTAGGAGAAAAGTATATTCCTTGGGTTAGGAAATACATTTGAATATGATTATATTAATAATCAACAATAGGGTTGAAAATGTATTAATGATATATATACATATATATATTTCTAATTATGCTATTATCTTATACTTGATTAAGAGTCTATACCTTTTTTGGGGTATTCTAGTCTTAAAGAAGATGACTTTATGTCTCGACAACCCAAAGTCGTAATGTGAAGAAACTATAAGGTGAAAAAGCACAAACTCCTCTCCAGTTGAAAATATCCTCCAAATTAGATATGAATTTAGTGTATATTGTATACATGTGTATATTTGAGTCTTATTTATTGAAAGAAAGAATTTATGATTATTTATGAACATAGAAACAAACAAACCTTATAGGATAACTTGGAAAGATCCACGAGAAATAGAGAATAATCAAAAGGGAATGTTGATGAGAAATCATATTTGTTTGATATGCATGTTTGTAGCATTTGATGGTAATAGTCAAATAGCGACAACTAGAATATATTATTATAATATCTAGGATATCAAAGGGCAAGTGTATGATTGCATAAAGTGTAATGTTGAGAAATGGTTAGATACATAAGTGCCATATTGGAAATATCATTAAGCGACATTATGGAAAATAGTATATTATTATGAGGTATGTTCTTGGGATTAGGATAAACCAAGGTTGGGAGTAACCTAGATGGCCAATTAGGTCACTTGAATTATATTATCCTTTTGGGATGCAATCATGATATAGAATATACTCATTATAAGTTATTATAGTCATAATATTTACCAAATTGAGCAATAGGGTGGGTGAACATATGATGTCCACTTCATAGAGGTGAGACACGACTCTTTAAAAGTGAGTTTGAATGTAATGATAAAATATTTGGCCAAAGTAGTGTAAGTAGCCATTGATTACACTATTAGTTCACCATGGGCCAAGGTTGCATATGTAGGCTAGGAATGTCATGCATGTAGGCAGGTATCCATCATATGGTAGCTCTAGTTATATAGGACACAACACTAAGCTCAGGTAGGCTATTATCATTTATGAGGGATACCTGACCAAACTCTTTGTTGAAAGGTAGGGCCATCTTACTAGTATGGTAGATGTGTGAGGGACTATAGTAAGTCCATGGTTGGTGGAAGAGCATTTGGGTGATGCTTTCCCTCATGTAGTAGGCAATTGAAATTTGAGGATGTATGCTAGCAAGGACATCTGGACCATTTGTACTTTATTCCATTGAGCTATTGAAAGCTATGTATGTAATTTTGATTTTATATATTTATGAAAAATGTATATGAATATGTAATAATTACTTTGAATTATGTAATGTACTTTATTGAATTGTAATGGAAATTCAAAATGGGATTATTTCGAATATGCATCTTTGTTATTGAAATAAAATGGGATTTTGAAATGGGATTATTTTGAATGTGCATCATTATTATTGAAAAAAAAATTATTGCTATGAGTCGGTGAACTTAAACTATTCATATATGGGTTAAACTTAGGTGAAAACAATAGGTAAAACATTAGGCATGTTACATGTGGTATCCGAGCTACCAGGTTCAACACTGGAACCTATGAGCTCATTATGTAAGTGTTATGCAAACATTATCAACGAATAGTGTTTGAAAGATTCTTATGCCAGGATGGCAAGGGAAACAATTTCCTAAAACTTGTCTAACTTTGGGACTAGGAAAGAATCATTCTCAAAGGTTAAAACTCCTAAACCAAAACCTTATTAAGAGACACCCTTGGGTTGCAGAAGTTATGCAACTAGGTTTAGTAGGAAGATTATGGAGGATTAACTATGAGTACCCCCACCCTTCAAAATTGTTTAAATGACTCTGAGGGTTAGAAAGAACCAAAGTGATCCCCTCTTTTTAATAGCAACTTGTAGTTGCAGAGAGTTAAAGATTATGGATTAAGTAAGGTTACTATGAATCTATGAATATGGTTTATGTATATTCGTACAAATGAGAAACTAATTTTTATCATAAACTAAAGACTTCAGATGAAGAAGAAAGTCAACATATTGAGAATCAAAACCAACTAGAGAGGTATCTAGGAGGTAGGATAACCTTAAGACAAATCCCGATTCAAACAAGATTAAAATATTGCTATGATAATTGAAATCAAGAACGAGAGTCGGAACCTCAAAGTAATGGTCATAGACCAAAATGGGTCAAAAAAACAAACAACTCAAAAAGGTGAAGATGAAAGCTAACATGATCCCACCAATCAGAATAGGCATGGTTAATTTGGAGCCAAGATTTGAAAATAGGAAAAAGAAACCAAACAACCCTAAGGTTCCTAAGGTTATGAGAAAATGAAATCACCAAGAATTTTTGAAGAAAATTTCCTAGAAATATGATTACAAGGTAAAAGCTTGGATAATAACAGACTATGCCACAAGGGCTCAAGTTAGAGCATAGTTGGATTGAAGTTCAAATGGAACTTACAAGTTTGTTAACAAAAGAAAATTTATGTTTAGTATTTTTAAAGATTATTTGAAGATTTTCTAGAGGTAATTGGATATGGAAGAAGACTATGTAGCCCAATTGAAAGAATTATTAGATAATCATGGGAACAAAAAGTATATTCAAGGTATACCTAGTGAGGGTAAGAAAGGCAAGCAACAATCATTCAACTATAAAAATCCAATAAAAAGGAATGTTAAATCAATTTGATCAATTTGGAGAAAATAGATAATTAATAAGGGTTCAACTTTTATGATGATATAATATCTTGGAAACACCAAAGGGGGGAAGAAGGGGGGTATATGGATACATATAAGAACCCTATTAAATGAAGTTTAATGATGTTTTTCAATTTGAGAAAAAAATTGACGTCTCCTATATCTAAAGTCTCACACTCAATGAACACAAGAAGGTTTTTGAAGTTAAAGGTTAAGGCATTATAATTGTAGACATCTAAATTTGACCACTTCCACATGGTCAAAATTGTCTACTCTATTCATCTATTTCATTAATAATGATTAAATAATTTATTTAATCATTATTTCATTTTCTACTTAAGGTTCCTAAAGTATGTAATTGAATAATTAAATACTTTACCTTACACCTTTTATTCTCTAAATTAAATAAATAAGATAATTTATTTAATTTAGTCACTTAACCTTTTGATTAAAAATCAATTTTTAATTCCTCACCTTCTGTCTCCTTGTCACATCCTCCATAATCTCCCACTTGCTTCTAATCTCTCATTAATTATTCTAATCAAGGGTTTGCACAACCTTAATTAAAGTCATTAGCCACATTTAGCATACCTTTTTAAGCCAACCTTTCCACTTGCCTTTCTTGGCGTTGACTCCCTTTCCCATGAGAATTTTTAATTCACATTTATTCATCCTAGGATCCTCTCTTCCCCATGTGAATTTTTAATTTACTTTTATTCCTCCAAGGAATCTTCTCTTCCCCATGCAAGTTCTAGAATGTTTGACTTGTCACATCACATGTGCCAAAGTCTTCTAAAATCTTTGACTTGTCACATCACTCACATGTGGCAAATCCCCACCTTTTTGGAAACCCTCTCTTATCCATTAGACTCTCTTAAGCATGTGAATTTTTAATTCACTTTTATTCACCCAAGATTCTCCTCTTCCCCATGTGATCATTGAGAGGTCACATCATGTACCTTCCTTCCACCTCACTTACACATCATCTCATCCTTGGCCATCTCACATTCCACATGTCAAGATGTGAGGGCTTGTGAGTCCTCAACTCACCATATCCCTCCATCTTGGCCTTGTTGGTTTAATCTCAACCGTTGAATTCTCTAGAGAATTCAAATCCCTCTATAAATACCCCCTCATTCCTCTCATTTTAAAAAAGAAAGAGGAGATTTTTGCTACTAAACTCTTACCAATTTTCATTTCCAGCATTTTAGCCATTTGCATGCATTTTTCATCAAATCCACCAAATCCTTTAGCCACTAGAATCTTATCACATTTTTCATCTTGCATCCATTCACCTCCATAGCCATCCAAGGAGCACACAAAATCTCAAAAATCAAGGGCCAACCAAGGAAATTAGTAGCATAAAAGGTATAACAATTCATCTTCTTGTTTTGTTTATTTTGTCTTGCATAGATATTTCTTAGGCTAATCTTGAATAGTATTTCTTGTGTTTTTCCTTTTTAGTGCATCATTGGTTAGTTTTGCATCTTAGAATAGGGTCGAAACTTTTAGGGATCACAGGAACTATTAGCGAAAGATTTGGTGGTCAAAAAAAGTAAGAGGATTTTTACCACTAAGAGAGAAATATCTTCAACCCAATTCTATATGTATTTGTTACGAAAGATTAATTTATTATTATCATTGATGTTTTGGAAAAGGTTAGACAATATGCTTGTTCATGTAAGGCAAGATTATCACCTATGAAATAAGAAAGGGAAGATTTATGAGAAAAACCATGCTCCTCATGATTTTGAGCTATCGAAAAATGTTTATGCTTGGTAACTATTTAAACATTAAGTATTTGGATATCTTTTGGGAGATAATATCAAACCAACATGATTTAAAAAGAACTTTTACTCAACCAATATAATGCTCATCAGAAGAAATAGATTGAGTTGAAATCGAACTATGACTTTGGAAATAATTAAAGGGCAAAAGAAAGCCAATATATGGATGCCCTAAGATGAAGGAGATATATCTCCTCAATAATATCTAATCATTATATTATTAGGAATAAAATGAGGTATAAGTCCAAGGAAGGTGTTTCATTTATTTTAGATGGACTATTGTGAATCAAAGGGAGAACCTAAGTACTAGATTTTGAATATTTAAGGAATAGGGCGTGATAAATTGATGTCATATTTAGGGAAAACTGGATTGACAAGATGATTGATTGATATGGAACCACTATAATCTAGAAGAAAGCAGAGTAAGATGTTGCAAGGTATGTAGCAAGTTGTCTAGTATGCTAGAGGGTGAAGACAAGATGTCATCATTGACAAGACTTGTATATTCTCATGAAATTCCAAAGAGGAAGTGGCAATCATTAGAATAGTTTTGATCTTTCTATGTCAATATTTGGCATAATATTGTGATTGACAGACTCACCAAGGTAACCAATTTCTTATTAGAAAATTTGATTTGTAGGGTACCTGTCCTAGACAATAAATTTGTGTAAAGTAGTTTACTTGATGTTATTGAGAAGGTTATCTCAGATAGGGACACATGGGTAACATTAAGGTTTAGAGTAAACCATAATCATCTTATTAAAAATTTAATTGAATGTATGTTCAACTTATTACCTTGAGACAAATAGTTAAACAAATGGGATAAACCTTGGAGGATTTGTAGAATACTTTATTACAATAATTTCTATCATTGAAATTTAATCCATTTGAAACATTATATGGAAGGAAGGGCTAAATTCCTATAATTTGGGATAAGCTAAGAAATAGGATTAGCCTTAGTCCAAAAATGTTGTCATAAATGGAAGAATAAATCAAGATGATCAAGGAAAGCTCTGTTGATATAAAGCAAGAGTCAATAAGTATTACTATTGTAAGGGAGAATTATGGATCAGGATTAGTATAAATGAAATCAAAACAAAAGGATAAAACCAAACCTACTCATGAAATGAAATTTCCATAGCTATGAATTCAACAAACAAGGTTAGCACAATCAAATGGAAACACACATGAATTCAAACTACACAATATTACCATTCCATATCAAAGTGTATTCATGTTGATCTTGATATATTGGATTTCCTTTCAACATAAATCCTCCATGGTTTTGCAAAAGCTGGATAATGATGATGATGACCTAGAATGTAAGAGTGTTTGCTCAATTTGCTCAAGAATCACACTGACATGACCTTTCCACAAATTCTCCAAATTAATTATGAGAGGAATGAGAGCTATTTTATAGATTTGTTTGTTTTAGATGAATGATCTGGAAGCAAAGATGAAAGATCGGGATCAACGATCAAGGTCTGTTGAGAGGAAATAGATTGAGGAGTTAACTGACTTGATTAATTCAATCAAGGGAATTGATTGGATAATCAGTGAGATTGGAGTAATCCATGGAATCAAAAAATTAGATTGAGTAATCAACGGATGTGATTTCTTCAATCAAAATGTGTGAGGATGATTAATCTTGAGATGAACGTGCAAGATGTAATTGATTTAATAAATAAAATTTTATTTATTAATAGACCATGTTGAGTGAATTTAGGGAAATTGAAAATTGATTTAATTATTTAACTTGGAAGAGGGAAAGTAGATTAACTAAATAATTAATGATAATAATTAATTAATTTAGAAGAATAAGTAGCATTAGAGACATAATTAAATAATTAATGTTTATTTAATTAATCAAGAGGAACAAGGTTAAATTAGTGATGCAATAGTGAATTAATTAAACAATTCAAGATTATTTAATTAATAGAGGAAACTAGGGTTAATGATGTAAATGATGTTAAAAGGGGATTGATGATGTTAATGAAGTGAAATGCAATAATGATAATGAAAGTGATGTCGATAATGGAAAAATTCCATTTAGGATGTGTGATATGCGTTAAGCCATTTTTACTTGTCTACAATTCACCCTTCTTTGACACAATGCACCTAATGCATTGTTTCAAAGAATTTTATGTTCAAATCAAGAAATAATTTTTTCTAATGATGCCCCATTGTGCCCTAGCAGTTAGCGCAAGGATGATAAGACATTGGGGTACCCCCTTGAGAGGTTGACCAAAAAAATTACTTTTTTGGTCGGGCTCGTGACAAGGTTCAGGAGTAGTTTTGATGCGTAGAGAATGAAAAATTAGGCCCTAGGAGTCATGTTTAAAGTTCAAGATGATCCAAGGGGCTCAAAATTTAACCTAGGAGGGTTTCCAAGGGTAAAAATTAGGGTTTGGGGGGGTTAAAATAGGAAATTAGGGTTCATTTAGCCTCATTTGCACTCTCAACCTTAAGTAATTTCAGAGATCTAGAGATTTCCTTCTGTGATTGTCGATTCATTATGGCTTGCATTATAGGTGCCCCACATAGAGTAGATGCAACCCATTAGTTCCAATAGCCAGTCGACACAGGGATTGCAGTACGTATACTTTCTATTTTTGCTTTCATCTTTTTATGTTTTTGCATTTAATGTTCAAAGTTTTGTAGGATGATAGTAGTAAGTTTCAAGTTTTGTGGTTATTGACGTAATAATACCGCTATAGTACTAGGTTAGATGATCGATTTCGTTGAAACTCCATGCTATTTTGGAAACAAGTTGCTATAATAAATTATAATTGCTATTGTTTGACTGTAGTTGTTGAAAACAATTGTGCGGTTGAATAACTTAGGAAAATGACCACTTTTGTTAAAATCAACCGTTATTATAGGAAAACAGGTTCGCTATCATGAAATTGAACCACTATTGTCCTAAAATAGGGCTGCTATCATCCTAGAAAAGATTTCTATTGTTAAAATGATTGTTTAAGCTAGTTTGTTTGCAAATTTAAGTTCTTGATTTGATCTTTTAGCAAAATTTGACATTGTGGGTTGAATGTTTGTAGGTGGTTCTCAAACCATAGTATTCTAGAGAGCGACGATCGTGACACCTATTATATTTCATTGCTGGATTCCAAGATCTTGAGAGGGATTTCTTGGACACTGTTGGACTATGACATATTACTTATATGCCTAAGATTAGAGCACATCATGTTGTGATGACTGTGTTAGTGGAGAGATGGAGATCAAAGACCTCTTCTTTTCATTTACCTATAGGAGAGTGTACGATCACTCTTGAGGATGTATGGAGGATCTTGAGGATATCTATCCATGGGGATCTTGTGACATATGATGTCAGTTTGGGTATTCTTGCGATGTAGAGATTACTTGGTGTGTATCAACTATAGGTTATTGATTCTGAGGTTGATCTAACTCCATTCATAGAGGAGCATATCTGATGGTTATGGTTCTGGAATGTTTGTTCATTGAGCCTCTGATGCCTGATTAGAGGGCTAGGGGATTCCCTATTGGATGGGGTATTTGCATTGAGCAGATGATGGAGCATGCTATAGTGTATGCTTGGGGACCATGTATCCTTGCCCATTAATATAAAGAGATGCATGAGGTAGTATGTCGTGGTGATAGTTCTATTTCTGCTGGGATGAATCTCCTCCATGTGTGGGTGTAGGATCATATTGTAGTGATGAGACCAGATGGCTTAGTTTGACGGGATCCTGAGGATCCCTATTCATATAGGTATTTTGATTATTTGCACTACACACAAGGTAGGTTATCATACTGGTGAGCCATTTTTTATGACATTACAAACTTCATCTAATAATCCTATATGGCATGAGAGGCATGGGCCGATGATTATGATTAGTTGACATATTGCAGACGAAATCGGTGGCTGATAGGCCAAGTTGATGTCATATTAGAGAGATACCTCCCAAAGAGGGTTTTGAGACAGTTTAGTGAGAGACAAACTCGATTGACAGATGGTTACCATGCCCGTTTTGCATGCACGACCTGAGAGGTCAATGCGTTGGGGCCCAAAGTAGATTTAGAGGTAGCCGTTATAGAGTTTTGAGCATTTTCTTTTGTTGGATGGGGCTGGGCAGTTGGTCCTCTAGATCTAAGGACCACTAGAGATTATGCGCAATGGTGGGCCCACCATCGACCATTGATATTTACAGCTCCCATTGGCACTAGTTTGATTATCAAAAAGTTTAGGAGGATGGTAGGTATCACAAGGAGGAGGGGAGACAGACAGAGGTTGTAGATTGCATATGAGTAGCTATAGAGAGCTCAAGATGAGGAGGTTGATGATGGTCAAAAACAAGATGATCAATAGGCACCATAGGACTATAAATAATGGGCACTATAGGCACCTCCCCCATAGGGAGACATGGTAAAACAAATTGCTCAGCTTACGACTTATAGAGATGCCAGGGTTGTTGAGAGAGATGACGAGATTGCTTGGTGACAGGCTATGGATGCACAGGTTGTCATTATTACAACAAAGTGAGATATTATCAAAGTTGAGAGAGATGCTCTCCATCAGGAGAGGGATGCATTGTAATAGGAGGTGGCTACCTAGAGACAACAAAGGAAAACCTTAGAGATTTCACATGCTTCATGAATTTATTGAGATCAACGATAATAAGAGAGAGAGGACTTGATAGAGGAGAGGACTTACTACAAGACCCTCTATGAGGCTTAGGTCCTAAGACCACAGAGACGTCCTAGATTTTGGGTGCCTAGCAATGCCTTAGGTGTAGAGTTGTCAGGTGGGCAGTTAATGGACAAACCTTTGATACAACCCTCTTATCCAATCCTGCAGCCTAACCCATCTCCTGCACAACCATAGAGACCAACATGATGGGGAGTAGCATATATCCCCACCCCCAAATGGATAGAAAGGTTGATATGACATTCATGATGTTTATATTATGTTTCCATAGACTTGATATAGACATATTTTGTATATACATTCATCGGCCCATCTGAGGCCTCGTATATATTTTGTATATTTTTTACATACTTGGTGTTGTTCCACACATGATATTGATGATGTACATTGATATTCCATTTTTGATGATATATGAGATACCATTTTTTGATGTGGCTTATGATGTGTATGGATACTTATGAGATGCTTGTATGTGTTTATGCTCATGCTGATGGATTTATGATGATTTATGGTCATGTTTTTGATATTTTATAATGCTTTTATATGATATACATGTATGGATGATGATATGATGGTTGATCTCTTATGATATGATATGATATGATGAACATGATATGCTAATGAGTTTGTGGATGCAGGATGCATGCAGTACTAATGACTTTGTGATGCAGGATGCAAATGTTAGTCAGAATACATGCTAGTATGATTAGAGATAGATAGAAGTGTTAATGATTGATCTAATTTCTAATAATCCATGGATTATGATTTAGATGATATGCATTGATGAGATGATTGATGATATGATTGATGTTGTACATTGATGATATGTGATAATGTGCATTGATTAGTTTTCTTTTGCTTTCATAGAGGACTAAGTATTTTATAGAAATACTTATTAAAATAGAAAATAGATATGATGCACCAGGGTATTAATGACCAAGGTGGATTTGTATCTATTGTGTGGACTTTGAATCCACAAATAAGAAGTATTCTTGTTCATACTAGACATACAAAAACCTTATTAGAGTGTATGGGTGAGAAGTTTCAAAACATTTCAAACTAGTTACACAAAGAGGTATGGAGTACCTAACATGCAACCGCTACACGAATTTCCCTAAAAAGGACTTCCACATATAGAACATGACAAGTATTCACCGTGGTAGCATTGCAAAAACATCCAACAAATAGAGTAGACGGAAAATAAATGATAAATGCCCCATTCCTTCCTCTCTAAATTCTTATGGACATCTTAGGAATGTGAGAATAAGATAAATTAAAAAGATAAGATCATAAAAGATAAACCCATCGATTATGTCTATTGTAGGAATGATTTATCTATTAAGACATAATTTAGGATGTTGATGATGATTTTCAAAAGGTAGGTTAGTTGATACTTAGGCATTGTTTTAGTTTGACAGTGATCAAGTCTTTATAATTTCTTCTTGGAAGTTTTGGATTTCGATGTTTGATTTGAGTGATAATTTCATTGTTAAAGGATGAAGGCAATGATTATTTATCATGGATGGAGGGTTTATTGCAAATAGGTGATAATGGGGATAGGATTTTTGAATTTTTTTGAATGTTTTTGTGCTTTTGAGGTTATTTGATGTTGTTTTCGACATTTTCGAAAGATTTAGAGACCAAGAGGGGAACCTAAGGGGACTGACCTAATGCATTGAGGGCTCATCAATGATGGCCTTGCCTACGTATGCAAAGAGATGACATATTTGAATGACCATGATTGAAATTGTTTTTCGATTTTTTTAAACTATTTATGAATGTTTTGGGATTTTGATTAGGTATTTGAATGTTTTGTAGATTTTCGACCATTTAAAGACCAAGAGGGACACCTAAAGGGATTGACCTGGTGCCTCAAGGGCTCATCGATGATGGCCTTGCCTATTTTCTACATGCAGAGACAATGTAGTTTGATTATTTTGACTCAATGCGGCTGGTCTGGAGATGACCTACAATAGTTTTGAGATTTTTGATAGTTTATGACTTTGTTTTGGATTTTTGATAGTTTTTTCAGATGTTTTGGATTTTGATAGTTTTTTCTAGTGATGGGATGAACAAGGATCCAATCCACTACCAGTTTTGAGAGGTTTCCACCAGTTCAAAATAGGCTTATGTTTTATTAGGGATAGGTGGATAAAATAAATGGTGGATAGAGATGGTGCAACAAGGTTCAACACTTGATCAATTATCGAGCCATGCTTGTGTGCACGTTTTATTATGTAATGGATGGAGTGGATGTGATAATAGATGGATGGTTCTGATATATGAGAATGCAAAACTTATTCAAATGTAGCACTTGTTTACTAGGTTTTCACTATGATACCGGTCCTAGAAGTGCCACAAGGTGGTTTTCACTTAAAGGACAATTTATTTCTCTTTACTGTTTTCTTGATTTTTGAGTTTTTTTTGCTTTGTTCACTTTTTTGCTTGGGATATTCTAATATGCTAGGTGTATAACCTCTTGAGATGACTGCTATCAAGAGGTTCGGCTAGAGGTTATCCTTCCAAAGTAGCTAACTGATATGCTCCAGAATTGTAGCTTGCTGTGACATATAGGGACCTAGCCGGTTTGGCTCAAACTTACCTTTCCCATTTTGATTGAGCTGGATTTTCTGATTTTCTTTCAGGACCAAGTCACCAACTTGAAAGTTCTTATATTTTATTCTCTTATTATAACTTCGCTTGAGCCAATTTTGATAGGCCTGGAGATGGTTTAATGCACTCAAGCATCTTTCATTTAGTAGTTCAAGCTCTTTGAGTCTAGATACTCGATACTCTTCATTGCTAACAAGATCCTTTAATGATATTCTTAGGGATGTGATTTCAACCTCTATAGGTAGTATTGCTTCAGATCTATAGACCAAGGAAAAGGGAGTTGCACCTATAGGTGTACGGATGTTGGTTCTATAAGACCATAAGGTTGGGTTTAATTGTAGGTGCTAGCCATGATTGACATCATTAACAATATTCTTTAGGATTTTTAGGATGGTCTTATTAGATGCTTTAGCCTGGCTATTTCCCTAAGGATAATATGGGGTTGAAAAATAGTGTTGGATAGATAATCTTGAGCAAAGCTCGCAAACATCTTGGTTCTTAAATGGAGTTCCATTATATGTTATGATAGTCTATGGGATACCATATCGACAAATCAAATAGGTAAGAATGAAATTATTTATTTGTTTCCTTGTGATATAAGTTAAAGGAATAGCCTCGATCTGGTTCATAAAATACTCCACGGTAGTTATGATGAATTTGTGTCCATTAGATGAGGTTGGTGATATATTTCCTATTAAGTCAAGTCCCCACTGAGAGAAGGCCATGGAGTAGTGATAGGACACAACTCTTGCACAGGTGCATGCACGCGATATCCATGTTGATGGCATTGACAACACTTAGAATAATGAATTTCTTCTTGCTCTATCCATGGCCAGTAGTACCCCGTTCATAGAAACTTTTGGACTATGTTAGGTCCACTAGCATGGGACCCACAAAAACCTTCATGCACCTCTTGCAAGGTAGTTTGTGCTTCTTTAGCATTGAGACATCGCAATAACGTACCATAGAAACTTCAATGGTATAAGGTATCTCCAAGTATGGTAATGTAGACACTTGAATTTGACCACTTCCATATGGTCAAATTCACCCTTGCATTTCTCTATCTCACATCCTTAAGCCATATTAATTAAATAATTCATTATTTGGTTAATATTTCATCTCAGCCTAATGTCCCCTAAGGTTTTTAATTAATTAATCAAACACCTTACTTCATTCTTCTCTAAATTAAATAAAGGGTTAATTTATTTAATTTAGTCACTTTACTTAAATGAATGAAATAAATTTTTATTTCATCTTCTTCTCTCTCCTCATGTCAACATCCTCCATAATCCCCTTTTATTCCTAATTAATCTGTGATTAGGGTGTACACATCCCTAATCATCATTAGGGTCACATCCTCCATAGTTTTCCACTTGCCCCTAATATTTTACTAGCCCATCTAATCATGCATTTGCACAACCTTAATCACTAAATTAAGCTAACCTTATCTTCATGCCATTTATGTCACGTGTCCTTAGTCAACCATTATTAAATGCTTTCTCCTTTTGGAGAAGGCATCCTCTTCCCCATGTGAATTTAAAATTCACATTTATTGCCCCCGTGCATTTTAAGGAATTTTTAATTGCTTCTCCCATCCCCATGAGGATTTGTGAGGAATTTTTAATTCCTCACTTGTCCTCTCAAGGTACATGTGGACAAAGACCTCATTTAGGAGGAGATCTTGTCCATTCCCAAGGTACATCCTAGTACCTCCACATCATATCCACTTCATCTCCTCTTGTCCACCTCACCTGACACATGTCAACATGAGATGGCTTGTGAGTTCTCAACTCACCCTAGCCCTTGATCTCCTCCACCTTGGATGCATCTTAGCCATGAATTCATTTAGAGGAACTTCCCCTAAAAGTAGTGGAATTTCCCTCATTTTGGTAACACACCCAAGCATTCAACTTAGCCAATTTTCATGCACTCACACACACACCTAGCATACCTCCATTGTTGCAACACTTTAGAGCCATTATCTTACATCCAATCAACTACCCACATCCACCATTACAATCTCCATCAATTTAGCTTCATTTTTTACTAGGATTTAGACCATTTTTCCAAGCAAGGAGCACACAAAATTGACTACCAAAAGGGCCAACGAACTCAACAATTCAAGCAAGGTAAAAAGTGTTATTTTCTTGTATTCTGTTTGAATTAAACTTAGGCCAATCTTGAAGTGTTGTTTATGATTTCTTGTTTTGCATTTTCATTTGATTTTTCATCCTTATAATAGAGAAATTCACTTGCACATATTTTTGGCACACTCGATGGGACCCATGTCATGGGTCTACTTTCATGTTTTTTGTTGTTTGATGTTTTGCAGGTTTGAGTTTCACGTACAAGGGCGAATCCAACCTCGAGGGGTGAATCCGCTTGATGCAGGGGTAGACTTGCATTAAGTACAGGTGAACGCGTATACACCTTTCTATAAGAAAAGTGAACCTGCTAATCCTAAACTAGATCGACACTTTTAGAGGTGGATATGCTTCGACAAACTTGAACAAGTGAACTTGCTAGAGGAAGTGGTGATCCCACTTTGACCATAGAGGTGAATACATTCCCACCTCTCCACTCAACAGGTGGTCATGATCTTTCCTATTTAACGAAAAGGCGAACTTGCATCCAACAGAAGGGAAAATTCACTTCACACAGAGGTGAACCTGAGGTAATCCAAAACACATTATTTTTTTATTTTTTTCTCGTTTGATTTCATTTTCAAATACGAATTAGCTAACTCGTTTGTTTGTCCCTATGATATTTTATTGACGTTTGTGCAGCAAATCATTTATCCAAGATCAGAGGTTAAAACCACTAACACATGTGTTGCAGGACGAGAGGTCAAAGCCTTTAGTTAGCTTTGTCTGTTATTTTTCATACTATCTAGGTACACATAGACTTAATTAAAGGGTCAATTAACTTATTTTCTATGTTTGGGAGTGTGTTGTTGATGTATGCTCTCCCCTTCCATCGTACAGTGATCCTGGGTGACCAAAAATTACAACTCATTCTAGTCCAGTTGAGTCTACCTAGGAAGTACTAGTGCACATATGCTCTCCCCTTGTGCTACATGTGAGCTTAGGGAGTAGCAAAAATGTCTATTATTTCCTTCCCCTTAGTGAGACCTACCTGGGATTTCATCACCTGGGGGATGATCTCGACCACATGTTATCGACAGGTTATATAAAGGGGGGAGAATGAAAGTTGTACCCCAATCTAGTCATGTTGTGTCTAACGAAGCATTGAAGCTAGGGTGATACCTAGATAAGACGTGCAGGGTTGGTCCAAATTTCTAGTACCTTTTTGGGGATCTTGATCCACGCTTGTGACTTGCTAGTGTTCACGGTTGTGCCTCACGCACCCTCCTAGTGTATCAAGGACACACAAGATAGCCTACTTAGCCTAGATAGAGACCCGCGTTTCAGTCATGGCTTTGTGTAGTGTAGGGATGCAAATTATACCCTAAAGTTACTCATCATGTACTCTCTTAGGTTGAGATAGAAATCCTCATGGTGAACTATGATAGTTCTTAAGGAGAGAGAGAAGGTGAGCCCGTGGCATCTATTGATGACCCTACGCCATTAGATCTCTAGCTATTCACCTTCGTTAGAGAGAGTGCTTCCACCCGATTTCATAGAGTATTAACCTTGGGGTGTCCCCTCAAGGTGGTGGGCCTACATCAAGTTAGCAAAACTTTACTACTAATTTTAGGCTTGTGTTTTTTGGAGTGTCTTCTTGTGATATATTAGTGCTTGTCGTTAGTTCGAGTCAGTCCAACCCACTATTTTTTGTTTGGAGTGTTTTCAGTCCTTTTCCATAGTCTTCCCCTATCCTTAGTGGCGAGTTTGCTTCACACAGGGGTGAATTTTCCTTATGGACACGCGATCCTACCCTCATAGGGGTGAATCTATGTCTTAGTCCAGTCTGGTTATCTGATAGGAAAATTTGTCTCTATCAGGGGTGAATTTTCTTGTGGGTCTTTTAAATAGGCGACCTCGTATTTGCCTATTCTTTGAATAGGTGATCCCATCATCCTCATAAGTGATTCTATGTTTGAGAGACTAAATCCTAGCCATTTGTTCATACAATCTCCTTGAATAGGTGATCCTTTTGTCCATAAGGGTGATCCCATGTTCGGTTTGTACCATCTTCACCTATACACTTCAAGACATAGGTGATCCCATGAGTCTTGTCAATACAATGCAAGACATAGGCAATCCTATGAATCCTAGAGAGGCGATCTCATTATACGTAGAGATGATCTCATAAAACATAGAGGTGATTGCATGCACCTTAAATAGGTGATCTTGTTACTTGGAAGGGCGAGTATTTTATCCATAGAGGCATATCTGTGTCCCATATAAAAAACCCGAGGATGAATCCTCTTAACCATTGAAAGCCTGTTGTTTTTCAAGTCTATTCCTGTGATCAATTTTTTTATCACCATCCATCTGCTCGTAATCATTATTTTAGTTCATCTGCATTTTTCAAAGGTCATCAAAACCTCAATCAAATCATATAGGTTCATCTTAGAACATCCCTAGATTGCATATCCATCATTGATTCATCGATTTGAATCCCTTAGGCATCATTTTAGGGCTCTTTTATCCAATTGGGCTAGGTAACCGACCCTAATAATTATCATTCACACTTACTTAGGATTGTCATCTATCCCGAGTTAGTAATCCTTTGCAACCTTATCAATCTACTTCCATCTCAAGGTAGGTTTTGTGTCGTAATCATATTTTGTATCATCCAATACAATCAACAACGTCTTACATCATCCAGTCGAGCTCCTAAACTTGGTTCAGAGTTAATCCTATCAATCTAATTCAATCAATCATCTAATCCAATCAATCATCCAGTCCAATCGATCATTCCAATTTGATCCAATGCAATCATCAATCCATCATTATCCTAGAAATAATCTAATCAATAAAACTTTCATCCTACCAATCCTTTGGGCCATCATCTAGGACATCACTTAAGTGAATCTCAGGGCTTAGAGTCATCATAGTTACCTAGTCACTTGCATTTTCATGCCCATTACCCAATCATAAACAAAGAAACTCATGGAAAAACAACAATCCAAAGGCGGTCAACCTCAATATCCTCCAAATCCACCCACCAATGGCACCTCGTCACAATCCAACACAAAATTCCTCATACAATCCACCCCTAAAGAAAGCATGGTTAATCAACCTAAGATCACTGTCGAAGAATATCTTAGCAATCCTACTAATGTGCAAATGATAGATCATCTTCTCGATGAGTGTGGGGATATAATCCTTTCCACGTTAATCATGAAGGGTGTCAAGCCACCGCTAGGATTTGATTTATCGCAATTTATCAATATTACACCCCCTTCTCTACTGCAGGAACCATCAAGCTCTTAGGTTACTCCTACTTCGTTGGTCCCACAAGTTCCCCAGGTTACCCCACAAGACACATGGTATCAACTTGGATTTTGCAATGATGCCTACTATCAAATACCACCTTCCCAAGTTAAGATCTCGATCATGGGTGCTGCACCTAATCCCAACAATCCTCAAGGTCTTGATCCTAATAATTCTTAGGGTTTTACTAGTCATCAAAATCCAAACAATCCCCAAGGTCCTGGTTTGGTTAATCCGCAAGGCACAAACATTCCCCTAGGTTCGATCCCCATACCATCTACACCACCTCTTCCACCCATCAACTGATCCCATTACCGGGAAGTACTGGGGAAAATACATATAATCCTTTTGCTAATATGCCTCCTCATATACCTCTTGGTCACACACACACATTGAACTTACCACTACCTCCATTTATATCTCAGCATCCGCTTCAAGGCAATATACTGTCGCAACAAATTCTATCCCAAACACACTATCAACAACCACCACAATAAATCTCATCACAGCCTCCACATCAAGCTCAAATCCCATTGCAATCTCAACAACCACCCTTGCCTCAAGCATAGGGTAATCCATCACAACCCTTGCATCAACCTCAAGGTAATCTACAACAAACACCATCACAACCACCCCATCAACAACTTCTGCTCCAAAATTAATTCCCGTCACAACCTCAACAACCACCACATCAATCTCAACAACCCCCACATCAACCTCAAGGCAATACTTCACAACTTCCCCATCAGTCGCAAGCTATCCCACAATCACAACAATCACCCCATCAGACTCAGATTCCATCACAACTTCCGCCTCATCAATCCCAAATCCCATCACAATCACAACAGTTCTCCCAAAAAATCCTAATAAACCCTGCTTCCTAATACCTATATCACCCCCAAAGCACCTATTATCCACAAACCACTACATCCAACCCCAATCCCAATTATTATTACTATAATCCACAACAATCACAGCAACAACCATCTTACACTAATCCCCCGCAATCACAACAAAACACCTACTACCAGTATCCCAATCCACAAAATCTTTCGTATGCTTCCCAACAACAACCCACATACAACTACCAAGCCAATCTATTTTACTCCCAACAATCACCATCATATCAGCAGGGTGACTCTTCATCATATTATCAAGCCCTTCCATCATACCAACAAGCTTATGCCAATCCTCAATCCACGTACCCCAATTAATACCAACAAGTCCTTTATATCCACCTCCACCACCATATGACCAATTTGTTCCTCCATCACATCATTAGTATACCCCACATGATCAGTCCAACCCAACAAGCCCTTCCTCATCAGTGCCAATCAACAAGGAGTGGAAGAGATGAAAGTTGCCCTCAAATATTTACAAGCAGGGACGTCCAAGAAGTCCTTTAAATTTGAGGAGATTTTTCCTTATCCTTTTGATCCTCCATCTCACTAGTCCCCTTTCCTAAGCACTTTTAAATCCCAAAATTCGATAAATATAGGGGAAAGGGTGATCCGAGGAACCACTTAAAATAATTTTACACATATTTCCAAGAAGTCCTACATAATGACATCTATCTCATGCGATTTTTCCCTAGAAGCCTAACGGGGCAAGCTCTAGACTAGTTCATAGGTCTTTCAAGGGGATCGATTTCTTCCTTTATGGACTTGTTAGAAAAAATTGTTGCACATTTCTCCACTAATATGGAGAAAGACATATACACTTTAGACCTCTTGAAAGATAAGCAACGTGAAGGAGAAACTTTTAAGAGCTACTTGCAAAGGTGGTGAGCCTTGGGTAGTCGGCTAAAATCTAATCTCCATGAGAAGGACTTGGTAACCATCTTTGTTGTAAATGGCCACCTTGAACTAGTCCATAAATTACGCATCCATTGTGTTACCACTATTGTCGAGGTCATTCAGAAGGGTACTACCATTGAGAGGGCCCTTATTGCTAAAGGCCAAATCAAAATCTTTAACCAAAATAAAGATAAAATTTTTGGGGATAAATCCCGCTACTGAAACAAAAACAAAAAATGTTGTCAATGATGGTGTCACCGACACTTAACACATACAAGTAGCCACCACTTCACAAAGATCGCAATATGTCCCCAATCCCAATCGATCTCCAATGTTATATCTATACCACAGGGTGCATCCCATCCTCCTCCATAGTCTAATCAATACAATCAAGGGAATAATAAGCACACCTTCACTCTATTGGGGGAACCTTTAGATGTTTTCAAGAGGATGCTTCAAGCGATTTATGCAATTACCTGTCCTGTGATAAAGCCTTTTGATGAGTCAAAGCTTAAACCCACTTGGTATAGAGAGAATGAGTATTGTGATTACCACAAGATCAAAGGTCACTCCACTAATAAATGTCAAGGACTTAAATGTTATATCCAAGATATTATAGATCAAGGTGATATTGTAGTGGATGAAAATCAGGATACATCATCCAATGCTCAATTGTAGATATATCAAAATGCCTTCCCTAAGCACAATCAGGGTCCAAGTACCTCCAATGCAAACAATGGACCCAATAATAACAACCAAAATAATAGCACTACTAATATTAGCTATAAAAATGTGTCTTATAAGTATGAGAACATTATCATGTGCATCACTCAAGGGGAGCCACACATATCTATGATTTGTGTCAAAGTTAGAGACCCTCAATGAGTTGTTACCACTTGTTGTACCCGCATATCATTCCTTGGACCTTCCACTTCATCTCAAAAAGCTCCTGTGAGCTCATAATATAATATCCTTAATCATTTGGGTAAGACACCTACTCAAATATCTATCCTACATTGCTTAAGTCTTCTCCAATCCATCAAGAGATCCTTAAAAAAGCTCTACAGGATACACATGTGCCAAATGATATTGATCCTACTCAGTTCCAAGATTTAGTAGGGAATTTGTCATCCACCTATCAGCTGGGATTCAACCAAAATGATATGCCACTAATTGATTCATCCCATAACCATGCCTTACACATTGAGGTCTTGGTCACCTACCATAAAGTAAAATGGGTCTTGGTAGATAATGGATCTACTCTCAACCTATGTACATTAAAGTTCATAAAATAGGTAGGGTATAGTCATGCTAACCTAGATAACTAGAATATTACAATTAAGGCCTACAACAATGCAAAAAATGACTCATAGGGCATCATTTGTCTTCCTATCCAGGTTCACCATGTTGTGTAATACACTACCTACCACGTCCTTGATCTGGATTTTCCATTCAACCTTCTTCTTGGCCACCCATGGATTCATGCCATGTAGGTCGTTCCTTCCACCTACCATCAATGTCTAAAGTTCCCATATAACAAGGTTGAAGTCACCATCCATGCTGACCCCCAACCTTTTGAGTATTGTTGTGCTCTTGAGGCTTCCTTCCCACACTCGCAACACTATCCAAGAATAGAAGTGGGAACCCCTTAGGCAACATTCTTCATTCCATCATCCATTCTAGCTTCCAACCCATCATCTAATACATCTTCCATCCCATCCTCTACATCTGAATCCACCATCACCAAGGTCCAGATCATAGACAAAGGTTGTGGAGAATATGAGATGCGTACAACTCTTAATGTGGCAACCATGCCTCTATCTCCTCACACCTACAACCAACTTTCTCAATTTGCACCGGAAGAGGAAGTGAATACTAAAACTATCAACTCTAAGAACGTGGGTTCTACCACCTTCCAATCCCCAAGAACATTACAAGATCATATGGAGGATGATATCAGTCAATGGTTTTATAGAGAAGAACTCGAGCCGTCACCTCCCCTCATTGAATACTTCCAGAAGGTTTATCCCCATGCTTTGAAGCTAGCAAACAAATACAATTACCAAGGGGGAGGGCTTAGTGTAGCAGAACATGGAAGACTACAACCCATTGAAAGACACATGTGACCTAAACATTTGGGCTTAGGCTATGACAAGAAGCAAAAGGGTCCCACATCATCCACTAGCACTTCCAATAATGTTAACTTGGATAACGATTTCCTTGATGACATACCCGAAGAAGAAGCAATCATACTCTCGTACAATGATGTAGATCTCCCTTCCCTTTTTGAATCTACCTCCATCTTTTCCATCAACCTTTCCCTCTGTCACCTCGACCTAATTGATTTGAACCTATGAGGGAGTGCACCTACAAATATCTTTCCTTCAGAGGAAGCCTATGTACATCTCATGGGATTGGGGGAGGATGAACACCCTAATCGCAAAAGAAAAAAGAAACAAAACAAAAAAGAGTCACCTCGTGAAAACCTCAAGACACTTGACTTGTTAGAAGTAAAAATAAATGGTGTATCTTCTAGTGAAAACCTAGATGAGGCGTTAGAGGATGGGGATGTTCATATTCCCCTTGTTGGAGCTCATCTATCTAAATGGTCTTCCATTTTGATCGAGGAGACACAAGAATTTAATATAGGTATGGAATCAAAACCCAAGATCACCTATGTGGCAAAGTCATTATATGAGAAAGAGTACCCCATCATTGTTAATCTGCTAAAGGAAGGGATCATTAACTTTACATGGTCCCATTCAAATATGCCAGGATTGGATCCCACATTAGTTGTACATCATGTTGATGTCCATTCAGATGCAAAAATAGTTAAACAAAAGCTCAAGAAAATGCATCCCCAAGTGGCTCTACTTGTCAAGAAAGAACTAAAGAAATTGTTAGAGGTTGGGTTCATCAGACCTATTGATTATTTCAATTGGATATCTAATATAGTACTTGTGGATAAACCTAATGGGAGCATTAGAATCTATATCGACTTTCAGGATCTCAATAAAGCTTGCCTGAAAGATGATTTCTCACTTCCTAACATTGACATGTTGGTAGATCTCATAGCAGGACATGACATGATATCCCTCATGGATGGCTTCTCAAGCTACAATCAAATCAAAATTGCACCTAAAGATCAACACAAGATCGCTTTCACCACCCCATGGGGTAATTTTTTCTATAATGACATGCCCTTTGGTCTCAAGAATGTGGGGGAAACATACCAACATGCAATGACATTCATCTTCCACAACCTCTTTCACATTATAATGGAAGATTATGTTGATGATTTACTAGGCAAGTCAAAAACAAGAGAAGAGCATCCTGAGATCCTGAGGCAAATCTTTGACTTGTTAGAACAATACAAGTTGTGCTTGAATCCAAAGAAGTGTGTTTTTGGCATCACATATGGCAAATTATTAGGCTTCATTGTATCCATAAGGGGCATCAAAGTGGATCCAACGAAATTCAAGGCTATAATGGAAATGCCCCCACCTCGCAATCTAAAACGGTTAAGAAGTTTATAGTCTATTAGGCATTTCATTTCCCAACTTAATAATAAATTCCAATCATTTACACACCTCTTGCGTAAGGACATAACTTTCAAATGGGACCCATATTGTTAGCAAGGCTTCAACAAGATCAAGGAATATCTTGTCAATCCGCCAATTTTAGTGCCTCCTATTCTAGGTAAGCCACTACTGCTATACATTTCAACCACTTCAATTGCACTTGGGGAATTGCTAGCCCAACACGATGAGTTTTCCAAAGAGCACACCATCTATTATATCAGTCATACACTTGTGGGCTATGATATTAATCATTCACCCATGGAAAAAGCCTGCTTAGTAGTTGTTTTCAGCTCACAAAAGTTGTGTCATTATATCCTTGGTCATCTTATCAAGCTCATATCAAAGGTTGATCCACTCAAATATTTGTTATCAATAACATCATTAACGAGTCGCATGGCCAAGTGGGTTATCCTCCTTAGCAAGTTTGACATAGAATATGTGGACCGTAAAGAAATCAAAGGACGAGTAATAGCAAATCAATTGGATGATGCTCCTCTAGTAGATGCATATTCGTTAGTGCAGAGTTTCTTAATGAAGGGGTCCTTACAGTCTTAGAATTGGATACATGGAAATTACATTATGATGGGTCATATACTCACAATGGAGCCGGTGTAGGTATTCTCTTTGTCACCCCCCAAGGTGACTACATCCTGAAGTCATTCAGGTTATCATTTCCATGCACAAATAACATTACTGAATATGAAGCTCTAATCACAGGCCTCTGAATCATAGTATAATGAAATATTACTGGTTGAAGTCTTTGGAAATTCTCAGCTTATAGTCAAATAAGTCAACAATGAGTTTTAAACTAAGGATGATAAGCTTCTTCCCTATAAATGCATGGTGGATTATTTCAAGAAATACTTCACCCATATCCAATTTGAGAAAAATCTTAGAATACAGAACAAGGAAGTGGATGCTATGACTACAATTGGTCTCTCATCGACATGCCCAAAGACTGAATAGATTGTGAGTTCCTTGTACAACAACTATTAATCCCAGCGTACAATATTCCTAACAATGAAATGGTGTGCAATATCATAGGTCACAAATCACCTTGGTATCATGACATTTATTCCTATAGTATGAACATGAATTTTCACCCCTAACGCAAATTCCCTTTTACCCCCTTACACTTTAGAAAATCAAAATTGGAGGTTTAATTCCACTTAAGCCTGTTGCTTTCATTCCACTTGGCACCTTGTTTGTGTGTCGATGGGATAATTTTTGTCAGGGACACCCACACGGTGCGCAGATGTCCGCACAACGCGCTTACGTCCCTGGAAAATTCTTGCAGCAGAGGCATTACATTTTCGATTGGAAGTCGAAGAGTAATGTCCCTCTTCAGTTGGCCAACCTGAATATGGTCATTTTTCACCTTCTCCTTCATATTCTCACTCCATTCTTCCGTTCTCAAGTTTTGAACAAGGGTGTTGGCAAGAAGTTGAGTTTTTGGCCAAAAAGTGGAAGTGTTTTCCCTGATTTTCAGAGTTTGACACATTTGACCTTAAAATTTGAAGCACTTAGAGATGAAATCTTCAAACAAGTCACTAATCATTAAATATAGTACTCGGAGTCTAGTTTCCAAATATGTAATTTATTTCAATACCCACATTGTACAAATTGAGTTTCAATAGGCTTTTGTAAAAACCACTATTTAAAAGTCATTTTTTTTTACCATACCATGCACGTGTACGACATCCATATTTTGACTTAAATTATCATATTTTTCTAAATCCTTTTGGGAAAGTACTTGTGACTCACTGAAGCGTGCCCTGGATATTTTTTTGTAATTTTTTATTGAATATTTTTTTTTTGTTAATTTTTTATCAGGCATATTTGTCGTGTAGAAAAATCGTCATGTACGACACGCATAAGATGACCTAAAGTGATCATTTTTTGCTTTTTTTTAAAAAAATTGAAAAGAATTGTCTGAAGTTTTCCCTTGTGCAATTTGTTCATGAAAATGTTATGTTGATCAAAAGTTATTAAAATAGTAAAAAACATTGATATTTAAAGTTTATGGACCAATTTCATTAGAAATTAATTGAAAAATAGAAAAAATAATCCAATTGTAAAAAAAATTACATATTTGGAATCTACATTATCTCATCTAAAATGGCTTTTAATTTCGTCGAAAATTTTTACAAAAAAAGGCGTTAGCCATATGCCCAAACTCAGTATTTTTTTGTGACATTGCTAGGACCTTCAACTTGCAGGTCAAACCACGTCCAAAGCTTAGGTTCGGGTCCCCAAGCCTTTCGCGAACTGAAAAACAAAGCAAAAACCCGACCAAAAATTAAAATTTTAAAAAACGAGATCCCGTTTCATAAGAAATTAATTTTTTTATGAATTTAAGAAACGGGATCCCGTTTTTGGCTCAGGGTCCTGAACCTAAGCGTGATCCCATTTTTTGCAAGCCGATTTCGCTTTTTTTCCTAAGGAAAAAACTTCCAAGTTTCGTGGACTCATCTTTGTGCTTCTACCCACAAGTTGGCACACTCTCCCCATGCTTTGATAATTCACTTCCAAGCTTTGCAGCAACACCCTTCACTCCATTGCAGATATCCATTACTCCATCACTCCAACAAGGCAAGCATAGGAAAAACACCATGGTAACAAAGGATTAAGTCCCTCTCGTTCTCTCCTCCACAAGCCTTGAGTGCTTTGGACGGAGGTGGTAAGATCCTCTAACCTCTCCTATTGTTTTCGATTGAGTAAGCACATACTGCTTGAAGTGTTTTGTGTTTAAGTAGCTTGTAGTTTCTTTCCTTTATCATTAACTCTACTATTCCAAACTTGGCTGTCTGTGGAGGTGGAAACACCAAGATGGGGGTCTAACTAAGGTAGGCCCCTATACACCCCCAACAATTTCTCCCTTTATTGTGTACAGGTGGAGAGAGTTCGAAGCAAGCTAGCGAGGAGGATATTCTATGAGATCATCTTCATCACCCTCTCGGTAATATACCTATTTTATCACTTTCGTATTCAATTTTATCTCTTCTTAATCTCATTATATCACTTCAGACACCTCTATACTAGGTTGATAGTCTCCCCTTCTAAGTTGGAATCTCGTCTTCCTAGTCCTCTGGTCATGCGAACGCTAGTGCACTTGTGATACGCTAGCGCATCACATTGTCATCCCGAAATTGCACTTTCATCCTCAGATAGAGAGCTACCCGAGAAGCAGAACTGACTCTAAAGATTGACTTGTCTTGTCCCTTTTTGACATTCGGATTTGTAGAGTGGTAGAAGGGAACATAGTCCTCATCATTCTCATCCCTCCTATCCTAACTATTCCTTAAGCTGAGGTAAGTTAGGGCAGCCTTTCCGCTCTTGGCCTTTCATGACCTAGGGCCTTGCAGTGGGTGGTCCCCCTATCTTACACCTATCTACATGACAATATCCTACCCCCTGACCTCACCCTTAACCAACGTAAATCTTTCATCTAGCACACTTCTCGCTATAAAATCATATGAGATACACTTTATGGTAGAGGTTATTATGGCACTCTCCTTTGGTGTCTAAATGAATCAAAATATCATGTTGCATTAAACAAAGTGCATAGTGGTGTATGTGGGTATCATTCTAATGGGATGGCCTTAGTGAAGAAAATTCTCAAAGCATGATATTACTGGCCCACTATGGAACATGACGCTTGTGGGTTTGTGAAGAAATATGTATTGTGTCAACAACACATAGATCAGATCCATGCTCCTACATAAGATTTGTATCCCATCATTACACCATGGCATTTTTTCATAATGGGGTTTCAACTTAATCAACAAGATTCACCCTCCTTCATCCAATGGTCACACCTTCATCATCACCACCATTGAATACTTTACCAAATGGGTGGAAGCCATTCCACTCTCTCAAATCACTGGTATTCATATTTCTAAATTCATCCTTTACCATATTCTCTACAGATACATGGTATCCCCTCCACTATCATTATCGATAATGGAAAACCCTTCAAAAACCAATATATGAAACACCTTTGTGAAACCTATCACATCCAACATCATTGGTCAACTCCCTATTACCCACAGGGTAATGGACAAGTTGAAGCGACCAACAAGACCCTTATCAAAATCCTCAAAAAGGTTTTCAACAATATTGGTCGAGATTGGCACCTCCACCTTAATCGCAAACTTTGGGAATATTTCACATCCATCCACACCCCACTAGTGCTACTCTATATTCCCTCGTTCATGTGTTGATGCCATCTTGCTGATTGAAGTTGAGATCCCATCACTCTGTATCTCTTTGAAGAATTTAATTAGTGATGAAGATGCTCGAGATGCACGATTAAGTCATCTTGAACTCCTGGATGAGAAACACATCAAGGCCTATAATCATCTACAAGCTTATTAACATCAGCTCAAAAGGAACTACAACAAAAAGGTCCATCCCCGCTAATTCAACATTGGTGATATGGTCTTGAAATAAAATCAATGTACCCAACAAGATTGAGAGAAGAAGGGAAAGTTTGAAGCAAATTGGTTGGGTTCTTACATAGTCATTGCAAAATATGGCTTTGGGGCATATAGGCTTGCAACACCTGAAGGGGAACCCTTGGAGGAGCCTATCAACATCATACACCTGAAGTGTTTTATACCTAGTTCAGCTGGGTTATCCTACCTTGAAAAATACCAAAAAAGTAAAAAAATCATGAAAAATACAAAAAAATCAAAAAAGACAAAAATCCAAAAAATAGTAAAGAGAAATAAGGCATCTTATGGTGAAAACCACTCTTGGTGGCACCTTGGATAAGTACAATTGATGAAAACCTGGTAACAGGCACCATTCATAGAGGGCTTCATCATTATCTACCTTGTGTCCTATTTTAGTTTATGCTTCCATCCTATCCCCATATCCTATCATCATATCTTGTCTTCACATCCTATCATACCCATCCTCCCATTTACATCTTATCATCCGTCACTTGGTATATTTTGATTGAGCATTGGACAATTCAGATTGGCTATTCTAAATCCTGAGCTTTTATCCTGAGTCTGAGCTTTTCGTCATCTGTATATCTGTATCATTTGGTTGGTCTCACGTTCTCATTTAGGTCCTCCATTGCGTTAGTCATCACTACATCTCATGTCGTCTTTGGTCCATTTTTTCGAACTATGTTGCCTCTACACTTTCACGTAGGCAAGGCTAATCATTTGATCAGCCCCCAAGGCTTTTGTCAATCCTTTTGTGTTAGTCTTTGTTATCCATCAATGTCTTTATTGTTATCTTTCCGCTTTTACCCATGGTCAGTTGTCGGTCCTTTTATCGTTACGAGGTCTCTCTGCTTTCACATATGCAAGGGCATCAATCGATGAGCCCCCAAGACCCTAGGTATGTCCTTAAGGTGTGTCTTGGTCCTGTGTCATGTTGTCAAGTATGTCCCTATATAGTTGGTTCCTAAAAGAAAAATCCATCTATACCATGAGGTTCAATTCATTTTGAGTATCCCGATTCATGTCGATCACTCAATCTATCTTCCATATTTGGTCTTAACAAGATGCATCCTTCCTCAAATTAGATTGTATCAATCCCATCCATCTATTGATTCTATGACAAAGGACATTTGAAATTTGGTGTGATCTTTTGGTGCTCTTGTATTTTGTTTATCTTTTGAGCTTCCTATTATACTTTTTCAAGGTTGCCACGATCTATCATATCATGGTGTGCTTTGACAAGTGAACATAGGGGCATATCTTGATTTTTGGTGTGATCTTGTCTTGGTTTTCCCACGTAGTACCCACCAAGATCCTCGTGGTCTTGCGTTATGTTGGGGCATCCTTTGTGCTTGTGGTTATTCCAACATCATGCTCGACCAAAGCCATTGAGGCTTTGGGGTGTTGGGTTAGCCTTCTTGTTTGTTGTGTTTGTCTTATGCATTTGACACTAATTGGCCTTGGCTCTTCATACCTTGGTGTATCGTGTCATATGCTATAGAAAAAATCAATGCTCCTAATATGGAAAAATGGCATTAGGTATTGCATCTCATTTATCATCCCATAGAATTGCATTCATCCCCATCCAATTCTTCCTCTAGCCTAAGGTTAGTGATTTTTGGTTGTGCAAATGTTATTCCCCTCGCCAATTCTTCCTATCAAGGTTCCTATGGTTTTGAAAAGTGCACTATCACACCCATCATCATTCATCTCACTATGGATGTTTACTAGCATCTAGGCTCATTTCAGTATGACATTAATCCATTTCATTATTGCATTTCACATTGTTTCATTGCATTTTCATTTTCATCATTAAGTTCATCTCATATCATTTCGTTGCATTGTCATTTTCATTATCATCTTAAGTTTATATTAATATAGATTTGTTATTCTAAAAATCTTAAGTTCATTTCATTTCATCCATTTCATTGCATTATCATTTCCATTATCATCTTAAGTTGTTTAGAGTAATATAGATTTGTTATTCTAAGCATCTTAAGTTCATTTTATCATCCATTTCATTGCATTATCATTTTCGTTATCATCTTAAGTTGTTTAGATTAATATATAATTGTTATTCTAAGCATCTTAACTTATTTGCATCATCATTTTTAATTGTTTAGAGTTATTATTCTACACATATTAGTTCATTTCGCTACATGAAATGCATTACATTACATTCATCACATCTATCCATAGCATGATCACATGTGCATATTACATCCATTACACATTTTCATATCACATCATACATACATCATACATACATCCATACATAATCTATCCTCATATCATATTCCATATGCATGCATCATAAATCACAATCACATCGCCACCTGCATCACACACCATTAGTATCATGTCCATAGCATACATCATGAAACCATAAATCATGTCACTTCATATTATACATCAAAAGGAGCTAGAAATAATGCATTTCATCCTTATCATTCACATAAATATAAGCATAAACCATCATAATCACATGCATACATCATAATCATCATCATACACATGAGCATAATAAATATCCACAACATCACATAATAATCACATAGTATCGTTAATGTCCATCGCATAACATATATATAAAATATAGTGTCTACAAAAAGTCCATCCAAGGTCCATAATAAAAGATCATCAAGTCCACCAAAAGTCCATAAATATCCATAACAACCCACAATAAAAGTCCATAGTCCATCAAAGTCCATCAAATAAAGGTACAAGTGCAGGGAACTAATGAAATACAAATGACTACATCTGACACATCATGGTTTCTTGAATCAATAAAGAATAAATAATAAAGGAATGAATGAATTAATCAATCAATCTATCCAATATGTGCAAAATAATCTGTAGTCTCTGCCTCTTTGTACTAAACATTCACCCTACACTTATTAAAAAATGGGAATCTTGTACCCTCTCTCTCTACCCACTACTCCCTGCATCTGATCTCTATGGGGAGTCTACTCCTAAACCTTAGCCATGGGAGGAGTCTCTCAGTAATCACTATACCCTCTGGTGTGAGTCTATGCTGATCAAGAGGGTGTTGGCATGTGAGGAGTTTCTCTGACATTTGGTGGTACTCTCTGCATTGGATCAGGTACCTCCCTAAAATATGCACTCATCCAATATCCTACCTCAGTCCTGGCATCCACCTCTCCTATTGCTTGTGCCTTGGCCATATCTCTCTCTAGGTGGTACATGTCCCTCTGCTAAGTAATCTATCACCTCTCTTACTCCCAAGCCTCTTGCACCAGTCTCAACTTCTCTACCTATGCCTCTAGCTATGACATCCTCCACACAACCTCATCCCTCTCACCTTGCAGAGTCTGAGCCTGGCCCTTAGTTGCCTTTGCTCTTTCCAATAGCTCCCTCACCTCACCAATCACCGCCTCTGCACACTCTTCTCTCTCTCGAGCCTCCTCCCTCTCTCCCCGAGCCTCCTCTAGTTGTCTCTCTAAATCATCCTTCTCAGCCTGTGTCTCCAACAACCACCTACCTGCCTCATCTACCAAAGTAATATACTCTTTGTCCCTATCTCACTATGCGGCCTGCACCTTCCCTTGTATCCTCCCCACCTCTATCTGTAGTCTATCCCTCTCAACCTCTGAATAACTCAATCTATGCTCTACTATACACTATCTGGCTAGGGCTCCTATCAATAGTATTGCTAGGTCCTTTGGTGGTGGTGGCACATATGGCACCATGGCCAACGAGTCCACTACAGGGGCATCTACATCCATCACCTGCTCCTCTTTCCCTGCCTCCACCATCTCTACATCTGCCTCTCCCCTATGTCATCCATCCCTCCTCCTCCTCTATGGCCTCAACTGCTCCTGCTCACCCTCCTCACCAAATCCTACAACCGCTACAATCGGGTCCACTGTAGTAATCCTCCTAGGCCTATGTCGGGCCCACCATGTTGAGTACCGCACTATAGTGCTTGCATCCTCTGGCCCTCCCCTCCACAACCATACAATTATCAATACTATCTTCCACATCTATCTAGCATACTCTATTGTAAATCTTTGTCCCCATATCGTCATCGACTCACAACTAATCTGTCTAAACATTTAGGTCCCTATAGGGATGTCCTGTTGAATCTCGTACTAACAAGTGACTGTATCCAACCTATGCAGCTCAATGATAAATGGGTCTCTTCCTATCAAATAGCATGGTGAGTACAAATAACCCCTCCATTGCTTATCATCCTCCCTCCATCCCTAAAACCATCTCCCCATATAGGGCCTCCAAGTAATGTTCCCATCCTCTACCGCCACTCCTCTAGACTCCCTACCTCCTAGTAGTGTAGCCTCCAACCATACTCAAAACTCCACCAATAAGCCACTGGAAGCATCTCATCCTTGGCTCTGAAAATTAAAATGTTTATTCGTGCCACTCAAATGTGCTCCCAGGGACATACCTGGAGCAATGTAACATGGGTCATATTAAGTGCCTGCCTATAGCACACCACACGAATATCCTGATACAGCTGGGCCAATACACATGACCACCATGCAAAAACACCCTCTCTCCTCTCCACTATGTGTTAGACAACCTCAATCATCTTGAGGCTAAAAAATTGACCACTCCTATCAAGAAGGAGGATATCACTGATGAGCCCACATAAATACATAGGTAATGGTGCCTACATTGTCCCTAGACACACGTCAATGTCCAACTACTTCCCTCAAATGGGAAGGTCCACATCTCCAAATACTGTTCGTAGACTCCTTTCTACCGAGCGGGAGGGCACCACAGTGATCAGGTGTCCTCTGATAGGCAATCTCAGAATCTGCCATACATCCTCCAAAGTCACTGACATCTCCCCTATTGGGAGATGGAATGTTGAAGTCTTAGAGCTCCACCTCTCCATCATGTTGTTAGTAGAGGTTTGTGTGCTTTAATGTTGGGATCCCAACATGTGGAGTAGTCCCACCTGATCTAATATTGTGTGATCATCCTGGGTCATCGCCTCCATAGTCACCTCAAGCACGGTCGAGTGTCTCTCCCATGCCCTTAGAATCTCGAAACAATGCATCCATACCCACCATCCTATCAAAATTTCTAACATATCATTCCTATCCTTTTCTTTTTCATCCATGCCTCGGTCTGGTGAGTTTTCCTTTGTGTAAGGCGGGTTAACCTATTCCCTTTTCTAGCACGTTCACCTATCCAGCTCACACATTCACCCTTGTGCTTTATTTTCGCGAGTTCACCTATTCCGCAAGCACACCCACCCCTTTCTTTGTCAGGAACATATTCACCTTTTTCCTCCCCAGAAGTGAACTTGCGTTCACCCCTTTTCCCCCATAGGCGAGTGTGCACTCACCCATATGATTTTTCTTCCCAAATGGAAAATTTGTATCTGCCCATTCCCCTTTTGGGAAAATTCGTCTCTGCCCTTTCTCCCGAAAGGCGATTTCGCAATCGCCTATCTGGGGCACATTTGCCCCTGTGTATTTTCACACCCGCCTTTTTTCCCTTTTAGCGATAACGTAATTTATTATCTCCCTTTCCATCCACCCCTGCATTGTGCAGGTTCACCCTTTTTAGAGAGAGGCGATTTTACAATTGCCTCTCTCCCAGCATATCTGAACCTGCGGTATACACGTTCGCCCCTTCCCTTACTCATTCGTCGGATGGGCGAATGCGCTTAGTCGAAAGGGAAAATTTTCCCTTCCGTGGTGAATCCATTTCCCTAGCTACCCACTCAAAAATTCAAACATGTGCTTAAAATCAACATCAAATAATGAAGTAGGGATTTGAATCCTACTTGGAGGGGTACGACTCACTCACAATAGTAGGCCTGCACCTCCTCCCCTCGGTAGATCAACTCATTGTCACCCTCCACGTCACTCATCCTATCAGCAATCACTGTCACTCTCTCTCTCTCTCTCTCTCTCTCTCTCGTCCAATCACGCAATGACAAATGTGCAAATGAAAATTAGGTGAATAGTGAATTTTTAAATTTACTATTTATAATTTTCATTTTTTTGACCCTATTTAGCCTTTTAGTTTTTGGGTATTTTTTACCCTTTAATTAACCCTTTATTGATTCATTTCCCCCTCTTCTTCTAAGGGCTACCATTTGCACCCAGTATGCCCATTTTCCTCCATTCAAAATCCATTCTTTATTGTTTTTCACACTCTATCGCATGGTACCCTTCGTTTCTCCATCTCAAGAAGTCGCCTGACGCCCCTTTTCTTCCCCATCTGCCCTCTCGAGGGGGCATACCCTATCATATTCATGATTTCTTCTTTCCTATCCATTCTCCTATGATACTGGGGCATCATCTAATATTATTTCCTTCTATCGAGTCATTTGCACTTTCTTTTTCTTCAAAACACTGTTATTCTAACAGTATTTCGAAGAGGGAAAAAATGTAGACACCTGAATTTGACCACTTCCATATGGTCAAATTCACCCTCGCATTCCTCTATTCCCCATCCTTAAGCCATATTAATTAAATAAATTATTATTTGGTTAAAATTTCATCTCAGCCTAATGTCCCCTAAGGTTTTTAATTAATTAATCAAATACCTTACCTCATTCTTCTCTAAATTAAATAAAGGGTTAATTTATTTAATTTAGTCACTTTACCTAAAGGAATTAAACCAATTTTTAATTCATCTTCTTCTCTCTCGTCATGTCAACATCCTCCATGTTGGGAACAGGTGCCTCAACTTCTGGATTGAACCTCTGTAAAAGACTTTGCAATTTTTTGACTTTGCTAGCCTTTGCCTCTCTACCGCTAGGAATTCCTCTTAGAGGTGCGGTTGTGTAGTTTATCACCTTGCCACGGGCCTCTGTTGGTCTGTTTGCGGTTGGGCAGTGTTACTGCCATACTGCGAAGTCCCTGTCCTGAGCTGGTGGTAGCGCGACGGTCTGGGTAGTTAGTTTGATGAATTTACTCTCCCTATCACGAATTCATTCCTTCTCTTTGGCTTCATCAACAAAAAGATCGCATATCGGTGAGTGACAATGTGTTGTCTCACTGATATGTCGATATGCGATAGAATGTTATGCTATGTCGGTGTGACTTGGGGTCGTCGATGGAACCTTTCACTGGGCTACACCGATGGCAGAGGGAAGCAACTTGGTGGGAACCACAACATAGTGTACCACCGAACGGGGATCTTGATCTATGACTGAGATTTGACTACTCCAACGATGCTCATTTCATTCTGTGCTCAGTTGAGGTGAGTACCGACGAACTCCTATGAACCGAGCAGAATTGTTTGAGTATTTAACACTTGGTGGAATGCAAGGTACGCAGGCTTCAAATACGTGTCGTTGTTTCAAAGAATCCTATTGGGAATTTTTTAGATGCCCTTTTGATTCCCCGAAAGTGCACACGATGTGTACACGTGTCTTGGTGGACTCTGGTGGTCTAGCAATCAGATGGTTATCGCCATACCATGGTGGCCATTAGGCCATACTGCGGTAGTTCGGTAGGAAATTCTTGGGGCATCGTTGACCATTTTGATAGTCAAAGTGATGGATGAATGGCGTGACAACACGTGGCACAATCTCATTTGTTGATTTTACATTGCTGTTGTAAATCAACTGTTATTGGTTGAATGTTTAAATCTGTGAAAGCGATATGCATTAACTGTAAGATTTGATTCGGCGGTTGACATAATCCATTTCAAACAAAGAGAATTAATGCTTGGGTAGACCAATGCGTGATTGCAGGGCGACTTGGTCAAAAGCGATCATATTCGTCTATCAGAAGAAAGGTGCATAATTAAGGCACCCAATTGGTTGGTTGGCAGAATAATGAATGTAAGACTTATAACAATTGAATACATTACAACAGGCATGTAAGGGTGGTGATAGGATTATTCACTGTATGTGTTAATAGCATTGTAATAGTGAGGGGTTTTCTAACTGAAGTCTGTTGTTGTGAGCTAAGTATCAGAGAGAGAGAAGTTTGTAATCTTTGTATGTAATCTTTTACTGTAATACAAAGTGATTGCTCTTGGTCTGGTGGATTTTTTTTTTTCTCATAAGGGTTTTCCCACGTAAATCTGGTTTATTTTTGTGATTGTTTCTTTTTGTTGCTCTTGTCTTACTGTGTATGTGCATCGCAAATGTAAGAAAGTTTAGATAAAGGTTTTTTGCACTTCTTTGTGGTTTTAATGTTAGGAAAGCGTATTCTGCATTGTTTCTTTTCCTTTCAAGTGGTATCAAAGCTTGGCCAGTTGTGTTATCCTTGTTAGTAAGGCTGGTTTTTGTGCTAATACTGTTCGTGTGGGAGTCTTGCAAAGTTAGAACCTAGTTCTGTTTGAGATGGCGAGTACATTAGGTAGAGTAGAGATTGAAAAATTCAATGGCGAAAACTGAGTTGTGGAAACTCAAAATGGAAGACTTGCTTGTGGATAGAGACCTTTGGGTTGATGTGTCTGGAACTATGCCACAAGGTATGAAACAAGAAGATTGGGATCTTGTAGATAGAAAAGCTAGAGGCTTGATAAGACTTAGTCTGGCCAATTCTGTACTCCTGAACGTCCATGAGGAGAAGTCTGCAGCTTCGTTATGAAAGAAGCTTGGTGACATTTATCAGGGAAAGTACTTGGTAAATAATTTATTCCTAAGGAAGAAGTTGTACTCCTTGAAGATGGAAGAAGGTGCATCTGTTGCAGACCATATGAACTCATTTAATATGAGAGTTGCTTAGTTGGTGTTTGCGGGTATGAAGATAGAGGAAGAGGATCATTGCATGCTCCTATTATGTTTGTTACCTGACACTTGGGATCATCTTGTAATGGCTATTGGAATTATAACCACTACTTTCAAGATGGAAGACGTTGTTGCCTCACTATTGTCTGAAGAGATACAGAGGAAGTCTTCAGAGATGGCCAAAGAGGCCCTTGTTGTTTGAGGTAGATCAAAGGAGAAAGGCAATAAGAAGGACAAGAAGTCCAAATCTAAATCTCTTGGTAAAAATTCCAAGGTGAAATGTTGGAACTATGGGTAGCTGGTCATATCCGAAAGGATTGCAAGGAGAAAAAGAAGAAGAGTAACTCTTCAGACAATGACTCTTCTTAGAGTGATGCAGATGCCTTCATTGCAGCCTTGGTGACTCAGGCATCAGATGATGTCTAGTTGATTGACTCAGGTGCATCTTTCCACATGATGCCTCATAGAGAATGGTTCACTAAATACAAAAAAGTATGATGGTGGAAAGTTGTACCTAGCAAGTGATTCAACATTGGAGATTGTTGGCCATGGAAGAGTCAAAATAAAATTCCCTGACATAAGAATCAAAGGGATTGGTGATGTACTACACATACCAGGTTTGGCTCGTAACTTACTTTCTGTTAGTAAGCTTAATGATGTTGGTGTGGAAGTTTCTTTCTCGAGTGAAGGATGTAAGATGGCTAGGGGCACAATGGTGCTCGCTAAGGGTGTACGTACTAACACTCTGTACAAGCTGGATGCATGTCCTGTTCAATGTAACAACGCCTTTGTAAAGTCAAGTAAAGCTGCTCCTGTGGAGAAGAATGATGAAGCTTCTTTGGGTGCAAATGCCTTGGAGGTGAAACTCCTAGCAGAGAAGACCATGTTGTGGTATCATAAACTTGGTCACATAGGTGAGAAAGGTTTAAAAACCTTGAAAAATAAAAATCTTGTTGAAGGGCTTGATGATTGTAACCTTGAGTTCAATTTTTGTGAACACTGTATTTATGGAAAGCAACATCGTGTTTCATTTTATTCCAATTCTCATAAATATTCTGGTGTACTAGATTATGTTCATTCTGATGTGTTTGGTCTAGTGAATGTTCCTTCACTATCAAAGTCTAGATATTATATTTCTTTTATGAATGACTATTCGAGAAGGGCATTTATATACTTTTTAAAGAGTAAATCAGAAGTGTTCAGTCATTTTAAAGAATTTAAAACTTTGGTAGAGAATCAGATTGGAAGGAAAATTAAATGTTTGAGGACGGATAATGGCGGTGAGTTTTGTTTTGCAAATTTTGAAAGGTACTGCAAAGACCATGGGATTAAAAGGCATAAAACTACACTTTATACTCCACAACAGAATGGAGTTGCTGAAAGGTTGAACAAAACATTAATGGAGAGAGTGAGAAGTATGTTGAGCAGTGCTGGTCTGGAGCATAATTTTTGGGTTGAGGTTGTGGCTACAACATGTTACTTGGGAAATCGTTCACCTTGTTCTTCTCTTTTTGACAAAATACCTTTGGAAGCATGGTCTAGTAAGAAGCCCTCTCTAAGACATATTCGTGTCTTTGGCTACGAGGCATATGCATATGAGCCAAATGAGAAAAGATCAAAGTTGGAGAACAAGGTTGTTAAATGTATCTTCATCGGCTATGGAGTTGGTGTGAAGGGATACAAGGTTTGGAATCCTGATACTGAGAAGGTTCTGTACAACAAAAGTGTAATATTTCTTGAACTGAAACCTTCAGTAGCTGATCCACAGTTAGAGACTGATCAAAGAGAAAAGAAGAATGATGTAGTTGAAATTCCTTCGACTCCAGAAAAAGAGGAACTACATGGTGTACTTGAAACCAAGGAGAGTTCAAGCAGCTTTGAGAGTTCTAAAGATGAAGAACTACAACCTTAGCCAGTAAGAGGGTCTAAACGTGAAAAATGATAACCTAATAGGTATGGTTTCTCTAAGTTAGATTCAAACTATGCCTATGCCTTGATTACTAGCACTGATGAGCCTAGGATTGTGAAAGAAGATATTAGTATGCTTGATTCAAATTCCTAGTTGGAAGCCATGAATGAAGAAATGGAATCATTGAAGAAGAACGAAACCTGGGATTTGGTACCTTTGCCTAAAGGGCGAAAGCTTGTTGGCTGTAAATGTGTATTTAAGAAGAAGACCTGTCTAGATGATAGTGTTGGAAAATATAAGGAAAGTTTGGCTGCAAAGGGGTATTCCCAGATAGAGGGAATTGATTATGGAGAAATATTTTCCCCTGTAGCAAAGCTGACATCTATCAGATTTATTTTATCAGTGGTAGCAACGTATGACTTAGAGATTGAGCAGATGGATGTGAAGACAACGTTTCTCCATGGAGAGCTGGAAGAAGAACTCTATATGTCCTAGCTTGAGCACTTCGTTGGAAAAGGTAAACAAAGTCTGGTCTGCAAATTAAAGAAATATCTATATGGTTTGAAGCAGTCTCCTAGAATGTGGTACCAAAATTTTGACACCTTTGTGTTGTCTATGGGATTTGTGAGATCAAAATCTGATCATTGTGTTTATTATAAATCTAAAAATGATCGTGTGGTTATTATTACCCTGTACGTGGATGATATGTTGTTCATAGGAAATAGTAAGACTATGATTTATGATCTTAAATCTCAGTTGTTTGCAAAGTTCAAAATGAAAGATCTGGGTGCAACAGGGTATATTCTAGGGATGGAAATAACCAGGGACATAATGAATAGAAAGCTCTGGGTAAGTTAGAGTTAGTATGTAAACACTGTTCTAGAGAGATTTGGTATGAATGATTGCAAGTAGCTAGTTGTTCCAGTTTTGCAGGGAACAAAGCTATCTGTTGAAGACTATCCAAAATATGCTACTGAGTTGGAGGACATGACCAAGGTGCCTTATGCAAGTGTTTTCAGTAGTTTAATATATGCAATGGTTTGTACAAGACCAGACATTTCCCAAGCAGTGGGAGTTCTGAGCCATTTTATGGAAAATCCAAGAAGGACACATTGGGATGTTGTGAAGAGAGTGTTTAGATATCTAAGGGGTACTTCAAAATATGCTCTGTGTTACCATGGAAATTTGGATGGTCCATAGAGAACACTCAAAATTCGTGGATATGTGGATTTTGATTGGGTAGGGGACATTGACAACAAAAGATCCACCAATGGATACACTTTCATGTTAAATGGTGGTGCAGTCAATTGGATGAGAAAGCGAAAGGTTGTAGTCACTTTGTCCACTACAAAGGCTAAATACATGGCAGCAACACATGCCTACAAAGAAGTTGTTTGGTTGAATCATTTGTGTTCTAATATTGGTTTTAATGCAAGGAAAATTACAATTTATTGTGATAGTCAGAGTGCCATTTGTTTGGTGAAGAATCCTACTTTCCATGCTAGGACGAAACATATCGATGTGCAGTATCACTTTGTTAGAGATATGTTGGAGGATGGAAAGGTCTACTTAGAAAAGGTGGATACTTTGAAGAATTTTGTTGATGCATTAACGAAGCCAATGAGCACAAACAAGTTCAGATGGTGCACATATTTGATGGGCCTTGGGGCCTATGATCGTCAGCAATTTCAAAGTTTAGAGGAAGCCAGGAAGTCTTTGTCAAGTGGGAGTTTGTTGGGAACAACTGCCTCAACTTCTGGCTTGAACCTCTACAAAAGACTTGGCGTTTTGTTAACTTTTCTAGCCTTTACCTCTCTACCGCTAGAAGTTCTTCTTAGAGGCACGGTTGTGCAGTTTACTGCCTTATCACGGGCCTTTATTGGGATGTCTGCGGTTGGCGGGTGTTACCGCCATACCACGGGGTCCCTGTCTTGAGCTGGCGGTAGTGCGATAGTCTGGGCGGTCAGTTTGATGAATTTACTCTCCCTATCACGAAGTCATTCCTTCTCTTTGGCTTCATCGACACAAAAATCAAATATTGGTGAGTGACAATGTAATGTCTCACTGATATGCCGATATGCGATAGAATGTTATGCTCTGTCGATGTGACTTGGGGTCGTCAGTGGAACCTTTCACCAGGCTACATCGATGGATCGATGACAGAGGGAAGCAAATTGGTGGGAACCACAACATAGTGTACCGATGAATGGGGATCTTGATCTACGATTGAGATTTGACTAATCCAACGGTGCTCTTTTCATTTCGTGCTCAGTTGAGGTGAGTACCAATGAACTCCTGTGAACCAAGCAGAATTATCTGAGTGTTTGACACTTGGTGACATGCGAGGTACGCAGGCTTCAAACACATGTCGTTGTTTTAGAGAAGCCTATTGGGAATTTTGTAGATGCCCTTTTGATTCCCCGAAAGTGCACATGATGTGTACAGGTGTCTTGGTGGACTCTGGTGGTCTGGTGATCATACGGTTATTTCCATATCGCGGTGGCCATTAGGTCATATTGTGGTAGCTCGATAGGAAATGCTCGAGGCATCGTTGACCATTTCGATAGTCAAAGCGATAGACAAATGACATGACAACATGTGGCACGATCTCATTCATTGATTTTACATCATTGTTGTAAATCAACTATTATTGGTCGAATGTTTAAATATGTGAAAGAGATGTGCATTAACTGTAAGATTTGATTTGGTGGTTGAAAAAATCCATTTCAGGAAAAGAGAATTAATGCCTGGGTGCGTGATGCGTGATTGTAGGGCAACTTGGTCAAAAGCGATCGGATTCATCTGTCAAAAGGAAGGTGCATAATTAAGGCACCCAATTGGTTGGTTGGCAGAATAATGAATGTAAGACTTATAACAGTCGAATACATTGCAACAATCATGTAAGGGTGGCGATAGGATTATTCACTATATGCGGTAACAACATTGTAACAATGAGGGGTTTTCTAACTGAAGTTTGTTGCTGTGAGCTAAGTATCAGAGAGAGAGAGAAGTCTGTAATATTTGTATGTAATCTTTTACTGTAATACAAAGTGATTGCTCTTGGTCTAGTGGGTTCTTTTTTTGTAAGGGTTTTCCCACATAAATCTGGTTTATCTCTGTGATTGTTTCTTTCTATTGCTCTTGTCTTACTGTGTATGTGCATCACAAATGTAAGAAAGTCTAGATAAAGTTTTTTTGCACTTCTCCTCTATGGTTTTAACATTAAGAAACCATATTCTGCACTGTTTCTTTTCCTTTCACTCCATAATCCCATTTTAATCTAGATTAATCTAATTAATCTGTGATTAGGGTGTGCACATCCCTAATCATCATTAGGGTCACATCCTCCATAATTTTCCACTTGCCCCTAATATTTTATTAGCCCATCTAATCATGCATTTGCACAACCTTAATCACTAAATTAAGCTAACCTTATCTTCATGCCATTTATGGCATGTGTCCTTAGTCAACCATTATTAAATTCTTTCTCCTTTTGGAGAAGGCATCCTCTTCCCCATGTGAATTTAAAATTCACATTTATTCCACCCATGCATTTTAAGGAATTTTTAATTGTTTCTCCCATCCCCATGAGGATTTGTGAAGAATTTTTAATTCCCCACTTGTCCTATCAAGGTACATGTAGACAAAGACCTCATTTGTGAGGAGATCTTGTCCATTCCCAAGGTACATCATAGTAACTCCACATCATCTTCACTTCATCTCCTCTTGTCCACCTCACCCAACACATGTCATCATGAGATGGATTGTAAGTTCTCAACTCACCCTAGCCTTTGATCTCCTCCACCTTGGATGCATCTCAACCATCCATTCATTTAGAGGAACTTCCCCTAAAAGTAGTGGAATTGCCCTCATTTTGGCAACACACCCAAGAATTCAACTTAGCCAATTTTCATGCACTCACACACAAACCTAGCATACCTTCATTATTGCAGCACTTTAGAGCCATCATCTTTCATCTAATCAACTATCCACATCCACCATTGCAATCCCCATCATTTTAGCTTCATTTTGCACTAGGATTTAGAACATTTTTCCAAGCAAGGAGCACACAAAATCGACTACCAAAAGGGCCAACCAAATCAACAATTCAAGCAAGGTAAAAAGAGTCATTTTCTTGTATTATGTTTGAATTCAACTTAGGCCAATCTTGAGGTGTTGTTTGTGATTTATTGTTTTGCATTTTGTATCCTTAGAATATAAAAATTAACCTGCACACATGAAGAAGAAGGGTGTTATGAGAGGAATTGTAGAAAGACTAGAAGAGGAAACAAGGGACAAAGGACAACATGAAGAAGATGTTATGATGGTTGATATTGATATAGGAATGAAATAAAATGCCTCTGAGAATTTACGTATGCCTGTAAAAAGAAAGTGGTATGTATCTACCACCTCTAATTTAAATTCAAAGGAGGTATTTGTTGTCATAAGACAAGAAAGAAAACCCTAGTTAGCTCTAGTAATGAGGGTTATGATTATACAAGGGGTTGTGATGAGCAATTTCTAGAATAAGAGGAAATACTTTTGGAGGACATAAATGTTAAGAAGGAATTGCAGGAAGCTCTAGAAAGGATTAAATAGCTAGAGAAACTGGTTTAGACCTATGAGAAAAAGGATAAAGAAAGGGAGATAAAGATACAAGAGTTGGAATAAAAACTACAAACATATGGACATGGAGAAAAATTGGACCTATTGGCATAGCTTGCCATGGTCAAAACAGGGAGTCAAGAACTTGTACTTGAAAATCGAAGATCCCCTACTATAAAAACCCCAATTTATCACACAACTCTATCCCTTGGGTACCAACTATGGAAGGTTACTCAAGAATTTTCTCAACATATGGAAAATTGGGAAAAGGAAAAGGAAGAAATGATGACAGAGCATACAAAGATACTGAAGGGTGAGGACATTGAGTTGAGAAAGTTAGCAATTAAAGTAGACGAGGTGGCAAAAAATATTGCCCAAATTATCAAATGTTGACCCCCAACCAGAACTTATGCCTTATTTCTCTAGGAATTTTTTTTGAGTCTTCAATTCAGTAGGTTAATAAGCAACTAGCTAGTTTCCATGAGCAGGAAATTTGATTTCCTTAACATTTTTTGCTAATTCTACATTGAATGAATAGGGCCAATTCTATGAGTATTATCTACACAATTATATAGTGCCAGAGGAGAAAGAATGAACCCCTTGACGTTTTTAGGGGATTTATAGGTAAGGGCACTAGAATCCTACTTTAGAAATGAATAATTTAGGGGTGAACTCATGGAGGAGTATGAGGAGAGAGAAAAATCAATTGCTCTACCAATAAGAAAAGAATCCAAGGACCATGATGCAATCATAAATGAATGGTTACAACATCTATGTGCTGCTCTGGGCGAGTACCAACAAGCGGTTGCATAGTACGGGGATTCATCCTTGCACTCCCGTTAGGATGGCTGGGCAACTGTGTCAGTCTCTAGCGAATCTAGAAAGAAAAAAGTTGTGGCAAACATGGTATCTTTTCCCACAAAAAAATTATATACGATGAAAAAAAATATTTTATAAATTATCAGAATCTTATAATAATGCCTTGAATTTTTTTTTATAATATGGAATAATAACTCTACCAAATATTAGACCATTGTTTGAGTTGTATCCCCAGTGGTACGATGCACATAAGTTCTACCAATACCATTGATTCTTGGGACATGATATTGAGAGATGTGTTCATCTACGTCTTGTGATTTAGGACCACATCAATAATGGGTAATCTGACTCGATTGTAGGATGCAAAATTCAAGCAAGTCTATAGTGAATCCCAATAGCCAACTATAGATCTACATAGATCCATTTTTTGTTTCATTATGCTAATCTGGTCACTCCATCTTCTTCTTCTTTTGAATTGACCCCATCTAAGTATGTGAACATAGTCTCATTTACTCATATTCCTCCTTTAGATCATGTGACCGTTATTCCTAATATTACATTCACTTCACATGATATGCCTTTGAACAAGGATCTCTCTTCGTTATAATTCCTACTTGTATCAATGATAATGTTGTAACATACATCATGGTTAATCCTTTGAGTCACATGAATGTCATTACGAAGGATACCCTTTTTATAAATAATTTACATAAGGAGAAGTATGATGAATTATACACTACCATCCGCACGCACGATGGGTTTTCTATTTTGCCTATTGACTCTATTTCTTTATCGGTCCTAGTAGGACCTAAGTTCTTAGAAGTCTCATTTGTTGTGATTCCCAAGTTTGACTTATTCAGAGTGAGGCTAGGCATTTTATGGCTAGCCTCCATGAATGTAGTTGCCTCGGTAGTCCATAAATGTTTGATGTTTCCCCACGAGTGTACCTTACATACTATCCAAGATAATGGATATAAACCATTGGTATCACGTGGGGGTTTCTCCCTCAACCACTTTTGGCCCACCCTAGTTGTACCCTTGCCTCCTAGAGGGGATCTTTTCTATATAGCTTATTTCAAGTATAAGACTGGGGGCTTAGTGCCAAAGAGTGGTTTTCCTCCATCTAGTTAGGCTATCTCTTTGAAGGCCTTCTTGCGTGCATAACAACATGCTTCATCCTTTGCCCCTCCAAAGGGAAAATAAAAGATTGTTCTTGCCCTTAGGCCTTCCCCTTCTTCTTCTTCTATGCCTTATGCTTCTTCTTCCCAACCTTTTGTGGTGTCTTTTTTTCCTTCTACTATGCTTGGTATAGGAAAAGGAAAATCCCATGTTGTGGAAGGCAAAGCCTCAAGTTTTTCAGCCTCCAATTCTCCCCGCAATTCCTTGACCCACCCTTTATGGCAAGGGGAAGTGTTCCCGTGGGGTTGTTCTTTCATTTTAACCTTTGAGGCCTCTACCTATTCCTTTGCCCGATCCCAAGGTAGAGAAAGGAAAGGGTCCCACTATCAAGATCTCTCTCTCTCTCTCTCTCTCTCTCTCTCTCTCTCTCTCTCTCTCTCTCTCTCTTTGTGCCTCCTACTGCTCCTCCTTAGGAGTCCACCCTTCCATTGAAAATGGTTGTGCAGGTTGCTCCTCTGATAGAGTAGGAGACCTTGACCTGTTCTCAGGCTGGATTGTCTAGTGCCCACAATTGTTGTAATCGGCTTGCACATGAGCATAAGCACCGAAAAAAGGCTTTGGCTAAGAAGCATGCTACCTTGTAGAAGACCGAAGAGGAGCCTTCTATCTCTGCTTTTGATCCTATTTCTATTTCTCTTGTCTCTAATTCTATTCTACCTCAGTTCCCATTGCCTCAATCCTCCTTCCCACTTTGTTGGTGGACCCTAATGAACCTCCCCCTAAAAGGGTGTAGGTGTTCATCACTCCCTCTTTGGAGCCACCCCTTCTTACGTCTCTTCTTGATATTCCTCCTTTTTCGTAGCCCATAGACATGTATTTCACAAAGGTGGTGTCCTTTGTGGCTTTATCTCCCTCTCTTACTTCCACTTTAGCTGTGAGGATTCCACCTCCTTTGTTGAAGTGCAAGTCAAAGAGAGAACTCACTTTGAGCGATGATCAATTTTTTTTATCTCTGCCTCTTGAGTCTTGTTTTGCTTTGGCCTATGTCATCCTTGTGATGGAGGCAGCGCCTGCATCTCCAGAGTTTGTCACTCCCCTCTTCCTGAGGATAGCCCTGATTGTCAGATGTCTTATCCTCCTCCTGTTTAGTTGGCCAATGCCACTCTTGAAAAGTGCATGTTCAATTTGTTGGAGGAAATTCCCACTCTATCCTAGATCTTTGCTAGGTCAATGACTTTAGTCTCATATGAGCTTAGTGATAAAAGCCTTGAGGGGCCTTCTTCCTTAGCCCTTGTTGGAGGTGAGTTAGTTGGTGCCACTTTAACTATCCCTCCCCTGTAGGCTCATCTTCTCTCCCCATATAATGATCTAGATTGGGAGCAAGATGACTTACTAGTTGAGTCAGATTAGAGTAGCACCTTCTTCTTCATCTTTAGATTAGCTTTATGTGTTTTTTTGTGTTCCCTCATGCTCATCTATATATGTTTGTGCTCTCACTTGGAGGAATCTTGCTACCCTTGTAGGTGCTTGGATACAAGAGAGAAAACATATTATACACTTATTTTTTCTGTATCATCATTATTCTATATGTTATAAATTTTTACTTTCACATTGGGGACGATGGAAAGGGTTGGGGCAATTAGGCCTCTTCCATGTTGACCCAATTTTTATTTTTACTTTGTCTTCATGTGCTCTTCTTCTTGTTTTGATATATTTGGGGAGTGATGATAGTTCATATGTATATATTTTATTATACTTATCTAGATCTATATCTATGAGTAGTTATGACCCTAAATGATTAGATCTCCGCGTGCTCTTGATTTCTTCATCTCTAATTTTTTGCTTCGTGATGTTGTGGTTTTTATGTGTTGTCTCTTGTATGAAAACATTCCATGAATACATATAGTCATGTATCTCATGCCACATCATCTCTTGTCTTTCTCTTCTCCTTAGAATGACATGTGCTCTTTTGCATAGCACACATCATTCTAAGGGGGGCTTTCATATATGTTTAATTTTCAAAAAGTTTCAAAAAGTCTCAAAAGATTCCTTGATGTCTTATGTCTTGTCATCTAGCTTGGGGAAAACCTAACTAGACATGTCTTATATTTTATGTGACTATCCTGCAACATAGTGTATAGGAGTGAATTTGCACCCCTTAGGCGAATTTCCCTTTCACACACCCTCACCTTAGAAAATCAATTTCGAAGGAAAAATTCTACACCACCCAACTACCTTCCATCCACTTGGAATCTATCCTTTGTGTTGGTGAGAGAATATTTGTCAAGGATGAATGCATGGTGCACAGATGTTTGTGTGACATGCTATCGTCCCTGACGGATTCTTGCGTCTGAAGTTGGCAGAGGCATTACACACCCGATTGGGGTTGAATTGTAACATGCCTCTTCGACCAACCAACCCCGAAAATGGTAGATTCTTCCCATACCACCTTCAAAAACATTCTTCCTTCATTCATTTCATCTCTTCATGATCTCTTCACACTCTCTAGCAAACTCTTAAGCATCTCATTCACTCTTAAGCAACATTCTAGCATCCCATTTTTAAGCATTGCAACAGCAACAAATTTCCATCAACTCCAAATTGCAAGTGTGAAGCTATTATAAACATTGCGAGCTTGGAATCTTGTGAGACCTCCTTTCACCATGGTTGTGGCGGTGGCAACTTTTCCAAATTCGTAGCTTGCTTTCTCCTTTCATTGGCTAGTGAGATTTTGGGTGGAGGTGGTAACTATTCACTCCTCTCCTTTGTGATTTGGTTGAGTAGCATAACATTTTTTGTAGTGCTTCTTGTTTCCTTTTATCTTTTTTATCACATATTCTACTCCGTTGCTTTTTGGTTGTCCGTCGAGATGGAAACACCAAAACGGGGGTCTAATTGAGGTAGGCCCCTATATTTACCCAATAATTTTTCCTCTTTCTTGTGTGTAGGAGGATGTATGCGTGGAGCTAGCTAGAGAACTAGTGCTTCTGTGAGATCATCTTTTTCACCCTAGTTCTTATTTGCTTACTTTATCATTTTAGTATCTATTTCCTATACTTTCTCATTCTATTTTTACCATTTAGATTAACTAGCTAGGCTATTAGTAGGTTTTTTGGTAGTTTATGTTGTGTTTGTTGTTTTCTGACCATACAAAGACATGAACGTGCCTAAGAGATGCTAGCGTGTCATGCTGTCATCCTAGAACTGTGTTGTTGTCCTCAGATAAAGAGTTGTCTGAGACAATACCGACTCCGAAAACCAACTTGCCTAGCCTAAACTTGAACTCGGGTCTGAAGAGTGATAGAAGCACTACGTAGTGCTCGTCATTCTCGATCCTTGTCCTTTTAGAGTGAGGTAAGTTAGGGTAGCCCTTCATTCTCAGCTCTCTGTGACTTGGAGCCTTAGTGTGGTTGGTCTCCCTCTCTTACACATAGTTTGCAACAACCACATGCCTATATGCTTGTCGTATGGTCTTTATCCATGCTAGCCATACTTATTAGCACCATCTTTTATCTGATCAAATTGTCATGTCTTATCTATGAATTTTTTTATTTGTCTTATTTTTTATTTTTTTTGCCTAACATGTTTGTCTACAACTAACATGTTGAGATTGCAACCAACTTTGTAAGATCGAAGACTTGTGTCCTCTTCACATTTTGATAGAGCTTCTTCAAGTCAGATATACCTGATTGAAGGTTTGCTTCCTCTTCACCCTAGGTATATTCTCTTAAATCTCTTTCTACTTTAGCTCACACATGTTTAGATACATATGCTCACTAAAGTGGGGTAAAATGTTATGGCATAAAATTATACCCTTATGCAATTTCACATAACATCAACCTTCACTTTAGCTTAATAAGATGATAATGCAAAAACCTACCTTCCTAGCCTTCATTTTTGTCCCCACCTTGTCATTTTTTATCAATAGGGGAATTTTTTTCTTGGATGCTTCCACACCACGCAGATGCCTGCATGTTGCATGAATGTCTTGACAAGATTCTTGATCCTGTGGCCGTTGGGACATTACACAATCACAGACACACCTAGGAACAACTCTTTGGAATGCAATTTGACCATATTATTCCCTCTCATTCTTATTCAATTCCATTCTAGTAATTCAATATCACACTCTCATTCTAACAATTCATCCTCACATTCTCTTCAATCTAGCTCTCTTCTTGCAACTCTACACCTTCCATTCTTGTAGGTTCAAGCTCTCTACACCACATTCTTGCACAATTGTCTCTAGCTTCAAGGCGCTAATCTTCCTCTCGACTTCACCAAGATCATTGGAGGGAGGGTAACATTTAATTTCATTGCATCATCATTGTTATTGAATAACATACTTGTTATCTTGCATATGCTACGTTTTGTCTTATCACTTCTTTATCTATTTTTTATATTGTTGTCTATTTGGCTGCCCATAGAGGTGGAAACACCAAAGTGGGGTTTTGACCAAGGCAAGCCCCAAAAATAGCTCCAACACTTTTTCTATTTGTATGTGTGTAGGTTGTTCGTGAGGAGCTTGCAGGAGGCTAGACCTATTGTGAGTTAATCCCTTTTCTTCCACTACTCGTCATTGTGCTTAATAATTTATTTACTTGTTATTTAAGTATTATTTTTGCTACACTTCTCTACATTTTAATATTTTGTTTAAAATAGTTAAATTGTCAAACTTTAGCTTTCAGGTAGTTAGCAGATCCTAAGTGTCTTTGGTAGTTGAATCTGTCTCTAGTTTGTATGAGATCTGCTAGTGTGCCATAGAGACACCAACATGGTGTTTTATTTTCCTTGGTTTGTGCTTTCATCCTCTAGCCAAGAGCATGTTTGTCTATTTCCCGAGACCTCTGAGGTTTGTTCACTCAGAATTTGAAGTCTCTTTTCCACAAACATGCAAAAAACCTTAAAACATAGTTTAAACTCTCCCTTAATCGTACCTCATCACTTGAGCTTTCATCCTTGAGGTAATAAAGAGTTATTTTCTCCTTCTAGACTCTTCCTTGTCTTAGAGACTCAAGAGTAGTGAATCCTCTCTATTATAAATCAAAAGTGTGTGGGGATAATCAATGTTTGGTACAACACATAGTGTCTTAACCAAAACTAGAAAAAAACAATCCTATAAAATGGTCAATGATGTTACCCCAAGTTGATCTACTCCTTGGTGTTTAAGGTTTAAGTATGAGTCCATAAATATAATACAAAAGATTAAGCCACCTGAGATGTGTTAAGATGCTATTTTGCTAAGACTCATAATTATCATTTTCCAAGAGTATCACATAAGGATGAATATAAAAAACCATGATACCTCCTCAAATGATAAAATCAAAGACCAATAATCTCAATGCACATAAATCATATCAAATGAATTCATCTAAGGAAAACTAATAATTTCTAGGTGCCAAGATGTCCAAGTAATTGACTAGAGTATGAAATAATAATAAAATAAATAAAAAATACCTAGGGAAGATTCTAAAAAAAGGTACATAGATAGATTTGAAATACCTTTCCAATGTTGCAAGAATCATGAACATTAGAGATACAAGCAAATATTTGTGAGCCAAGAAGTAGAAAATGATGATATGACTTTGACACCATATGACTTTGGAACCAAATTTTGGATGATATATTTTTTGCAAAAATTCAACACCATATGCCCAAGTTATGCCAAAAAGAAAAAATAAGCTACCTTTAGGGAAAGTTGAAGGGGTCTGTTGGCTGGTGGGCTACATATAGGTGGCACCACTTGATTTGGTGGTGACCCGATTATAGATGAGTAGTGATAAATCATTTTATGGGTGGCAACCTTATGGGAAATGCGGTGATGGGGTGAGGTGTTGGTGGTGGGCTAGTGAGGAGGTGTTTATGAAAACAATTTATGGCAACTTACCAAACATAGGTGACAAGGAGGCTACTGGGTGACACTATGTGGAAGTGCCACCAATTCTATGGGTGGTGCTTTCCAATAAAAGAATGCAAGGGTCTAAAACCAAAGTCCCCCAACTTTTGATATAATGATGGCCTAAGACCCCAATGTTGGCCAATTGGAATGCAACAGTAAAAAACCAGAGTGATAGGAAATTTGAACTTGTCAACAAACCTAAATTCAACCCTCCAAAATGCTTGCACAAGTTGTATACTAAATAAATTAATGAACCCACTAGATTTCAAAAATTATTAACTACTGCTATATAAAAACTTGATGAAGGGCTACTCCACCCAACACCCACAAATAACACAACAACAAATATTAGCACAAAAAATATAGGAAGGAAAACAACCCACTTGCAATTTCTTTCAAAAAATGGAATTAAAGATTCAAAAAATTACAATGCTACATCCACATTGGTTTGATTCGCTACAAAGAAAATCAACTCTCTAAGAAAACTCTACAATTTGGAGCCACAATATGTACTAATGGAGCCGCCCCTTGTAACCTTCATTCAACCCTTTATTTGACACCAATAATTGCCTTAAAATGTTTTGGAAAGTGTAACTTCCCCTGTTGTTTTGGCACCCAAAAGTCTAGCTGTTTGTTTTCCTACCCAAGAAGATATTTCATTTGAAATTCATATTTTGGTGGCACAACTTCCTAGAGCCATAAATTTTGACTTGGGTGTTTGATTTACTATTTGGAAAACTCACAAAGAGATCTAAAACATCCTCTTTTCAAGATTTTACAAGGCTTCTAAGGACTTCAAATTTGAGTTTAAAACTTTATTGGAGGAATTTATCGAGACAAAAATTGTAATATCTCCCAAATAGTACACATTATTGATACACTTCTTTTACCACTAGATTCATTTTTCAATTATGCTCCTTGGGATAAATTTTCAAGTCCATACACGCTCGTATAAGCTAACTTACTAAAAATAACATGTGACTATTTTTATACCTTTTTAGACTTCTTACTATCTTACACCCCTTAAGTGTGATCATGGGACCCAAAACATCTAAATAAAATGACAAAAAACAATTTATTTTTGGGTGATGCAAGATTTCCCTTACACTACTAGATGCTCCTGCATCAAAATTTGCCAAATTTTTCCTGACCATTGGGTTTTCCTAGATTTTGTTACTATTTTTCTACACAAATTTGACTTGTATCAATGGAAAATATGTATGAAATTGTACAACTATACAAATTTTATGCACAAAATTCAATGATCCTATTTTTTCCCTTTCTTTCAATTGCTCATATTTGAGCATTTGGATAGGTGATATTAGGGTTTTTAGTCATTCTAGATGCAATAATGATGCCCATTTTTCTCTACTATGAGTTGATTTTTTTCTCAAGGTTGAATCTCTCAAAAAATAAATAAGAAGTTAGAGATTTGGTTCTTTGATACCATGTTGGAGTTGATAGTGAACCCACAACTCCCATAAATTACCTACAACCAAAACTATTATCACATGAAGAGAGAAAAATCCATTTCTTGTGCTATGCAATCTTGTGAAAAGAACTGATCCAAAAGGGCTCCATGATTGAGCTTCTTTATTAAATAGACTAGATCAATTTGGATGATTTCAATATACAATAATGAATTCTTATAAAATAAAAAACAACCCTAGATGAAACATTAGGTGAGGATATAATTAGATCATGGAAAATGTCCTCATCTTGTGTTATTAGACAAAAAACACATGACCTAAATATAGAGAAACACTCCTAAGTCTAGCTTAAGTGTAATAAAAAAAAGGGGACCTAATTAATCGGTTGATGATTAATTAATTGATTAGGTGATTACCTATTTTACTCTAGAAATAGGAAGAGGGAAAATCTATAAAATATTACATGATTGCAGATTTAAAGAGGTATCTATGAATTTAGAAGAACCTTTAATTGAAAATAATACATTGAGTGATTTATTAGTCGATTAACACCATAAAATAGAAAATTATTGGATGGAAGGATATTTAGTACCTACTCAAAATAAGTGACATTAACCTACCACATGGAAGCTCAAACATGGAGAAGACAAGACAAAGCAACAAAAATAAGGAAATAAAAAGATTAAAATTAGAATTAGAACAACTAAAAATCAAACAAGAAAGCCTAGCTAAACAAGAAACTAGTCAACACAGAATAAAAAATTGGCGTACTTATTATTCTAGGGAAGGACACATAAAAAATGAATTCCTAACCCTCAAAGGAGATAAGAGAGTTGCTCCACTTAGGGTAGACCTAAGAACATGTATGAGAAAAACACAAATTGTTAAATATGACATATGTGGTGATTGGATGATTGTCCATCACTATTGCTTAAAATTTGAGGAGAAGAGGAAGAGCACAAACCATGGTGTAATCACCACCAAATAACAAAGGAACAACAAACCATGAAATAACATATGTGAAAGGGCTAGTGGAAAGACCTCTTTATGCCCAAAACCATGTATATTTAAAATACCAAACTAGAAAAAATAGAGAAATACTCACACACTTCACAATACACCACCACAAAACCAATGTAATACCCATCTACTTACTCCAATAAAGATAGAGGTGCTTCTTTTGTCAACATAACCTTAACATTCTCTAGATTATAAAATGCATAAAATATTGTTGTATTAAATATGAGATTGATGAAATGATTAATAAGAGGTTGAGTTGATAGTTTTTTTGGGAATAGAAATGAATGGTTGAGAATAAATCTTTGATCATGAGTCTAATCCAAGATTAGTGGAATTGATGAGGAGTGGTGGCAAGTTTAGGTGAGTTGAAAATTATTTTATTTTTTAATTAAAAGAATGATTATTAGTCAATTTGAATTTGATTGATTTGTTAACATAATTGATTAATAAGTTTAATATTTGCATGAAGCAGTTAAGTGAATGTATGAAGTTAGGAGTTAAGTATTTGCATGAAATAGTTAATTAAGTGAATGGATGAGTCAACTAATTGCATGGATGAATGAAGTGAATAGATGAAGGAGTTAAGTGATTGCACATGAGGATTAGATGAATGAGTTGACTAATGTATGATTAAGTAGACTAAATAGATTGGGTAGTTAACTAGATAAAGTAGAATTTGAAGATTTAATTATTCATTTTTAATGAATAATTAGTGCATACTAAGTGGAATTCATGATTTTGATTTGTTTATTGATGGATAATAGATAAATATAAGGTGGATAATAACATTTTTAATTTAACTAAATAACTAGAATTATTTAATTAAATAACTAGAATTATTTAATCAAATAATTATAGTCATCTAATCAAATAACTAGAATCATTTAATCAAATAACTAGAATCATTTAATTAAATAATTACGAATTAAGAATAATGAATAATGATGATGAATATTATTAATAATTTAATGATTGATTAAAGAAAATTTATTTTAGTGTTTATAGTCACTATGTTGGGTTTGATTTCTATCTAATAGATATTTTATATTTCTAAGTAATAATTGAATGAAATAAAAGTCCTTTGAGAGTATTTTATGAGTTTGTAAATTTATGTATGTGAATAGATACAGGCCAACTAATGTGGGTTCAATGTGTTACTTGTGTGATGAATTTTGACTCCAAGAACTATATGATCATTGTATAGTTTAATGGATCCATTTAGAGTAATGCAACTAGATTCAATAGACTAGGGTGTAAGCCCTTCATATAGTATGTTTTAGATCAAAATTTTGGTAGTTCTTGAATGTCATAATGATGATATGATTGATATAGAAGTCGACTTCTTGGCATCACAACTAGGATTGAGAAATGGACTTTATGAGCTCAACATGACAGGAGTCAAGGAGCGTGCTATATTAAAATAAGTATTTGACTATATCACAAGGTTAGTTAGGTTTAAACAATGGCATGCATGTGGTAGATGCTAGGGGATACCCAATTTTATAAGGTTTAGACATGCCTTCTCTTGTAGCATGTAGGTGATATGATGCTAAGATCTACATGTCTCAAGAGTTTAATATTGCCAAATTAGTGTATCAAAATAAATGTAAATGTGCCTTCTTTGTTTTATTTTCTTGAGGTATGGTTCTCAAGGTTATGATTATCAAATCAATCTAGATAATTGTTAGTAGAGGCACTAGTTTTGAGTCCAAGGTAAGACCATAAGACAACTTGATTATATAACTTATCTAGTTATATGATAATGAATATGATTAAGCAAGCTTAGAATTATTATTACTCACTTCTCATGTGTGTGTGCGTCATTACACTTGTGACCTTGATGATGACAACAAGTAGTATGAGATGCTTGTTCATCGTCATAATTGACATTGATTGTGAAGGAGGGGACTCAATGTAGTATGGGATGTATTAACATTCCTCTTTCTAGCTTTGAAATACTTAAATATTTCATATTATTGAACTATGCAAAGGGAAACATCCTTGTAATAAGATTAGCATGACTTCCCTTTTTTCTAGTTAAGCACTATGTGTCTATATGTGATGCACGTAAGTTGGTCCCTATGTGGATTGCGTGGATAAAGTCTTCTATTTTGGTATGTGAACTACGATGCCTCTAATTCCTAGAAAGGGATATGTAGATAGGGCCATCTTTGATTGAACCCTCAAGGATTAGGTTTGGATCTAGAGATTGATATTGCTATCTGATCTATCTTATTAGTAAAAGATTGTACCATTATGGTATAGAGTTTCTACCATTGGCTATGGTTGAGTAAAGTTATGAAACTAGCTCTTCTATTTGGAAAGAGGTTTCCCGGTCAATCAAAATAGGATACTGAAGGTGCAATAATTGATAGCAACTAGGGGTGGCTATTACATTGCTTTATTTCAATTGCACATGATAGTGTGAGATTACTTATTTTCTTTTATACATTACTTTGTTGTTGTTCAAATCTCACTATATTTTTTGTTTTGTTTGTATTTTTTTATGCTCCTTTCTCTATGTATAAGAGTATGTGCTCTTTAAAAAACCTACCTTAACTATGATATTAACAACACAAACAAAATCTCAATAAAAAAACTTAAAAAGAATAATACTATGAAATAAAATTTTAAAGAACACACATTTACTATAATGCCAAAAGAAAATAAAAAACCAAATCCTAATATAAGGAATTGAAAAGAGTATTGCTATGAATAGAAATTTCAAAGAACTAGGAAGAGAGATGACATATATACAATAGTGGGGGTTGAATATCTTATTAAAACACATACAAGGCGTAGATTATTGGTATGAATATAAGTTTCAAAGAACTAAGAGGAGAGAAGACATATATACAACACATAGCGTTGAATATCTTATGAGAAAAGTATACAAAGGTATAGATTATGATTCTCATTTTCTAATTTAAATACTAATAAAATGCGATAGAAACTCTTAGTCAATCAAATCCATAAAAAAATTTTAGATGATTTTACCAAATCAAGAATTAAAAGATTAATTATATAGTGGTTAGTTATTATTTAAAATTTGAAAATTATATTATTTAGGTTAATGGGATTGGAAGAGAAGCCCATTTTAAGAGAATAATTCCTTGCTGCAATTGGGTTTAAATCCTTTTGGTCTGGTTCAATTGGAAATGTTAAATTGTTAAGATTCTCTAATAAAAAAGTGAAGGAAAAAAGAGTACTTGTATTTTTTAAGGAAAAAGAAGTCGGTTGAACTTGTACAATAGAAATAATGTCTATACAATATAAAACAAAAATTGTAGAATAATAAAAAGCAAAGACAATAATGAATATCTCTTACTTTACTCTTAAGTATGTGGGGATGTAAATAAGTACATGGAAAGTATACGACGCTTATCCAACAATCTCTAACCCACAACTTCTTCCCTTTTTAAATTTGTAAACCTTCTTTCTTTCCTTTTCTTTTTTTGAGTCATTGACCCATGTTCAATGAGTAGTGGTTCACAAGAACCCATCGCTCATGATAATTTGATACACTATAGAAAATATCTCAGAAACCATCTCTCATGATAATTTGACAGACTGTAGAAAATACCTCCTACTTATCGATAATCATGTCACCTAAGAAAGATTGATTTTCTTAATCAACTAATTGCTAGGAAATTAATTCCCCTGCTAAAAAAAATCCTCATATATATTTTCCATTCAAAACCCACTGAACTTGATTGCAGAAAATTCTCCAATGATGATGATACATATAATCTCATATTACTTTGGGAAAAACCCAGAAACAATCAAACAAAACATGTCATTACAGACATCACTTCAGTAATCTATCAGTCATGGTGTAAGTGACAAAATTTTCCAACTGTACATAAGACAGAAAACACAAAGCTTTCATTAAGAAGAGCCGTTGGTTTCAAATCCGACAACTGTGCAAGTACAGCTGCCTGAAAACATTCGCCTTTTGCCAACCCCTCTTTCGATTCTCAACACTTGACTTAGCACACTCAAACATGCAATTATAATGGGATTAATTACCTTCAACTGAAAGTCAAGATTAAAGTTTTAACAGTACTGTGGTTCCCATATATTTTCTGCAGAATGAACTGATTGATCAATCCAAATTTTGTAAAGCGGACTGTAAAGGCAGGCCTTATCATGAATTCAGTACACACTGCATTTTGTCCTTTTGCTCTGATGAACCAAAGAATTTGTAAAACTAAAAGAAATTTACAGGCTACTCATTTTTTTTTCTAACATAGGGTCGGTATAAGACAAGGTGCTAGCCATAGTACCATGTGGAGGTCCTGTGTATATATCCTTATCGAGCCCCACAAGGTGAGCAGTGGTACTGATTCCTTTTGTATATATACATTGTATATATACCATCATAGAGTGGTAGTACTTGTATATGATGATACTGTCATGAATGATATATTATTATAATGTTGGTAGTAATTTGTAAATCAGGGCATGTATAATTTGTTACCACATTTGCATCTCCACGCCTCTGGGTAGTATTCTGCTGTTACAGGGGTTCCTGGTGGTACAGGCACATGAACAGGCTTGCATGGGGTGCACTTGCCACATTTGGAGATGCAACGAGGTGGAGAGGACCCTGGTCCACTCAGAAATCTTCTTCCTCCAATTCTGTAGTTTTGCTGCAGAAAATCTTTTGTTAAACAATGCCACCATGAACAATTACAGACAATTCGATACACTTGCAGTTATGAAATAACATACAATATGGTAATATAGCTTAGAAATAGAAAGGGCTATTTGAATTACCTGAAAATCCTTGAAAGCTACTCCATTGTAGAGTAGATCATGGTCTGGAACTGGGAGTTCTGTGATCAGCCATGATATGTTAGAATGCATGTTCTAGCACCCATTTTATGTTATAGCATTTGCTGCCATTGTGGCTGTCTTTAAGCCTCTAATTGCATACCCATAAATGAAAATACCATATTCATTTCCCATATTGTTCCAAGCCATTTTGCAACAGGGGAGTAACTTAGTAGATAAGATTTGCAATAGGAGTTCTAATATTGAAAGAGCATTAAAATAAAGCTTTTATCATAGATTTCAGTAAGTTGGTGGCCTTAACATTATCCAATAGAGATGGTAAGAATACTGACAATAATGTTAATGATGAGCTTGGATTCAATGAAACCAATCCAAGAATGACAGACAAAAGCAACGTGAATTAACACAAGATAATGTTTTAGCAATGTAAATCAGTTTTTGGTGAAATGAAAATATAAATCAGACAGAAATTGGAAGTATTCTATGACAATGGCAAAATTGTCGTTGAATATCAGAATACTCGAGTGACAATGCCTGAAAAAAAGACAGGAGAAAACCAAATTAGGTTATCCTAGGTACCCATCACCACAAGATAAAATTCAGAATTCTTCATCAACAGGGAAACCCTTTAGCTATAAGATAAAAAAATCAGGTATTTGACACATTTTCTTCTAATAAAGCTGCCATGGAGCAATTGGGATCTCAAATCTTCATAAAATGACCCATTTGTTTTCTCAATTGTATTCAATGTTGATTATATATTGTGAGTTGATGTTTATCAGAAATGCCCAAGTAACATTGCCATGGTCAATCAGGTCTGTGTTGTATAAATGCAGAAGACATGCAAGAGCAGAAGCTACTAATCTTCTAAGTGTTCAAATTATTTCTTATCTCTACATTGTGCATTGTGGATTGTGATTCATCTAGTCTTGCAAATACCCAAAACAATCTAATGCAAGTCTACAAATTCAGTCTACTGAACAGTAAACACTCAGTCAATGTAAAATCCTGCTTCTTCTTCTTCATGATCAGAGTTTAATCAGTCAATAAACTCACCAATGAAAGAAGAGGATCCACCATAACAAGCCAGGAACAATAATGTTGAGAACAGCAATACACTGATACAGTAAAAAGCTCTGAAACTCTTCACCTTCTGCATAATTTTAAACCCGATCATCTGCTTCCTCCTCATCCTTCTCTGCATTAACAGACCCATCTTCTGCCACTTTTCTCTCTCTCTCTCTCTCTCCTCTTGACTGCTTAGTGCCTTGTAATCAATATAAACCTGTAGCAGAATAAAAACTAGGCCATATTCCCTACCTCATTAGCCATGTACATTTACAGAACTCCTCTGAAGGCCAGGTCTGTTTTTGGGTGTCACGGACTGGAGATCTTATTTTATCACCATGTCAGACAGTCCCTACAACCTTTTCACACCACCTTTCAAATCCTTTCCTTGCTAAAAATGAACCCATCTGGAATTTATTATCATCTCTAAGTTCTCATCATTCCTTACACTGTTCCTCGAACTATGGCAAATTTTTTTAGCCTCAATAATGATTCACATGACATCACATGAGCCAGTCAAAACTCGGTAATCAGCCCCTCTAGTACTCTGCACGCACAGACAATGAGGAGGCCATGAGAGGGGGAGAGAGAGAGAAATAAATAAATCAATCTGCAGTAATGTTTAGGAAACAAAATTGAGATTTTTGTGGGTTTCTTTTCTAAAATTTGTTCACGAGCAGAAGCATTGAATTAAGAGAGTCGTGTAGAAAGCAGGCATTCTTTCCAAGGGATTTGTCGGAAGAGGACAGACAGTATTCTCAGAGCCTTTCTCCATTAAAACACTCTTCTTTGGCAGACTTGTCTTTCCTGCCACTTTCACAGTATTTGTATTTGTCCCCGAGCCTCCACATTCCCCCTATCATTTCTCCTTTGTTTCACACTTCAAAAACAACTAGGTAGTGCTTTGCATAGGTAGTCTCCCCAAATTTTTAACAAATTTTTAACAAATTTTGATGTGAATGTGTGGTCAAGCTGTGGAAGGACACATTGTATGTTTGTGTGTACAAGAAAAAGCCTTTGTTTACATTGCCCATATTTGACTTATACTAACATCCAAATTCAGGCCCTACCCTTGTTTGGCTTTTTCCTTGTGCTGCTTGTAATTAATCTCAATAAATTCCTCGTAGTTATAACTCATCTCAATTATGTTCTGTGAGAACCTAGATCTTGAACTCTCCTCATTTTATGCTTGGTTAGTTGACACAATAAGTACACCAAATAATTGGCAGCCATTTGACACTCATCTAGTCAGCATAGGGGCCACATTTTGCCTGTCAGTGTTTTACCCACCTTTTTTGGCCACCTTTTGTCCCTTGTGGCTATTCATTTGATGATAAAAAACGCAAACACAATCAAATTCAGAAATAAAAATTGATTTAGCATAAACGTTGTTTAATTAAACTTTGAGGTTAGATGGCATATATATGGGGAGAATAAGATAAGTATATTTTTGTCTATAGAAGAACTTCAAATTATTACAAATGATATATGGTACTAGAATGGTGCTTGTTACAATGTTTTTGTTAAAAATAATAATGGAATAAATTGTACTAGAATGATGTCTTTATAGTGTCTTGGCAAAAAAATCATTGGAATAAATTGTACCAAATGGTGTTTGTTACAATGTCTTGGTAAAAAAATCATTGGAGTATATGAATTTCACAATTTTTTAATGTAGAACGTTTTATGCCAATTCCTCAATTTATATATGTAGAGGTGAAAGTATGTTCATTTATACCTTTTTGTTTTGTTTGAGGTACTTGGTGGAAGTCTTAAGTACATAATCCTAGTATATGATTTTGTATGATTTGGTGTCCTCACTCACCCATACTTTTCTTTCTGTTAGCATGTTAGAAATCTTATACTAGACTAGGTGTTTATTTCATTTCATCATGTTAGTATTATTTTATTTTATTTATTTATTCACTCTATTTTCTTAAGCACATTTAGTTAGTTATGTCATTTAGTGTTGTACCCATGCCTTATACATATGATTGTTATTTAACTAGTTTAGATTGAGTTATTTCCCATCTATCATGCTAGTTTAGCTTTAGTTAACTTCCACCTATCATGCTAGAATGCCTTTAGTTAACTTCCACCTATTATACTAGTTTAACTTTAGCTAGCTTCTATCTATCATGCATTAATTAGCTCCATCTGACTCTAAATAAGTAGGGGAAATTTATTCTATAAATAAATCAATCAATTATATTAGCCATCTAATGTTACTCTATTGTTTTTTTCCTACATTCTTAGTTCCGTATGTATAGATTTTAGTGGAAGGTTAGGTTGATCTAATGATTTTTGAGACATTAAAATGTTTGCTTATTCTAATATGGTATTCTAGTAGATCTATTCAAACCTCTTACCTTTATGAGCTTTTCCTCTGGTATTATATTTTTTAGATATATTGTGTGGATGAGGCTTGGTTGCATATCATACAAATATTGGAGTGTTAAAAGCATACATTTGATCAAAGTTTTTTGAAGAAAAACTAACTCAACTAAATCCATATGAATGAGATTGGGACCCTATTGGGGCATGGAGCTACTAAAACAATGAGAAAAACTAGGTTTACCTTTTGTTTCATTTGTTTTGAAAAATTGAAATTCAATTTACACTAATTTGTGATTACTTAATTTTTAGTTAACTCATGCAAGTTACATAGTTGTCGGAGCACTTTTACATAAATTAGAGTGCACCATTACATCTAAGAGGGACAAAAATTGTAACATCAATTATAAATTTGTTAATATTTGAGGTTGCTTGGAGCACATGATTTGTTTGTACATTTGCATGTTGTATGAGGTAGATCTATACTATACATAATTATACACTTATACAAAAGTGAAGTGTTAGATCTTCCCATGGTTCTCAGATTCATGGAAACCCTCAACAAGTTCATAGTGCCTACCTTTTCCCTGATAAAAGAGACAAATAAGGATGGTGGCAAAGGCAAAGCTAAAGACAAAGACAAAAGTAAAGATAAAGAGTCAGTGGTTGTGATAGTTCCTGGAAACTTCGACTAGTTCTAAAGGGTTTCCCTTTTGTCGATTCACGCCAATTTTTGGAACCACTCCCTTTGCAATGCCATCAACACACAACCACCCTTGCAAATACCAAATTCTCAACCCAAGGAAACTCCATAAAGGATTTTATTGTATTTTGGAATGGAACGAAGAGAAACAATGGAACCCGTACTTCATTTATTATTTGCAACACCTCTTGGATGCAATTCCAATTTATTTTCTAGGCGTTTTCACTCAACCTCACACTCAAACCCATAAATCATTAATGTGTAAATATGGCAGGGGTCAAAGGAATGTTCTTTCACACTTCTTGGTGGTCAAATCATGCTTGCAAAAGACACTTATTGTCTGAGGGCTAGTTGAGCTTGTAATACCCCTCCGTTTTGATTCTTGTTCAAGTTGTTTTATGCTATGTTTGGTTGCAATTCCTTTGATACTTGATACATTTTGTTATGATGTTTTGATCTCTACTATTGAGCGACAACTATTATTGTGGGATGTAGTTATCTGATTTTGTTTCACATGCATTATGGATTAATGATGTTGTAGAGTTAACATGAGATGTTATTATGAGATTATTGGATTATGATGGAAGTGTCAATTTCGATGAGTGTATTGGTGAAGAGGACGGTTTCGCATCACTCGCTTGCGAGCGCCCTGCGAATCCGTAATTCCTTCTTCACGGTGTGTATTATATGCTGGATATATTGTATGATGTTGTTTATTTGGTTTCAAGATTGCAGGTACATGACATCGACTCCACCTGGTTTTACAGGTTTGAGCGTGTCGATCCAACGGTTAAGTTGAACGGGAGATAGTAGCTAGGTAACATGTGTCAAGTTTACACCCTAGCCTTAGTGTGTCGTCAGTTGTGTGTGTCGAGTCATTGTCTGTCTTGCTTTGATGTTATTTAATTCTGAAGCATTCTTGATTTGGAAATAGATATTTAGAATAATTGCATTTAAATCATGTTGATGGTTATTTAATTTAAATAATGCAATGTGGATAAAAGTTTATATTTAAATTAATTAATTATATTTAATTTATTTAATTAATTAAATTTAATCCAAGGGGTTGAATTTAGTTATTAAATAATTAAATTAATTAATTAAACGTGATGCAAGAGAATGAAAGGAAATAAAAGAATTGAAATTAATTTTGGAATTTAATTTAGACGTGTGGGAATTAAATTGGAAATTGTAATTAAATGTTTATTTGGTAATTAGTTGCAAATTTGGAAATTAATTTATTATTTGAAATTGCATTTTAAATTGAAAGTGGGTTTTCGAAAAGTGAAATTGAAATTGAAATATCTAATTTGCATGTAATGTGAATTAGGGTTTGTAAGTATTGAAATTGAAATATCTAATTTACATGTAATGTGAATTAGGGTTTGTAAGTATTGAAATTGAAATATCTAATTTGCATGTAATGTGAATTAGGGTTGTATTAGGTATTTTTGATTTATAAAGAATACATGTTTTAATTTTAGGGCAGAAAAGTTTTTAGGAAAATTCATTTTTTCAACAAGGAAGAAATTTTGGAAAATTTGCACAAGGGTTTGAAGAAAGTTTGATTGTAGAATTGATTGAAGGAAAGATTGTTTGTATTTGTTGGATTTTGGATTGGATTCATTGGAGGATTGAATAAAATTCAGGAAATCTTTGGAGGAGGCTTGCATCAGAAATTCATTTCTTCCTGTAGCTTCTTGTACCAGGTTTTCCTCTTTGTGTTTTATTGTTCTTGATTGTTTTCTTTAAAATAGTAATGATTAAAGATTTGTTTGTTAAATCTGTTTTAGAAAATAAATTTGATATTAGAAGAAAAGAATTAAACAAAGTTACAGCTTTTGCTTGTGAAAATTCTTGAGTGAAAATTGTGAAAACCTTAGTTGAATTTAAATTATTTGGGGAAATCGATTATGTTGTTATTGAAATCAAACATAGAGATTGAGCAATGCATTTAGAATGTTTTTAGAAAATGAAACCTTCTGTTTATTATTAAAAATCGGATTTTAAAATCTGCAGTATAGTTATATTTTTCATAGTAAAATAGTCTGGTTGCGTCACCTATAACTTCACTTTCACAAATTGAGTTGTGAGGAAATTTAAAGGGTTTTTGCATTTTGAAATTTTCTTATCCCTGTCAAAAAATCATAAATATCCAGATCGTAGTTTTTGAGTTATGCTTGAAACATGAGACTGCTGTTAAGTTATTTTTCCATGGCTGTTCTGAAAATAAAATAATAATAAATTGATATTTATAAATATTAATGTTTTAGGTATTGTTATTATAATATTAAAATATTATTTAATAATATTTTATATTATAATTTATAATACTAAAGTATTATATTTATTTATATCATTTTAAGTAAAATTTGTATATTAGATTAGTGGAATTAAAATTATAAACGTATGAGAAATTATTGTTTATTTTAAAATGGCATGTTAAAATTTAATTGAAGGAGTTAAATATTTGATTTAAAGAATGCATAATTTAAAATTGAATTGTGAAATTTAAATTCATGTGTAAAAGGTCCAATTATTAATTTGATTTAATTGGAAAAATATATTTATATTTTGAAAAATTAATGATAAGGGATATTTTATTTTGAATTAAACAATTTGATATTCTGTAAAGAATAGAAGATATTTTAATGATTAAATATATTTAAATATATTAATTTATATTTAGTATATATTGAAGGTATATATCCATTTGAGAGATTAAATAATATTTTATCTTATTTTATTTTGTTGTTTGCAAATTGGGTATTATTAGTGTTCTAAAATAAATGATTAGTATGTGTAGAAAATGTATAGAGAAAGATATATTTTTTTTAATAGAAGTAATTACTTGATTTAAAAGGAAATATTTGTTTTGTTAATATGATTGAATAAAATATATTGAGATGTATAAATATATCCATGAGTATTTTCGATCAACATTTACCTTGTTTTATTTAAGTGCGTGTAATTTAGCTTTGCATGAAGAGTTTAAAAGATAAGTTTTGAATGTATGGTCAAAATTGATAAGGAAAAAGATATTTAAATATATTGATGAATTATAGAAATATTTATATTTAAATGTTTGTTTTAATTAATGAGATTTAATTAGAAACAATATGAATGTGTGGTCAAATAGATAAGCCAAAAGATATTTTTATACATTGATGAAATTGCATGTTTTTAAATGGATAGTTGAAGAGACATAGACTCGGGATAGAAAATTGAAAAGATTGTTTGCAATAGTGTTAGGTTGCATTAAAAATAAATTAAGAAGTTTTATTGATGAGGCAATCAATTATGTTATTTATTAATTTCTATTTAGATTAATTGAATCATTGTGATTGGATTATGAAAGAGATATGGATTTAGTATATCCAAAAGTAGTATCTTCCTCATGATTATCTTAAAAGATTTAATTCTTTGTATTCAGTAAAGGGAAGTAAGTTTAATTGTTTTAGATTTCCAATAATGAAAAGGGAAATAGGGGTTATGATTATTTTAGATGATCTAGTTATCGTGTCTTTGACTTTGTCAACACTACCTATTGAATGAGTATGGATTTAGGAAATCCAAATATTAGATTTGATTAATGGCTTGAATGTTTTGTTGCTATGTCGTCAAGTTGCATTGTTGGTTTTGGGATTTAATGTTAGTCCTAAATTATAAGTCTTCCAGAAGAACTTAGAGGATAAGGGTTGTTGAATCTTTATGCCATCCAGTTGTTTTCCCTTGGGTAGTGCATGACGTCTTTTCAATTTTACCCGGTTTCACGAACAGGGATGTTTGTACACCTCCTTGGTTTAGGAGCGGATTATGGGATCCGTGTCTCCTTGTATGGAGTGACCTTGTGATGTGGTTTCATCTTGTTGCCTCCTGTGAAAGGAGTGGACTATGTGTTGTTGCCTCCAAGATGTTTGGAGTGAGATCTTTTGTACTTCTTGTGAAAGGAGTGGACTATGTGTTTGTTGCCTCCAAGATGTTTGGAGTGAATTCTATTATTTGTATCCTCCTTGTGTTGGAGTGGATTATGATGCCTAGTTGGTATGCACTTGTGGTTCCCTTGGTGGATTGTTTGGGTTGGTATGCACTTGTTAATTCATTTGGTTGGTTATAATAGTATGAGTCAGTATGAGTTTGCCTTTGGTTAGAGGTAGTAAAATCTTTCTCCATGTTACTTTGTTACTATCTCCTAGCATGGGGGGTGGGCCCTTGGGTACCACATTGGTAGGGTGGAACATGCACCAAAACCATTGGGTCTCCATCGATCTTCAGTACTTGGTGGTGAGACATCTAGATGGATAGCTCGCAGTTCTTGTTGTTATTTTTGCATTGTAATATTTTAACTTGTATAAGTTATTTTATCCCTCTTATGATTATGAGGTGGAGTTATGTAATTGTAATACATTTGTACTAGTGTCTCATTCTGGGAATGAGTGATGTAACTATTGGATTAAGATAATGTTTATGAGATTGTATCTTGGTTGATTATTTTATTATGTTATGTGGTATTCTTATGATGTATGATGTTTCTTTCATAAAGTTCATAAGGCTATGGTTATATGTAATATGTGTGTGTGGGTTTAAGTAATCCTAACCTTGTAGTCTTAGAGGTTGTTGTTAATTAGTAAGTGAATGTGTATGTTAAATACACTTTTGCAAAAAAAAAATTGGTTCGCTTATGATGTTAATTGCAACTTCCTTTAAGGTTATTTGGCGGGGCATTACAGAGCTCACGATTAGGGTTTTATGATGTGGCACAACCTTTCGATAACCACATCCCTTCCTATGGTAGATATATTTTCCTTGGTTTCCATTTTGGGAAGGAGAAGGATATCAAAGGATAATATTTTTTGACTTAGGAGGAGCACTTATAGAGACAATAGAAGAAAAATATTCATAGGAATCCCTAGGGTTTCAATTTCTAGTTCTAGGTGGTATAATTTTTGTATTATAATGATTAGGATTCTTCAAAACTTGTAATAACATATTATAAACCTTGAATATTGAATTATTAAATGAAGAATCAACCTTAGTTGAGTTTCCTCTTGTGCATGGTATACATTTATGGATATATGTTATTTAGTTGGTCAACCAAAAGTATGTAAAATCATTGCAAAACCTCTATAAGGTATCTTCAACAGAATAAATGAAATCTATGGGTATGTTCATGGATTACTAAGTAGACTCACTTAATATTTTGTAACTTTCAATTTTTTTCTAAATGAATGTGTAGAGCCTAGCTTTCTTGTGCATTTTGAAAGAGATAGTATTTTATGGTGTCTTGATTAAGGTATCACCTTGTTTTCAATTATTACATATTTGATTGAATTGAGAGATTTTTTTGCCCAATTGGATAGTGGCACTGGTCTATTACTAACTTTATGTCCCCATCATCCTCGAACACTCAAAATACATCAATTTAAACATCTTTTTAGTTCTACTTGTTTGTGTGTTCCAATTGCCATGGTTGAATGTATGTAACACTTTAGGGGGTAATATAAAGCACGTTCATTGAAACTTATATGGCATACCATCTATTTAATAAGGTGTTTAACCTTGAATCTCCTAAACCAACATATTGAAACAAAGTGACAACTAGAATAGTGGTGCACTATGCAATGGGAATGGTTTGTGTCAAGGTGAGTGTTTTGTTTCTATGATAATATACGATAGAACACCTTAGGGAACCCCTCCAAGGTCTTGTATTTTTGAAAGCGAAGGAGGACTTACCCACCTCAATAATCGGTCCTAAGTTGCCCAACTTGAATATAGGTTTGTGGTAATCAACCTAAATTTCACACCCCTGACAATTGGAAAAGTATCAAGCTTTAGGTATTTGTGGTCTATAGCTCAGACCACCAACAAATTGATATCATTGATAGGGATGACATTACAGTTTTTATTTTGAAGATCTCTGCAACTCAAAACATGGAATTATTTTTATCTGGTATTTAAAGTATTAGCTGCTAGAAAATATTTTTGTCTCTTCCAAGTGAAGAGTGGCAACTCTATTTTGTCAACCTAGAATTAATAATTAGATTAAAAGGCTTTGTGATGGAAAGAATAAGGCAACTCTAAGTAATGGTAAGTCATTCAAACATACCCCTCAAACTCAAAAGTTTATTCTATAGGTAGCAATAATTCATGCATTGATTGTAGACATCAACACTCGTACAATTCTAAATATCAAGTAGCAACATAGTTAGAAAATATAGACAAAATTGTAGGTTTGATTATAAAGAAAGAAACAATATGACTATTGGTAGAAGGGACTGTTGAACACCCATAATACTCAACACATGTTCATCCTTCAAAACATACCCAACTCATTAGGTCGACATCGATAATGACCTAATTATAAAATTTTCCAACTACACACCCACACTCGAACACACAGACCTCCAAAATCTATGCAAACTAGAATATACAATCTACTAAAACCTATCAACATCTCCACAAAACCGCAAAGAAAAATTCCAATATGCAAGGAAGTGTGGATTCACCAAAACATATGGATTGAACTGGAAAACGCCTGCAATTGCTAGTCTGAACTTGTTTTACTCATAACTTTCACTCTAGGAGCCAAAACATGATGAAACTTTGGAATTAGGTTCCTCTAGCAACCAAAAAAATTATGTTAGAAGCACAAAGCAAGATCTTTATCAGCAGACCAATGCGGACCCAAATAACAGATCCCCTATACACAGAAACACCTGAATTGACACTTAGTCAATTTCCACAATTATTGCTTTCACTAGATCAAAAATTCTTGCAAATTTGTCTTTCACTATCATCCTCAAACATGTTCAAGCCATCCAAATTGATCTGCACAGTGGTCTTCATAGTGGGATACAATGTTGACATCAATGACAACACTGCAATGCATGACTATGGAATTTGTGCTCATCCCTTATGCTCATGTTTCCAACAAATGTATCAATGATAAACTGCTTATTCTTCCAACACTATCCCCTTTTTCATTGATGTCAACATGCCAAAATCATCTCCAAAATTACTCTCCCCCTTTGACATCAAGGGAAAAGGGCACATATAATAGTCTTTCTTTCATAACGGATCTCCCCCTAACAAATAGATACATGTATACAAACTGAAAACTGAACTGACTCCCCCTAGGAGTGCTATCCAACAAAAAATTGAACTGGATGTCTAACTTACACCATTCACATATGTACATAAGAATCTAAAAAAATAAAGTGAAATGCATAAAGAAAAAAGAAATGTTTTCAACCGAAGGAAGTTGACTCTTGGAGCTTCTCAACGTGGGCTTGCCACTCTTGCTTTCCTTCTTCCCAAATCCTCTTAGCTATGCCAAGAATTTTGTACCATGTCTTTAGCTCCATTAAGCATTGTTCCCCTTCTTACAGAGTATTGGGTGCCATATTGAGCTTTGTAGCCTTATCAACACTCACCAAGGCACTAGAAACATATATGAACTTTGAGTTCACTAGATGCCTGAGGTTTCTAAATTGCATAATGATTTTCTCTTTTTGGGCTTGCAGTTGGAAGAACTACTCATGTAAGTCTTCTACCGCTAACCTTGTGCTTCCATCTAGGTCAATTGTCGGATCATAGGCACTAGAAGCTTTGTCTATCTATGACTCAATTGAGTCCATTTCATATTTTATGCTCTTTGTGGCTCTAGGCCACTTCATACGGAATTGGAATAAGGCTTTGGCCTCAGCAACACAAGCCTATGCACCTTTGAGACTATCTTGAAACTTATTATGTGCATGGGCACACTTCTCCATAATTTCCATCAGTCTCCTCTCATCCATTTTCTTGTCTAACTCTTTTTCTAGTTTTTCCTTTAATTCAAAGGCATACTCATTAGAAGAATGAATCAATTTTTTTTAAGTTATCCATACCGAATAATGAATTATCAATGGTTGCATTAGGTATAACCTCTTGTAGAGTCTTCACAGCCTCCTCAACCAATTCTCCACTCTTCTAACAAGTTTCTATTATATCCTTTTGGGTAGATGCATGGAAGACATCTCCCAGTTGAAGCTTAAGGAGTGGTGAAATCTTGTCTATGTCCATATTCCCCTATTGCATGGACAATTCTAGCAACTGAGCAGACAAAATAGGTTGGAACTGTAGTTGCATATTGAGAAAATTCTTTATTCAAAGGAGTCAAAGGATTCACAAGTAGTCTTTGTGCTCTCCTCTTTAGTCTTCTCTTTTGACTCCTCATTATTACTAGTGCTAACTAGCGTCTCTGCTTCTTTCTTCTCCTTATCACCACCTGCATCCTCATTCTTTAGTTCATTATCTTCACCTATATCTCCTTCACCAGTGGTTTGTTCTATATTATTTGAAGGGATGATTGTCTCTGGTTGGTATTGTACACTCTCAACATGTGTATCATTTATTGGATGAGTAAGAGTATCCTCCTTTGTAGCATCTTCTCTGGTAGCTACATTTCCTCCAACATCCTTCTCAAATTCTACATTTTCTTCTACTATCTCTTGCACATCCGAAAGAACATTATCCTATGCATTCCCCTCTTTTGTCTCATGCTCATGTTGAGCATCTTCAAGTTGTACATATTCTTCAACATTTTCTTATGGGGCAGGCATCTCCACATTCACTTCCCCTTTTCTCTCCAGGGTCATCCCCAATCTTTGTGTCAGGTCTATTTCTTTTTCAACACTCTCCTTCCTGAGCCTCTAGAGATCATTTTTATCTCTTCCCATAAGGGTTGTCACCCTTTTTTTTGTTCTAAATTCCTTATTGAATAGTGTGGCCAATGTGGCTTTATTTTCCTCAGAGAGAGGAGCATTAATATTCTCCAATGGATAGGCCTTCAGTTTGGCCTCTTCTTCTATTGCTTCCTATCTCCTCTCAATCAAAACATTTCATAATTTCACAAGTATTTGTTTCTCTATATTCCTCATATCAATTTCAAGAAAAATAATGTATTTTATAATGGCTTTAACTATGGTTGCCTTGTCCACCTCATCAACCTCATCATATAGTGCAATAGTTTCTTCTAACATTTCATTCTATACAAAAACATTGAAAAGTGCATCAAGTTTCATTGGACTATGAGTCCTTACTGGAGATTTCTTATTTTTCTTCCTCTTCTCTTCTAGTGTCCTTTTCTTGCTTGCTTTTTCCTTCTTCTCTCTCATGTGGATAACGAATGCTTTCTTTTCCTTTTCTTCTTCTTCCTCTTCATCTGTATCCATAATATCAACTTTTTGTTTCTTTCCACCAGCTTTACCTTTCCTTTTGTAGACCAATTGAGGTCCTTCTTCTTCATCATCCTCCACATTCACACCAAATTACTACTCTCTGGTTGCCTTGGCTTTAATTTTCCTTTTCACCAGGCTATTTTGATTTGCTATTGAAGCATCCTTTTATTTCTCAGGTCTCTTTTGTTGCTTTATCAAAGAGATCTTTTCCTTCACTGAAGGATTGGTTTGTTTTGTAGGAGTACTTGTCTCCTTCATCTTTGTTCTATTGGATAAACGCATGGTCTTGGAGGAATTCTGAGCAGTTGGAGGAGTGGTAGTTTCTCTACCAGATCTCCTCACACTTGATGTGATTCCTGGAGTACCTAACTTAGCCTTAGTTTCCTCAACTTGTTCTGGTGTGAGGCCCATTGCTTTTGCAAACTTTGTAGTCATTTTCTCCATTGTCTTCTTTATTTGTGATTGTCTTTGGTCCATATGGACCTCTATTTATTTCTCTTCATAATTACCATACCTCTCTTCAGAGGTATCCTTGGGTTTGCTCAACATATATTATGTGGACCCCACAATCTCTTCCTTAGTGATCTCATATCCCATTTACGTGATCCATACAATTCTGGGCTCTATTGCTTGTATAATACATTCATGTTTAGAAACCATGAAGATGATATCCTTCTTATACTTCTCAACCATCTTCTGAGGAATCCTTTCCCTTTCTTGCATCCTCTTTCAAAATACTGCAAAAAATGCCATGTTGAAAGGGCATCTTCCTATTCCTTAGCATATCCCAAACCTCTTAAGAAGTCTCTGATCTGGTGTGCAATAGATCTTCCTTTCAACCATACCACATTCTTTGTACCAGGGAGTTATTTCAAGAAATATAATAATAAACCTATGATTAAAGTTCCAAATTTAAAAGGATATCTAGAATCCTTTGTCAGTTTGTAGATTCTTTATAAGTTGTTGTCTCAAGAGCTCGCACAAGTCATAGTCAACTTCTTTCTCTACCATTTCATAGGTAGTATTGATGGCGGTGGTTGAAACAAATTTCTCCCTATTGGTGAAATATAGTTTGTACTCTATCATCATTTTTGCATAATTCACAACAAGGTTTCTCATGTTCTTTATTGTTAATGCTCTCTTGTCATATGTTGCATCGATAAGTTCCATTATGACTTCATTCTTTACTGACTTGAGTACGGGAATGGGTTCAGTTGAGCATAACCCTGTAACTTACTTAAACACCTCCTTTGTGATCAACCCAGGCTTATTTTTCCATAAAAACTTGTCATGGATGTCGCTCAAAGCAATCCTTACCTAAGCATTGTCATGGAATTTTTTGGAAACCCTTGCCACACATCGAGTCTCTTCGCAACCAAATTTTGATACTCTTGTTTCGAACAATGCAAAGTCCTCACTAGTGAGCTCATTTTCCCACACATCTCCTAGTTTGGAATGGTCATACTATTCTAATTTTCCATGAATACATATCCTTATGTCCTTGATGTGTAGGACTCCATAAGGAACCCTCGAGAAAGCACCATCCATATCAAGTTTCATGGATTTTTTTAGATGTTTCTTGAATTTAGGTTGAGATCTTTCAATGACCTCAATAACCCTAGGAGTTTCCATCTCAAATTGTTTCCAAACAACTTTCAAAAAAAATAGGGCAAGTGGAAAATGGTAAAATACATTTTACTTCGCTCTTTTGCTAGGGTTTCACTCACACCACCACTCGATCTCTTCAAATGTACTACACTTCTCTTCGTCTACTCTTATCCTCTTGAAAAATTTGATTACAAATTAAATTTGATTAAATTTAATCACCTATAAACCTTTTGTCGTCACCTAATTTTTCATTGGATACTCAAACTGAAAAGCTGGTAAAAACCCTAACTGTCTGCATAGTTAACTTCAAATGCTTCGTAATCTTCTGCATTAAGATATTTTCTACCAAGATCTTCTCTAGTAGTTCAAATTCATTAATCTACATTTGATATCCATGTACTAAAGTATCAACACCATTTGTTTGGTGGGGGATGAAATATTTCCATTAAAGCTCCCCTTGAGCCAAAGCTCTCTTCTTAGTTTCTAGAGGAAACATGTCCATCAGATGCTGGCACAGACTCATCCTTAACCTTTGCCTCTTCCTTTTTTCTCCAAATCTTGTCCATCTCTTTCTTCATTTCTACTAGATCAATCTTTTTCACCAGCTCATTCTTCTTTACCAGATTATTCTTCATATTTTTTCTTCTGCAAAACTTAGAAATGTTTCTAGGTCCATTGCAATTGTAGCATATAACATTCCTTTGACCAATCTTAATTTCATTCATTCTAGATCTCCATTGATAAGCTTTATGTCCAAATCCATTGCATGTGTAATAATAGCCATTGAAAGATTGAACCATTCTACCATTGTTATAACCATTCATCATTTGACTTTTACATTCACTAACACTATGACCAAATATTTTGCATGTAAAACATTGACCAGGAAAAGATGGAACATTTTGATTCACTCTATTTCAACATTCCATAGCCTTATGTCCAAATGTAGAAACCATTAAAATATGGGTACCTTTGTGCATTTGGTTGTTTGACCAGTGGTCCTCTAGCTTCATTCCTTTGATTCTGGATCTTGTCATTGTTCTTCTTGTTTTCAATATTCTTTTTAGGTTGGCTTGTAGTTTGATCTCTCTTTGAGATTTCTCTTATCTCAAACCCCAATCCACCTTTGTCTTTAGATCCTTTCTGATTTGCAATCATTTCATCAATCTTTGTAGAACTCATTTTGAATTTTTCATCATGACTCCTTGCTTTCTCAAGATCTGATCTCAGATTCACAACTTCTTGTTCAAGCTTTGTGCATTCTTCAAATTTACTTTTCATCATTGCATTCAAACATTCTTCAACTCTTCTCCTTTCTTCAACTCGCACTTTCAAACCGATAATTGTTTCATTTCCTTGCTTGAATTGCTCATTGACCTCCTTATGCCTTTCTCTAAATTTTTTAATTTTCTCTCTCAACTTTCTGATGCATTCATCTGCTTCTTTGATATTCTCTTTCAAATTTTTGTTTTCACCTTTAATTCTTTCCAAATATTCAAGAGAAACTTTGAGTTCTCCATTTAGGTCAGATATGCAATATTCTTCCATGGATCCAACATTAGGAATTTCTTCCACAGGAATAGTCAGTCTTCTAACAACCATGTTTTCAGCCTCCAAGATCTTCCCCAAGCGGTTAAGCTCCTTCCAAGGAACCAAGATATGATACAAATTGTTGAACACCTAGAATACTAAGAAGGGGGGGTGAATTAGTATTCTTTTAAACCACTTAAACATTTAAACATTCAATCCTCATAGAATAATAAATTTTCAGTAATGAATGAAAGCATTAAAATAACCAACAACATCACATAACACATGAACACAAAAATTTTACGTGGAAAACCCAAAATGGGAAAACCACGGTGAGGATTAGCTCACAATATATTATAACTAGTTATAGTATATTACAAAAGTGCTCACTGCAGGTGGACTCACTATCCAAGTGGAGTCACTTCCCACTGAAAGAAGAAACAGATAGAAGATATTGTAGCACACAACCAAGTTTTGAACTATTACAATTGCATATAACATATGCATGAAATACAGTTCTAATGAAGTTGAGAATATAGACTTTACACACTCCATATTGATCTGACTCAATATTCTTCTCTACTCTGCATTCATGCAATTCACATCCACACACTCTTATCACATTTCACCACTTTGAAAAACATAAAAAAATATCCTTCATATATATCCACTTCATATACAACATCAATTAGGTCGGGCAAATTAGATGTAATATGTAAAATGTAACTTGTCGGCTCAAGATCCTTCCACACATGCTTTGTGCCAAGATTCAAACCTTATAATAATTTGAAATAGGTCGGAATGGACCTAAAATAACACATGCATAATGGATCAACACATGTTCATCCTTCGCAACATACCCAACTCATTAGATCGACACCGATAATGACCTAATTACAAAATTTTCCAACTGTACACCCATACTCGGACATGTGAACCTCCAAAATCCATTCCAACTAGAATATACAATCTATTGACACCCATCAACATCTCCACAAAATTGTAAAGAAAAATTCCAATATGTGGAGAAGTGTAGATTCACCAAAGCATATGCACTGAACTAGAAAACACTTGTAACTTCCAATCCGAACTTTTGTTACTCATTTCACACCAGGAGCCAAAACAAGATGAAACTATGGAATTAGGTTCCTCTAGAAACCAACAAAATTATGTTAGAAGTGCAGAGAAATATCTTCATTAGTGGACCAATGCAGACCCAAATACTAGATCCCCTATACACAGAAACACCTAAATTGACACTTAGTCAATTTTCGCAATTATTGCTTTCATCGGATTAAACCTTCTTGCAAAATTTTATTTCACTATCATCCTCAAACATCTTCAAGCCATCCAAAATAATTTTCACAATGGTCTTTGTGCTAGGATACAATATTGACATCAATGACAACATTGTAATGTATGACTATAGAATTTGTGCTCATCCCACATGCTCATGTTGCCAACAAATGCATCAATGACAAACTCCTTATTCTTCCAATAGGGACAAGGATACATATTATGTTACATATCTTATTTTCCAATTTTTCCCTTCTTACAACACATCATATAATGACCAAATAAATAAATTAATATATCAATTCAAATAGGAGGCACATAAACAAATGGAAATTGTTGAAAAAAATAGGCCCAATTAAAACAAAAAAAATAAAAATGCTTCTTGATAGGATGAATGTGGATAAATTCCATGATGCACAAAATTTTGGCATGGGTTATCAAGATGTAGAAACATATGATACCGATCAATATCCTCTTCCTCCCAAGATCTCATGTAATGAAGAAGTCGAACATAAGGTGGTGTTATACCACCTTAAGCAAGAACAATAATAACTTCTTGCAAGTATTAGCTTGCAAGAAGCTCAAATTTCCACCCTTAAGAATTCAAGTAATTTTTTTGTGAGTAGAGAGGGACATCTTCAAGGTATGCATGTGAGGAGGATTTTTCTCAATACTATGAAGATGAGGATGATAAATATGTTGCATCGTGATATGACTCGATAAATGAAGAAGATGAATATAGTGATTATGATGCAACTATTCTAGGTTTTCAAGGTATGCATAGTGTTGATGAAGAATGATGTAAGTCACCTACTCACAACATATTACACCCCAAGGAACCTCCATATTGTTAGTGTAATTAATATTTAATTACACTTGCATAAATTTACTTAGGTTTTACTTAGGTAATAATTAGTTTGCTTAATTAATAAGTAAGCTTTATTTAGTTGAGTTGTTTTTAGGTCAACATTAGGGTTGCATACATTGCTTTTATAAAGCAATTCTCTTATTGTAATTTCTGAATTCTAAATATTATCAATTTACACATTCCATGCAAAACTCTATTTTTTAATTGTTTTTGTCTTCTGTGGAAGGTGTTTAGGTTTGCATGTCTGATCTTGGTTTCTGACATGGTATTAGAGCCTTGACATGCAACCCCTTCTCAATCTGGAGAAAACCATTACAGAGTTTGTTCGGGGTTCCTCAAGGATTTCATGCCTTGAGCCTATCTATGCAGTGTCTTAGATCAGTTTGGGCTTCATCATTGGATTCAAAGTGCTGGAAAAAGTCAAGAGTGGCATTTATTTTGGGGGTTTTGGTCATCGTTTGCCAGATCTATGAGGGTTTCAAGTTCGGTGTTTTTTTGGAAGCTCTGGAGGTAGCCTATTTTTCAGAGCATCTTGGAGAAAAAAGGACACCGCCATCACGTTTGCAGCGGCCAAAAACCCTAAGATCGCCCTTCGTTTTGTCGATTTTGGAGAAACTTGTTTCTGAGGCAAAAAAAATTTGGCCTCCCTGACACGCTTCTCGAGGCACGAACTTTAAAAAAAATTGAAAAAAATGGAAAAACCGCATGTTTTTTGGTAAATATTTGGTGCTGCCAGCATAAATGGAGGGCACTACCGGCATCCACCAGGAACGGCGGCACCGCCCCCTCCCACCACCGACCGGAGTTCAGCCCCCGCCGGGCCCTTTTCGCATAGACAGCCGGTCATATGGGGGATCGAGCGCTGTGCGCCCAACCCCCGACCGACCTCCCAGCACCTCTGGTGGTCACATGGGTGACCAGGGGCTCCACCCTAGCCCCCAGTCCACCAACCCCTGGTCGCGCACAAGACCAGGGGCTTATTTTTTTTAAGCCCTTTGGGCTGCCTGTAGGCCATATTGGCCATTTTGGAGCACCTTTAACAAAATTGGGCGTAACTTTTGCGTACGGTGTCCTTTTTTTGCAAACGAGATACTGTTGGAAAGCTGATTCCGATGTTGATCCAGTGGTGTTGGTAGTTTTTTCTGATCTTTTTCCAATTTTTTTTTCAGGTCCTTGAACTCAAAACTTGTGTTTTTCACTCCGGAGGGCATATCTTTTGACTTGGTGATCCTTTTTTCGCCATTCTTGCGGCATTGGAAAGCTGGTTCAGTCCTCTACACAGATATGAGGTATATTTTTATTTTTTATTTATGCATGTTTAGGCATTCTCTCCTTTTGCAATCATTGGGTATTGTAATAAATGAACTGATATAAAGTTCCATTCGGGGGGGTTTCTTGCATAATAATCTGATTAGAGTGTGCATGCACTTTGATCTTCATCTTGTATTGATGACAACTCGCATGGGTTGTAATCTGGTTTCTTAGTTTCTTTTGGCCATATTTTGTCTTAGCTTGACACATATCAGATTCATATCAGATCCATCTCAGTTTGAAGGCCACTAAATTTGTGGTTAATGTTCCCGAGTCTTTATGGTACTTGTTCCCATGGAAGAGTTTTAGTTTCAGTTTGGCATCGACATCGAGATTCACAGCTTCCAGATTCTATCATCATCATATCATCTACTCTTGCTTTATGGATTCCAGGGTTGTTCCAGTTTGGAGTGTTCGAGTGTTCCGTGGCATCGGGTCTGCTGTTGCATCATTATGATTCCAATATGGTTTCTTGTAGATAGAAGTATCTTTCCTTGTTTTCCGAATTGTGGTTCCAGTGTTACTCCACAGTGTTCTTCCAGTGCTTCTTTGCAACAGTCATCTCATTGTAGGGGGGTTGTCCCACTGGGTTTTCCTTCTCTACCTCATTATTGCATTTGTACATGGGTACCTGATCAGGCCTTGTTGTCGGGACCCATTCATGCTTTCTTGCATTCATCTTAGTTTTAGGTGCATGCTTATTTAGTCTCCCTAAGTTGTACTTATGGGGGGATGTTAGTGTAATTACACTTGCATAACTTTACTTAGGTTTTGCTTAGGTAATAATTAGTTTACTTAATTAATAACTAAGCTTTATTTAGTTGAGCTATTTTTAGGTCAACATTAGGGTTGCATACATTGCTTTCATAAAGCAATTCTCTTATTGTAATTTCTGAATTCTGAATATTATCAATTTGCACATTTCGTGCAAAGCTCTGTTTTTTCATTGTTTTTCTCTTTTGTGGAAGGTGTTTAGGTTTGCATGTCTGATCTTGGTTTCTAACACATATTATTTATACAATCTAACATGAAATAAAGATTCACATTTAGGTCTATCAACATCCATACTTGAAAACAAGTTAAAAGAGTTTGAGAAGTTTGAGAGGTGAATGTGAAGAAATAATAAAGGAATAGCAATCTAATTCCGACCTTTCTACTACAAAATGTTAGGTGAGTTAGTCCCTATCATTTTATGGGACACTCTTTACAAGAAACTAGACATTTCTTTGGTTGATTATGAAATAAAGGCTATGACACGAAATGTCTACAACTAGATGCCTAGGTTTGATGGGTATAATAACTTCGAATGGAACACACATGTTAGAGAATTTTCAAATTTTATGGAAAATATCATTTTGGCAATAAAGACATGTGGACAAGATTTTTTTTTTTAGGTAAGTCAAAGAAAAAAATTGGTACGATGGGTTCCTAGAGCATTCCTTTGCCTCTTGGGATCATCTTGTGGTTACATTTGAAGAAGAATTCACATTAGACCTTGTTTCTCTTGTTAAATAATTGAAATATATCAGATGGAAAGAGGGGGAGTCCAACATGGATTTTAATCATAGGTTTTCTCTTGCCCTTTCCAAGATTCTGAGTGATTTCTGACCTAACAATCCTACCTATATTGATATATTCCTTGAAGCTTATGAAATTGGTCTGAGTTCAATATGGAAAATTTTTAGTTTGGTGAACATGCAATACACATTATTAGCTCTATTTTAGAAATTGAAATAGAACTAAATGTAATGCAAAATTCTCTTTAAACTATCACAAACCTCAAATAGAGCTCAACAATGAAAAAACAAGATAACAACGTAAGCAATAAACTCAAAAGTTGTCATAAATCTCAATTGTTGAATGATTTTCTCCTTGATGTATTGAAATGTGGATGCTCTCTTTTCTTGAATATCACCAAATTTATAGAATGTACCTAGATTGAAGGATAATGGATTATAATGAGGGACAAAATGCTTGAATTTATAGATTTTGGGAATGAGGAATGGATCTCCAAGATCTAATTGTGAGATCAAGGGTGGAGAATGGTTGAGAGGAATTCCATAATATCTAGGAGAGGATGAAGGGTGGAGATGAAGGTAGTTAGACTATGCATAGTTAGAATTAACTTACCAAAATTAGTAAGTAGTTATGAGGATCAGGGAAATTAGGGACATGTGCACCTAAAAGGGCTATAACTTTGGGATGTGTTGAGAGAATAAGGGGACCATAAGCACAAGTGTTCCTAGGTGCCCAATATTCTTGGAATGTGTCTAGACAATAATGGGAGCACAAGGACAAGTTTTCTTAAGCCCCAATTATTCTTGGAAAGTGTTGAGAGGATAATGGCTTAATTAAATAATAATATTATTTAATTACTTTAGCTACATGGGTGAGGTGGATAATAGGTGGAATATGTAATTAATTATTTATTCATTATGATGAGATGGGAAAAGGTGGTTAATTAAACAATATAATTATTTAATTAAAGTATGAGACTTTAGGTGAGAGGGATATCTCCTAGGTTAATTAGGACTGGGTTGTGGGACATAGGTTTAGGTGATGAAATTAATCGATTAGGGAATAGTTTAGGTGTCTACATTTCCCCTCTTTGATACAATGCAACTAAGTGGCATTGTGTCAAAGAAGAATAAAACATAGGATGAAATGGAATGAAGCTTTAGTGGCAAGTTGCCCTGATCACTTAAGGATGATGATGAAAATGATGCCCCCTCAAGAGAACTGTTGGGTGAAATGGAAGCCAATAGGTATCTTCAAAAGGCAAAGGGTGATAAAGGATTAAAATAGGAATTAAGAGATATCATGCTGGGATAATGTGCATGCCATGAATATGGGACTAAATGATTGATTAAGGATTGGGTATTTGGACTGATTCCACTAGGATTATTGGATTTGATTGCATGGATCTACATGTTGGATGATGAAATATCACAAGGATGTAACATAACAAAATGACACATGATAGGATTATGGATAAATGAATGAGAATGCATGATGTAATACTAATTTCACATGCAAGGATCAATGTTTATTTTCTTGTAGCACTTATCATTATGCACCATGATATAAGAGACCATGATGACAATGCACCATGTGCATATGGACTAACTCACAAACAACGAAACTAAAAATATGATAGTGATCCAATAGACACCTTGTTATTAGCATGTTATCATATGAAGGATGAAGGTGATCGTGATGGTGTGATTGCAGGAGCACTAAGACTATAGGCGACAAACAAACATAAACCCATAAAAGCAAGCAATCAAAAACATAAAAAAATACATAAATTGGTATCCAAGAATATGTTGAATCCAAGGGTGTATGGGATGGATCGATGGGATCGGACGGGTTGATTGGATTCAAGGATTAACGATGAGTATTGGACTAGAACTTTCCCTTGTTCAAGCTAAAAATTGATTGATTTATTGATGATGATAACATTGTTGATGTGGGAAGGACACATCCTAAAAATAATGTGCAAGGATTGGGAAAAATGTCTCGATGATGATTTGATTAGATTGATTGTATATTAAACATATCTTGTAGTAAGATAAGATAAGGAACAAATTGTATGGATGTGTTTGGATGGATGCAATATTTGTGGATGAGGTATGTTCGGATTTGAGGGATTCAACATGGATAAAGTATTTTATGGAGTATTCTTATCAATTGGGAATATGTTTGGATAAGTGTTTGCTTTTATTTTTCATTTTGATGGTGAACCAATGGCAAGGGATAAGCCAAGCCTAGAGACAAGGATGAATATTGTTTGGATGGAATGGTTGACGAGTTGGATGAAGTGGAGAGGATATGGAATGATGGGCGGATTAGGGGGAGATGTTTCAAGGACTACATCATATAGGACTAGCATGTATTGATCCAAGATAGGGATTAGGTAGTACTATGTAGGAAATTAAGTGATGGTTAATGGTGTGTGGACAAAAGATGACTATGTCAATAGTTTGACAAAGTATGCATCGTGTTACCACAATCATTGTTAAGACCAAGGTGAGTATAAAATATGGATAAGGTATGACTAAATAGACATGGTGGATGGGTATGATGGAATGACATGATAGGATGGATATGTTTGGTGGAATCGATGAGACAACCTTCTCCTAATTTCAAGGTTCACATAGCTAGTTGACTTACACATGATGCCCATGAATGGGTTTTTATCATGGTGCTTTCCCAAGGAACCATAAGAAGTGGTTTTCACCATTAGAAAAAAAATATTTCTCTTTACTATTTTTTTTTTTTGAATTTTACTGATTCTATATTTTTTTGGAATTTTTAAATTTTAGGTACCGTGTGTATGGATTGTTGATGTAGTCGACTTGGATGCATCGGTCATGACATGCCAATAGTATCCTTCTAACGGAGTTAATTTTCTAAGATCTTTGCACTAGTATACAATGCACAATTGTGATGATGTTATTTGATAGTTGGGTTGGCCTTGTCCAAATATACACATCTTGATACATCATAACTCTTGTGGTAAATTGTGGTTGCAAGGATGTGGTGGATTCTAGGTTTATGATTGTATTTATGATGAAGTGGGATGGATTTATATGGTGGAGGTTAGTAGTTGGATTTGGATTGTGAATGTGATCATTTGTGCTTTGGAGGTGGATGTGTGGATTGATGGATTTTGGATTTAGGGATTTGAGGTTTTGAATGGAATGAGGGATGTTGGGATTGGGTGGTAAAATTGAATTTGGATTTGGGATTCAACTTAGGATTAGGACCAACATTATTTTTGTATTGTGAATTTTTGCATGATAATTGTAAAGGTGTGCACACCTATTGTATGTAATATGCGACTTTTGATTTATTCATTGATTTTGATGAGTCATTTTGTTGGATTCATCAATTTAGTTTTCTTTGGGATCCATTTTGAATTTTTTTCTTGCTTCTTGATTTTTTGGATGCATATCAATTTTTAGAATCATTTTGATTTTGATATGGAATTTGGTTTTTTTTTCTTTGGTAGTCGATTACAATCTTTGCTTTATGGGAATGCTTCACTTTCTATGATGGATGATGTTGTTGGTCCCAATCAAGGGGTCTAGGATGTTGCAAATGTAAGTTTTGATTATGGATGGAGAAAGTAGGTATAATATGGGTGGATGGAGGATTCTTGGAAGATTTATGGATGTCCTCTATTTTGATGTTTTCTTTGGATGATATTCCCTAGCTATCATTGAGTTATTATCATTAGACTTCTTTCTTAGATATGTGTAGCCAAGACCTTGATGTCCATAATTTTTATATACTGATACTAATTCTAGAATGCCTTGTTCACGAAGGCATAACCCTTTTCCATTGTAACCCATGCTTTGACGGATTTTGTTTTCCATAGGATATATTTCTCTTTTGAAATAGGATGTGAATCCATCATTATGTAATTGTGACTTAGTAGAGATTTTTATTTTCTCTTCTACAAGAAGACCAAATTTGATGAAAGTGGTAGAACCCAACTTATAGAATGATTATTTCTCCTCCTTGTTTTCCATCATGGTTTCTCGATCAATGATATGTTCAATGTGATCAACCTTGTCTTGTGAATCCTCATGCATGATGGGATCCATATTATTTGTTTGACTATTTATGTTTCCAAGGGAGGTGAGTGTCTCATCTTGGGAAAGGGAAGCTTCAAGAGTATGGATGTCCTCATCTTTGATGTCATGGTCATGCATGGGATAAAAGTGGATTAAAGGATCATCTTGGATTTATAAATCAAAGATGGGATCATAATCAAATATCAAATTTTTGATGTCATTATCGTAGATAGGATCTTGATCAAAGATGTGATTGTGATAGACTTCATAATCATCTATTGGATCATGGTCAAAGATTGGATTAATATGAATATTAGGATCATTTATGAGGACTTTATTAGTATCTTGATCTTGATCTGATTGGGAGCAAGTTGTGACATGCTTTAGAGCAAGCTCTTGACATAGCCTTAATTCCTTCCTAGACAAGATAGATGCACTTTGTGTTGCTTTGATATTGCTTATGTCAACTAGGACTTTGATATATGTTCCTAATGTCACATTTCACAATATGCTTGGACTAGTGGGATACTTTTGGACTTTATGATGTTTATGGATTTTGGACCTTTTGGGTTTTATGGACTTCATGAAATGTTTAGTGTAGACATTGTCTACTATAGCCTTATTTTCTAGGGGGTTTTTGTTCCAAGGCATTGTTACAAATAGTGTCTCTTTTTAGCTTTCAAAATTCTTGTAGCCTTCAAGAGTTAGTTGGGAGTCAATCTTCATTTTCCAACTTTGTGGGCCCTTTGTCGAGCATTTTCTTTCATTCATGGTCCCCTTTTGTGCTTAATTTTGAAGTTTGCATAGAGGGGAGCCATGTGTCAAAGTCATGCAACTCCTACTGAGCCTGGAGGATTAATTTTATAGTGTAATGTGTTAAGGCACCATATGGTGGGTTCACATGCCACCAAAAAAAGGTGAGTGGTGTTTTTCTTTTATTGTGTGCCCACACCCTCAGTAAGCCACATGTCGAGTTGGTGCAACCTATATGAGCTTCTTAGCATCGTAAATAATTGATGGTGTATGATTGGCTAGGAATTTTGGTGGGCCCACCATGAGGTGATGGAAGAGGTTGACACGTGGCAAGCTCATGCTCTTTTCTCAGGAACAAAGGCTTGTATTATTAACAAGAACCCATCATTAGAAAACTTAATGATGAAGTTAGCGGGTGATTGCAATGAAAAGGTGAGGAGGGTTAGATGGCATCATCGTTGCTTATGGAGGGTTGTTTATGATTGCCTAGTTGGTTTGTTTCAACCATCACCATAGCAGAGTCCTTGGTTCTCCATACGACCAGGCGAAGTCTGCAAAAGCTGGCCGAAGGCTGGGCGCATAGCACCCGGTCCCCCATGTGACCGCGGCGGCGGGTGTTGGAGCCCGCGGGAGCTGGGCTGACCGGCAGCCGGAGGGGCTGAGCGCCGCTTGGCGGTGGCGGACCAGTGGTGGGGTGGTGGCCGCCAGGTGGCGCCTTCCATCTGTGTGGGCGGTGCAAAACCCAATGCAATTTTTGATTTTTTTTTGCATTTTTTTTTTGAAAAATGTGCCTCAGGATGCGTGTTGGGGAGGTCGTACGACTTCCCTAGCAAAAAAATTTTGCCTTCCGGATCAACTTCGTCAAAATCGACGAAACAAAAGGCGATCTTAGGGTTTTTGGCCGTTGCGAACGCAATGGTGACCTCTGTTTCTGCTCAAAATGCTTCAAAAAAATGGCCATCTCCAGAGCTTCCAAAAAAACAGCAACCATGAAACCCTCACAGATCTAGCAAATGATGACCAAAATTTGCAAAATGAAAGCCAAACCTGACTTTTTCCAGCGCTCTGAATCCAATGGTGAGGCCCGATCTAATCCAAGATGCTGCATAAATGAACTCAAGGCATAAAATCCTCGAGGAACCCCGAACGAACTCTGCAATGGTTTTCTCCAGAATTTGAGAAGGGGTTGCATGTTAAGGCTCTGATACCATGCTAGAAACCCTAGATCAGACATGCAAACCTAAACACCTTCCATAGAAGAGAAAACATAAAAAAATAGAGCTTTGCATGCGAATGTGCAAAATGATATATTTAGGAATTCAATATTATAATGAGATGATTTGCTTTATAAAAGCAAAGTATGCAACCCTAATGTTGACCTAAAATTAGCTCAACCTAAGTAAAGTTATGCAAGTGTAATTAAATATTAATTACACTAACATGTTAGATGGACAAAAGAAGGTGTGGGAGCATTATAACTAGCTATCCCTACAGGTTGTTGAGACTCAATTCAGAAGGGTTAATGATGCATTCATATATGTGATCATTAACCAATTCAACGGAGATGCAGGGTACAGACTGAGCCAAGAGGCCATGGCATTTATCACTGAATGGGAATGTTGGTACATTCAATACCCCAGGTTTACATACTTTAGGCTAGCTGGCTTTGAAGGTCATCCACATTTGCTGCCAAGATTTTGCAATAACAGGATAGTGTTAATGGAATTTGTATATCAGGCTCTTGGGGTTAATGCCCAGTTTGGATTGAAACATAAGAAAAGATGTCACAAGTTTCCCATGAAGTTGGGTGAGTACAGTTAGGAGCATTTGGTAGGAGAAAAGGTGATCTGTAGTGAGTTGATATAGTTAAAGATAGGTTTATATACAGCTCGGAAGCACTTTGATCCTAAGAGTAAAATGAATGCCTTGTTGCCTTCTATGTTTGATAAACATTTTAATTTATTAGAATATTTCTGGAGTGATCGACAGGATGAGTATGATTTAAGGAAGAAGAATTATGAAAGATTACCTGTCTCACTCATGGCAGAGCTTGGAATCAAGAATGACATTCCAGAGACATTGGTGGATGATGGAGTTGTATTGGATCCATCTTATGAAGCTTTAAACATTGGAACTAAAAGTCCGGATCCAATTGACTGGAACAGTGAGGAAACCATTGACATTAAACAGATAGGGTGAGTAGTCTTGGATAGAAGCATCCAATGGTTGGTTCTAAGAACTAAAACTCCTCAAGGAGAAGCTCCTAAAAAGGGGAAAGGGTATAAAAGGGTTAAAAGGAAGACACCTCCCAAGGAGCCTTTGGAGTTCCTTCCTCCAGACATTGAAGAAATAGAGCTTGAAGCAGCAGTTGATGAAACTGAGACACTAGCAGGAGATGCTCAAATGGGATCGGTTGTTTCAACACCTACATTAGGTGAATCTTCTACTCAAGTCCCACTTGTAAAACAACAAAGTGAGGAAGTGCAAAAAGGGGCTCTTCATAGTGTGGTTGAAACTATAAAGGGAAAAGAAGTGGAGATAGAAATTCATGATGTTGGAACAGATTCAGATGAGACTCTGTTAGATAAAGTAGTACAAGAAAATATGCCTCTAGAGGAGGATACTGAATAGGTAATGACACAAGAGGATCAATGGGAATTGTTTGAAGAAGTCGGGAAGGTTGCTAATGAGCAAGCTGCAGCAATAGAAAAGCAAAAATTAGTTGATGCCAAGAAACAAGCTGATGCCATACTACAACAACAACAAATTGAAGCTAAGTCAAAAGTTGATGAAGTAGAGAGGCAGCAAAGGAAAAAGGAGCATGAGCTCAAGGTTAAGGAGGAAAATGATAAGTTAGAATTGATACAAAATATTCATGACCTTGAGGAAGAGAAGGCAAGACACCGAAGAGAAAGAGAAGTTCTGGTAGCCAAGTTAAAGCTTGTTGAAGAAGCTCACAGAAAGGAAGAAGAAGCAGAACGATTACAAAAGGAGAAAGAGGCCGAAGAGCTGGTCAAAAAGCAACAACAAGAAGAAGAAAATGCAGAAAAGCTTAAAGCTTTAGAGACAGAAAGGCTGGAGAAAGAAAAATTGGAGAAAGAAAGGCTGGAAAAGGAAAAATTGGAGAAAGAAAGATTAGAAGAAGAAAGGTTGAAGAAGGAGGAAGAAGACAAGAGAGTACAAGAGCAAAAAGATAAGGAGGAAGCGAAAAAGCTGGCACAAATGAGTGTGGAACAAGAGCAGCAACAGAAACAGAGGGTTGATTCTCAACCTCAGGTAAATGTGCAACCTCCCTTAGCTACTGCCTCCTCTTCTTCAACCATGATGACTGTTACTCCAGGAGCTCCGACTTGGTTGAAATTAGACCTTAAAAAGAGAACACTGACACCTTCTCAACCTCTCAATTGGGAGGATATGATGAAGGAAATTGAAAGAGAAAGGCCTAAAAAGAAGGCCAAGATCCTGCACTCTACTAGATTGATTGACAAGGGAGAAATTATGGTTGAGTGTGCCTTACCTATGATAGACAAGGAGGCGGGGGATATGCAATTAACGAATTATCAACTAGGCACTGTAAATTTGGGGAGACCTACCCAGGATCAGAAAATGAATCTAATTGATGTGGTAGCCTCCTCAACCAAGTCTAGGATGTTGAAGGATAAAAAAAGGAAGGATGAGCTTAAGGCTCAACTAGATCAATTGCATGTTTTTCTCAAGAATATTTTTGCTCCAAGATCACAACAGGTTGTTGCAATTGAGACCCCAGTTTTGCTGAGCAAAAAGGAAGTAGAGGATTTGGAATAGGTGAGGGGCAAGGTAGATATGTTAGATCGGTGGGTAAGTAAGTTGAATCAAGAAATAAATGAAGTTCTAGAAGACAGTTTTGAGGTCTACAAAGCGACTGAAGATCTAATGGAAGAGATGAAACAATATGTTAAAAATTTGGAAGCACAAGAGGAGAGTACAGGGGATACAGTCAGAAACTGAAAGAGGTCAATAAGTTGCCTAAGACTACCCTCCTAGAATAGTCGATATTAGAAGAAGACAATAAATATTTTCTAGAAGACTTCTTGTATACTTCGATTTAGAACAGTTTTCTTATTCAAACATAGAAATGAGGTGCAAGATTCTATTAAGGAGCTAAATGAGCAATTTGAGGAGTTGGAGGCCATCGTTGCTATTTTAGTAAATGTTGAGGCACTTGTAAAAGAAGGCTTACCTTTAAGCCAAATAAAGCAAAAATGGATGGAAAGATTTAAAGAGGTTATGCAGAGAGGGGATGTTGGTGAAGATCTGCTAATAAATTGATTGATGGACATCAAAGAAGAAATAAGAGAAGCCAAGAGAGAGTTGACAAAGCCGAAGGATATGAGAGAGTTTGTTGCAGCGGAGTTGGAGAGAATTAATTTTGAAGACAGCTAGGTGGATAGGCCCGAATTAGACACATTACAACAAGTCTTCTCCAGCTATGACGAATACATGATGGAGCAAACTTCGCATGCCTAAATCTCATGCGTGCATGGCTTTTTTCTTCTTTGTATGTTGCATGCAGCACTGACAGTTTTTGAAACGCATGACTTTCTTCTATTCCATTCTTTTTTCTTCCAGTTTAACTGAGTTTCCAAGGATGATTGTAATCCCTAAAAGGGTGGGTCGACTTAAAATAGAAGTGGAGTTCAGATTTTGTATATCTATAAATACCCTTTGGGTATCATATTGTAAGGGTCGGATAACAGAGAATAGAATTGGCCACCTGATATTAGGAGATAGAATTTTTCATAGTGATTACAGAGATACATTGTTACTTGATTTTTTTACAGTCAAATAAAATTACAGGTTTATGGAATATGGTGTTAGAATTAAGTTTTACTTGATAGGGCTGATGAGTTATAATCTATCTGTATGCCAGTGATTGTGCTGAAGCATGATTGTTTCTTATGTGATGAAAGTCATTAGAAGAAGCCGGATTTAAGGATTATCTCGTTAGATTATCATTGAATTAAATTTATTGAAGTTTGTTGATCTATGATCTTGGCAATGAATGAATGTGTGTTCTTTTTGGAATCTTTGAAATAGTTGTTATATACGAATTAAAATAAGCACCTTAGATGTATACGATGGTATAGATTATTCTGTGAATTGTATCATGCTTTGGTTTTCTTGATCTGTTGGAAAACATTCATTGTTGAGGATATATGTCCGGATGTTAGATGAGTTTGATTCATGTTTGCTGATTTACCCTCTGATTTATCTTTTTCTTTTATTTAAAACCCCTATTAAAGTAGCTCAATGAATAAGTCACTGCTTGTATTCTTTGTTACCAGCACAGGCCCCTTGAACATTATAGTTGCATGGACTGATTGAGTGACACCAGATGAGAACCAACTACCAAGACCTTGGGAGTTAGGCTGCTATATGTTATCTTTCTTTTTCAGGAGAAATAGAGTAGAAATATTTTGTTTTAACATTGTTTGTGTCATTTTCACCATCAACAGTACGGATAAGACATGAACAACCACTAGACCAACCACTGACATAGACAGGGGTACTTTCTTACCAACTCCCTAACCACATCAAACCGTTGGGTATGTAGGGTGCGCTCAGACCCGACAATGCGGGTGGAGTCGGCACCTGGTACCTACATTCCTGCATAACACCAAACATCAAAAAACATATACTTATGCATATAATTCATAGTCAAACACATTGTGAAGGAGAGTTACGGTGAGGCAGGGTGCTCACGAATGAGTGATGCCACCCCATCTCCTTCACCTGAATCAAATACAGTAATCAAAATCTAAGTATCACATCATCAATATAACTCACAAAGTAACATCATCATAACATAAGTATCCCACACATAAGTCCAACTCTCATAAGCAAATAAACATAACTGTCTGCCATACCCAACACATGGTGAAAAAGATGTCTAACAGAGTATCAAATATGCATCAGAACATAACCAAAAATCAAACCAAAAAAAACACACGCACCAAAGCAATATCAAAGTATCAGTAACATGAGAGGTACTACATTTCCACTCAAGGAGAGAAACAAAGATTCTAGGTGAAGGTATTATGCTTTTGTATTGCTTTTATCTTCCCTTGTTTGCCTTCAATATTTTCCAACCCTCTTCACTTAGTATCTAAAATTTCTATTGAGTTTAGATGATAGTAGTTTATAGTCATATTTTCTTTAAAATGACATGTTTATAATATCTAGTGATATTATCATTCATAATATTATTTATAATCTTAATTTTAAACCTATAAAATGAAAAATGAGAAAGATTTCACATGAAGTTGATTTGACGGTTGAAGATAATATTGAAAAGTTAGTGAAAGATGGATTCATTAGAACCATTGAAAACTCTTCATGGATTTGAAATATAGTCATTATAGTCAAAACTAATTAACATATTTATATATGTACTAAGTTTAAAGATCTTAATAAAATATTTATTAAAATGGATTTTTCATTACCGAATATTAATATAATTATTTGATTCAACTACATGTCATGAGATGGTATCCTTTATTAGTAATCTTTAAGCTATAATTATGTACATCATATTATTATTCAAATGGATGTAACTTTTATTTTTCATTATTTGATGTATCATACTTCTTAAAAGGTTATGTAAAATACATTTTGTATTAATGAAATATATGGATCAATCGACTAAAAGGTTTTAAGACCATTTTTTAGAGATTGTGATAATATCAAGTTCATTTTAACCCTAAGATATGTATATTTAATGTAGAAAGTGACCACTTATTATGCTTCATCATATATAGGTGAGGGAATTGAGGTTGATACTAAGAATATATATTGTAATGTTAATATACCTCCACCTTGAAATCTTACACAACTATACAATCACCAAGGATAAATCTAGGTTGTTCAATATTTTATTTATCTATTAGATTGTAGTTTACCTTTCGCTAAGAAGTATACTAAGTTTTAATGGAACGAGGAATGTCAAAAATATTTTTTATCATATAAAATAGTATTGATGAATCTACCAATTTTTATGCTTATTAGCCATGATATATTTTTATTGTTATATGTTTTCTCTATTGAATATTTTAATGGAGTAAAATGATGATAATGGTAAAGAACACATTTGATTGATTATAAGTCATGATGCAATCCTATGGAAAATTTATACTTAGCCATAATATTTTCTTTATAAAATTTGAGGCATTATTCAATATGTGAATGTAAGAAATATCCTTTGAAATATATACTTTCGAAGCTAATTTTTTATTAGGTTATATAGTGGGTCATTTTACTTTCAAAGTTTAATCTTTATGTATCTCTCAAAAATATTTTAAAAGGCTAGTAATTGATCAATTACCTACAACACCATGTCCTAGAAATATACTTATTGATAAATATTTCCTTGATGAGTGAAAGGAATTACAACCAATTCCTACTTAATCCAAAGAGGATACCAAAACATGTAAAGTATATCTACACAATTTTAGTGAAATAATGACAATAAATACACAATATACCATGGGAAAGCCTTGATAAATGAAGAAACCTACCTACAAAGAATACTCAAAATGTATCTCTTAAAAAATATTGCAATACACTTTATGAGACTTTATAGTGCTTAATTAGAGATCGATACTCTAGATTTGGAGGGATTCTAATGACATAACCTACATAAAGTTAACCACAATATTCATCCCAAGTTCTTAATTTGGAGAGTTTAATGACCTAGTAAACCACAAATTTATTATCAAAACCATGGGCTTAAACTATAAGCCAAGTCTTGGTAAAATTGATCCAAGATGAATCCATGTGTCCCTTTCCATAAGTAACTCCTCTCAAGATGGAATACAACTCTTGAGTTGATCAGTTGACCCCTATGACCAATGGGGTCTAACATAACTCCCAAGTGCTCCAATATGAGGTCATAATAATGCTTACAAACCTCTCATAGAATGTTTTTTTAGTTGGTCAAAGATGTTAGTCATAGTCCACCTAGTAACCCCCTATTCAACGGATTTTAAAAATAATCATAAGACAAATAAAATATAGTAGAGAGTGTGAAATAAGGACTATTAAGATTCATTCTAAGTGGGAACCATTTTTCCATGTAGGAAAATTATTTATAATAATATAAATATTAAATAATCATGATAAGACTAGCGCTACAACTTACAAGTTGTACAACATCTAGTCCTAAAAATGATCATATCTTATATAATGATATATGATATTTTTTCCCCTTTGACCATGTTATTTTATGGTTCTATATGTATGATTAGTTTTAGGTGGGTGAGATATTGATACCACCTTCAATTGATTTGATTCCTTTTCCATTTTAGTTAGACTTTCTATGTACTAATAGTATAGACGAGTATGAAACATTGATTGTAGGATCACATGCAACAATTTCCTTGAAATGTAAATTGATTAACATACATGGTGATTCATAGTTGGTGGCTACATATTTTATTTTTTATTATAAGACTAGATGTTTTAACTACACAATACCATGAGTTAGCTTTAGAATTGCATGATTCTTTTAATTCATTCTTGGTTGATTTTTTCATTAGAAAGAAAATAGACACAAATGGTGGTGATCCCCATTTTACATTTCTTATTCTTACGTTATACCAATAAATTATATAAGACACTTCTTTAATGGTTTGTGCTACATTTCCTAGCAAGAAGTGGTTTCATGATATTCATACCTAGTTTTAATTGGGATTGTTTTACCCTAATTATTATAAATATAAGTGTATCTATATTTCTAAGTTATTTTATAATTATTTAACTATCATGGGGAATAATTTAAAAGCATGGTTTCAATGGTTTGTTCAAAAAAAAAAATCCTTCTTACTACCCACAAGGTACTAGTCAAGTAGAATCAACTAATTTAAGACTATTGAATATATTTTGAGAAAAAATAATTGATAAGCATGGTGGTAACTGACATATACAACTAGTTCCTACCTTATGGATTTATCATAATAGTATTCATTCCCTATTCATTAGTTTATGGAAATAAGGCCATTAAATCCCCCTTATATAGAGATTCCTTTGTTGTGTGTTTTTGTTGGTGACATTATCAATGACACTATATATGGAGAATAATGATTACAAGAACTTGAACATCTAAGGAAAGATGAGTTAATACATTGGTTAATCTTTAAAGGAGAAGTTTCTCAACCTTAATCCTAATGTTGAGTATATAAAGAATGTAGTTTTCAAACTATAAAACACAAAAAATTAAATTCTAAGCTATAGACTTTGTTTTTGGACAAAATATTTTTTTTGGTTGTTTGACATCACTTCAAGGATGGTTGATGCATATAGCCTACAAAAGTTGAGACTTTTTCTTTAGAAATGTAAAAACATATTGGACACATAAAAGAGTTGCAAGAGGGTGTTACACATTTTGACCAATTTATGATACTTGTTACAACACATCATACTTGCATAGTTAAAAGGATATAATGAAATCAAAATGGAATTATTGAGTTGGTGGGTGGACTATGAAGTGCTTATGATATGTGGAAGGAATATGATATTTTTAGCCTATAAAATCATCTTGGAATTCAAGTGTTGGTTTACTAACTATATATTTGGGTGCCACCTTTTTTTTGTGGTTTTCGATCATGGTTTTGTAATTACCATTTGATGGTTCCATTTAATAATTCTATTTGTGGGATGCTTGAGATGAAGGTATTGTTAGTGAGTTTTTGGTACTATTATGCTACCATAATTACTCTAGATCTTTGGTTGGTGATACTCCAATAAAGACTTGCTCTATAAGTGTACTATAACTATGTTTAGAATATTGAAAAATACTTTTGTATGATTTTGAGTGGGATTTTTTCTTTAAAGGCTTTTTCCATGCATACACCTATATAATGACATGATTTTTCTTATGTTTTATATGTGCTTCTCTTTTTTTTAATTGTAAATATATCTATACTTTACACAATAATATTCTCTAATATTAATTTGGCAAGTATTTTTGTACCTTTCTTCCTTTCAAATAATATTTGCGTATAATAAAGATAGTTAAAAAAAGCTTATAGTAAAAGTGCTATCCAAAGAGATTTTATTCTTAGTGACTTGATTCTTCATGCTAATCTCAAGATTATGAAATTTTAAAGAAGAAAAATTCATACATTTTTTTCTCATTGTTTGAAAGCCTTAATTATCAATTTATAGTTTTAAATATGCATTCTTGATTTATCTACATCAAAAAGAAAACTAATAAAAGATACAATAAAAATTATGTATTATGTCACTATTATTACTAATCATAGATATAGTAAACAAGTGGTAGCTACTGAATGTTTAATACCTTTGAACCATTATTTTTAATATCTTTCATATTCATTTTCATATTTTTCACTAGAAGCGTTCTCATTCTTGACATATATTCTTGACATATTCCACATGCATTCACACTCATATCTTATATTATTATTTTTTCCATGTTACTATGACATTATTTATATTTTACATGAAATGTTGTAACTATTCTTACATGATTGATCTCTATAGGTTAGTGATTGCATTTTTTGGGGGACAATTCTAGGGGCATCTCATTTCCCTTTACTTTAATGTGATTACATGCTTAACTATTATGTGTTTTATTTGATTTTTGCACAATGTTATCCATTAAAATTATTACAGTGCTTGATGTATATTACATGATATTATCATTGTTAATTGTTACATGATTATTTTTCTTTACAAAATTTTATTATGTTTTATTTACCTCTAATTCCTTGTATGAAACCAATTGAAGGAGGTAGAATATATTTCTTCATGAATTTATTTGTAATTAAGTATTTATGATAGTATGATTTTTTTTGGGTATCAAATAGATCTTCATTGTTGTTTTCAAGTGGACTATGTTTCCACATAGTAGAAGTCCTTATAATATTATTTGAAAAGTTAGATCATGTTTCATTTGGCCCAAGTTCTTTGAATCCTTATCTACTAGGTCAAAGTCCTTTTATGTTCTATTTATTCAAAGTTTTACCACTTTCTATAATAGGTAGAATCTCTTATTCTTCTAATTTTGAATTTTAATTTTTTCAGGGATAGTTAATTTTCAAGAAAGTTATAGTTGGTGTCTACTTTAAATATGTGGTGTATGCTACTCAAGTTGTATGTTATTTTCTATTTCATAGGTTTCCAATGAATTGTTCATTGTGAGGATAATTCAAAAATGATTTATATATTTTGAGCAATTATGCATTCTTTTGAGTGTTCCAAAAATATTTAATTTCTGTGTTAACTAATTATTTTTAATTTGACATGTATGCACTAGTAGTTCACACACACATCAAAGTGTGGGAAAAATATAATGATAGAAAATATATATACTCATGTCCATTTCCCTTATGTTTTAGGCCGACTTTGATTGGAGCATCTTTATCCAATGACTATTCTATAAGTAGTATCTTCTTGCATGAATCTAAATAATGACATAATCATATCTTGATTATATTATTATTCATCCCTAGAGATTGCTCCCAATCCTTATATCCCCCCATTTATCACTAGGACTTAACCTAGGTCTTTTTTGTGGTCATAAATTTGAATCTTGAACTTTTAAATTTAAATTCAAAATGAATGCTACCAACTTCCTCCTACTAGTTACTATGAGCTAACCTAGCACACTTTTATGTTGATTTTCATGCTATGTTGCTATATTTAAATTCATTCATTTGAAAACATCTAGGACAACATAAGAATTATTGAAGAGAAGTTATCCTAAAGCACTTGTGAGACCATCATAGCAACATTATTAGAGCATTACATTAGTATACATCATTCTAAGTTTATTTCAGACTTGATTGTTGTCCTTGATCCTTGTCCTAAATTCATTGAATCAATCCAACTAGTGATTTGATTGATAAAAAAAGAACACAACCTTCACAATTCAAAAAATCTGTAAAGGTTTTTGGTAAGTATTGTCAATCCTTAATGAATTTTAGATATCAAAAGATCAAGGTGAGCTAATTACAATAGTGCAATTCATTCTTGTGGGTATAAGTTCAAGTCTACGAGCCCAATCATTTTTGCACTTGTAAAAATTAATTTTGTAGACATAAAACTGATCAACATTAAAGAAAAGCCAATTTGTAGATTTTAAGATAGCCATTTAAACAAGCCTATAGAAACTTAAATTTGACACATCATCAATTACCTAATAACTTGACCATTTCCTCTATAATTGATTGAATAAATCCCTATTTGTTCAATTAACTATCTAATTTACATTCCCCTATTAACTAAATAATATTTTATTATTTAATTAATAAATTCACTATTCATCACTATTCACTTGCACTCTGTTTCTAGCCTAAATCATTAATCAACCTTCCACTAATGTCCACTTTAGATAAATACATTTAAATATCTTTTTACCTAAATTCCTCATCCTCATCTCAAAAATTAAATAAACATCTTATTTATTTAATTGCCTATTTTCCTTCACTTTCTATTAAGTGAGCTAAAATCAATTAGCCACCTAATCTCCCACTTCCACTTGCAAATATTTAATTAAATCCTCCACATCCTTCAAGGTGTACAAAATAAATATTTAATTAAATCCTCCACATCCTCCAAGGTGTACAAAGGAATGGGTCCTCTCTACATAAGGTTGGACTCTTGTACGTGTCACATGACCTTGGTATCATGTCACATAGCCTTGGTACGTTGTCACATGGGTCAAAGGTACTTGCCCATCCCTCAAGCATACTCCCGAGTACTCTTTTCATCTTGACCATTCACATTTTCCAAAGGGATCCTCAACCATGGATTTCCCTTTAATCTTGGCTCCCTCTCCATCAACCAACCATGTGACGACACTTGGCCTCCTCCCATTCTCCCAAGGGTCTCAACTAATTTGAGCCTTTGATCTCTACATTTGATTTCATACATCCAATTTCAAAGTCTAAAATCTATAAATAGAGGCAAACTCAAGTCATTATCATCTCATTCTCATATGCAACCTTATGTTGTGGTTGAAGGCACTCACATAACTCATCATCCACCAATTTTGAACACAACCACCATAACTCGGTACAACAAGGATTGTTATTGGTGAGAAACTTGTGCTTTCATTAATATTTGCTAACTCTTGTGCTCTATCTTAAATATTGCATTTAATTGTGAGTAAAAGAGTCACTTTAGCTAATCCATTTACATGTTCACTTTTTCTTGTAGACGAAATCCTAAAAATCAACATCGTGACAAATTGATTCTTAATATCTTTTACATCATTTTCTACCTTAAAAATCTAAATAAATATTATATTTAAATACATTAATGGGACAAAGAGGGGGCCAGGCCTGCCATAATTGTGGCAACTACAATTGGCCCTCTCCTCCCCGATTCTATATATAACATGTCCACTATCATCCACCCACTCATCCAGAGAGGGCTACAATTCTAATGTTAATCACATCACAAGATATAGACGGCCCAATCATTTTAATCCCAGACATAAATTAATAATTGATTATTTAATTATTTCAATAGGCCAAATATTTTATTTTCCCTCACAAATATCCGGTTTACCTTATGTTCTTGCTGCTTCCCAACTATTTTCTAATAGGACTGAAAATCAGTGAATGCTTCTTCACCTTGTAATACCTTTCGGCCAAGGCAACTTAAGGGGCATGTATGATTGTAAACATGAAGTGGGTCACAAAACGAGGGCCAGGTAAATATACGGACCTGCAGAATGCCAAGGAGAACCAGTTTACAGGTCACAAAAGGAGGGACAGTGCACAGTTTACAGTGCACACTCTAATAAATCTGCCTTCCACTCAAACAGTTAGAACATGGAAATTCCAACCACCATAAATGCCATGGCAGTAGAACCCATAATTCTCTTTGCTGCAATCATCAACCAATTTGCATTTTAATGCTTTGAACATCACTTAGCTCGCACTCCATTCGATGATTTGGGTGGCACCTTGAGTAGTTTTAAAGGCCAATTTTCAAGGTTCTAATGATTTTCTTTCTTTCTTCAAGAAACTGTACCAGACTATAACTCTACATATGAATATTCAAAAGCCCATGTCGTTTCAGTGGAAACCTGTGCCATTAAGATCACATGCATGGATATTACAACCCAATTAAAAGCTTTGCAGACAAGATATTTAGCAATTAGTTCTATAAATGAATAACGAGGCCAATTTTTTCTAAATGCTTGCCATGGTTTTGTGCCACTTCAGCATAGAGCTTGGGGTTAGAGTTGGTCTTAGCAAGTTCATCTGCCTGCTGCTTCCTCGTAGTAATGTAATAGGGGTGTTTTTGGTTGGCTGATGTTGGCAAACTTTTACATTTGGTTTTGATTTTGGTTAATTTTTCTTATAAAAAAATAAAAGAAGTTGTGAGATGTAGAGAAAGTTAATGACGAGGAAGCTATTATGGGTTTGGAGGCAATTCCTAACAAATGGAAACATTTTGATGGTCGGAGCAAGCGGAAAGCTAATGACCAGGAAGTCATTATGGGTTTGGAGGCGATTCCTAACAAATGGAAACATTCTGATGGTGGGGGCAAGCTTGATAACCATGATCCACCACTGCCATCCGCTAAGTTTACAACTCTAATTGTTGAGCAATTTACCCACTTGTTATGTTCTTGTTTTAATACTTTTGGTTAAGGTTTTGACTTGCCTAAACTTTGGGATGTGATGTCATTCTACTCATCATTTTTGTGTAAATATAGTCTTAAAATACTTCTTTATACAAGTAACATATCAGAGACTTATTCATCAAAAACTAAGCATGAATCTAAAGTATTAAAATAAAATATAAGACATAGGCCTAATGAGTTTTGGGGATGGAGGGAACACTCTACATCCATGTTTCATTGTAGGCTAGGTATTTATCATTGTTATGGGATACTTCAAGGTGGAGGCCAAACTTATGGTAGTTTATAGACTTAAGCATACTTCTACATGTCACTACATGGGTCTCTTGAGGTATAGTGGAATGCAACTATATTATGGATCCAAGCTTACCTTTATATTCTTTATAAGATTTGCATTATTGTTTAATCAAATGTTCAACCTAAGAATTATGGTTCAATGATAGCCAAAGGTAACTTAGCCATCAATGCTCACATGTACAAGTCATGCTAGTGAATCATTAAAGGTTTTTATTAAAAATATTAATATTTTATTGTAAGACTTCGCACCACCAGTACATAGTTTAACAAGTTTCCTAAAATCCCCATCATCATTGGATTACCTTAGAAAAGAAAAATAAACGACCCTTTTAAAAATGAAAGGGAGAATAAATCTATTTACATACATCTAGAGTAAATAAAAAATAATATAATTATTCAAAATTTACCCTAGATGTAAGGAATTGGGAGTGACAAATATATAAATGCAATGAAATAAACAGTGTTTAGAAAAATTAATAAAATAATTAAAGTACTTAGCTACAAAACCTTGATAAATATCAAAATTTTATGCATCAACAATGTAGAAATATCAATGATGATGACATGAACGTCTTGGAATCAATTAATGATTTGTTTGTCATCTTGAGTCATTTCTATGACTATGGATTTAGTCTCACATCTATAGATATGATCTAACTTGCAAATATAATCTACTAATTTCTGAATTGCCACTTTTGATTCACTTCGATGTTTTTAATTTTCCTTGAACAAAAAACTAGTTATGATGCTTGTTGGTTTTCATATGGTAGAGATAAATACTCCCTTATATTGAACCATGTAAGAATAATGAGTCAATGACTAGATAAACGATTGAAGATAACACTTGTAACATAGTAATAAGGGAACCCTAAGTTTAATGTCTAAACCTAGGGTTGCTTTTGCTCCTTTTTCAAATGTACATTAAGATGCAAATCAACAAGGTGTTTAGATTGACTTTCAACCATGCAAGTGAATCAATCATGTTGAACACTCGAAATACTAAGAGGGGGGTGAATCAATATTCTTTTAAACCACTTAAACATTTAAACATCCAATACTTATAGCATATTCATTTACAGTAATGAAGGAAAGCATGAAAACATCCAACAAAATCACATAACACATGAACACCAAGATTTTTATGTGGAAAACCCAAAATGAGAAAAACCATGATGGGGATTAGCTCACATTATATTATAACCGGTTATAGTATATTACAAAAGTGATCACTGTAGGTGGAATCACTGTCCAAGTGGACTCGCTGCCCACTAAGAAAAGAAAGAGATAGAAGAGATTGTGGCACACAACCAAGTGTTGAATTGTTACAAAATGCATCTACAATATGTTGGAATACAGTTCCATTGAAGCTCGGAATACAAACTCAAAACTCTTCATACTGATCTGACTTAATATTGTAGTATGCTCTACATTCACACTATATTCACACAATTCACATTCACAAAAATCTTATCACATATCCTAATCATCAAAATATTGAAAAATATCTTACATATCCGCTTTACTCATACTATCAATTAGGTCAGCATAATTAGATGTAATACACAAAATGTAACTTGTCAACTCAAGATCTATCCACACACGCTTTGCGCCAAGATTCAAATCTCAAAACACTTTGAAATAGGTCAACATGGACCTATAATATCTCTGACATAACTCCATAATACTCAATTAAACTCTGCATACCTTCAAACCTATTAAGTTGGCACCACAGAGGACTTGATACAAAAAATCTCCAATTGTATACCCATATTCGGACACACGGACCTCAAAACACCATGCCAACTAGAATTCACACTCATCTTACAACTGTCAACACTTCCACAACTCCACAAAGCCAAAAAACCAATCCACAGAGAAGTGCAGACTAATCAACTTAGATACACTGAACTGGAAATGTCTAAAACTGCCAAGCCGAACTTTTGTTTCTCATAACTCCAAAACCAAAAACCAAAACTAGCTGAAATTTTGGAATTAAGTTCTTCTACTAGCCAATAAAATTATACTAGAAGTGCAAAGGAAAATCTTGTTGCAAGTTGTGTTCCCTTCGTCTCCTTCTATTGTGTATCACAACGCTTAGGTTTGTGACATGGTTGAATTGCCTCCCGTGGATTCATTAACTCTGACAGTTTTATTGAGCATTAAC
>CM021110.1:349965427-350078506 GCA_007115665.2 Sequoiadendron giganteum
CCTTCTTTACAAAAATTGGTATCAGAGCTTAGGTCATGGGTTCAAACCCCTCACTTACACTTGGGGGATTGTTGCAAGGTGTGTGCCCTTGGTCTCCTTGTGTTGTGTAGCACAATGCTCAGGTTTGTGACATGGTTTAACCACCTCCCGTGGATTTATTAATTGTGGTGGTTGTATTTGGCATTAACAATTTGATCCTTTAGTGCAATGACAACTGTCTTTGCAATAAATCTTCAACAATGAACCAAAGTAGACCCAATTACTAGATCTCTTGTACACAAAGTCACTAGTATTAACACTTAGTCAACTTTCATCATAATTGTCTTCACTAGACCAAGCCTTCTTACAAAAATCGTCTTTCAAAATCATCTTCAACCATGCTCATGACACCTAAACTGATATGCTCCATGGTCTTTGTACTAGGATATAATTTTGACATCAATGACAACACTGCAATGCATAACTATATGTACCTTGTGCTTATTCCACATGCTCATGTTGCCAATAAATGCATCAATGGAATCTCCTCATTCTTCCAACAAATCAAACATGGATTTGATCCTTTTGAGCCTTGGAAATGGACTAAAATTGATTTTCTATGATTGACCTAATTCAACAATGTGTCCTAATATGAAAATTGCAATATCTCAATGATTAACAGACTGAAACAACAATTTGTAGGCAAATCTGAGAAGTGCAAAGGACTGTGTACCTACCTAGAAAAGTTGGTTATGATCATTGTAGAGGGATAGATTCACCCTAGGTCATATGGGTCCTTGTATGCTACTTCAGCTATGCTTTTGAGGTCCTCTAATAACAAATTTGATCTTATGATTCCTAGTTGCAAAGTTGTCTAAACACTGTCAGATAATTATGTAAGTGAGTTTCTCGTGAGTTGACAAGATGTAGATTGTAACAGTGAACAATTAGTATTCAAGCTTCCTTCAATCCTTTTTAAACTTGAAATCTCCACATTCACAAAGAGAAGAGATGTTGTGCCATTTAGGGGCTTGCCTTAGTCAAACCTTGTGTGAGTGTTTCCACTTCCACAATGACAATGACAATGATAAAATGATAATGGATAAGAAGGAATGATGAAATCACAAATTGTTGCAACTCACCACCCTTCAATGGCTTCCTTGAAGGACTGAAGTCATGCACATCACTTCAAGGTCTTGGATCTTTCTTGCTTGATTGCTTGAATTCTTTGGAGACCAACAAAAGTGTTAGCCTTCACAAAACAATGATAGCATGAACACACATAAACTCACATAGGATGATGTTAGGATCTTGAGTTACTGTAATAAAGCTCTAAAATGTTTCTCTTGACTCACTTATAGTTTTCTTGATCATAAGTTCGCCAATATAATTTCACTTAATGCTAATTGGATTTCAAATGATGCAATAACTAGGTATTTATAGGTATTTCTCTAATATCTCGAGAATTAAATCTTGATAGCCAACATTTGCAACTTGAATTTTGAATGTTAAAATGCCAACACCGACAAATCCAAAATTGGTCCCTGAAAAAAATAGGGGGGGGCCATATTCCCTAGGGAAAATGGGTCCTTGCCCTATTTTCTAGGAAATTAAGTGTCTAAGGTAAAATACTAATTCGATGCATTTGTTCAACGCTTGAAATTTTTCATAAAGTGGTACAAATGAGCTATATAATGTATAATTTAGGAAATTAGGGACCCAATTAGGCTCAATAATTTAGGGAGAGCAAAAAACTAATGTGAAATTGTCAAGGGTGACAATTTACAATAGTACATTTAACCCCCACTTTAGTGAGAGTATGAACTTACACTCAAACTCACATTAAAGGAAGAATATTTCAAGAGGGTTCCAATTGTCCAAATGTTGAAGAGATAGGATGACTAAGGATCTAGGGGGGTGATCAAGCCCCCATGATCCAAGATCCCATGGAAAACCAACATAAGCACAAAGGAACACACATATGTATGATATGTAGCAATACAACATACACAAACATACAATGCCAACATAAAATGAAAAAAGGAGGGTATGGATAATCATGGGATAGTAAGATATGTTATGCTAGGATCCATACCAAAGGAATTCATAGACACACAATAGAAAAGTCTGATATTTACTAGGTGAATCACAAACAAGAAGGCACATGAGCTAGTGAAGTCCAACATTCACTAGGTGAGCCCCCAAGACAAGCTAGCAAAATGAGAAACACACTAAGTCTAGTGAAGTCTACTATTCACTAGGTGTGTAGCCATGTCAACCATACCAAGATTTATACTCCCTGATTACTCTGATAAGGTGCCACAAAATGATCAAAATGTTATGCCAACACAACACTAAGTTCAATGCCTGTGAACAAAGTGAAGCAAAAATTCCTATGCCAATGTCAATGCATCACTAAGTCTAACACCTATGAACAAACTGAAGTAAATAATGCTAATGCCCCCCTTAAATAAATTTAAAAACACCATGTTGTGAACAATTACTTTAAGGTAGAAAAATGATAAATGTCATGTGATGAAAGGTCATGAGAGCCTATTTGGAAGTCCTATGCCAATGATACGTTTCCAAATAAAGCTACATCATGATAATGGGTTGCCCCCAAATGTAATGCAATAAACAACATAGAATATGAACACAGGAGGGGTCCACGGATCCAGGGTTAGTATATGCCTTTACTACAGTGATATAATAGAGCTTGGAACTGACATCATTCTTCAAATACTTGTGGAACAATGAACACAATGGAGGAATGACACATAGAGTGAGAAGATAAATAATCCTTTGGGTCAACATGAAAAAGACCTAAATGTCTCAACGCCTTTCATCGTCCCCAAAAGGAAAACACAAGACAAAGGTAAAAGAGAGTTTATGACATATAGAAGAATGTCATGACATATTCATTTCCTTTGTATCCTTGTGCCAACAAAGGCACAAGGGTCATCCAAAGTAAAATCACAAACAAAAAGGAATGTCAAGCAACACAACAGAAGATATCACATAACGTACAAGAAAACATAAAGAACACATGAAACAAACATAAAGGAGTACCACACATGTGACCAACCTAAAGCAAGTCATTTGCATCCCAATCTTTCTCATCATATAGGGAGGGAGGAAAAATAGCTAAATGGACTATAACAAGTGTCATTCTAGGAGCATCTCCAAGTTCAACACATGGTGGGTCACTCTCATCAGGAGGATCATTATGGTTTCCCCCAACTAAATTCATTTTCTTTAAAAAAACACAATAAGCTCGTTATGGACTTGTTCATCAATTTTAGCCATTTCATCTTCAACATCCAAATTAATCATAGTGGGAAGTTTTATGACAATGTATGTTGTATGTTCTTGTTTTACTTCTTGTTTTGGTTTCATGTCTTGTTTTTGTGAAAATTGTAATTCTTCTTGAGTTGTTTGCATAGGTTTTGGATTATCATGCACTATTTTATTATTTTCTTCAATTGATGAGCAATATCATGATGCCTACACCTATGCTCTTTAGCATTTCAGTTTCTTCTTGCACGGTTTTCAATTTACGATGGGGTAGGAGCGGGTTTCTCAACCATTGGTCTCTTTTCTTGCCTTAAGGGAGGAATTGAAGGAACCATTGAGGGTTGGAAAACCACCGTCTATTTAGGTCTATACACTTGTTTTATCTTTGGAGGCAAAAAAGGAATCATTCGATTGTCTCTTGGTCTTTTATATGATATGGGTGGAGGAACTATAACATACTTACCTTGGTTACTTGGAAGGGTTTTTTCTTGGGGCATGGATTCATCCATAACTGGTGGAGGAACAACCATGGTATTTTCATTTTCAAGAATATTGGTAAGAGATAATTCTATTATGTGCTTCGCCTTAAATTTTTGGTATGACTTGAAAAGAAGTTAATAGGTTCCATAGGTTGAGGCAAAAATAAATCTAATGAAAATTTCCCACGGGAGGATAAAGGATTAAACCCACCATGATGCACTATGAATATCTCATTTTTAAATGAGAATTTTATGCACTTGTGAATAACCGATGGGACAAAATTCAAGGAGTGTGGCCATGGGTAGCCTAGCTTCACATGGAATTGGTCCAACATTGGGATGATGGAGAATGATACATCTAATTGTTTCGGTCCAAATTTAACAGGAAGATTGATCAAACCTATCGTAGGGCAAGGAAAACCATCATGATTTTCCAACCATGCTTTCAATTGTTCATAATAATCTTGATAAAGCTCATGCATAAACAAGAATTCCTCGATGATCACATTCTCTATAGACATAGGATCAATGAGTATTCCTTCTAAAGGTTTGTCATTGATACGTCCAGTGATATAGAGAGGACCATCAGGTGCATGTATAGATGCATCACTATTGATGAAAGCAATACTAGGTAACATAGTGGTTTGGCCCTTACAAGGTTGAAAATATATTAAATTTATCATGATATCAAATTCCTTCTCATTTTTATTGTCATCATCATTCTTATCATCATTCATATCATCAAAATCTTGCATAGAGCTGGATGAATGGTTTGACATTGGATTGGTAAAAATTTGCAAGTCTTGATTAGGTAGGGCAACAAACTTATTCCCTTTCAATCATTAACACCTCTCAATGAGATATGATTAGAATCAATGAGGTCTTGAACTTGATGTTTAAGACACGTGCATCATTCTATATCATGTCCACTTGTGTGATGATATTGACAAAAGGCATTTAAATTGTAACTTGGAGGTAGGGGTTTGGTTGTGTTTGTTATCTCTTAAACTTGCACCCAAACTGAGTTGTGAAACTCAGTTAGCTAGAGAAACATGGGAGCATTCTTGGGTTGTGGGTCACCCAAAATGAGAATGAACCTCCGAATAGGCCAGCTTCCCAGCTGGTTATATCACCTAAACTACTGATTTTTTAGAGGAAAAGGGAGAAGGATTACCTGAAAATGATAAAACAAAAATTGGTAAACACTACTTCCTATGGTGATACACCTAACTGGTAATTGAACTGGAAATTCATATTTCAGTACACTTGCATATAATGATTTGAAGAAAAGAAAGTTGCACAACCTATTTGTATGTGTTTTGCATAAGTATTTTATAAAGAGGCCTGATGCATGAGTCTCTAGGAGGAAATAGACTTCACAACTAAAGTAATCTGCATTCCTGACTCAGATTGTAACCTGTAATAACACATTCTTTGCAAAAAGAGTGTTGGATATGAGACACAATTACCAGAAAATCAAAATATTTCACAAGTAGTTTAGTCAATCAATAAGTGGCACACAATGAAGCAAAAAAAATAAGAAGGCAAAAATAACTATCTAGACACTAAAAATTGGTCTAGGCCTACAAGCACCACTTTCGACATAATTTTCTAATGTCCATGGTCACGATTAAATAATGTTAATTATTTAATTATTTCCTATACGCATCTTTCTTCTATTAATTAAATAACCTTTAATTATTTAATTAATTCATTATGACCCTTGTTCAACTTTCATTAATTAAATAAATCTTATTTATTTAATTACGTCACTAATTAATTAATTCTCTTTCAAAATTAAATAGTTTATTATTTAATTTACCTTTTATCATATTTCGACTATAATTAATATTCTTTTCGAATTATTTAATTATTCAATTAACCTTTTCGACAGTCAATTAAATAAATCATTATTTATTTAATTAAATCCTTAAATTTTGAATGTTGAATTAAATAAATATTTAATTCATAAAAAGAGTTATTTATGTCACATTCTTCTATCGCCCACTTATCTAATTATTCACTCACCATCTAACTCGAGATTTATTTAAATCCATTAGTTTTCTCCTAATTCGATATCTGATCGTCTCTGCGAAAAGACTCCCTGTCTTGATCAGTCAGACTAATTCTCTTATGTATGGACATATTTATTAATTAAATATCTTTATTTAATTAATTAATTCATGTGTGCATTCGAATAGATCGTTGTTGAGTTCTAACTTTATCCTTTTCATTCATAGTCTAATTCTTCTATTTTTGAAGACTTTCAACTGAAGATTAAATCATTTATTTAATCTTGATCTCTTAGTCAGTCTATTTTCGAACAGTCTTAACACCAGATTAAATTATTATTTAATTTAATCTTTATCCTAAAAAAATTCCCAACTCACATTCTAACTGACACAAATCTCAATCGCATGGCATTCATCAATTTCGATCGTTGATCTCTCTTTTGAATCTGAGTCAATCGTTCGAAAATCAGCTTTCTATAAATTGACTTGACCTTCGTCATTATTCCCCCTCCTGAAATCAATAATTTTGGAAGAACTTGTTAATCTTTGATATTTTCTATAATCACATACATCAAGGCTATACTTGCACACTTATGAAAATATGAGGGCAATTATACTACAAAAGGAAAAATGGAGAAGGACAATCAAGATAATTTGAAGAGGTGGACTGATATTCGGTGAGATTCTTTCATATTGCTTTATTTAGTGTTTAGTTTATTTACTTCATTCTTAGTTGTTTGATTTAGATTAATGCATGTTTAGATTATATTTAACCATTTTCGCTTGCAGAGTCATTTTATCTACGTTGCATTTGGTGAAGCCAACGTGAAGACTTCCAATCTTCGCAAATTCGTAGATAGTTTTTGATTTATTTTTGCAGGTATCGTACGAAAAAACGCATTTGACTGACGAAACAACGCATATAATTTCATGAACCACAACTGACAAATTTCATGACACATATGACATCACGAGATGCATTTGAGGCTTTCTGTGACGCATTTTACTGATAAAACCGCGACGCATCTACAACTTTAAACAACACATCTGGCTGGTAATTTTATCCGAGTTTTTGAATTTATGTTTTACGATTTTTAATTTTCACTAATATTTTGTTTGCAACATGTGATTTAGGAGGATACCATAGTTTTTGCAAGACCAACCATAGAAGATATTGAAAACCAAACCCCTTTTTTTGCAAGACGAATGACGAAGATTAACAAAACTAATAACAAATTGCATGCAAGACTTGTTGTCGAAGACTTTAAAATTTTAAAATGAAATTTTGTGTTTGGTAGTTAGATAACTGTCATTTGGCTTAAAATTAACCAGTCTCTGCTTTGTCTGGTGCGAAAGCACACTTTGTAATTAAACTTACAATTCGGTATATCGAAGTATCCTCTCCCCTTGCACATTCATGCGATCTTGGGTGTAAGAGAACCCTTACTGATTCTAGAACTTGGGCCTATCTTGGTGGGAAAAAGTACTCACCCCAAGATGACTCAGACCGGTCACATGCTTGTCGCCAGCAACTTCCAACCGGTTTATAAAAGTGGATTTTTGGGGGAAACCCCAAAAATCACGCTCACTGTTCCAACGAGAAGGGAAACAATGGTCTCTCGCCGAATGGATGGTGCACCACAAATGGAATGCCCTTACTAAAAACCTTGTAGTTTTTCCAAAATCTCAATCTATTTACTGGTGCAGCAGGTCAAACATCTGAATTCGTCTTACATTCTTATGGTTCATCTGTAGCAATGAAATGTATGTCATGGGAGTTTCATGGGTACAGTAGCTTGGCTGCCTCGTATAAGTGAGTGTTGTGGAGGGGAGCTAGTGGGGTCAAGCTACTAGTCATCCCCCTTGAATATGCGTAGCTGGGGAAACCCAAGTAAGAACTCAGTAAATACTGTCTATAAAAGCCTAGGATGTAATTGTCTTCTGATTTTAACAAATTCATTCACATCACAATTGAAAAAAAATTGTATTATGTGATTGTTTTTGTTTTATTTTTCAAAAATTGATCATAAAACCGAGTCAGTCATAATTTTGTCATCAAAAAACTGCAACAGTAAATTGAGTCACAACTGTCAAATTTCAAGTCGCATGTGTAATTACGAGCCACAACTGTTAAACCAAAAACCGCATGTGTCTGTCAACAAAACTAGTTTTCACAAGGTTTAGATTTTGAGTCGCATCTACTAAATGAGTCGCAATTGATTTATGAGTCGCATATTTCATAACTTAAACCACATTTGTCTGCGAAGGTCACATTTGTCTGTCAACAATCAAGACTAGGTTTTATCAGTTAGTCGCATCTAAAACAGAAACGCATCTATCAAATCTATCAATGCATCTGCAACCTAAGTCACAATTGAGTGTCAACAAAAATCTCAAAAACTAAAAACTCAGTCTGAATTTTTTTTCATCTTTTTCACTTTTATTTCTTACGGTCAATCTTGGGCAAAAACTGGAAAATTGCTCAAAAAACCTTGCATTGTTTAGGTGTCATTTACGTCATAGAGATAGTCATCTTAGTTGCAAAAACTTAGTTACCCCATAGGAATTTGTATATCATAGAATAGAACAACTTTTTGCATCATTAGATATGTTCATGCTTCGATTTGTCATTATCATTGAACCTAGTCATTATTGTCTTACTAGTGAATCCTTCCATCTCATCAGTCTAGTTTGGGAAATTTACCATATCAGTTGTATTTGTCCTACATCAGGTTCTTTGGTAAAGTTAAGTCATAGCTTTGGATTATTCCATAGGTGGTAGGTTAAGCCCGCTTAGAATCATTTATCGACATGGTCTACTCAAAAATTTGCATATAATCCATCCCAGCGCATTTCATCCTAGTATACGTCATATTAGAAATCCTTGATTTTAGTGACATCTTTTATATTCAGAAATATCCCAAAAAAATAGAAATAGAACATATCAATTTTTAGACATAGTTTTGCATTTCCCCTTTTGAGCAACATTTTCATGCTTGAAATAAGGGCTAAGAAGAAACAAAGAGAAATTTTAGACCCCAACGAATTCATCAATCCTTTCAGAAACCAACCATTAGGGAAAGAGATACAACACAAAACTTTGCTTGAAAAACATGTCACTAGAGACACACATCGAAACATCTTCTCTGAAGACATAGGCGTTGTCATACAAGATCCTGAGTTTGCATCCTTTATGGATGAGTGTTTGGAAAATGATCCCCAATGATATCTAGCAAAGTTGCTAGTAGAAGGTGCCACACTACCACCAGGATTTGGCATTCACACTTTGAAAACAACATCTACTCAACCAACACAAACCATGATGTCAAGTGTCTATGTTCCTCAAATTACCACAACAATACCAACTGGCATACCTAATCAAACATCATCAATTGTAAACACAACCCCATTCAACATAACACAAGGTTTACAATTCACTGCGGGAGCATCTTCATCAAACCCCTTTGGCACAAACACTACTGGTAAAAGATCAAAATTTGGCATGAACAGAACTATACCACATACTGCCATTCCACAAATAGTGGTTACACGGAACATTCTGACAGGAAATATTCCTATACCCAATTAGAAAATTTCGATAGGAAATATTCCTATACCAAATCAAAACATTCAAACATGATATATCCCAACACCAAATCAAAAAATTTCAAACAGGATATATACCCTCGCCAAGTCACAATCCGTCACAGAACATAGCATTTCAAAACACTTACATCGATCCTAACAATGCAAACAACATGTCCTTGACACATGTAGATGTTCTGCAAAATCAAATCCAAATCCTTCAACAACAAATGGACAGTATGTCTATGTCAGGCAAACAAACTATCTCAGTTCAAGATTTATGTCCATGTCCTTTTGACAAAGGGCTATATATGACACCTTTCCCACATGGATACATTATACCGAATTCGCCTAAGTATAATGGGAAGAGGAATCCTTTGGAACACATCAAAGAATTTTCTACAACATGCATGTACATCTCGTATGACCCCACATATTTAATGAGACTATTTTTGTGAACCCTTGTCGGGATAACATTGGAATGGTTCTCTAAGCTACCATATGGCATAAGATCATGGGGCGAATTAGCTGAGAATTTTGTCAAACACTTTGCCTTCAACATAGACAATGAAATAACAATAGCTACCCTGTGTCACACCATGCAAGAAGGCAAAACTTTCACCACTTTCTTTCAGAGATGGATAAGTTTAGCTAGTTGATGTCCAGCTGAGATACCAGAAAAAAAAAGTCATGATATTACTTGAAAATATTCATGTGAAACTGAGAAGTGACTTAAGAGTACATTTTTGTACTTATTTCCTAGACTCGGTGCAAAAAGGCATCATACTTGAAAAAGGCCTTATTGACAAAGGAGACATTAAGGTACTAGGCAGGAACCTAGTTGTTCAACATCAAAATGTTCCCAATGATAGAAACAATTTCTGGTCTAGAAACAATTTCTGGTCTAGAAACAAGAATGTAACAAATGACGGTATTATTGATGCTAAGACCCTATATGCGTGACCTATCATTACACTTAGAGGTTACAACTCCAATCAGGACATGACTAATAATCTGGATCAAACAACCAACTTTGTCCAAAATTCACAACAACGACGACCACATAGGAGATTTCCTAAACGTGAATTTACCCCTTTGGGGGAACCAATTGAGATAGTTTTCAAAGAACTGATTAAACATAATCTCTTAAAACCTCTGGAACCAAAATAGTATGACCCTGGATAGTTTAAACCCTCATGGTGGGATGATAATGCCTATTGTGAATACCATCAAACAAAGGGATACAACCTACAACAATGTCGACAATTGAAAAACATCATACAAGATTTTGTTGAAGACGGAACCATAGAAGTCAATGGGAAAAAAAATACCAAGAACAGTGATCACAAGGTCTTCACAGATCCACTACATGACCATGGGAAAGGAAAGCCCTCCACTTCAGGAACTAAGAATAATACCTCGACCAATTATAACAGTGATATAATCTTCTAAAACCTTTGGAACCAAAATAGTATGATCCTAGATAGTTTAAACCCTCATGGTGGGATGATAATGCCTATTGTGAATACCATCTGTGTGTGAGAAATGTGTCAATTAAATTGAATCTAATCTAATACACCAATGCAACATTAGATTGAAGAAAACTAAATAAAATAAAGTAAATGCAAACTCTTGATAGCAGCTTCTTCAAATTCGTTCCATTGTCCTCTATCTCCAAGGATTCGCTTCAATATGTTTGCTCTCAGTTGTGCAAACATAGCTTATAGAATGGCACTTGAGAGAATGAGATTATTATGAATGCATATGCATCTACAAGATTGAGCTTATTGAATTGAAATGCTATGAATTGCTAAGATTACGACTATAATAACTACGCATGAAAGTATGAGATTCGAGATCCTTTTTAGCTCATGAAAGAGCTATATTTATAGATTTTTGAAGGTAGGAATTCGATTGGCCAAGATCGACGGTCGAGTTCAAACCTGTTGGAATGAACGGTGAGAGATCCAGAATTCGAAAAGAAGGCAGAATTCTGAGAGACAGAAAAATAAAGAGACAATTTGAAAGGTGTCTCTCATAATTAAATAAATAAATATTTAATTATGTGTGAGAGAAATGTGAAAAGGCTTTAATTAAATATTGTAAATATTTAATTATGAGAAAAGGAAAAAGCCTTTTAATTAAATATTAAAAATATTTAATTTTTATGAGAGAAGTGGGAATTTGGAAAATAAGATTTAATTAAATATCAAAAAGTATTTAATTAAATGTGGAGGGAAGAATATCATTTAAATTTAGAATTTAAACTTTGATAATTAATGTATATAAATTGTAAAATTTATTTAATTAATTAAGAGGAAGACATCATTAATTAAATAAAGTTCGTTTATTTAATTAATTTAGAAGAATTAGAAAAATGAACAATATAAATAAATAATTAAATTTATTTATATGTAGAAGACTTAAGAAACATTAATTAAATAATTCATATTTAATTAATTAACAGGTTCGATCGACCATGACCATTTTTAGATGTGTACACCATCAAACAAAGAGACACAACCTACAATAATGCCGACAATTGAAAAAAATCATACAATATTTTGTTGAAGACGGAACCATAGAAGTCAATGGGCAAAAACATACCAAGAACAGTGATAACAAGGACTTCACAGTTCCACTACATGACCATGGGAAAGGAAAGCCCTCCACTTTAGGAACTAAGAATAATACCTCGACCAATTATAATAGTGCTAAGTATGATTAAACTAGGTATTATCATCAATCATATCTGAGTTGCTGATTAAAATATCAATACCATTACCATAAAAAAGCACCCTGAATGTGTTGTCGATACACGCAGAACCAAGATAACCCTTCCAAGTCCTTCATCAGAGCCACCACCACAGTCTTCCAAGCCTAATTATAACTCACTTGACTAGTTGGGGAAGACCCCAACACATATATCCATCTTGGAACTGTTAACCCAATCACCCGATCATCGAGCCATTCTCGATAAAGTCTTGCAAAACACAACTGTCCCTACGAACTTAGATGTCAATCATTTCAAAGAAATGGTAGGATATTTAACCAATTCTCATCATGCTACATTCTCTCAGTAGGATTATTCAACTGAGAAGACCAATCATAACAACCCACTACACCTTGAAGTTCTTGTCCATCAAACCAAAGTCAAACGAGTCTTGGTAGATGGAAGAGCAGGGTTGAACCTTTGCACCTTGAAATTGGTTAAGGCATTAGGCTTCTCAAAAGAATGTGTGGACACCACTAAGAGCATAGTCATTAAGACATATGATGATGAGGAAAGATCATCTAAAGGAGTTGTCACACTCCCTATTAGGATTGGCCTTGCAGTTATGGACACTAGTTTCCAATTCTTGGATCTCACCCTTCCCTACAACCTTTTGTTGGGTAGACCTTGGATACATACTAATAAAGTCATCCCTTCCACATATCATCAGTGTCTTAAATTCCCATACAATGGTATAGAGGTCACCATCTATGGTGATCCAAATCCTTTCCAATATTGCACAAGCCTATGTGAAATTCCACAAAGACAGGTCCCAGTCAATCAAGAGGCTTCATCCTCCACCTTATCCTTGTACGTTGATCCATCAACTCATACCAAGTCCATTACATCATAAACGCCATCATACACTCGTAAGGTCAAGATCCAAGATAAGGGCTATGGAGAATACAACATGAAATCATCCTATTGTGTCAATCAAATGGTTCCTCCTAAGTCGTATGGTCTACCCACAACAGACAAGAGACAATCAATAGTCACGTTCCATGTGCCTCCTACAATGACATTGATAAAATGGGGAGAGTTAAGTAAAGAAGCTACATACCAAGATGAAATCACCTCCTGGTTGTACAAAGAGTACAATGAATACCCTCCCCCGTCTATTCAAATATCTAAGGATAAGTATGGAAAAGGCCTCATGATAATACAAAGTAACAAAAATGATGGACATAGTGGGTTAGGACTACATTAAAATGGAAGGACTGAACCAATTTTTGTCTCACCACGACCAAAAGGCCTAGGGTTGGGGTTTAAACCAATTAGAATTGGTATTCCTGGTATTTCATCATGAAGAGGAAGTAAGTGCTTCAGAAGACATTGAGATATCCCACGAACCACTTGAACCAATTTATGATGAATCTCATGACTCAAGCAAATATGATTGGGATTCCCTTTCCTCCACTAGCATAATGGACCTAGATAGACTATTTGGCAAACTTGATAAAATACTACAACCCACACCAATTCCATCTAGCCCTTGTCCTAAAAATTCCTAGTCTAAAGAAGAATGGATTAAACTTTATTATTGGGAAACCCTTGATCATGAATCTTGGGCGCCTAACAAACCATCTTCTGAAAAACTAGCCCTTACAGTAATCCCACATCAGAGTTTACCTGTCCATAAGAAAAAGAACAAAAAGGAGTTAGTCCAAAACTTTTGTGACCATGTTAACCACTCTATCCTCACCTTGTCAGCCTCCACATTTGATAACTTCGATGATGGCATGCCCCTCGTATATCCCCAACTTATCGATTGGGATCAACAAGGTACACCCATCTTAGACATATTCGAGAATGATGAAGCGATAGTTGAGTTCATGGGACTTCGAGAAGGCATACCTAGAGGGGATCATAAAGCTGGATTTACCATTGACTTGGATAACATGGAATATTTTGGGGATTCTGTTCACACCTCCAGTCACAAAAATGAAAAGAAAAATAATGAAAATGATGAAAATGACAAGTCCCTAGGTGAATACTGAAAGATGCCTTTGGATGAAGAAATAGTAAAAAAGGACACATCTGAGGGTGAAAACCTCTCTGAGGCACCCAAGGATGGAGGTTTGAAAATTCTCCTAGTTGCTCAAAAAAGTCACCCATGTTAGTAGAAGAGTCTGTTGAGATCAACATAAACACTGAAGAAAACCCGCAGGTAATATACTTTGCAACATCTTTGACAAAGACAGAGCAACAAGAGTTTCGAGACTTCTTTACAAAGAGACAGATAAACTTTGCATGGTCATATGTTGACATGCCTGGGCTAGATCAAAACCTTATATTGCATCATCTACCATTACAGCTAGGTATTAACTAGTCAAACAAAATTTAAGGAAAATGTATCCACAAATCACTTTACTCGTCAAAGCTATTGGATGTTGGATTCATCAGGTCCACAGACTATGCAGATTAGATTTCTAATATGGTCCTAGTAACCAAACCCTTTGGGAGAATTTTAATTTGTATAGACTTCAGAGATATCAATAAGGCATGCCCTAAGGATGGCTTCCCTTTGTCGAACATTGACATGATAGTGGACCTTACAACAAGATATGAGATGTTATCCCTCATGGATGGTTTCTCTGGGTATAATCAAATAAAAATTGCTACTGAGGACCAACACAAGACAACTTTCACATGTCCATGGGGAACATACTGCTGGAATGTTATGCCTTTTGGGCTCAAAAATGTTGGAGCTACATATCAACATGCAATGACGACTATTTTCCATGACCTTGTACATACTCTCATGGAAGACTATGTTGATGACATAATAGAAAAATCATTGACAAGAGCATATCATTTGAAAGTACTTGACAAGATATTCCAAAGACTGGAAAATTATAATGTAAGACTGAATCCAAAAAAATATGTCTTTGGCGTTAAATCAGGAAAACTTCTAGGATACATCATTTCTAGAAGAGGCATTGAAGTGGACCTTGCAAAAGTAAAATCTATAGTGGATATGCCTCCACCAATTAGCATTGGTCAAATAAGAAAACTACAAGGGAGATTATAATCTATCAGATGCTTCATAGTATAGATAGCAGACAGACCTTTGATACTCTATATATCAGCAACTTAGTCAGCACTAGGAGCCCTACTCGCACAAAATGATGATCAAGGTCATGAAAGGGCAGTGTACTACATCATTTGTACTTTGGTGAGATATGAAATAAACTACAGGTTCATAGAACGTGCATGTCTTGTGGTATTATTTGCTACTCAAAAACTTAGGCACTATATGCTAAATCGCCAAACTATGTTGGTCGCAAAGATAGATCCTCTGAAATATCTCCTAAGTAAAGCAGCACTAACAGGCCAATTGGCTAAATGGGTGATGATACTTAGTGAATATGACATCCAGTATGTGGAAAGGAAAGTTATAAAAGGGAAATTAATTGCATATCAATTATCATATGTACCAATTAAGGCAAACCATCCTTTAGTGGCAGATTTTCCTGATGAGTTTATCTTCAAAGTTGACACTAGAACCACATGGACATTATACTTTGACGGGTCATGTACTAATCGTGGTTCAGGGGCAAGCATACTATTTGTTACACCTCAAGGCGATACTATTCCTAAATCATTCAGGATTTCTTTCCCTTGTACCAACAACATAGTAAAATATGAAGCCCTAGTGACAGGACTAAGAATGGCAGCCCAATGAAAGATCAAGAGTTTACATGTTTATGGAGATTCTCAGCTAGTAGTCTGGCAAGTTAATGATGAGCATGAAACTAAAGATGAGAAACTTTCTCCCTACAAGCACATGGCCGATAGTTTCAACCATTACTTTGATGACATCACTTTTCAACAAATACCACGCATTCAAAACAGGACAGCAGATGCTATGGCAATCGTGGGTTCCTTATTGGATATTCCTAGCAACGTGCCTAAATTTGAGTTTTTGGTCAAACAACTTTTGGTCCCTACCTATGATGTCCCTGATTCCGCGATGGTGTGTATGATTATTGGTCCTACTTCCCCTTGGTACAAGGACATATATGACTATCTAAATGCCCAAATCCTACCTTTAGACCTGTCAAATAACCAACGTAGAACCTTTATCAATAGGTCTGCCAAATACACCATCATCAGAGATACCTTGTATAGACGTACCTTAGATAACATCTTGATGAGATTTCTCGATGTTGAAGAAGCACAAGCAACCTTACAAGCGGTACATGAGGGTATATGTGGATCCCATTCTAGTTGTCCTACCTTAGCCCACAAGATTGTGAGATTAGGTTATTATTGGCCTACTATGGAAAAGGACTCATAAATCTTTGTCAAAAAATGTTGACAGTGTTAGATACATGAAGATTTGATAGGCGCACCAGCACAGGAGCTTTGTTTGATTGCTTCACCATGGCCCTTTGCCCAATGGGGACTTGACCTCATAGATAAGATACACCCTCCATCATTCAATGGCCATAAATTCATCATAACCGCCACTAAATACTTCACCAAGTGGATCGAGGCTATTCCCATGACTTACATCATCGACACACAAATATCCAAGTTCATTCTAAACTATATCATTTGTCGATATGGTGTACCTCAATCTATCATCACAGACAATGGTCGTCCATTCAAAAACCAATAATTTTTCCATCTCTATGAAGAATTCCACATCTAACACCATTTTTCCACTCCACATTACCCACAAGGTAATGACCAAGCAGAGGCATCTAATAAAGCCATTATCAAAATCCTCAAAAAGATTGTCAATGACGTTGGTCATGACTGGCATCTATAGCTTAACCCTACCTTATGGGCTTCTCGCACAAGCATCCGTACTCCCACCAGTGCCACTCCATATTCCCTAGTATTTGGTTCTCAAGCTATCTTACCTATTGAGGTTGAAATTCCTTCTCTAAGGGTATCCTTGAAAGGTCATATTGATGATGAAGAGTATCGTGTATCCAAATTGCATGAGTTAGAATTCCTAGATGAGCGAAGACAAAAGTCATTAGATCATCTTCAAGCATATCAGAACCGTCTTCATCGCAGCTATAATAGGAAAGTTCTGAATCGACACTTTGACATTGGTGACCTGGTCTTAATGGAGAACCTAAAGAATCAAGTTGAATGAGAAAAGCTAAGTTAGTGTGAACCTAACTAGTTAGGGCCTTATATTGTTACAAAAGCTTTTGGATCAGGAGCATATCAACTCTCTACCCCTCAAGGAGAACCAATTTTATCACTGATCAACAACCTTCATTTGAAGAGATTCTATGTGTAGCTTTTGAGAACCATGTCTTAATCTTAAAAATACAAAAAAAAGGTAGAAAAACAAAAAAATTGTTACCTTGATGAAAACTTGGCAAACAGACATCTTTGTAACACAAAAAAAATTGAAAAATCAAGAAAATAGTAAAGAGAAATAATTCGTCCAATAGTGAAAACCACTTCAGTGGCGCTATGGATAAGTACCATGGTGAAAACTTGGAAAATAGGCACCATGTGTAGTCGACTTCACTCCATTGTCTACCATCATTCCAATTAGAATTTTCACCATCACCCATAATAAATGATTGTCTTATCCATTACTTGGAACAATTGACATCAAGTCCATTTCATCTCCCCATTCTATCCTTTAGGTCTTATTCTTGATTGGGGGAAAATCCTTGATCAACGTCATTGAACCTTGTACATAACATCCCAACGCCAGAAAATGTCCTGAAAAAATCTCAAAAACATCATAAAATATCTTGAAAAAATCCAAAAAACTCCAAAAAGACAAAAAAAATTCGAAAACATGTCAAAAATCCCAAAAATAGAGTCAGAGTCAGTTGTGTCAAGTCAGTCATGGACATAGTCGAACTACGTTGCCTCTACGACTAGACATAGGCAAGGCCATCTGTCGATGTGCTCCCAAGGCATTAGGTTTGTCTATCTAGGTTTTTCATGCATCACACATAAAATCATGACTCATTCTTTGTATATGTCAAAATCAATGGTTGTGTTGAACTACGAGGTCTCTACATGTATTGTAGACACTGAAAAATGTCCTAAGTCTATGAGCATCATTTTTCCTAGTCATCATCTTTCAATAATTGAATAATTTTAATTATTCAATTATGTTCGATCATATTCCTTTATTAATTAAATAGTTTTTAATTATTTAATTGATTCACCTTCTCATTTCTATCTTGATCAATTAAAATTATTTAATTGCATCACTAATACCCCTTTCTTCAATAATTAAATAAATCATTATTTATTTAATTATTTATCTTTTATCACATGTCTATAGTCAGATAATAATAATTATTTGACCTTTTATTTTTCTATAATTAAATAATTAACGAAATTATTTAATTATGTGTCATTCTTCTCCTTTAAATAATTGATCCTAATCAATTATCCATATTTAATTTATATCTCCTCCTTTAATTAAATTTATGAATTTAATTAAACCTCCTTTTTCATTTCCTCCAAATAAATGATTTAAAATAAATTATTTATTTGCCACTTGTCCTTCTCCTCCATTTTCGAATAAATAATTTAAAATAAATTATTTATTTGCCACTTGTCATCCTCTTCCATTTTCGAATAAATAATTTAAAATAAATTATTTATTTGCCACTTGTCATCCTCTTCCATTTTCGAATAAATAATTTAAAATAAATTATTTATCCCTCTATTTTGGTCAAAGATCCCCTGTCATTATTTCATGTCATAGTCTGCATGTCCTGCATGTCTGTCATAGCCGTCAGGCGTCATAGCCGTCGGCGTCATATCTTTTCCATGCATGGCATATTCTGGTTGCATCAATTCTCAACCGTAGATCTTGGCATCTTTCTAGAAACTCAATCTTAGTCATCCATTTCGTAACTTCCCTCTCATGAATCCTCATCCGTTGATCTTAGAATCTTTCTGGAAGATCAATCTCGTCCGTCCATTCGAATGGTTGTCTATAAAAGCAACCCTTCCCCTCCATTTTCAATTTAACAGTCATTATCTCCAACTTTCTTGCTTACTATTTGCAGGTATTTGCACAACTTCATCAACAAATCTGAGGGCAATATTGGCATAAGAAGAAATAGGAGAGACAAGAGAAAGAATCAACTTCAAAGGGGAGTGCTTTATTTCATTTGCTTTCATTTTGATTGCTCTCTTTGTTTGTATTCTCTTGTTTAGATTGGGATAATAGTTTAGAAGTGTTGACTATCACTTTATCTAATACTATTTGATTTTTCTCATTCTTACAAAAAAAATCCAAAAAACTCCAAAAAGACAAAAAAAATTTGAAAACATGTCAAAAATCCCAAAAATAGAGTCAGAGTCAGTTGTGTCAAGTCAGTCATGGACATAGTCGAACTACGTTGCCTCTACGACTAGACATAGGCAAGGCCATCTGTCGATGTGCTCCCAAGGCATTAGGTTTCTCTATCTAGGTTTTTCATGCATCACACATAAAATCATGACTCATTCTTTGTATATGTCAAAATCAATGGTTGTGTTGAACTACGAGGTCTCTACGTGTATAACGTAGGCAAGGCCATCAATTGATGAGCCCCCGAGGCCATTCCGATATAAGACTATCCAACCATTTGTCACCATCCTACACCATCCAACCATTTGTCACCATCATGTCCTCCATTGCCTACCAATACTGAAAAACATCTTGCTATTGAAGCTCCATTATTGCCATGTCAAAATCTTGGGTCTATCAAAGAAAATCATATCCTTGTCCAAAATCAAATTCCATTGCCTACACCTTGAGATACATGTCAAAATAAAATTCCAAAGCATGACATCATAGCTTCACCTTCATATCAAGATCGAAGCAGTCCATCTCATGATCCCATCCTTAAGTCCATCCAAGAAGTCCTTCTAGATAATCATGGCATCCAAAATACACCTATCCTTGTTCAAGAGTCTATTCACAACCATGTTCTCCAAGATACACCTATTTTTGACCAAGATCCTACCATTGAACAAGAAATCCAAAATGATCCTCTTATTGACCTTTATGCCATTCATGACCAAACATTTGAAGATGACCCCATCCAAACACAAAACACCTCCATTCCCCAAATTGAGACACTTGCCTCCTTTGGACATTTGTTACATGGAATCTCCTCATCTACAAGAAATCCTGCTTTGACAAAGGTGGATGCTCCTAATTGATAGAATGTTTTGGCTTTATCATTCGTCATGCTTGTTTCTTCTCGATTATTTGGGATATCAATTTGATTTGTCGTAGATTTTGTATCTTCTTCTTTGACTTGATCCATAGTAGCTTCTTTGTGTTCTCCTTTGACTTGATCAATAGTAGCTGCTTTATGCTCTTCTTTGATGTTATCCATATCACTCATTTGATTATCTATGTGTCCAAAGGAGGCAAGTTTCTCATTTTGGGAAATGGAGGTGTTTTGTGTTTGGATGGGATCATCTTCAAATGTTTGATCATGAATGGCATAAAGGTCAATAAGAGGATCATTTTGGATTTCTTGTTCAATGGTAGGATCTTGGTCAAAAATAGGTGTATCTTGGAGAACATGGTTGTGAATAGACTCTTGAACAAGGATAGGTGTATTTTGGCCTTACCAAAATACCATCATCCATCATAATTATTTCTTGAAAAAATAGATAATGACCAATATCCAGGTCAACACATTACCTATCCTGGAATTGTAGGATCCGAGTCTAAATAATTGAAGAAAGGGGAGTGCTTTATTTCATTTGCTTTCATTTTGATTGCTCTTTTTGTTTGTATTCTCTTGTTTAGATTGGGATAATAGTTTAGAAGTGTTGACTATCACTTTATCTAATACTATTTGATTTTTCTCATTCTTACAAAAAAAATCCAAAAAACTCCAAAAAGACAAAAAAAATTCGAAAACATGTCAAAAATCCCAAAAATAGAGTCAGAGTCAGTTGTGTCAAGTCAGTCATGGACATAGTCGAACTACGTTGCCTCTACGACTAGACATAGGCAAGGCCATCTGTCGATGTGCTCCCAAGGCATTAGGTTTGTCTATCTAGGTTTTTCATGCATCACACATAAAATCATGACTCATTCTTTGTATATGTCAAAATCAATGGTTGTGTTGAACTACGAGGTCTCTACGTGTATAACGTAGGCAAGGCCATCAATTGATGAGCCCCCGAGGCCACACTGGGTCATTCCTTTAGGGTACATCATATCAAGTCAACACACACACTCACAACAGTCAAGGCATCTAAACAAGTCAAACATCAACAAGGAAAATAAGTCAAAATCGTCATCAAGTCAAAATCAATCATATTGTCAGAACAATCAACTTATGTCTTCAGCAAGATATGTCTTTCTTTTCAACAAACATCATCAAACCTCATAGCCTCATGTAGCTTGTTGCATCAACGACATCAAACTCAAACATATTATACAACATGTGTCATTTTGAAACTAGGCTTTGTCATGCCTTACACAGATAGTCACAAATTCGAAACCAGACTCAACGTCTTATACGGTATGTGTCATCCCTCACATTGGGCTTTGTCAAACATCAAACAATCATACAAGATCAAGTTTTGGAAAATAATTCCATTGGCTTTATGACTTTATATCTTATTTTGTCTTATATTTTTATCGATTTGTGTATAAGTCCAATTTCTAGCTTTCTCAAGGATGTCACATGAAGGATTTAGAGAAGCAAGGATGTCTCGGGACTCTTTTTCTTTGACTCCTGTCTGTCAGCTATCTTTTAAACTTTGGATTTTGATTCATGTTACTAGTTTCCTCGAGGATGTTGCATGAAGGATTTAGAGGAGCAATGACGTCTCATGACCCGTCTTTTATTTGTTTGTTGTTTGTGGTTTGTCTTGACCAAAAGACTGGGGCAATATTTCCCTTAGTATGAGTTAAGACACTCCTTGTCTGTGACTCTCTATTTTTCGCAAGTGGATGACTGTGTACACCTTGGTCTATCTCATATCATGGTGTTTATTATCCATTTATGTCATGTACCACCCAATGATGATTTAATGCAAGGCTTAGTTTGTATTTGGAAAAGTATTGAAGATTCTGAGATTCTTCTAATATCCATTTCTAATATTAACATCCATGTCCTCTATGCTACTATTCATCTTTTTCGCTCTAACATTTCTTCTTTTTTGCATCTTCACCACCCTTATCCATGTTCATCTATCCTTTTTTCCTTCATCTTCTAGTTCTCTCATCTATGTCGAGAGCACACTCATGTTCTTCAAACCTTCCTATCCTCTCGAGGGGGCATACCACTACCTCCTCGTCATTCTCCTTTTCACTGGGGCATATTTTTTTAATTTTTTTGACACAATGTGATAAACGACATTGTATCAAAAAGGGGCAAACTATAGACACTGAAAATTGGTCTAGGCCTGCGAGCACCACTTTCGACATAATTTTCTAATGTCCATGGTCACGATTAAATAATGTTAATTATTTAATTATTTTCTATGCACATCTTTCTTCTATTAATTAAATAACCTTTAATTATTTCATTATTTCATTATGACCCTTGTTCAACTTTGATTAATTAAATAAATCTTATTTATTTAATTACGTCACTAATTAATTAATTCTCTTTTTGAATTAAATAATTTATTATTTAATTTACCTTTTATCATATTTCGACTATAATTAAATATTCTTTTTGAATTATTTAATTATTCAATTAACCTTTTCGGCAGTCAATTAAATAAATCATTATTTATTTAATTAAATCCTTAAATTTTGAATGTTGAATTAAATAAATATTTAATTCATAAAAAGAGTTATTTCTGCCACATTCTTCTATCGCGCACTTAACTAATTATTCACTCACCATCTGACTTGAGATCTATTTAAATCCATGAGTAGCCTCCTGATTCGATATCTGATCATCTCTACGAAGAGACTCTCTGTCTTGATCAGTCAGTCTAATTCTCTTATGCATGAACATATTTATTAATTAAATATCTTTATTTAATTAATTAATTCATGTGTGCATTCGAACAAATCGTTGTTGAGTTATAACTTTATCCTTTTCATTCAAAGTCTAATTCTTCTATTTTTGAAGACTTTCAACTGAAGATTAAATCATTTATTTAATCTTGCTCTTAGTCAGTTTATTTTTGAACAGTCTTAACACCAGATTAAATTATTATTTAATTTAATCTTTATCCTATAGAATTTCCCAACTCATGTTCTAACTAACACAAATCTCAATCGCATGGAATTCATCAATCTCTCTTTTGAATCTGAATCGATTGTTCGAAAACCAACTTTCTATAAATTGACCTGACCTTCATCATTATTCCTCCTCCCGAAATCAATACTTTTGGAAGAACTTGTTAATCTTTGATATTTTGCTATAATCACATACATCAAGGCTATACTTGCACAGTTATGAAAATTTGAGGGAAATTATACTATAGAAGGCAAAATGGAGAAGGACAATCAAGATAACTCGAAGAGGTGGATTGATAGTCAATGAGATTGTTTCATATTGCTTTATTTACTTCGTTCTTAGTTGTTTGATTTAGATTAATTCATGTTTGGATTAGATTTAACCATCTTCGCTTGCAGAGTCATTTTATCTATGTTACAAACTCCATTCAATAATTCCCAAGGTATGCACTGTATTTCATGTCCATATGAGTTACAAAAGTTTGCAAAAATCTGATAGAGGACTCTAAAAGTCACTAAGTCAAAAATGCATCAAGAATAACTCCCTCAAAAAATAAGTTACAAGTGAGTATAAGTAAACACCTCCAAACTAAACTCCGATAAAATATCTCCTAGAAGCTTCTTGGGTCGGATGCACCAATAAAGCCAAAAATATAGCATGTTAATCTTCTCCACAAAGGCTCTAAAATGTTGAAATGGTCAAGTTTGACCATGTCAAACATGAAGGCACAATAAATTGATTCCTATATTCTCTCAAATCATTAAAATTTCAAAACAAACCACTATATTTTCTCCAGGTGTTTGCAAAAAAAACTCAACCTCCCTAATATACTCACAAATACTTTTACAAAGCATGACACTCCTATTTTGCATTAAAAATAACACTTTGATCAAAGTGATCTATAAAAACATCACTTGACAAAGTCCTTTACATTTCACACAAAATGCAAAATTACAAGACCCTAGTTCATCCATTCATGGGTCAAAACAAGAACAATTCATAAGTTTGACCATTTATGGCATATACAAGGGTAAATAGGAATACAAGGTATAAGACTAAAAGTCTTAATCCACCAGTGCATTAGTTTGTTTACATATGATAAAACAAAGGTGAAAAATTTACCTTAAGTGGCATCGACAAAGAGATTAGGGTAAACCCTAACACCAAACTCGAGCCAAAAGAAAGCAAGGCATTTCATTTTGACTTTGCATCTTCAAGAAAAACTTGGGCCGACAACAGAGGGTTTTGAGAAAAGATTCATGGAGGATTTTCATTGCAGAAGCCCATGCTAGAACATTGTGGGTAATGATTTTTTTATTTCAAAGACTATGATCTCCATAATGTTAAGGATTTTGCTTTACATTTTTTCTTTTTCCCTTTTTCTGGAAAATGAATGAAAGGGCTTCATTCATGTGTGCCTATTCTAGAAAATAATGAAAAAAAGTTTTTCCACCTCTGTATACTCTTTTCTTTTTAAAATTATTGATAGAAATGACTCAATATTTTGCTCGCAATCTCCATAAAACTCCATATTTCATTATTTATGGTCTTCAATACACATGACCATAGGTTTTATGGCTATTCATGTCGTGGTCTTTTGGTGTCTTGAATTTTTGAAAGGTGAACTTCGTGATTCTTTTGACCAAAAGATCATGGGTACTCCCTTCCAGAGCTTTAAAAATCTTTTCATTCATGGTCATAACTTTATTTAAGTACTCCTAGCTTTCACAAAGCATCTGGCATTCTGGGTTTTAAATCCAAACACTGTAGCTAGTTGCTCACCTATGCAAAAATTTGAAGATTTAACCAAAAGGCCACAGGTAATGGCTTTCACTATTTGCAGGTACTCTAAAACATTCTTCTTACATCAGCCTCTATGGAAACTCAAGGGTTTCTTTTTCCTTTTACAACCCGTTGGAGAAATATTGACTTTATCTTTGATACATGAAAGTCATTACATGATTGTCATTGTTGACTGTGACTCTGTCTTGATACATGATGTTGTTTACATCGTTTATGTTTTCCATCATTGAGTCTTTCTCTCAATTCCATGTCTTCATAAGACTGTCATTTAAATTTGCATAGAACAACTTTGGATATGATGAATTTTCTTTGCATTCTCTGCCAATGCACAATCCTTTATAATACATGCTCTGTCCTATTGAACTGCTATCAAACATAACTATTAGTGTTTTGACAATGCCTACACTAGTACCTCTTGATTGTTTTCTCTGTACTCTCCTCAAGGACATTGTAGAAACTATATGTCACAATTAAAAGCAAGGAAAATGGCTACCTATGAATGATTAGACATTGTAGAGCTACCCTTTCCATCATACAATTCATCATGGATGTTGTTTTCAATACCTCAACATTGTTCTACCATGGTTTTAGTTCATCTCCTTTATGACAATTCATACTATCCCTTAAAAGCATTGTCCTTTCATCTGTCATTCTAATAGAAACTTTGCCTCACAGTTATGTCATTTTCGGGCATAGGATATCACTGTGATATTTAGCCAATACACCATGATTGGATCTCTATACACCATTAGCAAGATGGCTTATTATCTCAAAGCAATGTTAAATCTAGTGTATTCATTCAGTTTAGACTTGAAAATGATAGAATTCAAGTGCCACTTTGATCTCTTGAATAGTGAATCATTGCACCCCTTCTTAAAGCGACTGTCCTATCACCCTTGTTTGCCCTCCATGATGGAAAATGGTTGCTTTATGTCATATGAATATGTATTAATTTCCATACTCCTATTTTTCTCAATATTGTCTCTACATTCATATTCTATGACAATCTTGAAACTACACTTTAAGAAGAAATAAAAGGAAAGATATAAAAACTGTCAATCTCTTAAACAAGACTGTCATGAATTCTCTGCTACCTTAACAACAGATGATTAAGTCTTCACCATAATATTCCTTATACAGAACATCATGGAACTTTTGACAGAGCTTTTATATCATGTTTATATTGATAATAGATTTCCCTCATTAACAGAAGAGAACCTTCATTAATAAGGTTTCAATCTTTAGTCAATACAATCATGGTCATGAAAATTTGTCTTTAAGTATTTCATAGATGATCCAATTTGTGACTATCTAGCCTACTGCCCTAGACTGTTATTCAAGTGATTGCACTGCCTCCACTATGATGAATGTACTTTCTCTCTTCATGTTTTGTTGATTGGATCATTTTATGTATGTTTTTTGATGATAAACTCATACTAGAGGTTCCTGTTCCTCTCATTAGTCATTCATAATAGAGAGAGTTTTTTTCATGATACCCAAAACCCTGAAACCCTACCTTTCACAATGAGTAAATGTTGTACTCTCACATTTACAACACTATCGGTGTCAAGGAGACTCCATAGTTATTTGACTGTCATAGATCTCAGTCATTGGTCTTGGTTGGGAATAAATGCCTTTGTCGCTGTCTTAGAGATCTTCTTCAATGAATTTTATGACTTTGAAAATGTTCCTTCAAACTTTTGTGGTCATCCTCCTCATTGGTCTGCAATTTATTTCCTATGAATTGTCCCTCAAGATGTTTAATCATTAAGCAATGAAACATATTAATCTTGTCAAAATCCTTAAGGCTTGTGACTATCTGATGAATTGTCTTTCAATGTCATGTCTCTTAAATACAACAAAGAAGCATGTTGGGCTCAACCCTTGTGGGAGCCACATTTATCCCACATGCATGTTATAATCTGATGGTTGAAATGATTTGATTTTACCTGTTCCTACACACTAAACAAACTTGTTAGCAAAATAATTTAAGCTGAAAGCTTCCATTGAACTTTGTGCTCCCTGAACATCCGCTTTTTGATGACTTGATCATCTTATGAATGCCTGATAGGATGCAAATTACATTTATGTTGGTAATGTAGGGATAAGGTAGAATGTGATTTTTCATTGCTCTAACACCGCCTTTCAACAATCTTGCAGGTAAACCTTGGAGCTAGAGTTGGATCTAGTGTTGGAGCTGAACCAAGATCAACAAAACTTTAGCAATGATTCGTCATTCCAGGAAATGATGAATCAACTTCTCTCCCTGTTCTTATATTATCTTCAGTTGTGTGATATACATTTCTTTCTCGTACTCAGTATTTGATTAAGTAATCAAATCAAGCTACTCCCATGACTTGTGTGGAACTTTGGTTTTTACAACATGAATAAAACAACATTTCTTATGCAAAATTATGAGTTCTTTTGTTACAAATATTTGCATAATAACACTGGAAATTCTAAAGTAATCAGATCTGTACAACAATGAATACTTAGCAGGCAATTTTGAAATAAATTATGTACTTTTTAACGATGAATGCAACTCATCTCTACCTATTTTGAGTTGTAGCTAAAAATAGGTAACAATGTCCATAGGTCTAACTAGAGGTAATCGGATTAGGCTCTTATTCAATAGTTTCAACATGATTGAATGGAGGGTATCAAGTAACTAGGTAAATTGTCTCTCTCGATCTAAAAGGGTATGGAGTTGAACTTATGGCAACAACTTAAGGTTCAATTTGGTTGGTTTTTTGAGGTGTATGTAACTTGATAAAATTTTGTTTTTCTTCTTCAATGGTTGATATTTTCTTTGTGGTACGGATTCAGATTTCCGAACAGGAGTAGATGAAGATGTATCTTCATACTGACTAACCGAGTTTTTATAATCACTGAGGGTTGTACACAAATGTATAAAGGATGGATATTTCATCAACAAGATTTTATCCCTTATGTCAGGTTGTAAATTTTTAATGAACACTCATTGAAAATTTGAATCAAGAAGAGTAAGATTAATTTGTGAATAAACCAACTAATAGTGCCCTATAAAGTCTATCACTTTTTCATGTTTTCCTTGTTTACATCGCACTAAATTAGTTATTATAATTTTAGGTCTAATGTTGACATGGAAATGTTGGAGGAATGCATCAACAAGTTCATTGAAGGAGTGGATTGAGTTATTCAAAAATTAACAAAACCATTCTAAGGGCATGTATTTCAATGACCTAGGAAAGAGCTTACCCAAGAGTTTATCTTCAAAAATGAAGTCACTACACAAGGTCGTACATGTCGATATATGATTGCTAGGGTCTCCTTTACCATTATACTTGTCAAATCGAGATATCTCTATGTTTTGTGGTATTGGTGTTTTAAAAATTTCAAGTGATAATGGGCTCCTCTTAACATATTGCAATGGTTGTCAATTTTGGTTTTGGTTCAAATTTGAGATTTGTTGTTGGAGTGAGGTTATCTTTTACAAAATTTGGTTAATGACAAAATCATTGGCTGACATGTTTTGGGAATGAGGTGAATATGGTGGGATTATGTATGTCCTTGGTGGACTACTATGTTGTAAATTTATGAGAGGGGATGAAACTTGAGATATTACATGTGAGGATCCAAAACCATAAGGATTCCCAATGGACAGGTCTAATGTTGGAGTTATACCAATTCTTTGTTTTATCGTTGAAGCGATAGTTGGATTTGTGTATGTAGGGATAGAGGTTATGGTTGTAGGGAGGGATACTTGATTTCCTCCTTGACTTTGAGTGTATCTCAAAGATTGAGCACAACTATCCATTATAGGTACATTAGAACCAACTATATGGGCTAGGCTATACAAAAACTCTAGTCCTTGATCATCATTAATCAGTTTCCTCATGTTATCTATTATAGGGACAATTGTACCAGCTAGGTAGTCAATACTCACAAAGTCTTGAAGTCTTTCTAGATCCTTGTCCAATTGTTTTAGTTTGTCTTCAAGAACATGGGAAACCATAGTATCAACATCTGTAAAAATGGGTGATTGTAAGGTTGTCATTGGTATGGTAGAGTTAGGGATAGAGTCCAAAATAGGTTGAGTATTGACAACATTGTACATGAACGAGTTGGAAGGCTCGAGATCCACAACGAATGTAATAATAGTGCGATATGCCATAAGTCTAGAACTGCATCTCACTAAAGTATTAGCAATAGGACACCAAGTTGTGAAGCTAATGCAAGTTTCAAAACACTAAGTTTACCCAAGAGGAACACTAAACTAACAAACAAACACAATAAAATATCCAAAAATAAGATTCGGACAACAAAAGCAGCATAGGATGCAACAGAAAGGATTTGTGTAAATTTTTATTTAGTCAACAGTAGGAGGATAGAGGCACCCAAGGGCATTTGTGTCTTGGACAAGTTTTCCAAAAAATCAAAATCTAACTATGTAATTCTTCTTAAGGATTTTGGGTCTAGTTGTTGACAAATTTAACAGTGAATTCTTTTTCTATATTTTGCTTAATTTATGCTAAGACAAGTGTGTAATAATATGTGAACAATAAATGACAATTTTGAATGCAATTTTTTGATCTAAAATGCACAAATTAACTGATTGTAAGTTGCCTAAATCTAAAAAATGATGTTTTTAATGCAATTTTGAAACCAAACAATGCATTTTTTCACTTTTTGAGCTAAATGAAAGATACCTAAATGAATGCAATTAATAATGTCAAAACAAAGAACTAGAAGCACAAATAGACTAAAGGCACATAGACAAATATGTGTGAAACAATTTTAAAATGAAAGTGTACAAGGATAGAGGCACCCAAGGGCATTTGAGTCCTTGATAAGGGTTTTGAAAATTCAAAATTTGAATATTTATTATATTGTCTAAAGGTTTTGATTTTGTGTGCAAACAAGTCTGTAACTGAGTATTTTTCCCAAAATTTCCACAATGTAAGATAATGTGATTCAAATATTCATCAATGTTAGTATTCAAAGCAAAAGTGCATCTCCAATCATAAAGAGAATACCTTTATGATGGTTATATGTAACTCATAGACCTTAGAACAAAATGAATTTGGATTTTCTTCCTCATATTTTGAATATTTAGAGCTTGATGAGCTCTCGTCAACTTCTTGTCTATCTAGAGGTCTCGATTCAACTTTTTTAAGCGTAAAAAAGTTGAATCATATCTTTCTTTTATGTTTCTTCAAGCTACAAGACAACAAAGGAAAGCATAGTTTCTCTAAAAAACACATTTCTATTGTGATGAGCCATAAGAATGACCAAATTTCATGATGTAGTTACATGTTTTTATCTTATTTATGCTAAACTCCAAAAGACATCACCAAACCTTTTTATATACTTCAAGCATTTCAAAGTATTTGAAGGTGATATATGTTATATTAATGAATATGTGTGTGAACTTTTAATCTTTGTGAGTTTAGTAGAATTTCATGTTTAATCATAGTTGCTAGCAATGAAAATGCCTTAAGGAAACAAGTATTGACCCCTGTAGTGAAGAATCTATCAACCCACAACAAAAGGCTTCTCAACCAATAGTAGAAGGATGACAGTTCAATGCAATTAGAGGAGTTAACCTACTACAACACGAGCATAATTTCATAATAAGATGAAGGCGATGATTTGAGGACAATACCATGGATGGTGAAGTGTCACTCCATCTTTTTAATAAGCCAGGGAGGAGAAAGGAATATGTTCTAATAAGGAATAACAAGTATAATTGGGACTACTCTATTAGGGCACGTTTCTAATTTATAATGATTATCTTAAATAGTGTAGAGTCTTTATTTGACTTCTACACTCTTGTTCTTACTAGTTATTATTATTTTGTTAAAAGACCTAGTCCTCTTCCTGTTTTTACGAGAGGGTTGACATTTGTTTTTAGTTTGTTTATAGTTTATGAATAAACGAACTCTCACATACCCTATATAGAAGGGTACCCTATTGAGAAGGACAACAACTAGATCTTTGAATGTATTAGAGTGAATTGAAGATTTTGTTATATTGTGCTCAGAACTCTATGTATGATTGAAATATAATAGAGAATATATTTCAAAATGTTTCTTTAAGTAATTGAGGAGATTTAGTGGATACAAGAACTCAAGCAAGGGCCACTTGAGGTACTGTAGAGCTACGTTAGTACAGATAATTTGTTAGATTATGCATTGTAAGTTCTAATTTATATTTTCTAGTTTATACTATAATGAATATTGTATCGTAGCTTTGGAATTGTAAGTCTTTAGTTTATATTTTCATCAATTACTCATAAAGGTTAGTTGAATTAGGACATGTTGCAGGATAAATAGTTATTAGTTATAGTCATAAGCTATAAGTGCCCCTAGCAATTAACAATTATTAGTATTTTTTTGATTTGTTCTTTAGGAAGAAGTTAATTTTAGTTAAAATCTTTTGATGCATTTATCTTTTTTCAAATAACCTATACTCGGTCGATATAGGATGTCTAGGATTCTTGAATGCATATATGGTGCCGACATCATCTAAAGTTTACAACTCCCTAGTTTATAATTTGATGAATCCCTCTCTTGAATGATGAACTTCTTAATTTAGGATATGTAGGTTCGTTAAGCTGTGTATGACCATATACATCGATTAATTAGACATTAGGGGAAGCTCTACTTATTGTATATTACCTTTTCTATAATAGGATCCCAAGACTTGTATCATTTCACACCATAACTATAACTAATGGAGATACATTTAACAACCTTATTTTTTAACTTTATTTATTTTTCCCTTAGTACATGTGCATATATCTCACAACCAAACACAATGATATTTCTCAATGAAGGGTTGTGACCTAACCACACCTCCATTGGTGTTTTATTCACAAAATTTGATGGAGGAGACTTATTAATCAGGTAGCAAGTAGTGGCTACAACCTCAACACAAAATCTTCATTCCAAGATAACTCCACCAAGCATACTCTTATCATTTTCTATCAGTTTCATATTCATTATTTTTAATACTCAATTATGTTTTGGAGAATATGAATTTGTCTTTTGTCTCTAGATGTCACAATATTTATATAATTTACCAAAATAATTAGAGAAAAAATCACCATCATTGTCAGTCCTCAAAATTTTTTTTTAGTTTACAACTCACCCATTACTTTAAATTCTTTAAAATATCTAAAAATTGAAAATTTACTCTTTAAAGAATAAACTCATGTCCTACTATAATCATTAATAAATGAAACATAAGAAGTGGATTTTACAATTGAGAGAACATTAGCAAGAATAGGCACATCTAAATGAATAAGATCCAAAATACCAAAAAAAATATTAAAAAATAAATGAAATTGAACACCATTTTGTTTTCCATAAATGTAACGCTCACAAAAATTAAATTTGAAATTACGATATATAAAGCCTTCAACAAAGTTTTTTATTTTTCAAATTTTTTAGACCTTTCTCTCCTATGTGGCATAATCTTTGATGTCATGACATAGTCTATTATATAGGTAACTTAGATTCAATAGAAGGAGCACCCTTAGGTACCCAAAAGCCACAACCATTCACTTAAGAGAATACTATCTCTTTACCCAACAAAGTAGCTCCAAAATTACTTTTCAAAAAAGTATTATTGCACTCTATAGTGCATGGAGCTTAAAACAAAGTTTCCAATCTACTACCTTTGACAATCACCATAGCATATCTCACCATTTTAACACCTACTTCAAAAAATACCACCTCCACACATGCATCTATTAGTTTTCTTATAGATAACAAATTATGTGACAATCCTAGTAAATGTAAGATACCATAAAATTTATTAATATACCATTAGAAACTTTTATTTGTATACTACCACTACCAACAATAGCTAAATAAAAATATCACCCAAGTACACCTTACATCCTTCATACTTTTCATAATTACATAACCAATGTCTATTTAAGGTCATATGAAAGGATGCACCTAATTCAATTAACCATGCACTCTCACATGCATAAATGGCCAAAGTTGCAATGAATGTGTCACCATCTTCTTTCTTGAACTTAGAATTAAAATCAATTTTCTTCTTATTTTTCTTCTCTTCTTTACACTCTTTTCAGAAGTGGTCAAGTCTAATGTAGTTCTAGCAAATTGTTTTGGACTTTCTAAGAGATTTAGATCTCCCCTTGGACTTGAATCTAGATTTGTGATACTACTCGTTGTTCTTTTTGCCTCTTTCCTTTTTTCTTCCTCAAACACTCAAAGTATCTTTTTAAATTAGATGCCTTCCTCCTCATCTCTTTATAGAGCAAAGAACCAAAAATGTCCTCTACCTTTAAAGTGATAGAAATACTCCCAATGGCCATGACTTGAATGACTCGTGAGTCTAGCAACAAACACAACAAGATATGGCATATTTCCTCCTTGTCTATCTTTAAATCCAAAAATTTTAATTGAGACATCAAAATATTAAATTATTCCAAGTGGTTTGCATTATATCCACCTTCTTCCATCCTCAAGGAATAGCGACTTTTCCTCAAGAATATTTTATTCACCAAGGATTTAGTTTGACAAATATCTCCTATTTTTTTATAAAGATTTGCAGTGGGTTGTTCATGAACATCTTTAAGAATGGAATATGCAAAACACAATCTAATTAGACCATTTTATTTTCACTCCATTGTATTATGTTGAGATTCTTGAATAATAATGTAGGCCTCTGAACATTTGCATCAAAAACATCCCACATATTGTTGCAAGTATGGGAAGAATGAAGGTGTTGTCATTGATGTCATCTGGTCAATTGGTTATCAACTGGTTGATGTTGTCATTAATGTCATGGTTACAGGTTATTGGATGTATATGTTGAGGATATTGAGAAAATTATATTGAAGGAAGATTGCAGGTGTTCAGTGGTTGCTTCGGGTTTTGCTCTGATATTTTCTCCTATGTTTGTGTAGTTTGGATATGTTGATCATGATTGTTGGAAGTTGTTATATCTAGATTTTTGGCTATTGATTCATTATACAGTGCGAGTTATGTTCACCAATTGTGAACTGTGGTTTTTTGTGTTTCCGATTGAGGTCCGGGCAAAATTTTTTTGGTCTAGATTTCTCTTTGGTAAAGTATTATAACTTGTGGTTCTAGAGTTGACTTTTTTTTATTGTATTGAAGATAATTTTGGTATTTAGAAGGTTTGTGCTTAATTGTTCTATGTGTTTTACACTAGTTTGGTTGACCTTGTGTTGAACACTATCTTCAGAGTTGATGAAGCGTGCTGGATCTATTTGGGTCCTTATCAAGCATGTGTTTGCGTTGCCCTCATTCTAATTCCACCCTAGGATGCTTTGGCGCTGACCTAATTTGAATTTAATGTTGGATGACCAACTTTTGATATGTTTCAAAGTTGAAGATGGTATAAATACAGAATGAGTTACTGGTGAAAAAAGGAAGGCAAGCGAAAGAGAGATAAGTGGAAAGAAATAGAGAAAATAGATGTGAGATTGATGCCAATCAGTGAGTGTGTGTGATGCAAGTGTCACAGATCAATGTGAAGCCTTGATGTTGAGTTTTTGGATGCAATGAACAAAAGGTGTACTCTATCATTCATGCATGTCTACAAGTGGTTAAATAAATTGTGGCGGATTTCTCTGTTGCATTGAGATTGTCTTCTCTCTGTAACATATCTCTTCTATCTTATTTGTATCTTTGTGGTAGTGAGCCCTCTGGGTTGTTAGCCCTATTGGATAGAAGTCCTTGTTTTGGCAGTGAGGCTTGCTTCTCAAGCAGTGTTCCTCTTGTAATTGATTTTTACATTCTCTATCGTGTGAGTTAATCCTCACCGTTGTTTTTCCCTTATTGGGTTTTCCACGTAAATCTAGTGTTGTTGTGTTTGTGTGATGGTTTTCAGTTTCTGCACTTGCACTTAATGTTTAATCATTTAAGCAGTGTTAAAGATTAGTTTTGGTGAGTGAATTAAGGTTTAAATTTGTGACAACTGATTCACCCCCTTCTTAATTGTCTTGTTCAACAATTGGTGTCAGAGCTTGGTTCCTTGGTGAAGAGCTTAATCCCTTGAGGAAGGTCCACGATGGTTGGAAAAATGGCTTTTATGATTATCTGAGGTTCGATGGAACTAATTATGCTATCTGAAAAATACTGATGGAAGATTATCTAGAGTATTGTGGATATGATGTGGAGAAAGCTTACAAGAATCCTTACACTCCTCCTAGGTAAAAGCAAAAAGTTGCGTCACACTTTATAAAGGAAATGGCCAACATTGATCCGACTTTTAAACTTGAATCACTAAAAAGTGGCATATATGTTTTAAATTTTGAAATGATGTAAACTAGTAAATGTTTAGTTTTTAGTATATTTTATGTTTTTATTTAAAAAAATAAAAATAAATTATTTTAAACTAGTTTTTAATAAATTAACACTATAATTTAATTGTTGATAAAAAATGAAGTTACATGACGTCAAACTTTTAATGGTAAATTTATTTATTTTCTTTCGAAAAATTTGTGTGTATTTATAACTTGAAACTTTAGTACATGGATATATTTTTCCCAATTTAGATAAATATATATTTTTAAATAAATATTAAAATGTGTGTTTATCAAAAAACAATTGTTTCCATTCAACATCAATTTTCATATTAAATATTTATCTAAAATGGAAAAAAGATTATACCATCTTGATAAATATTCTTTTATCTAGTGCATCATATTTTTTTCAATTTTTTTACAAAGTTTTAGTATTTTTCCTTCACATGGTAATCAACCTAATATTTTGTGTTGATAACCTACTTTTAGTAAAAATATAAAATAAAATATAAATACTAATTAAACTATTGAAATAAATATATTTTTGAAAACTACACTTATGGATCTACAAAAGGGTAATTTTTATATTAAAAAAAGAAGTTATTTACACGAGTAGGAGTTATTGAAACTTCAAGTTTTCAATTTTTTTTTTTGTAAATTGGCCTCAAAGCAATGCTCTATATATTTTTAGCCAACAATTTTATTTGAAAAATTTACGGAAGTATCTAACTTAGCTAGAATGAATCTTACTAGGTAATATGTTTGACCAAGATTGATTTTTAGTTAGAAATACATAGATTCAGTTGTGTTGATAAGTTGGCTAAAAATGTGACACAACTTTGTACTTTTACCCTCCTGCTAATGGTTCAAGTACGAATGATGAGATCAAAGCACATGAAGTGAATAATAAGGTGAAGTACATAATGAAGAAAATTCTAGTACATTCTGAGTTGATTAAGGTTCAAAATATGAAGACTGCTAAGGAAGTCTAGGATGCTTTGGAAAGGGCACATGAAGGTGATGAAAGAGTCAAAAAGACAAAATTGTAGAATTTGGAGACACAATTTGAGCTTCTACATATGTCTAAAGATAAGAATGTTAAAGCTTATGCACAAAGATTGGATGAGATAGTAGCCAGAATGCGAGGACTTGGTGCTACTGTAGATGAAACCAGAATTGTAAAGAATATTCTTAGAACTCTCCCTGATGCTTACAGTGAGAAGGTGTGTGCTATTGAACATAGTATAGATTATAATACCTGCACTAAAGATCTATTGTTGGGATTTCTGACATCTTATGAGATGAGGAAGCTGAATTTGAGGAATGAATGCAAATCATAGACTATTTTTAAAGCTACAAAAGTTGAAGATCCAGATGAAGAAAATATTGATGAAATAGAAGCTAACTTTCTGAGAAGGATGAGGAAAGGCTCCAGTAAGTATGAAGGTAAGTTACCCTTTAAATGCTTTAGTTATGGAGAAATAGGTCATTATACTGCAAAATGTCTGGAAAGAGCTAAGAGGAATAAACAAAGATATGAGAAAGGAAAGAAAGGAAAGAAGATGAACAAAGCTTATTATGTGAATGAGAATGCTAGTATATCTTATGAAGATTATGATTATGAAGAGCTTGATGACAATGAATGTTGGTTCTTGGCTATAAAGGATGAACCTACTTCTGCTAATTCTAAAAAATAGGTGAAGGAAAACCCTTTGGAGAAGGAGAAAAATTAAGGTATTGTTATCTCTGTCCTACATGCTCTGCAAGAAAATAACTATTGGGTTGTTGATACTGGTTGTTCACATCACATAATTGGTGATAAAATTAAGTTTTTTAAACTTGAAAAATATGATGGACACTTGGTTATGTTTGGAGATGATACTGGTGCTAAAATTTGTGGGATAGGTTCAGTAAGTTTTGATGGCAAGCATAATATTGTTGATGTCTCCTATGTTAAGAGTTTAAGGAATTATCTTTTGAGTGTTGGAAATATGTGCAGTAAGGGATATGACCTTGTGTTTAAGGATGAGAGATGTGAGATCTGGAAAGGATCCAGAACATTGATTGTTGCATGAAAGAAATCTAAAGAAAATATCTATCAACTTAAGGGTGTTGATGGGTGATGCTTTATGATAGATTAATGACAGTTGGTTGTGGCATTAGAGAATGTGTCACATGAATTTTGATAACTTGGCAAGGATTAGTGTAGTTCAGGTCGTGAGAGATTTACCAAGGATTAAAAAGCCTATAAATTCTATTTGCAAAAATTGTCAATTTGGAAAGCAAGCAAGAAGTCATTACATATCAAAGGAACAATCTACTATTGGATTTAATTCATACAGATCTTTGTGGTCCTACAAGAGTGAGAAGTCTACAAAGTGAAAGGTACTTCATTATTTTGATTGATGATTATTCTAGATATATATGGGTTACATTTCTTAGAGAAAAATCAGATGCATTAGATAGATTCAAGACATTCAAAACTATGGTTGAAAATTAAGTGAATTTGAGGATTAAATGCTTAAGGTTTGAAAGAGGTGGATAATTCACCTCCCATGAGTTTAATATGTTTTGTGAAGTGCATGGAATAAAGAGACAGTTATCTACTCTAAGAACTCCTCAACAAAATGGAGTTGTTGAAAGAAAAAATAGGATAGATCAAGAGGCCGCTAGATCAATGATTACTGAGGCTGGTTTACCAAAATTTTATTGGAGAGAAGCTATTCATACTGTTGTTTATGTATTCAATCGATTTCAAGCAAGAGCAAACAATACAAAGACCCCCGATGAGCTGTTGCATAGAAGAATTCCTATTGTTAAGTATTTCAAGTTATTCAAAAGAAAATGTTATATCAAAAGAGATGAAGAAACTTTAGGAAAGTTTGATGCAAGAAGTGATGAAGGCATTTTTCTTAAATATTCTACTAAAAGCAAAGCATACAAATATTTCAATAAAAGACTAAGGAAGATTGTAGAAATTGAAAATGTCAAGGTTGATGAAACAACAAAGAATTCAATTGACATTGATGGATATGTATCTGATGAACCTAATTGTGTAAGAATTGAAGAGATTGTGGAAGAACGGGAAAAGGATGAGCAAGAGAAGCAGAATGAACATAATGAAAGAGACGAAGAATCTTTGATGGTGTCCCCTAAGACACCTAGATATGTGCAAAATAATCATTTAGATGGTCAGATTATTGGAGATAAGACTAAAGGAGTATTGACTAGAAGCAGAGTTGTCGTTGAAGTAAATTTGTGTTTATTTTCTAAGATTGAACTGAAGACTATAAGTGAAGCATGTAAAGATGAACATTGGATGGAAGCTATGAAAGAATAAATTATTTAGATTGAGAAGAATTAAACTTGAGAATTGGTCCCAAGATCGACAGATAAAAACATTATTGGATCAAAGTGGGTATTCAGAAACAAGTTGAATGAGAATGGAGAAGTGGTTAGAAACAAAGCAAGGCTTGTGTGTAAAGGTTACTCACAAGTAGAAGGTATGGATTTTTTAGGATAATTTTGCTCCAATAGCAAGAATGGAAGCTATAAGGATGTTCTTAGTACTTACTGCTCATAAATATTTCAAGGTCTCAAGTCTGCATTTTTGAATGGTGAGCTATAAGAAGAGGTCTACATGGAACAACTGGAAGGATTTCAGTTGTCAGATTAGCCAAATATGGTGTGCAGATTGAAGAAATATTTATATGGATTAAAGCAAGCTCCTAGAGCTTGGTATGTGAGGCTAGACAGGTATTTGATTCAACAAGCTTTCAACAAAGGTATGATAGATAGTAATTTGTATTTTAAGATTGAAAATGATAAAACCTTGATTGTAGTTGTATATGTTGATGACACTATTTTTGGAGGAAATTAAAATATGTGTAAGATATTTGCGGAAGAGATGTAGAAAGAATTTGAAATGTCTATGTTTGAAGAGATGAATTTATTTCCTGGGCTACATATTAATCAAACAGAGAAAGAAATTTTTATTTCACAATCTAAGTATGTGAAAGAGATGTTGAGGAATTTTGGGATGGATGGTTCCAAACTAGTATATATTCCTATGGTGACTAGTTACAAACTGGGTAAAGATGATGATTCACCTAAGGCTGAATAGAGAAAGTATAGATCTATGACTGGTGGACTATTGTATTTGACTGCTACTAGACCATATATTATGCATGGTGTCTATCTTGTGGCTAGATTTTAAGAAGATCCTAAGGAAACACATGTTGTTGTTGTCAAAAGAATATTCAGATATTTGAATGGCACTCTAGATTATGGGTTATGGTATCCTAGAGGTACTAACTTTACTCTAAGTACCTATACAAATATAGATTGGGCTAGATGTGTAGATGACAAAAAGAGTACTAGTGGTGGTGCATTCTTTCTTGGTTGCAGATTGGTGGCATGGTTGAGTACAAAGTAAGATTTAGTCTCCTTATCTACCGTTGAAGCTGAGTATATTGTTGTTGCATCTTGTTGTACACAAGTTCTATGGATGAAACATACATTGAAATATATCACAGGGTGTATGATGATCTTATTTGAAAGGATCTAGTGATGCACTCAAGGATGAAGTATATATCTATCAGGTATTATTTCTTGAGAGAAGGTCATGAAGAATCAAGTCAAACTTGAATATTTCTCGATGAATGCTCAAATTGTTGATATATTTACAAAGGCTATTCCTAAAGATACTTTTGAGTATCTCTGGGAGAAGTTAGGGGTCATTACCCCTCCTTTCTTGAACTAGATGCATATGGAGATGAATCAATTATGTGGATCTATGGATCTATCTTTCTTATAGACTAATGTTTTGGTGGATACCTCTCAAGGGGAGGAGGTAGCATCTGGTGTTGTCATTGTGAAGTATTCTATTTTTAATGTCAAAGGGAAAATAAATGTAAAATATCTTTTGCCTTTTCCATTGATGTCAAAAGGGGAGAGGAAGAATGTGAAAAAAAGAAAACAAACAAAAAGAGGAAGAATATAAAATATTATCTACTAAGGGAGAGAAACAAAAAGAAAAATATTGAGAAGTGTATTCAGAGCTAGTATGTTGTCTTTGATGGTTTTTCACATCATGTGTTTCCATCAATGACAAAGGGGGATACTGTTGAAAGTATGGGAAGAATGAAGCTGTTGTCATTGATGTCAACTGGTTAATTGGTTATCAACTGGTTGTTGTTGTCATTAATGTCATGGTTACAGGTTATTGGTTGTATATGTTGAGGATATTGAGAAAATTGTATTGAAGGAAGATTGCAGGTGTTCAGTGGTTGCTCTAGGTTTTGCTCCAAGATTTTATCATATGCTTGTGTGGTTTGGATATGTTGATCATGATTGTTGGAAGTTGCTATATCCATATTTTTGGTTGTTGATTCATTATACAATGTGAGTTATGTTCACCAATTATGAACTGTGGTTTTCTGTGTTTCTAGTTGAGGTCTAGGAGAAATGTTGTTGGTCTGGATTTCTCTTTGGTAAATTCTTATGACTTGTGGTTCTAGAGTTGAGTTTTTTTATTGTATTAAAGATAATTTCAGTATCTAGAAGTTTTGTTCTTAATTATTATATGTGTTTTACACTAGTTTGGTTGACTTTGTGTTGAACACTATCTTCAAAGTTGATGAAGCGTGTTGGATCTATTTGGGTCCTTATCAAGCATTTTTTGGTCACCCTCATTCTAATTCCATCCTAGGATACTTCAGTTCTGACCTAATTTGAATTTAATGTTGGATGACCGACTTTGGATATGTTTCAAAGTTGAAGATGGTATAAATGTAGAATGGGTTTGTGGTGAAAAAAGGAAGGCAAGCAAAAGAGAGATAAGTACAAAGAAATAGAGAAAATAGATGCAATATTGATGTTAATCAATGAGTGTGTGTGATGCGAGTGTGGTAGATCAATGTGAAGCCTAAATGTTGAGTTTTTGGATGCAATGAGCAGAAGGCGTACTTTATCATTCATGCATGTCTACAAGTGGTTGAGAAAATTATGGTGGATTTCTCTATTGTATTGAGATTGTCTTCTCTTTGTAACATATATCTTCTATCTTCTTTGTATCTTTGTGGCAGTGAGCCCTCAAGGTTGTTAGCCTTGTTGGATAGTGAGTCCTAATCTGAATAGTGAGTCCTTGTTTTGGCAGTGAGCCTTGTTTTTCAGGTAGTCAACCTCTTGTAATCAGTTTTGATATTCTCTATAGTGTGACTTAATCCTCACCGTGTTTTTTCCCTTATTGGGTTTTCCACGTAAATCTAGTGTTGTTGTGTTTGTGTGATGGTTTTCAGTTTATGCACTTGCACTTAATGTTTAATCATTTAAGCAGTGTTAAGGATTAGTTCTGATGAATGAATTAAGGTTTAAATTTGTGACAACTAATTCACCTCCCTCTCAATTGTCTTGTTCAACACATATCATAATCAATCAACAATATTATATTTTTAATTTTGTATCTCAAACTTTATGTTGGAAAAAATTTCTACCTCAATCCTCCCTAATGTGCTTTCCATTTTTATTTTTTTAATAAAGAACACATTTTTCTCCTTCTACTCAAGCTTCTACTAAAAAATGATTAACTTAAAAAACCCTCTACCCAACAACTATAATCATAAGTTGTCAAGCTCTAATACCACTTATAAGGAAGCAAGGTGTGTGGAAATAACTTCCTACACTAATATTGAAGTAAGTGATATATATAAAACTTAACATATTATCCAAATTTATTACAAAAATTAGAGAAACATAATATTTAACAAATAAAAAATTATACCATGATGCAATGATTTACATGGAAAAAAACCATTTCAGAAGAAATGCCCTCCTCTCTAAAACCTACACAATTCATTATTGAATATGAAAGAGAATTACAATATATTTGCATTACAAAACTTTAATAAATGGAATAATTTTGGTGGAATTCCAATAGTGCTTGTGTACCTATAAATTCTCATACAAAACCATGTCCTTAAGAACTAATTTATAGACAAATGAACAAGCTAGAAACTGCAAACAGTTTTTAAAATCATGTTATAAAATATGCCCAACTTGGGCACAATTTCCAACACCACCCATAAAGATTCCTTGCAACTTGTTTTTGTAACCTCTTGTTTGACCATTCAACATGGGCACCCAACTTGTCATATTTTGTCTCAAAATAGGCACTATATGGTAATTAATAAATCTTTTCATCACTGGTTAAGATTCCAAAGTAATTGCCCTTATTCTTGGCTCCTATATATCATAAGATATCATCATAACTTTTCATAGAATCCCACAAAATAGGGGCACTCCAAATCTTCTAAATATACTCATCTTATGACAATTTATGTAGCTCATGCAACAAATTATTGACACATGGCATGAAATACCTAACATCCCATTTGAGGTGGAGCACAAATATTAATTTAAATAATATCAAATAATTTTAAGAAAATAAATAATGAAAAAACTAAACCAGTTACCTACAAAGGTTGAAACACTTTAGTTCTCAACAATTACAAAGACAATGTTGAGGTTGTAGAGGCATCATTATGAAATTTCATGATATTATATTTTTTTATTATTATTGGATTGTGTACATAACTTAGTGTCATGGTTACAAAGTGACATAATACTTATTACTTATTTTGTATTATTGATTATGAAATTTCTTAGGAATTATTCATAGTTTCATAAGCATGATAAGTTTATGAGTTCGGATTAAAAAATATCTGACCTTAAAGGACTTACTATGAAATAGTTAATGCCTCTTAATAATTCAATTCAATTGAATTATATAATGGATGTTAGGTTGTCTTTCTTATTTTATGGATCATGTCTATGAATTCCAAGGTTGTGAGCATTTGATAAACTCAAGTTAGAAATAGTTATAGTGTACATTTTGACATCATTTTAGTTATGTGATTCATCTTTGTTTACTAGTGTGAATAATACAATTAGGAAAGGTAGACATTTTAGATGGAATGCAAAGCAAAATTGTTCAGACCACCATTAGACCTAGAATTAGAACTTTGAGTATGATTCAATATAGTGTTATATAGTATTTAATTGTGTTTCAACGATGTTGTGATTGGTTTTGAATCTTCTTTCCTATATGCATCTGTTACCACAGTTTTTGTCATCCCCTCAAACCATGTTCACCCAATTAAATTTTGCTTCAAGTCAAAAGTGTCATCCATTCCCATGGTTTTCAAAACCATTTCAATCCCCTCCTTAGGTTGTCACAACCTTGGTTTTGTTCGACTTTTTAAAGTTTAAGTCTAAATTTCACCTTCATAGTAAGTCCTTTGTAATTTCTTAAAATTGTGTCGGGGCTCAAAGCATTTCTCATAACCTTAGAAAATACTAATAATGAGAAAATGAAGTTAAAGAGATTTCATAACTTCATGTAGGTTTTGAAACCTCTGTCGGTCTCCAACAAGGTTGTCGAAACCATGTTTTCCTTTGATGATAGAAGATCTTCAACTCCTTGTCTTTTTTGTGAAGTAACATGATAGATATTACACAATGAAGGTGATATTTTGGAGCCATACATAGGCTTTGAAACCTTTTTTGGTCCTTGATAGGGTTATCAAAACTAATCAATTCACTGAAAATCTTTTCTAGCCATTATTTTTAAAAAATTCAAAAGTATACTAGGGAAAAATGAAATATTGGAAAGTTCACATGCGCCAACCTAAAGGGGGTGCCATTGATGGATATCTACCACTCCCTAGCATTAGTTGTGGGTGTTTATAGGTGAATCGAGTCATTCAGAGGGCTCATTTTAACTAGCAGTTGGAGAATAATTCTATACGAAGTAGAGAAGGAGAAATTGCAGAATTATCACACTTGGTAAATTTATGAGCTTGGGGCACACTTTAAAGGTATGATACTCCTCTATTGAGATATAATTTAGTAGAGAATAATTCAATAATACCCTAATTGAGGAGAATTATGCTCGGACAAACAATTTCCCCATTCTTGGTTGTGAGTTGTGTATCAAGGTTATGAACAATTGTCTAGTTTAACCAACACTATGCCAAAAATTTGAGATACAAAATTAGGGCACATAAATTTGAAAAAATTCTAGAAGAGAATTGAAAAATAAAATCAGCCACCAATCACCCAAAGGTTAATTTAAAGTTGGTTGTTGCAAGAAGCAACATTTCCAGTAGTAGTGTAGTGCCCTGACTTAATGTTGGACCGCATAAACTACTAGAACCCTTAGACAAGGGAGGTAAGAATGAATGACAATTGTTTGGTGGTGAAAATTGAAAGAAAAACCTTTGCCTCCTGCCTAAAAATTCCAAAAAGGGAAGTGTAGACAGATTTTAATTTTTCCTCCTCATACTATATATTTTTAGAGAAGAAAGGGTGGTATAGAAATGTAATTTTTTGTGAATGGTTTGCTATGCAAAAGAAAGGAAAATCTCAGCTACCTAATAATATACATAGAAATCATTTCATGGATAAAATATTTAAAATAATTATGCTCCTACACAGATTGAAAAGAAATGAGAGAGCACATGACCTTGAGGAATGGATGTATTTCTTTGTGCAAATCATTATTCATGGTGAGCAATATTTGGATTGGGCATAGATTATTAGCAACCAAATGAACTCAATGATCACTCACTTCCCAATTAACAAGTTCTTCTACGTGTACTCTTATTTTCTTTATGTCATCACTTGTACTAGACCTTGGCCAAGACTAAGACTAAATGTAATTCAAGGTCAAGATGTTTAAATCTTTGATTATTATGACAAGTTGCAATTAGAAAAGAGCTATCATCATTTCAGGAGAGTAAATGATACATTTACTATGAGAATGGTTAGGGAAATTCAAGGGGATATTGGTTTGAGAATTTCTCCTGAGGTTATACAGCTAATTGACACCTATGGAATCCATTTTATATAATTTTAGAGATATACATATATTAGAATTGGAGGTTTTGATGGTCTTCCTCTCAAACTTCCTAAATATGTAGAAGATAAATATCTTTTGATAGAGGTATGTAGACAAATATCCAAATTAAATAAGAGATGTCAAGAAAGAAAGAAGTTTGGTGTACAATTTCTCATTGGACTTGGTCAATTTTCTTGAAATTCCATATATGATGCCCTCGACATTGAGATGGATCTTGTTAAATATACCTTGCAGTTATATGATAGAAGATTTCCCTTTGACAACAAGAAATTCATCAAAAACAATTTGTAGCTAGGTCCTGGTTTCAATCATATTTCAGACTTGGAAGATTACTGGTTGAGTGTGTAGATGAATATGAAGTGCGAAGGAGAATTTGGATGAGGTTAACTCTGAGATAGATTGTTACATTAATATTAGATTGGGATATCCAAGGTATAGAGGATGATGAGTTTGATCTATTGGATCCTTATTTTGTTAATCATATCTAGACAACCCATTGTGTCCATTGACTGGAGTATTAAAGAAATGGAAACCATTGAAGCAAAAGTTGTTGTGGTGTTGAAAAGAATACAAGAGTGGGTAGCAAAGAAGAATTGAAAGAAGCAAACTCCTCCAAAATCACAAAATGTCCAGTCTCAAAGAGGGAGCAACCAAGTGCCTTCATCTTTAGGTGTAAAAATGTCTCCTACACAACATATGTCATCAGAAGGACAAGGTGGTGGTGATGGTGAGCCCCCTAAGAGGAGTCTTCCAGAAAGGACATGTGGATAAGATGCTCCAGATCCCCTACAAAAAGATAAAGAAAAACAAGTGGATGAAGAAGAAGAAGAAGAGATGGTCAATATTTATGCTTCCCCCTTCCAGGAAATTGATCCCTCTTCCCCTAAATATTCTCTTCTTAGAGGCACACACACTTCTCCTAGGGTAGGTCCTACTCCCCCTTCTTCTCCTGAAGGTAGACCATCTAGTACCCCTCCTTTGAGAAAATTTATACAATTCAGTTCCCCTAGCTCTAGATTAATATTCACACCTACTCCCACTTCTTGGCTTGAAAAAAAATTTGTCCAAGAAAAGGAAAATTGTCCAAGTGAATCTCTTGGATAAGGATCTTGTTGGTTAATTGATTCAAAGAACCCCAAAGCCCAAAAAGTCAAAAACTACATCTAGGTTGATTGAAGATGACAACATTAGAAATATGTATATAGAAGTGGCTTATCCCTCCATATAGAAGGAGATAAGTCAAGCTACTACTAGTGATTTCAATGTCACTAGAATAAATCTAAGACCTTCTATGAGAGATGGTGATGTACACAATTTCCAGGTGACAGTAGCAATTTTGGTCGAGAGGATAGCCAAAGATAAGAATATTAAGGATGAATTGAAGAACCAAGTAAAGCTCATGGTTGATTGCCTAAAACTTGTGCTTGATATAACTCCACAACCAATCACTCAATTTGAGGATGCTTTTGATCCAACATCCTCTATGGGGAAAGAAGCGGTAAATAAAATGGAAAATTGCAAAGCTTTTGGGAAAGGTACGAAGGAGTGGGTTACTGATATCTTAAACAAAGGGAATAACTTAATTACTGGTATGAAGAAGGTGTGTAAATATATGGATACCATGAAGGCTTAAATTGATAAAGGTGTTGCCTCAACTAAACATGAAGATGTTTTTTGGACGAGTATTGATGGTGATTTTAAAGGGATGATGGAAATGGGTCTTGATAAGTTGGTTAGCAAAAAAATCCTATTGAATATTGCAGACAACAAATGCGACATGTGGAAAAGGAGTATAGAGTGGAAGCTCTTTGTTATCAAATATAACATATTAGAACATGGCAAAGTATTAAATGAATGCAACATGATAAAGGAAGAAATTCATAAGTGTTATAATTGTGAAACAAGCACAAAACCATTAGCCACAGGATCAAAAAACAAACAAATACACCTTCCACGCAAGAGATCTACAAACAATATATGCAATATTACTCAACAAGAAAAAGCTACAGAAGCAAGAGACTCTCAAGAAAATATGAAAGCTCCAAATAATTACAATGAGGGTTGAGTTATTATAAAAGAAAAACCCTAAATGAGAAAGGGATCATATCATGACAAGTGTCAACATCACATGAGATGAGACATAATGATCTAATATTAGCTCAACTAATAAAAGCATTAAAAACACTCCTAATTTTAGCTTAAGTGTATGAGAATAAATTAGACTAATAATTAATTAAAGAGTAATTAATTATTAGCTAATGCATGATAACTCTAACACCCCCCTTAAGATGAACTTAGGGAGTAGCTAAAAACCCTAAAAATAGAATGCATGATGGGTCCTGACAAACAAGGCCATGTAAGGTACCTATGTACAAATAGAAGATCTCTATAATACGGAGAAATAGAGAAAACCTCATGGGAGAAACTTCACTCCAAAAAGAGATGAAAGCCAAGTGAAGGACTGAAGAAGCCTCCAAACAAGAGAATTTCCTGAAAAATAGGAACATGTAGAACATCCAAAAGCACGAAGCTGCAAAAATTGTCGAAGAATCATTGTTGTAATGTCAAAAATAGGAATGCAAGAGTGTCCATATGGTAAGTGATCCATTTCACCGAAATGCAAGTAACCAGCCACTGATGTATGTTGCATCCGAAAGTACATAGGAACAAATGTTGTATGCATAGCTCACTCCAATGCGAAACCAAATAAGCATTAACAGAAACCCCCCATAATCTTTGAAAAGGTAGAGGCGTGACAAGTACACTAAAACTGAATTCCAAAAAGAAGTGCATGAAGAAGAATCAGGAACATTTGAACATACAAAAATGAAAGTACCAATACATATAAAGGGTGTGAAAACAAAAAGTCACACATGCATGAGGCTATTATCGTGGAAGGGACACTCAATTGACAAAGGTATGATGGTAAACAAAGGCAAAACATCAAACCCCCTCATGGCACTTCATAACATAGTGCAAGTACAATAAGGCACAAAGTGATGTGCAAGATCCCATAAAAGATACACCTACTGTAGCACTTTATTTTAGTGTGTTTACATAATGAAAAATTCATACAATGGGAGACCATAATGTCCAAAAAAGGACTACATGCTGAAAATACAATTCTCTGATAGAAAAAGAAGAAATTGGTAGCACCATGATGAATTAGATGAAAAAACATGCAATTTAAAAAAAAAAATGTCATCCAAAAATGTGTCAGGATGTAGAAGATATGGCCCATCAAAGTCTCCAAAATGAGAACAAAACAACAACATCATTGTGAATACAAAATTCTAGAAAAAACCAAAAGTAAAAACTAGAAAACATCTACACCACCGCGAAGATCTCAAAATTCTACCCCCTTTCAAAAAATATTGCACTGGAAAAGCCCATCGTATGGCTAAGATATGGCCTCTATAATATTGGGTGCAAAATTGAAAAGCTCAATGAAGAGGGGCTAAGCTTGGCAAAAAAAACTCTGCCAAATTTAGCAAAAAAATGCCACCAAATTTAGAAGTCTGCCAACTTTAGAGCTTGGTCAAAAAACTTCTCCAACCAGGTACATATGAAATTATTTTGCAAAAAAAAAATATTGCAAAAAATATATTGCCTTTTTTATTTATTTGAAAAGAAAAAAAGGATTAAAAAAACTTTATATATATATATATATATATATATTTGGAAAAAACACATTAAAAAAACTCATTGTATATATATAATGTTATTAAAAAATATATTAATTTTTTTTTGTGGCAAGCCACTTGGGCCGCCACCACTGGGCAGAGCTCGAGGGGTCGTTGTCCTGCCAGTGGTAGGCAACGATACCCCCATACCCACCAAGGACCCAAGGCCTGCCGCTCTACCATTGGCAAGCGACAACCCAAATTTCTTAAAACAATTTTTTTTAATTGCAAAAAAAAACCTGGCAACCTTTAAAGGCTTTTAAATTTATATTTTTCAAAAAAATCATAGGAATTTTTTTTTTGAAATTTTTTCTTTACCTCAATTCACATGCTGGGGAGGCTGTACAACCTCCCTGGCAAAAAAAATTGCCTCTGAAACTCCCAACTCGGATTTCGACAATTTGACAGGCGATTTTAAGGTTTTTGGGCCTTATGAGTGTGATGGTGATGTCCATTTCATGCCAAAATGTACCGAAAATGCAACTACCTTCCAAGTTTGGAAAAAAAGCAACTGCTTCAAACTCCCATAGATCTAGCGTTAGGAAGCCAAATCAAGCGAAACAAAAGGAAAATTCAACTTTCTCGATAGCTCTGGACCCAACGGTGACATCTTTTTCACACAAAAATGCATCGAAAAAATCCCACCTCCAAAATTTGCAAAAAAACAAAGGGGATTCAAATATGAAGCCTACAACTCTTGTTGAAGAAAATAAACCTCATAAATTGAGAAGGGGTTCGATGAATCCATTCTCTGATACCATGTTAGAATTGTGAAACAAGCACAAAACCATGAGCCACAAGATCAAACAACAAAAAAATACACCTTCCACGCAAGAGATCTGCAAACAATATATGCAATATTCCTCAACAAGAAAAAGCTACAGAAGCAAGAGACTCTCAAGAAACTACGAAAGCTCTAGATATTACAATGAGGGTTGGGTGCTTATAAGAGAAAATCCATAAATGAGAAAGGGATCAAATCATGACAAGTGTCAACATCACTTGAGATGAGACATAATGATCAAATATTAGCTCAACTAATAAAAGCATTAAAATACTCCTAATTTTAGCTTAAGTGCATGAGTATAAATTAGACTAATAATCAATTAAAGAGTAATTAATTATTAGCTAATGCATGATAACTCTAACAAGAAGAACCTTCTAGGCATCGGTCTTCACCTTAGAGGGAAGGTAGCACTAAGGAAAAAGACAAGGAAACACTAAAGGGGACCTTCAAAGGGATGATTGATAGTATTTGTGGCAAGAAATGGTTTAATGATGAAAGCTTAAGGAGGCTCAGTGGTATCGACCTAGCTTTATTCCAATTCATGGGACTTGCTTCAACTTACGCAGGAAATCTCAAGGTTGGCAAAGAAAACAAGGCTCTTTGGAAACTCAGAGCTAGAAATGTCATCATTCCTCAACATGAAGATATGTCACCTATCATGAAGGCTCGCTATGCCTACCAAGCTAGAAATGCCACATCAACATCCCAATCAACTAAAGGAGTAACAAATGAAGCACCACCCTAGAGATGATTCATTTGATTTAATTATATTTATGAGTTTTATGTTATGAAATTAAATATTTTCTTTAATATTAGATAGTTATTTTAAAAGAAGTGGTTATGCCTACTTAGTATTTATGTAATTAAGTTGAACTTGAATCTCTCTTAACAACATACCACAATTTTGATATAGCATATACAGAATTGAAAGCATTGACGTTTGTTTGTGTTTAGTATGTCATTTGAATGAAAGAGAATTTTATTTGAATCTGTGTGTTTGATGAATTCTTTGAGTTATATCATTTCTATGTGAATGAGTAACCATTTCATTTAGATGATGAATTTTAGTTCTGGTGTTATATTGGATTATTTTTCATTTCACTTATATGGAATGTTATGTTGGTCTATGTACCAGTAGTTATATTTGTTATTGTATTCATTTTATTCAATGCTTGAAAGATTTCAAGTTTTGAAGATTCCTACCTTTCCCACTTTCTAGTGAAAATCATGCATCATTTTAAATTTTCACTTTCAGGGTTTTATTGAAAATCTAAAGAGGGAGTTGTACCTCTTAAAATTCAAAGAGTTTTTTTCACATAGAAATAATTAACTCAGTTGTTGATGATTGATTGCATATTATTTCGGGCAAAGTGTCAAGTTTAAATCATAAATTTAAAGGTGTAAATTTGTTAGCCAACATCATGCAATGGTGACAGTTGAGAAATATCTTTAGCATATATACACATTGCCATTATGTGTTTGAGAATACAATTTAAGACATTTTATATTAGAATCTCTACACTTGTTATAGTCTACCTAGTTCCTATAAAAAAGGTTACTTTGACATAATCTCTATTATTGTCCATTGTGATAGCTATTTTGTAAGAACTCTGACAATTATATATTTGATTCCTCACATAGGTCTTAGACTCTATTGGCTTAATTAATTATTATGTGTTCAATCCTAATAGTGATATTTGGTAGAAGTTGGGGTACAATTTTGAATAGCTAGCCAATGTGTGGGATTATATTATCAATGTATTTCAAGATACTCTATGATTTAACAATGATAAGATTGGAATGGGAATACCATGTTATTCTTATCTAATGTAACAAATGGTAAATGGAATTTCAGAAAGATATATAAATGTGAATACTATGAAAGATAATAATGTAAAGATATTTAGATGTTGTGAAACCTATAATTTATTTCATTTAATCTTAAAAAAAGGTGACTAGGGCAATCCATACTTTTAATTTATTCTCATTTAACCTTGAACAAGAATAACATACACTCTATACTTGTATGTGTCATGCAATAGATAAAATTCGTTAGTGACTAGCTTGAGATCATATCCTAAAAATATTAATGATGTTGAAGGATATCTATTATAGAACTGTTTACCCAAATAAAAAAAGGAGGATAAAAATATAGGAAGTGAAATAATTATTATATGGGTAAAAATATATGTTTCTAAGAGTGAAAATAATTTACTAAATATTGATATAAAAGAATAAATAGAGAAGAGAATGTAACTTATTTACATATCTTGAGAGTGAAACTAAAGTCATTTTATGAGTGAAAGAATATATTCGTCAATTGATTAAAGTGAATAAAAAACCCCTTTTTTGTCAAGGGGTGTAATTAATTGTATCGGTGCTTGGTTGAATAACTATCCACCAAAATATTATAAATATATGTAATTGATAAGTGGAATAAGAATATAGCGGAGAATTCTCTTGGTTGGTTTGAGCGATAAACAAGAAGTGAGCACGAGAGAAGGGGCACACATAGTGTGTCTTGCATAGGTTCTCTATAGCGTGTCACAATTTGGGATATCGTGATCAAATAGCCAGAGAATAGAGTAGTCACTCACCATATATTTAATAGATATGTATTTTTATGCTTTAATGAAATAAATTATTTGATATTATTTATAATGTTTGTATCTCAATTTATTTTAATTATTTATGAATGAAATATTATTATGCAATTATTTTAATTTGTTTGTTTAATAGTATATAAAATATAATAAAATTATTACTCTCAATAATTACAATTAAATTTATTACATTTTAAGTATTCTTGCGAAAAAATAGCAAGATGAATTTTTTCTAAATATTTTTTTTACTAACATAATAAATAATAGGAAAATAATTATTTTTCTTTGCTAGTCTAGATATTTATTTATTTTGCTTTATTTATTTTATTTAAGTACATGTAGTAAAAGTGTTGTATACATATTGTGTGAGGGGGAAAAAGGATGTTAGATTAGGATTCAAGATGAACATGAATGCAATTTGACAAAGAAATCTAATCTACAGTCAAATACACAAATCTAGAATCTAAGACTCATACACATACGAGATTAAACTATACTATTGCAAACATGATAAGAAACCTACTAATTACCAAATGAAATGAAAGCAAAAAACATTTTCACTATCCCGTAGTGGAGTGTATTTGCTTGATGTTGGATTTCTCTTATCACAACGAAGCCTCCAAATTTTATGTGCAAAGTGTGGATGAATGCTTATTTGATCGAAGGAAATAATGCTCTCTCAAGGATGATTTCGACAACACTTTGTTGCATAAGTTATGTTGATTCTCTAATCCTTATTTGTGAGGAAAGGGGTTTGTTATATAGAAAATGAGATTTGAAATGGACGATCAAGATCGTTTTGAAGAATATCCAGATCAACGGTCGGAGTGTGTTGAGAAGAATTAGACATGAGAAAATTGTGCAAAGTTGATTGCACAATTTGGGTGATTGAGAAATAGATTGGCTAGTCAGGGATGTGATTAATCAGTTAACAAATTTAGATTGATTAGTCAGGATATAGATGGCTTAGTTAGTAATTTGATGGTTTAGTTAGGAATGTGATGGCTTAGTTAGGAATTATGATTGATCAATTAACAAGATAGATTATTCAGTTAACAATTTTGGATTGATCAGTTAACAATTTAGATTGCTCAGTCAACAATCGTAATTTGCTCAATCAGAAAGTGGGCAAGGAATATGAATTAATTGATTAAATAATTTAATTCCTTTTTGGAGTTGAACGTGCAAATCAGGTTTGATTTTTGCAAACAAAGTTGCATTAGTTTGATTTGATTTTTGATAATTGATTTGAATAGTTTGATTTAATTATTCAAATTTTTGGAGGGAAAGTGTTGTAATTAAATTATTATTTAATAATTTAATCAACTTAGAGGAATAAGGCGATTTTAGTGACGTAATTAAATAATTGACATTATTTAATCAATCAGGACGAAATAAATTGGGATTAGGACTTTATTAAATAAACGTGATTTATTTAATTGATCGAAATGATGAAACGTGAATTAATCAAATAATGTTGTTTTATTTAATTGATAGCGGAATTAGGATTTTTAGGACTTTATTAAATAAATTAAATTTATTTAATTTGTCTGAAATGATGAAAAAGCGAATTAATTAAATAATGTTGTATTATTCAATTAATAGAGGAATTTAGGGTTTTAGATGTTATTTGATGTCGTAGGATGATTCAAGATGTTGTTCAATGTTGTTTGATGTTGTTTGATGTTGTTTGATGTTGTTCAATGTTGTTTGATATTGTTCATTGTTGTTCAATGTTATGTTATTCGATGTTGTTCGATGTTGTTTTATGTTGTTTGATGTTGAATTAATTAAATGATATTAAATCACTTAATTAATAGATGAATATGACTGCCCAAAATGCTAGTTCATGAGCTAGGACATTTTTAGGTGTCTACATTTTTCCCCTCTTTGATACAAAGTACTGGTTGCTTTGTTTCAAAGAACATTGCCCTGATATGCCCCAGGTGCAAGAATTGCCCCAGTATGCCCCAAAATGGATAGCATGGATGGTGTCCCCTCGGGAGATTTGGTGAAAATTCTAGATAGTGAACCAAATTTTCTAATAATTTGATGTGATGTGTTAAGTGCAAGGACTGACAGAATAAATGTTTGACTAGAAGAAAATGTTAGTAAGATTAATAAGATAGAAGACAGTGGATGATATTAGAAGAAAATGTTAGTAAGAATGCGATGTCATTGATGAGTTGCTTTTTCTTTACTTGGAGGCTTCGTAGTTTGAACAATCCTATTTGATGTAGCAAACATATACGATGCACCAGGGTATGAATTACCAATGTGACTTTGTATCTATTCTGTGGACTTTGACTCTACAAACAAAGAGTATCTTTGTTCATAATAGACATATGAAAACTTTGTTTAAAGTATAGGAGGGTTGCATGAAAAATGTTTCGAACCAATCACATAGAGAAGTATAAAACACCTAACATGTAACTACTTCACGAACTGTTTTAATACAACTTCCATACTTAATAAAGCAAGTATTCACCATGGTAATATTACAAAAATATCTTACAAACAAAAAATAAAAATGACGCTCAATTGCCCCCATTCCTTCTTCTCTAAATCCTTATGGACATCCTTGAGAGATCCTGAGAATGAGAATAAAATAAATCACAAAAAGTAAGACCATAAAAAGATAAAGACAAAGTTGTAGTATCACTTGCCATATTTGTTTAAGGTGGGGCTATTATCTGTTGTTGATCATGTCTATCGTAGGTACGAATCCATTAAGGAATATCTCAGGATGTTGTTGGGACTTGTTTAAAAAGATAAGTAGTTGATACTTTGGCATTGTTTACATCTGTTTATAGTCAAATCTTATGCAATTGTTTTTGCTTGAAAGTTCTAGCTATTGATGTTTGCTTTGTTTTTTTGTTTTTTTTTGTCAAAGGGTGATTGGGACAATTTGTTTATTATGATTGAAATGTTTATTGTGGATGTTGATGATGGGATGGACCTTTTTTGGATTTTCTAAGTCTTACGATGTTTTAGTTTTGTTTTTAGGGGACTAACCTAGGGCCTCGAGAGCTCATCAAAGATAATCCTTGCCTACGTTGTACATGCAGAGGCTCGTAGTTCACTTGGTTTGACCTTTTATGTTTTATGAATGTTTTTTGGATTTTGTATATTGTATATGTTTTTGGGATTTTCCATATTTTGAATAAGTTGAAATAAAGCATGTTGGAAACCTAAGGGGACTGACCTAGGGTCTTGGGGGCTAAAAATTATTGCCTACGTTGTAAACACAAAGACCATGTAGTTTGACTATTTGACTCAAAGCATAAACTAATTTTTGGTAAACAACATTGATAAATTGGATTGATATTCCACTTATATGTCTAGAGGATATGTTGTAGGAAATCTACATGAAATAGTTGTGAGGTTCAAGAAAATTTTGATATCTTAGACTATTTGAGTGAAGGAATAATCCCATGTTGTTGTTTTGTTTTTTGATGTTTTATCAAATGTTTTTGATTTTTGTTGTTTTCTAGTGTTTTTGTCTTTTGTTGTTTTATGACCATGATCAGATGCTACAAGACCTTATTCATGACCATCATTGGGAAGTTTCCCCCATTAAAATGACTTACCCTAATTAGTGACAAGTCATGGTTCGACACATGATTTATGAAATGGATGGGTGGGTGCAATGAAAAAGTGTTGATAGATTATGATGCATGTTTTATTCACACATAGCACCTATTTGCTAGGTTTTCACTATGGTACATGTTCTAGGAGGGCCACAAAGTGGTTTTCACTCAAAGAATGTTTTATTTATCTTTTCTATTTTTATTGCTTTTTTATTGTATTTTTTTCTCTTTTTTCCATTTTTTGGGATTTTTACCCTTTTACTTGGGGTATTTTGACACATTTCATGTATAGAACTTCTTAAGGTGGTTGTTGTTCAACAACTCAACTAAAGGTTCTCTTTCAGGAGTAGCCAAATGATATGCCCCAAAGCCATAGCTTGTTGTTATGATGAATGGACCTAACCAGTTAGGTTCAAATTTTCCCTTGCCATCTTGATTCAATTGTATCTTCTGATTCTCCTTGAGGACTAAGTCACCAAATTGAAAGTTTCTATCTTTTATTCTCTTGTCATAGCTTCGTTTGAGCCAATTTTGATAAACCTGCATATGGATTAACATGCTCAAACTCCTTTCATCTAGGAGCTCTAATTCATTAAGTCTGGATACCCTATACTCTTTGTTGCTTACCATGCCTTTTAATGAGACTCACAATGAGGGGATTTCGACCTTGATAGGTAATACAACTTCTAATTCATAGACCAAGGAAAAAGGCGTGGTGCAAATAGGTGTGTGAATGTTGGTTCAATAAGCCCATAAGGTTGGGTTTAGCTACAGATGCCAATCATGACCGACTTCATTAACAGTCCTTTTCAATATTTTTAGGATTGTTTTATTGGATGCCTCTTCTTGATCGTTTCCTTGAGGATAGTAGGGTGTAGAAAATCTAAGTTGGATAGAGAATTTGGAACAAAGTTCCTAGACATCCTGATTCTTGAATGGGGTGCCATTGTCTGTTATAATTATATGTGGGATTCCATACCTACAAATGAGATAATTCAAAATGAATTTTGATATCTATTTGCCAATGATATAGGTCAATGGAATTACCTCTATCCATTTTGTGAAGTATTATGTTGTGGCGATAATGAATTTATGCCCGTTGGATGAAGCAGATGATATCTTACCTACCAAGTCTAATCCCCATTACGAAAAAGGCCATGGTGTTGTGATGGGTCTTAACTCTTGTGTTGGTGCATGAACTAGATCACTGTGTTGCTGACATTGTCGACACCTTCTAGAATGTTTAATGCAGTCTTACTCAATGGACTAAGTTAGGTCCGCTAGAGTGGGATCCACAAATACCTTTGTGGACCTCTTATAAGGTCATTTGTGCTTCTTCTATGTTAAGGCACCAAAGTAACATACCATCTAGGCTACGATGGTATAGGGTTTCTCCTAAGATCATAAAACAAGAGGTTCTACGGATGAAGGTTTTCTTCTAAGTAGTTGTTAAGTCAAGTGGTATGATACCATTCTGGATATAGTCAAAAGTATCTTGGTAGCATGAGGAGTTAGTATCAAAAACAACACATACCATTTCTAATTTTGGGATGTCGAATGCCAACACCGGTAGTTTTTCCATGAGGAATTCATATTTAGGCACATTCTGAGGAATATCAAGCAGTGAGCCTATTATGGCCATTGCATCAGGAACTTTGTTATTAATCCAAGGAACTTGTTCAAATTTTATTTTGACAAAATACTCCTTGAAACTATCCACCATTCTTTTATATGGTATCAATTTTTCATTTTTTGTTTGGTATTCATCATTCATGTGTTTGATTACTTGTTGGGAGTCTCCAAAGACATGTAGCTCTTTTATTCTCCATTCAAATTCCATTTTGAGCCCTGTAATAAGAGCTTCATACTTTGAGATGTTTGTGCAGGGGAATGCAATCTTGTAGGCCTTGGGTATACTATCTCCCTGCAGTGTGATAAATAAAATACCTACTCTTGAACCATGTTGATTATGGGACCCGTCAAAGTATAGTGTCCACTGGCCTATCTGTTTTTTCATCAAGACACTCTCATTTGGAAAATCCACTATGAGAGGTTTATGATCGTCTATGGGTACTTCGGCCCGTTGGTCTACTATGACTTATCCCTTTATAGCTTTCTTTTCCATGTACTCTATATAAAATTCACTCAGGATCATCACCCATTTGGCTATTCGACTTGTTAAGGCTACTTTTGCTAGTATATACTTGAGTGGGTCCACCTTTGAAATTAGTTTCACTTTTCTATTTAAGATATAATGTCTTAGATTTTGTGTTGAAAACACTATCAAGAGACAGGCTCTTTCAATGGGTGAATAGTTTAGTTCATAGCCCACCAATGTTTTGCTGATATAGTAGATTGCCCTTTCTTTATTGTTATCATCTAGTTGTGCCAGGAGAGCTCCCAATGTTGCTTGTGTGGTAGACACATAAAGTATCATATCCTTTTCTAGAATTGGTGGCATAAGTACAGGAGGAGTAAGTAGATACTCCTTGACTTGATGGAATGCTTGGTCACATCTCCCATCCCATTAGAAGGTGATGTCTTTGTGTAGGAGATGAGTGAAATGGTGGCATTTGTCTACCAATTTTGTGATAAATCTCTTGATTGATTGTAGCTTCCCTCGTAGGCTCCTCAATTGTTTGAGTGTCTTTGGTGGAGGCATCTCCATTATATCTTTTACCTTGGCAAGATCTACCTCTACCCCTCTTCTTGATACTATATACCCTAATAGCTTTCCAGAGGTTACCCCGAACATACATTTCTTAGGGTTGAGTCTCAGATTGTACTGTTCCAATCAATTAAATACCCTTGCTAGGTTTGTCAAGCGATCTCCTCTTTTGATTGACTTTGCTAGGATTTCATCCACATAGTCCTCCATGATTATGTGTAGCATGTCATGGAATATGGTTATCATTTCTTTTTGATAGGTTTCTCTTGCATTCTTGAAACCAAAAGGCATCACATTCCAACAAAAATTTCCCCAAGCACAAGTGAATGTTGTTTTGTGTTGGTCACCTAGATATATCTTTATCTGGTTGTATCCCGAGAACCATCCGTCAAGGACAACATCTTATGCCCTATTGTTAGATCTACAATCATGTCAATGCTCGATAACAAAAAGTCATCTTTTGGACAGGCCTTGTTCAAGACTCTGAAGTCTGTACATATCCTTATACCCCTAGTAGGTTTGGACACCGATACTAGATTTGACATCCATTGTGGATAGTCAATGGGTCTAATGAAACCCACATCTAGTAGGTTCTCTAGTTCTACCTTTACCAGTAATGTTATATGGGGATGCATTTTTTTGAGTTTCTACTTGATAGGCTTTGATTTAAGGATGACAAATAGATTATGTAGCACTAATACTGGATCTAGCTAGTCCAAGCATGTCAGCATAGGTCTAGGAAAATTTTACCTTTCTCTCATTGATGAACGTTGTGAAATTTGCTTTCTCCTCAGGATCAAGTGATGTTGCATGGTATGTCATCTTTGGGTCCTTTATTGTACCAACATTTATGGATTATATTTATTCTACAAGGAGTGTTGATCTTTCTTGATATTCTAATATGGGGAGATTGAATCCTCCATCCTCGGGTGCCTCTGGGAGGTTTTCACCTTCAAATGTGTCCTTTATTTTTCTCTTTTCTGGATCTGATAGAGCCATAGTGTGGTTTTCTCTAGGGGATCGTATCTTTATGTTTTTTCTTTCATTTTTCCGACTGGAAGATTCAATCTCTCCATTGAAGTATGCCTCTTGGTCTAGTCCCATGATGAACCCTGCTTTGTGATCCCCTGTCGGTATGTTCGGTCGAAGTCCCATGAACTCCATGATGGCCTCATCATTCTGGAATTGATCCAAAATAGGTGAATGATGTTGTTGATCCCAATCTATGATTTGTGAGTAACAGAGTGGGAGACTATCATCTTGGTCTGCAAAGCTTATAGAAGTAGGTGAAAGGGTCAATATGGCTCTGGTGTCTTTTTCCCACTAGGTATCTAGGTCATCATTACTAGAGTAAGGGGAATCATATCCTATGACAAAGGAAGGAGAATCCCATTCATATTCGTTAAAGTCCATTTCAAAATGGTAATAGATGTTGGGAATGGTTTCCATGTACTAGAGAGGGAACCTATCAATTCTAAAGTTGTTGAATAATTCTTTGATAGGTAATTCATTGTCCATGATATGGTAGATATCCAGTGCCTTAACGCTAGCAGAAGTTTCTCATTTCTTCCAAGAGGTTCGTCCAATTTTTGGAATGACCACGTCTTTTGGTTTATAACCTAGCCCCATATTCTTTTGTCTCTATTCCATTGTGTTAGGCTCTAATCATCCTTGTTTGTGTAGCCCGAGGCCACCTGTTATATTGTATCCTATTTGCTTGACTAGTTGATACCCTCTAGTGTTAAGATCAATTAAAATGGGTTGTGGATTTTGTGGTTCTTTTTGGTTCTCCTTGTAGATCATAGATGAAAGGTCTTCCTCAAATATTTCTTCATCTTTCATGTCTCCCCATCTAGTAAAGATAGTGGGTTTGACTATCATTTGTACTATCTTGATCTCTTTTGGACCTCCATACACTCAAGATGTTGGTGGAAGCATGTCGATGTAGAATGCTTGGTTAAAATGGTAGTTCCCATTATCTTTGTCAAGTACTTGAATCCTGGCTTTTGCTTTTGGTTGCTCACTCTATGTGTTTTTGGTGGAGGTTGATGGAAGCATGTAAGGGTTGACATAATAAAAGGAGTGGAAGGCTATATCATTGCTAGGCACACATTGGATTTTGTTGTATTTCTCCTCCAACTTCTCACAAAAATGGAAAGGTTCAAGATCGACATATAGTGTTACTTCCTTTCCTTCATGGGGAAATTTTAGGCATTGATGGAAAGTGGAAGGGACTGCTTGTAATGCATGGATCCAAGGGTGTCCTAGGATTAGATTGTATGGTAGCTCAAGATCCAATACTTGACAAGTAGTTTATGTTATTGTCGGTCCTATTTGTATCGACAACCTAACTGTCCCTTTAGAATTTCTCTCTAAGTCATCATAAGCCCTTATGGTGATACTCTTGCCTTTATCAATCATGTCATTAGAATACCCCAGCTGTTTTATGAATTTTAAGGTACAAATGTTTAAACCTGCACCATTATCTATCAATACTCTTTTGACCATGGTCTTATGAACACCAACCTCTATGTATAGATATTGTTTAGGGAATGTTCTTTGTGGTAAATCTTTCTCTGAAAATACTAAGTGATTACTTGTAGTAATTTTTCCAACCATTGCTTGGAACTGGTTGGGATCGAGGTCATTAAGGACTGACATTTCCAAATATTTTTCCAATATCTCCCTATGTGCGAGTGACAATTTTAACAATTCTAAGATTGAGATGAGGGCGGGTGTCTTCTTTAACTGTTCCACGAGGTTGTAGTCAATTGGTGACTTGATTGTGGGTTTGGGAGGTGCTCCTTGTATTGTAACTCTTTCGTGATGGGTAGTTATGTTGCAGTTGTTGTCTCCTACTCGTATTGTTACTACGTTTTCCCTATTGTCATCAACTTGTGAGAGGGTTCCTAAAACTGTGTTATCGTATGTGTAATTAGCATTATGGTAATCTTGTCCCTTTCTTTTATCATTCCTCTTAGCGTGGTTTGGGATCAAATTTGAGTATATTTGGAGGTCCTTGTTTCCAGATCGATGATCAACATCCACTTCCCCTTTATCTATTAAGTCCTAAATGATGTGTTTGAGGTGCATGCAATTGTTAGTCGTATTTCCTTTGATCATATGGAAATCACACAAGTCCTTCTCTTTGTACCATGGTGTCTTAAAGCTAGGTTCCTCATAATTTGGGCGATCATTTGTTTTAATGGGGTTTTGTTGTACTAGTTTACACATAACTATCTTAAGTGACTCACCTAATATAGTAAATTACCTCCTAAGTTGATCATATTGCCTCTATTGCCCTCCCTGATTTGTCTGTTGGTTTACAATCTGATTGTTCTTGAGATAGGTAATTTGGTTGTTTTGTGTGTTGTTAGGACCATATCTTGTTTGTGTCACTTGTGGTTTGTTTTGATTTGTGTTTTGTGTGTTTCATACTACTCTAGCGTCTACCACTCCGTCATTTGTAATGTTCTTTTTTTTAGCCCAAATTTTGGGTTTCTCATTTGAACTAAAGGGACTATCTTTTGAGTTGTTTGTCTTTAAGGTTCCTCTTGCTATGAGAGATCTCTCAATATATAACCCCCTTTTTTTTTCCTTCAAAGTCTACAGGACATAGCATAGTGAGCCACTAGTTTATTTTGGGCAGGACATTTGTGATGAAAATATCCACCAACTCCTTATTTGGAATAGGCCATTTGCATCGACTCACTTTGTGTCTCCATCTTTATAGGTAGGAGGTGAAGGACTCTCCTAGGTTTTATTTGATTGTGGAAAAACCAGTGATGGTGACATCTTGTTCTATTTTAAATGAGAAGTGGGTTATAAATTTGCTAGACAGTTCATCAAAAGTTTTGATTCCAGGTTGCAGATGGGTGAACCACTCCATAGCATGACCTATAAGGCTGTGTGGAAAGAGCCTCATGAGATAGGAATCATTATTCTATACCTCCATACATGATACTGAGAATTCTCACACATGCTCTACTGGATCTCCTACTCCTTTGTACTTTCTTTCAAATCTAGGTATCTCGAAGTTTTTTGGAAAGGGTAGTGCCGTGATGGAATGCTTGAATGGGAATGAACAAATTTCCTGCATGGTGTAAGTCATCTTCTATTTTCCTATCTTCATATCTACTATTTGTTGGGTGATAGTATCTAGCATTAGTTTCATCTTTGTTTTTGGTACATGTGTTTGTGAAGGCTACATGTGATAACCTGGTTGTCCTATCAGGTTTTGGTCATAGATCGGGTATTGTGAAGGTACAAGACCTTGATAGCCATATGGGATGTAAGGAGGGTTAATTCCTTTTTGTGTATAAGGAGGGTTAACTCCTTGTTGTTGGGGTGGAACATATGGAAGGCTTCCCTGATTATGGGTTTGTGGGTGATCTTGTTGATAAGATGACTGAATTAGGGGGCTTTGTGGCACACCTTGCTGGGTAGGACTAAATTGAAGGTTACCCTGGTGATGCATTGGTAGGATACCTTATTGTTGGGATGACTGAATGAGGGCGCTCTATGGCACACCCTGATAGGTAGGACTAAACTGAAGGTTACCTTGATGAGGCGTTGGTGGGACACCTTGTTGTTGGGATGACTGATTGAGGGTGCTCTGTGGCACACCCTGTTGGGTAGGAATAAAATGAAGGTTACCCTGATGATGCATTAGCGAGACACCTTGTTGTTGGGATGACTGATTGAGGGCGCTTTATGGCACACCCTACTGGGTAGGACTAAAACAAAGGTTACCCTAATGATGTGTTGGCAGGACACCTTGTTGATAATATTGTTGGTTCAGAAGGGGACCTTGTGTTCCACCTTGTTGAAGATACTGATTTTTCTAAGGGGGACCTTGTGTTCCACCTTTTTGAAGATACTGGTTATTCTAAGGGGGGCCTTGTGCTCCACCCTGTTGAAGATACTGGTTGTTCTGAGGGGGGGTCTATGTTCCACCTTGTTGATGATATCGATTATTCTAGGAAGGGTCGACGCTTGATGTATTCTGAGGTATCTATTGCCCAGGAGGTAGATTGTTATGCTGAGGTTCATATTGATATGGCCCCCCTTGGTACATTTGTGCTATTGCTGCCTATTCAACCTGAGTTGGTTTCTTGAACAAGGGGTTCTCTTTAGGTTGGTCACTGTTTTGTGAGAACACGGATGAAATATTCAACATCTCTGGAGGTTGGGTTATTTGTCTCACAATCAAGTTGTCCCCTAAGGAAATAAGATCTGGGTATTTAAGAGCTTATATGTTGAAGTCCACGAGTAATTTGGCATCACTTTGTGCTAACTTGAAGAAATAAGAATTTGGTTCCTTTCTTAACAACCTATCCATTAGTTTGAGAACCTTGTGGTTGTTAGAATGTTCAAATAGTTCTTCCTCGTTTATCTCTTCTATAATCACTCGGTTTGGGTCTTGGTTACTTTGTTCCATAGCCTCCTTCTATTTGCGGCTTATTTCTTCCTCAGTGAAAGTGTCTTTGTATACTGGTCTCTTCTGGGGAGTTTCAAGGTCACTTGGCCTGTAACTCCAAGGGCTATGTAACACCCCGCCACGCAACCCTAGAGGATGAAGCAAACAACTACTTAAACAGGCTAACTTTTTTTTTTGTTTAAGTACAATTAATTTACAAGTTCGCTTCCCAATGCAACCATCCCCTAAGGTTACGAGATTGAATCTACTTAACAACCCACAACAACAACATGAATATAAACCATGCCAATAATCTAGACAATAGTTAAACACATACATTTCAATTAAGATAATTTACATCCAGCATAAAGATAACTTTCAATTCCATTTATTGATAATTAGCAATAAGGTTACAACTCTCATTCCCTGAATGAGGCAAATCCAATAAATAAAATTACAATTACAACTTCCACCTCGACAACAACTGAGGGGTAAAATAATACAAGATCAGCTGAAATGAAATAAAGCAAGAACTGAATTGAATTCCACGAGCCCTCCAACTGGAAGTCTCGTCCATAAGAACATGAAGATAGGCCAACAGATTTAGGTGCACGCCACCCAACCAAGTGGAACCCAAAGGCCCACCCCCGTGCTAGGAGATAGTAACTAGGAATCCTAGCCAAGACCATCTACCTCTAGACAGGCTAACTCACCACTGAACCAAACTGACACATCCAATCACATGTACCACACAAGCACATCACAAGTACAACCCAAGTATCACATACATACAACATAAGTACAACAAAAGAGCATCATGATTACCACACAAGTACAAATCTACACGATCACATTGCTTCCAGAAATAAAGCATAACAAGTATGTTATGAAAACCATACACACATAATCAAATACAAACTATGGTCACATCAGGTATGTTAAGGAAACCATACCCACGAGATCGAATACCAACTATGGTCACATCAGGTATGTTAAGGAAACCATACTTACAAGATCGAATACCGACTATGGTCACATCAGGTATGTTAAGGAAACCATACCCACAATAAACAAGAACCAACCGTTGTCCTAGACAGAGTGTCATCACACAGTTCGTCATGGGTTATCCTCTGGGATTCTTCCTAGGCTCTGACCCCCACAAGAAAAGGTTATCTTGGTGACCTTTACCGAATCTCAGCCCCCATACTCACTCATGCGGAGCCAAATATCTTTCGTATAGACAAGATAGATGACCTTACCATTCCAGGCCTTCCCACCCATCCCAAGCCTAACCGAGCACTTGGGTCCATGAGAGGCATAATTATCTTGATTAGTGAGAAGTACCACCTAATCTTCTAAGTTTTATTTTAGTTATCACTTGATTAAACAAAATTCCGTAAGTTATCCAGTTTACCTCTTCCAGGCTCTGGCCCCTACGGAAGCCACTCTTCTACTTGACAACACGCATACCATCCAAACACCAAGGGTACAAAGTGCACAAACAAGATAACACATCCACTCCTTTCTCAAGAGGCGACAAAGATAAAACCATCTCCAAACACTGGAGGTAACAACAATAACAAAACCGCTCCCGACAAGGAGGCACACATTACAAAATCCACTCCTTTCTCAGGAGGCAACAAAAAATTTCCGTTCGTGGAAACCAGGTACAACATTGACATCACTTCATGCACTACCCAAGGGAATTAACAAACAGTCAACATCACAAGATGACAACCCCCAACCTCTAGGGTCTTCTGGAAGACTTACAGATTAAATACGTTTAACCCATTTCCCAAACAAGAACACAAAGGAAATATTCACAATCAAGGTGAGCAAGGAGACGAGAATTTAAATTCTACTTTGGGTTCACTAAACCCATTTCCTCATCACATTCAGTACTCTATTAAATTCAATAATCTGAATTAACACACGTCTTTTAAATTAAGGCTCAATATTTAATTTCCTAATTGCTCATAATTAACAATAAAATAACATTTACACCTTCAATTCAAATATTTCATTTTAAGATAACAATATCCCCTTTGCAAAATGAAACATCAAGTAATTACAATATTAAACACGTCCTTGCAAGTATAATCATTTTAAGACCAAGGGCCTCGATATTCAAACATGAAATCTTCAAATCTAATTTGTCTTTCAAAAAAAGATAATATTTGAAAATAAATTCAAAAATTTGTTTAAGAACATCATATTTTAATTTCTTCAATTAATCTTACCTCATGCCTTCAATAAATCAACTTTTAAAATAAATATACTCACTTGAATAATTTGCATAAGAATATAATATTTCAATATTATATATTATAATATTAAATATCAATATAATAAATATTGATATTATAATATTATTGAAATATAATAATAATAAAATATTATTCTATTAAAAAAAAACCTTTTCTATTAAAAGAACCCGCATCCATTGGCTTCATCAAACCGCGCACTAGCCCTAAAGGATGGGCGGCTGCCTCGGTCCACGCGCTAAGGATGCTGGCCGCGGATTGCAGGCGGTGGCCATCTTGTTTTGCGCAGGGCGCAGGCGGATATGGGTGGGGCAACGACTATGTGTAACACAACCGACCCCTGCCAACACAATCGCCCCACTTGGTGGGTGGCGACCGCGTAAGAGAGGAGGTGGCGGACGGTGCGCTGAGCGCAACTCTCTCCACCCACCTCCATGGGAGGTGCGATGGGGGTTGAGCCCCCAACCCCCCAAACAAATTATTTTTTATTTTTTATTTTTATTTTCTTAACAATGACCTGCGGATTTTTTGAAATCCACGCCCATTCATGGGCATTTTTCTTAAAAGAAACCAGGCAGCATAATTTCTTCAAAAAATGATTTTTTTTATATAAATTATAAACACCTATATATATAAATATATATGTATATATCAATACATAGAAATATATATTAGGATCCAAACATCCTCATGGAAGAAGTAAATTAAGGAAAATAAACTGAAATATTTATTTACAGCCAAGAACATTTTTTATTTTCTTGAATTTTCCAACATGATAATCAACAACAAAACATATACAATTTAAAAAATCTCAAAACAACCAATTACTAAAACATGAACCTGATTCCCTGAGTTTATGAGGAGATCCAAGCGGTGCTCAGCTTCCTACTTCAGCTCCACCGAATTTCACAACTCCAAGCCAAAACCCACAAAATCAAAACCATTCTTCCTCTCCTCCATTTTCATTTTTTTCCAAAAACTTCATAATCCCCAAAAATTTTCATCCAAAATCCAAACATAAGGATAAAACCCTCAAAAAAAATCCAACAACCCCCTCATAAATTCTTCAAAATAGAAAATGCAAAAATATCTAATTTCTTTAATTTTGAATTTCAAACTTTCAAATTGACTTTTAAATTCATTTTCTTTATTTTCAATTTCACATAATAAAATTCATAATTTCAAAATGAACTTATCCAATTTCAACAAAATCAATTTAATTAATTAATAAATAAATATAATCCACGATTAAATTATTTATTAATTAAATTAAATTAATTAATAAAATAAATTACGTTTTTAACATAATAATAGTACAATTTCAATTTCACAAATTAAATGCATACAGCCATAGGATTACCCTTTTTAACTTGCAATTAAATAACGAAAGGAGGGCACAATATTCAAAGCACACACCCGACAACACCTGACGACATACTAGGACTAGGGTGACGACTTGGCACGGAAAACCTAGCTACTATCTCCCAAATCGAATACCGTTGGGCATTGGACATGCTCTAACTTGTGAAACCAGGTGGAGTCAATGTCATGTCCCTGTCAACCTGCAATTCAAGTAAACAACAACATATAGTATAAACAGCATAAAATACACACTGTGAAGAGGAAATCTCGGGATCGCAGGGCGCTCGCAAGCGAGTGATGCGATCTGTCCCCTTCACCAATACAGTATCATTGACTGACGAATCTAACATCATTAATATAATCAAAAGCATAAACATCATTAATTCAATTATCCACTATGCTAATCCAAAACATGACATAATGATAACATCAGGATCAAATACCATCACACCAAAATATAACATTTGCATCACTTATAGATAACGGTCAAATAGCAACTGAGTTCTAAATCAAAGCACCAACATAAGATAAGGTCTAACCAAACAGAACCCTATTCGATCAAAAGAGCAAAACGGAGGGGTCTTACAGGCTACTCTCATCATTCATGGTATTTTTTGGTGGGATATTGATGGTATTTTTGTTGTCTTCCATCTTTTTCTTATGCTATGATCTCGTGGTTGTCATAAACAACTTGGGTCTCCTATGGGAGAGTGGTGTACTCTCTAGTTGACTTAAATTATAAAGATATAATGTTTCCCTACATATTATGTAAGATACTGGAACTTTTGGAACATACCCGGATTTTGACAATAGTAGAAGGAATACAAGTTTGGATTATTTCTAGAAGCTCGTTTGTAGAAGTTATATACCAACCTAGTTTTGGTTTCGTGAAGTGCCCAAAGGTGTTTCTTGAGGGATTTTGGACTTAGATGTCTAAGTCTAAAATGACAACATGTGGACTTCACCTTAGGGATCTTGACCTTACGTGAGATCATGAAGGGGATATTTATTTCCACGCAGGTGGTGGTAATATGGGTCTCTTACTGCTATGTCAACTTTCTCTTCCTCTTTGTCTAGGACAATTGATGCAGTGAGAAACTGGCAGGGTGTTTTTTTCTTTTGAAAAATGAAAGTTCTCAAGCTGCTTATGATGTCAGTTTGTTCACCTTTGGTATATGTGAGACTAGGCTGAAGGATCGGTGCTACAAGATCTGGTTGTTGAATTGGGGCAGTTGGTCGCCAGATGGTCATAAAATTTGATGGTGTTATGGGATGGTTGTTGTGAAGCTCAAGACCATAGGGTTTGAGTGTTGTTTTGGAATGATACTACTTTTTAGAAATCAAAATGTTGAAGAACTAAGGTCTATATTCCACTTCCTTGTCTAGAGGATATGTTGTGGGAAAGATTACTTGTACTATCTATGAGTCCCAAGTAACTGTTGATATCATGGACATCTGAGTGGAGGAATGACCTTAATGTTTTGTTGTTTGATTTTGATTCCAAATAGGTAGGATGGAAATAATTGATGTGGTACTATCTGACCTTCTAGCTTTCCAATTGTTTTGGTTTGAATAATGATCCTATAAACAACTCTCTCTCAACTTTTTCTTTGTGTTTTTGAAGTATGCAAAGTGATAAGACAACACTTGGACTGACTCAACAAGCATGGACTTATGTGACCTTCATTTCTATAACTTAGGTTGTGAAATCACAACACCCAAGCCATAGTTCCCAAATGTTTACTTTGATTAATGTACCCTAAAATCAAAGCCAAAATGTTTAGAAACCTTTAAGGAAATATCCTTTCAAAGGGGTGCAAACATAAGGCTTCTCTCACAAGTATGCACCAAATCAAAGGGTTTATGGTTCAACTACCTCATTCAATGTTTATTTTGAATGTGTTCTTTTTATTTAAATCAAACACAAAATTTGATGTCAAATTGTTTTGAATGTAATGGGCCAAGTTTAACATAAACCAGTAATTGCAACCCTAGGGGATAGACACCATTCTCTTAGGTAGGCCTGCCTCACGCTCCAAAGAGACGATTTTACATGCAACTTATGATGCGGGCCTGTAGTCAGACATGGCAAGTAACTTCTTGGAAGTAAATTCTGATGCACCACTTTCAGAGAATGTTTTTGGATAATAGGGTGGCCTCTAAAACAATTTGGTTCTTAGTGGTAACTATGAACGCAAAAATCTGACACTCACCCGCTGGCCACTTAAGGCTCTTAATAATTTATGACACCAACCTATTCCTTTCCTTTTCATCATTTCTATATAATTTTTTATTAACTTGCTCCAGAAATTTCCAACATCTACAATGGCTATTCAAGATACAAACCAACTAAAGAAAACTTTTGGGAAGTAATACTGAATCACACTAATCAACAAAGTAGAAATGAAATCAATGAATTAAAATAGGAAATCTTCACAGCCATTATGATATAGATAATTTTATGCAGACTGAAACATCAAGGCAAATTGATAAAGTGTAGTTTCAATGAACATGGAATTTAAAAGAGTCGTCTCTGAGCATAATTACCTCAAAATTGATAGGTGCATCCAACAATATGTAATTTGAACAAGGGATCATTAATAGTCAGCATGTTTCCCCATCCCATTTTATTTGTCAATTGTGACATTGACAAATCATAAGATAAATGTAGGGTACACGAGTCCCTAATAAATTAAGATGTATATACATAAATCACTTATTGCCATTTTCTTGCTCTACCATATGTAGTCTTGATTATTACATATTGCATTAATTTTGTCACTTGTGTATGCTTTTACATTTTGCATTGATTTCCACCGTTTGATTATGCTCTGTTGGATGTGCATGCCCTGTTCCAAAGCTTAGTTTTGCCTGAATGGAAGGTGCTGGCAAAGGTTGTGGAGATTGGCTTCAAATGTGTCGATCACATTTGCTTGAAAGCTTTCAAAGCCCTTCGATAAGCCCATTTTGTGCAAACCTTGCAATCATTCCATTGCATCTATCATCTATTGTCACTATACAGATCCTCCTATAAACAATGACTATGCAGTATTTATATTCATTGAAAAAAATTATACATAAAAAATTGTGTCCCAAAAATATTCTCTATATGCACTCGTGTGACATTCACCATTTACTAAAAGCAACCTCAACTAAATTCACATCGAAATTCTCAATTCAATGTTATAACGAGAAAAGTGAATACTTCCTATTGGGTCTAGTCACATAATCTGGAAACCTGTAACAATCAACAAGTAATGAAGTGGAATACAATATAATGGAAGCAAAATCAAGCATGCCAATAGACCCTGCAATACATCCCAATTGTGCAACAGTCCATGCTAATGATAAAATTACCGTTGTAAGCATAAATTACCACAACAATGGACTAATTTCTGATGCCTAAAGGTCTACGTGTATAAACAAAAAAAGGGCAGAAAATCAGAAAAAAGCACTAAGGATTGAGGCTCAATTCATGCATTTATCAAATCCTAGAGGAACAAGTATAAAGAAAAAACCCAGACCATCAACAATCGTGATTTCCTCTATTCCACAAACTCATATTTTTGGGGGATCAAGGAAAAAGGGAAGTTATTTGAATACAGTTGTAACCCCAAGTCCTAGGAAGAAAGACACAAAAAAACTATAGCTAAAATAATCAAAATATAATAAGTATTTAAAAATAAATTTCAACACAAGATCCATTTAACAGTCCTAATCCTAGGAGTTTATGGGTTGGTTGCAGTTGATCAATCAAAGTTATGGAATGGTAGTAAATACATTGGAATTTGGAGCAGCTTCCACTTGCAGCTGTCATCCCTCAAGATTTGTGGTTACTTCTCATGTTTCCTCATAACTACCTTAGCATATAATATATCATCAATACTCAGAAGTCCCTGACAACCATTCCTCAACCCTGACATCTTTTGTGTGTTTGAATTGAAGCGATAAAAAAATCTTATTGGGGAGGCTAAATGTTGCATATGCCAAGACAGTTTCAGTGCCACTATAAATGGGCAGTGTTGTTTTATTTGCTTGTTGGATTTAAGTTCCTAATATTTTTATACATTATCTTTTCCATATACTGAATGTTGTTTCTCTGCCTTCGATTTCTTGGACATGACAACATTGATCGAGCCTATTGATTCTCTTGTTAATGTCATCCTATCCCTATTGAGTAAGGTAAGCCTTTTTAAATAAACATAAGTAGTTGTTTGAACTCTCAGAATTAAAAAAAATGCATCAATGATCTTCTTGGTGAGAAAATTCTTGTATCTAAGTTCATCTCAGAAGGAAGTCTTCATTATTTATGGTTTTTGGAATCAACAATTTGGGGTGGTGCTTTTGGTGGGAAACATAGATTGAATTAGAAAAGTATGAGAAAAAGATTAGGGGTTCCTCCTTGAATTCAGTATAACAGATCAAAAGATCAAAACTTGTTGTATATATAATTCTATTTTTTTTCCTATGAATTCAATATACTATTACTCTCTATTTTTTTTCCCGAGTTTGGTAATATTTTTTGTTTTGTTTTGGTAGGGTTTCGTAATATTTTTGTTTTGAGCAACTTTATCAACCAAACATGGTCTCATGGAATGAAATGGTTGCAGGGTATGTGCAGAATGGGCTTATTGATAAGGCACTAAAACTCTTTCGAACAATGCCCCAAAGGGATGTCTTCTCTTGGACCAACTATGATTGTGGGATATGTACATAATGGATTAAACTCTTTGAAGAAACACCTCACATAGATACGTTCTCATGGACTGTAATGATTACAGGAATCACATAGAATGATCGTGGCAATGAGGCTAGCAACAAATGGTTTGTCAGTTGTGAAGCTAGATTCAAATACCTATGTGAGTATTCTTCCAGCGTGTACCAACTTGGCAACTTTGGAGAAGGGGAGGGAGTTGAATGAAAAAATAATTACAAATGGGTTCCAATCAAATATGTTCATGATGAATGCCCTAGTAGACATGTATGCTAGATATGTTTGGGTTCCTTTTTATCCACTGTGACTTCTTTGAAGTGTGAAGCGAGTCTTCTGGTGAGGTAAACATTCATCTGGAATCTCTAGTGGGGGAGGGCCAATGCCTAAAAATCAACAATCCCATTTTGGGCATATCTTGCAATCAACGCATTCCATATAACCACATTTCTTTGACACATTTTGTCAAATAGTTCACGTGCCTTGTGTATGTTTCCACATTTCCCATAACAAAAAGCTTCTTTCCACTATGATTTAATGTTATCCATCAGAGCATAATCGAAAGTGAACTTTTATCAGATTTTTGCACGAAAAAAAGGGTTTAAGGTTAAATTACATGAACTATTGAGGGTGATTCAGAACCATTACCAACACTAGTCAACCAATCAACCACCTATAATAGAAATAGCAATGGCCATTACCAACACTAGTCAATCAATCAAGGGCCTATAATAGAAATAGCAGTGGGACGTGTGATTTGAAAGATAAACACACCTTCAAAGCAAATCCAACAAAGCAAATTGAAAATCGGTGGGGGCATATATAAATTTGGAGTATCGCGATAGAGATCAAGTCACCTTCAAAGAAAATTGAACACTCCACACACCATGAGTAGGAAGAGGCGCCAAAATGTGTCCTGCTATCAACGATGGCAATGACAAAAGATACAAGAAAATGAAAATATGGTTTGACTGTGAAATCAATTTTAGGTTTCGGGCATTCTATTGAAGGCCCATCCAACTAACCTAATTGTGTCATGTTGTTAAGGATGCCGATATTCTTCTCAATAACTGCTATGCATATATTTATCCACCTTCTACATTAATTGCTCTACTGCTCCTATGCAGATATTTCCACCTTCTACAATAACTGCTTTGTTGATACATGACCACCCTCACGCAAGTGGAGAAACAAAAGGTCAATACCAGTGAGGAAGAGTGTGGAGGACCGAGGAAAATAGTTGGGAAACTGATGGGCCGTTGGGATGCATTGCATCGCAGTCGATTGCCTCTCCACAAATCTGCACCGTCCGACATTTAAAGGGCTCGCAAATACTGAACGTGGGGATGCCTTCGACGTAAATAATAAAATAATTATATTTTGATATACAAATAATTATTAAATTTAAAATTAAAAATAAGAATTTTTATTAAAACACTCACCACATTACACTCCTTTCACATTAATCAATTTAAAAAAAAAAAAAATTCTTTTTAACTTCCCCAATACATTGCTATCCAATCCTAGGCCGTGTTTCTCAACTGAAACACCTATTCTTGGTTTGCTAGTTAGGTTTAGTTAACATGTTTTAAACCAATCGAGTTGGGTTTGAAAGCCAGCGTGTATTTCAGTAGGTTTTCGTGCACCTTTTCATACTAAAAACGTCCAGCTGACCAGTCCAGCTTACGAATCCTTCCCGAGCTCTGATTTGTTTCAGACCAGTGAAATCAACAAACAAAAAAACATCTATGGCGGAGCACGGTGCCGAAACTGTTGCTCTTGCTTCTGAAGACCGCGAAGACACTGCGGAGAAGAACAGTGTTGGTGGGGAGGCAGCTACCCGGGACAGTACAGAAAATGCTTCCATGGATTTAGAAACTCCTGAAAATGCATGCAAGAGACAAAGGGAGGAAGACCCACAAGAAGATAATGATAATGGAGATGGCCCCTCTAAAAAACAGAGGACGGAGGAGCCTGATGGGTCCCAACAAAATGGTGCAGAGAAGTCTGTGGAAGAGGCCAGGCTCGAGGGCAAGAATGCCCAAGAAGGAGATGCAGGGAAGGATGGCGAGTCCCATAAGGAAGAAGGAGAAGAGGAGGAAGTGGAGGGTGATGAACAAAATGAAGTTGACGAAGGTAAGGTTAAGGAGGAGGAGGAGAAAGTGGGTCCTGTGAAACTCGGCCCCAAGGTTTTTGACACCTCCAAGAAGATGTTTGATTATTTCTACAAGTTTCTGCATTATTGGCCACTCAATATCAATGTCAATAAGGTATGCCTTTAATATTTCTGTAGTGGGTTTAGTCGATGTTGTCCTTTTCTTGTGGGTTCATTCAGTTAAATCTATTATGTGCATTTTCAGAGTTAGTATCATTAGATGATTGTTAGCCCCAATCAATGTCGGATTGTTTTTTGTTGTTTTGGCAACAAGTCATTAGATGATAATAGTGGGTGCATTTGGCTTTGTCTATTTTTGTAGTATCTAAAGTTGGTAGATTTAGAGGATTAGTGGGTGTATTCAGTTGTGACTATTCATTTGGTTTTAAGATTAACAATGCTCTCTGTTGCATGGACATTTTTGAGTTTTTGTTTACTGGGACCAATTGTTTCAGAGTTAGTATCATTAGATGATTGTTAGCCCCAATCAATGTCGGATTGTTTTTTGTTGTTTTGGCAACAAGTCATTAGATGATAATAGTGGGTGCATTTGGCTTTGTCTATTTTTGTAGTATCTAAAGTTGGTAGATTTAGAGGATTAGTGGGTGTATTCAGTTGTGACTATTCATTTGGTTTTAAGATTAAAACCACTTTACTTAACAATGCTCTCTGTTGCATGGACATTTTTGAGTTTTTAGACCCGTTTACTGGGAACTTTCAATTGTTTCCGTTGATTCTGATTGTGAAGATTATCTAAATAAAATGATGGCATTGATCATAAGCTCCTCTTCCTCTCCCAGAAGGGGTAGACCTCAGTCTATAGATGAAGATGGAGACCCAGGCCTTCGTCTTTAGAGAGCACAAATGATCTGAGGACCCTGCTCTCTCAGAGTCTTAAAGTTAGTGTCTTTTGAAGATTAGTCGGAGCGTTCAGATTTCTCTAGTTTGTTGTTTTAAAATTAATCATATTTAGATGATTAGCGAGTGTTCAATTTTTTCATTTTTTGTTTTGTTGATTTTGCTTCCTTTTACACGCAGTTCTCGAGTTTTTAAGGTTCATTAAGCTCTGTCCTGTCATAGGGTTTTTGAGTGTTGTTGATTTTGATGATGAATAGTATAGTATAGAATATAATCCTGTTAGTATCTTTAGATAGTTTTTTGGACGTATTCAATTTTATCTTTTTTAATTGTTCATAAACTGTGTGTATAAAAATATCTGGAGGATTTGTGGTTGTGTTCTATTTTTATCGTTTTGATAAATTGGTTTTAAGGTCCAGATCTATTTTTGTTGAGTGTATTCACTTGCATGCACTTCTTGAGTTCATCATGTTCTACCTTTCATGGGAGATTTCAGTGTTTTTCTTACTGATTGTGAACACAGAACAATACAGATGATAAGCAGCAAAGTTTTAAAGAGTGTTTTTAGAGTAACTGTATGTGCATTCAGTTTTGATTTATTTGTTTGTTTTTAGAGTGGTGTTATTAATAGGATTGGTTGGTCTACTTTCTTGATGGAGTTATTAGTTTTTTAGTCATTATGCCCTGTCCCATGAAATTCTTGATTGTTTTGTTGACTTTGATTGTGGATGTTATAAAACATAACCTGCACTGTCTGTCTTATTTATCTTGACCATTTTTTGGAATGACTCTGTATTAATAACCTAGAAGAATTATCTCACTAGCAGAAAGGAATCTTATTAAAAGAATAGCTTCTTTTAGTTTAAGTATATTAATTTTCAATTTTCAAAAACTAACTTTTTATGTTTATTTAGCCATCACCCAACCATCTTTCAAATTTGGGAATTTTTTGTCATCACCAGAAGTTGAAGAAACACTAAAAATAACTGTTCTTTGCTCAATAACAAAGCAATCCAAAAATTCTTATAATGAATCTTTATATAACCTTTCCATGGTTTTTTTGTTGTAATTCTCTAAAATAATAAAGTATACCTTATCTCATAACTATGCCACTAGCTACCCAGGTTCAAAATTCCCCAGGAACTTCTATGCAAGCTCTTGTGTGAGTGTAATACTTCCTATTTGGAGCAATCCATAAACTCAAGGCAACCATGCTGCACTCTGGCACATCATGAGTTATGCAATAAAGGACTAATTTAGAAAGCATCTCAAATGTGGAAATAAAACATGCATCAAACACACAAATAGACATGCAACACAAGATAACTTTGGAAAATCCCTCAAATGAGTAGAAAACTCCAAGAAGAGTGGGTCATGCTTTTCATGCCATTAATCCATGGTCATACACGTTTTACAATGTCTCAGTGGGACTTACATTACATCTGTAGACTGTCTTGAAGTGGACATGACTTTTAGCTCCATGTACAGGTTTTGTTGTCCACATATAACTGTCCAAGATTTGTTACAATAGCCTCACTGGCCTAGCATGCAACCTTTGTTGAGATGGTATGCCTGCCGCAGCGTGTTCTCCTCTGCTATCAACACCCTCAATGCTAACCAGCCTCAGCTAACTGATCAATGTGGATGACTATGGCTTCCTCAGCCAACCTACATTCACTTGGCTCTGTAAATCTGTTAGCCAACATGCTTGGCTTTGGCTTACATCCAGTTGGCCCTACACTTTGGCACTGTCAAACTTGCATTGCTTTGGCTTTCTCATAGCCAACATTCATTCACCAACTCTCCAAGTGCCAAGATCCAGCCAGAACCCCAAATGGTTTCCTACACCATTTTTCCTTGGAGTTTCTTCTACCCTAAATTGATTCAGCTTCTTGGCTCTATTGGGTGGCCCTAGGTGTTTCATTCTGGCCAAATAGAGCCACGAGATGTGGCCCTATGGTTTAGAACTTCACACTGCCTGGTAGGAATAACAATTGCGGATGAGGACAATGTGTAACGGCCCCCCAACAGTGAAAGCAAAAGTCTAATGAAAATGAGCTGCATGTCTGCCAGTCTAGCAAGAGATGTGACATGCACGAGAAAGATGGACAAAAATGCACAAGGCCACTGCCATATTAGATGCCCAAGGAAAACTTGATCACACATGGTTAGTCCCCTTCCCCCAAGGCCACCAAGAAGCTTGCATTGGAGATCAAACAATCATGCATCCAAAACTGTTGACCTTTCTATTACCACTTGGCAAACAACAATAAACACACATGAAGTCCAAACATCCTACTTCCTAGGGCCAACATTCACCAAAAAGGGTCCAACCACCCTTATCACATTTCTGCCCTAAAATAACCACCAAACTTCACAAATATTGATGCTAGCGGAAAGGAGTAGCATAGCTCCAACAACCTGTAGCTTACTTGTTGCACACCTACAACCCTGTCAACATCTGTAGCAATCTATAGCATTGCTGAAGGTGACTTAGCCTACCTGTAGCAACCTACAAAGTATCGCGCATTCAAAATTACTAACCTTTGTGCCACCACTTGGTAAACAACAATAGTCATGGACTGAGTTTAAACAACCTACTTCCCAATGCTAACAGCTGCCAAAAAGGGACAGACTGCCCTTATCACATTTCTGCCCTAAAACAGTCACTAAACATCACAATTGTTGCTGCCCAGGGAAAAGGAGTAGCTTGAAGCACTCTTACAGGAAACTTGTAGGTTACTTTTTGCACACCTACAACCTTATCAAACACTTGTAGCCTGCTTGTAACACTGTTGAAGGTGGCCTGTAGCCTACATATATAGCCTGCAAAAGTGCTTGACTTGGGAACTGTCCATTACAAACTTCTCAAACAAGTTTTTTCCTATCATGCCTACCAGAAATGAAACTTGACAACACCCGTATTCATCCAATCAAATGTGAGAGCAGCCTATCTCCAAGACTGATTGTAGAGTATCATGTGATAGCATCAATGAATCCTGCTCAAATGACTAGTGACTTATACTACACCTGTGACATCTCTGTGTGAAGGGAATTAATTGCAATTCCACATGCAACAACCCTCTAATGGACTAAAATCACTCTGGGAATGAGATATCCTCATGCTTGGCCATCCATTCAATGGATTGAAACCACTGTAGGAATGAGACCGCGATCAACTGGCAATGCCATGCTTAGTTAGTTTATAGAACACCTCCACTCCCTTTATAAGGAAGTAGAAAAAAGGGGTTTTGTTGTCTTAATACACAACTCTCCCTAAATTGAGTTCCATCCCTCTTGCATGAACAAATCAAAGTGCACAACCCAATAAACATTTGATTCTTCAACATCTTTTCTTGCGCTTGCCTACAGTGCTAGCTTTGGCTTTCCCTCAAATAGCAGCCTTAGTACTTGGGTCTTGCTCTAGCTCTTGGCTCCTTGAACCTGAAGATGCTTTTCGTGCTCTCTATCTCTGCACCTTGCAAGTGACAAAAATTTACTACACACCACTGGCTGTTTGCAAATCTTAGACACAATGAAAGGACTTGCTCGGTACCATTTCCCTCTAGTCCTATAGAAGGAATGACTTTGATATCACCTTCCTGCATTTACAACTCAAACTACACGACCCAATAAACATTTGATGCTTCAACATTTCTTCATGGGCTTGCCCATAGTGTTGGCTTTAGCTTTCCTTCAAATGGCAGCTTTAGCACTTGGCTTTCACTCTAGCTGTTGGCTCTTTGAACCTCAGTATGCTATTCTTGCTCTCTATCCCTGCACTGTGCAAGTGATACAAAAATTACTACACAACATTGGCTGTCAGCAAATCTTAGGCACATCAGGAGGACTTTCTTGTTACCACTTCCCTCTAGTCCTAGAGAAGGAATGGCTTTGATACCACCTTTCCTTTCCTCATTTCCCTAAAGGAAAGTCAGGCTCTAATACCACCTGATCCATAAACTTGGGCAGCCATGCTGTACTGCGACACATCACATATGTATACAAAACTGAGATGCTCTCACATTACCCTCTCATGCATTTGACTACCTATAATCACTGCCAATTGCCATGACATATGCAATTAAGGATTAAACTGGAAATACATCTCTAATGCAGAAATAAAAAACTTGCATATGTGTGAGCTATGCTTTTAACACCACCAATTCATAGTCATACATGTTTTACAATGCCTCAATGGGACTTACATTACATTCGTAGACTGCCCTGAAGAAGCTATGACTTGCAACTCCTTGCAACCATGGAATATGATGACTTCTACCTCCATGCATAGGTTCTGCTGTCCACATACAACAATCCGAAATTTGTTGCATTAGCCCCAATGGCTTAGCATGCAACCTTTGTTGAGACAGGATGGTTGCAGCAACTGCCCTGCTCTTGCAACAACTTGCTCTCCTTAGCTATCAACACCCTCAATGCTCACCAGCCAAAACTAATTGACTCTGACAATCTGTTGGCCAACTCACTTGACTCTGGTTACATCTAGCCAGCCCTACTCCTCAGCTAAGTCATAGAGTTCGCCGCATTTCAACCATGGACTTTGAAATTCAGTGAACTTCAAAGAATTACTGTCAATTCGTTGAAATTCGCTTCATATTCGTACAAAGAAAATGGTGTACCCTTTTTAACAAAATATATTTCAGAAAAACGTCTTCCCATCGCTATTACTAACAGGCACCGTAGGACCAACTACACCAGAATCATTATTATTTTCTCCCGTATTTGCAACGCCAACTCTTTTCTTTCGAACCGCTCAACAGGTATAGAAGCGGATAGAGGCGGATATTAAAATTCCCACCCAACTCAGCAATTTCTTCGATCATTCGGATCTATCCTTCACTTGGTCCGACACTTGAAAACATTACACGATAGTTTTATTGTTATTTAGGAATTCATTAGTATTAAACTTTAATATTTAAATATTTAATACAATTATATTTAAAGTTCAATATTTCTAATTATTAATATAATATTATATACGTTTAAAATATTATATGTAAAGTTCAATCTTTTTTAATTTATTAACATAATAATATATATGTTTAAAATTTAATATTATTTAATTTATAATTATAAATTTAATTTGTATGGTGATTTTGCTTATTATATACATAATACATGTTATATATGTGATATTTTAAATTAATTGTTACTTATAGATTATAAATATGTATATATTTACAATTTTATATGTTCTATATGGATTTGATAATTTTAATAAATGAATATTTAGAGTATTAAATGTAAGGAGATAAGGTTTTTAGTTTTAGGAATTAGAATAAAGAATATATGTTGATGTTGTGTAAGATATAATTATTTAGGTAAAAAAATGTTTAGAGTCTATAGAATGATTTAGGATTTGTATAGTTTCTGAAAATATATATAGGTCATATATTATCCATTTAAGGCTGAATGCAACCCCCACACAAATGATCTAGTGCATAGAGTTGATTTGTAAGCTATAAGATTGTCTTGAGAATATGGACTTGTACAATCTAATTTTTTGCGATCTTTGGTGGATGAATCATGTGTAAGGATGACAATATTTAGATATACCTTTGGGGAATTTGTCAAATTGATAAAGTCAAAATACACTAAAGATTCAAGTTAACTAAAAGTCTAAATCTATTTATCAATGTTAAACTATTTTGACAATTTTGTGGATATATTACTGATATTTTAAAAAAAATTACATAAGGTGAATTTAATGCTGATTTTTTTTTTGAATTTTTTCCTTGCCGAACTTCATCCGAATTTCATTGTTGCCAAACTCGAAGTTGAATTCGAACCTTGTGACTTAACTCCTCAGTACTGTTAACTTGCACTACCTTGGTTCTCACATAGCCAACAATTGCTCACCAACAATCAAGTGCCAAGAAGACCTAGGCAAGACTCTGGTGTTTACAAAGTGTCATGTTCTTGTGGCACACCTTACATCGGAGAAACTGGTCGCTCAGTTATCACGAGAATCAAAGAACATGGTGTTGACATTAGGCATGAACGTGTCTCAAAATCTGCCTTAGTTGAGCATTCTTCCAAGGCCAAACATCACATTTCCTTAGAAGACACCAAAATCCTCTTCAAAGAAGACAACTACTTCAAGAGGAAGCTGAAAGAAGCTATTGAAATTAATAATCACCCCTCTAAGGGTATGGTCCCATGGAGGGGGGCTTCCTAAAAAAATTCAGTGGGTTAGATTTTTTAGGAATATTATAAGGCTAGTGGTCCCATGAATTCAATTTTGCAATTCAGCTTAAAAGTTTGAGCTCCAAAATTTAAGGATCGAACTGGAGTATTTTTGGTAAAAATTAATAAATAAATAAAAATTCTCTCATTTTCAATTTTTTTAGGAATTTAAAATTTTAAGTGATAGACAAGTGGCAGAAAAACTTTCTAAAAAATTCCTAAGTTGTAGGGGCAATTTCTAGCCCCACGTCAATTTCACCGCTGAAAGATTCATTTCTAAAAGGTAGGGGCTCCTATTTTTCTGGAAAAGATTCGAATTAATCCTGTAGCACAATTTTTTTCTTCTTCATGAGACCGCTTGATCCATGAAAATAGAAGCCCAAGCCCCCCCATGGGACCATACAGTAACCTCAACCGAGATGGGGGTTGGAATTTAAGCTTTTCTTGGAACCCCTTTTGAATAGCATTAAAAATCCTCCTCCTAGTAGTTCCAGTTCTTCCTCCCTTTGGTAGCCTCTTGCCCCCACCTTAACTTTTTCTCTCTCCTTCCCTTTCCCTAGCTTGTCTCCTCTGTCTTTCTCCCTTTCTCCTTTGTGTCTCTTCGCTCTTGCTCGATTGATTGCCTCTCTTCCTTCTTGCTTGCACCCTCCCCCCTCCTCCCCCTTCTCCCCGCCTTTCTTTCTCTCATTTTTCTCTTTTTTTATATTTTTTGAGAAGCCTCTTTCATTGTTCTTTTGCTGTCCATGTTTTATTTTATATTGGATAGATTAGGAATAGTCATTCAGGATTAGGAATTTTTTCTATTTAACCATAATTAATTTTTTTTAATCATATTCTTTTCATAAAAAAATAGGTTATCTTGCTATTTTTGTTTCTCCTTTAATTAGATGGATTGAGATACACTAATGTTTAGATAGAAAAACTGCAATTTTCAATTATTTTATCTTATATTAAAAATGATATTATGGATATTATATCTTTAATAGATTGCCCCCCCACCTTTTTATCTATATTTTATTTAATCATAATTTCTTAAATAATTTGTTATTACCTTTTTCTCTTTTAAGTTTTAAATATTTTCTCCTTTTGATCTTTTAATATATATCCCTAATCTTTCCTTTATATAAAAATCAATTTTATAAGGGTAAGATTAGGAATACATATATTTATATATGTTTAAGGTTCTTTCAGTTTTATAGCTTGATTTCTTGCATTAGTTATTCTTTATTATTTCTTATACAGCTAGGCTATAGGATAATATAATTATATAGTAGTTGTTTTTTTTTCATTTATTTGTGGTTCCTTCCAATTAAGCTTTTCCATTCTTTGTTAGTTTTAAAATATTTGTTATTATTAAATATTATTACATTTAACTATTGTGTTTTTTATTGATATAAGATAGTATATTTTGTTTGTATTTTATAAGTAATTTATTTTGCTTTTCTCACTTGGTTAGAGTAGCTTTTTAATTTTGTTTATTTAACACATTTTAAGGGGATAGGTTTCTTATTTTTTTCCTCTTTATCTCTTCTTTCTTTATTATTTAGTATATATGATAGGGTTTATTTGGTTTTGATCTAGTAGATAATTTTCTATGTTATTTTCTTTTTAAAACTATCTAAATCTTTGTTTTAATTAGGAAGTATTTTGTTATAATCAATTTTTATTTTAATTAATTAGTTAGATCTTGATTGTTATCAAGCTTTTTAATTCTCGGGGTTTTTTTGTAATATTTGGCAAGGTTCTTGTTATATGCATATATTATTGTGATTAAGTAGTTTGATTTATAATGGTTTTTGACATTATAATTTGTGGGACTCTTAAAATGATTTTTGATATTTTTTCTCAATCTTTACCATTTTAGTTTTTTGATTGGCCTATCATTGCCTCTTGTCCTCTCTTTTCTCACTTATTTATAATTCCAAGTCTGCTACCTATTCTTTCACATACTCTCTCTCTCTTTATTGCTTGCTATCATCTTGATGATGGATCATGGAGTATGATCCGAAACGTTGATACAAAAACTTGACACAGTTTCAATCCAGAAATAGTTAACATTTGAGTTTCTTCTTCCCCAAATTGATTTGTCTTGTCCTCTTCAGATTCTGTTGGCTTGTACTTGAACAATTGTGGCCTGAATGAAACACCTGGTGCCACCTAGGAAAGCCAATCCCTCATCTGGGAACCTCACTTTTCTCAACAAGAGAAATAGTTGTGGGTTAGGGCAAAGTGTAATGGTTCCTCTAGTGATGAAAATCACTGCCTGATGAAAAGAAATTGTGTGGTTGCCAATAAAACAAGAGATCTGAGTGCATGGGGAAGATGGACAAGAAGGGCCATTACAACACTAGATGCTCAACGAAAAACCTGTTGTGCATGGTACTTGCTCCTTAACACCTGCCAAGAAGCTCTCATGGGATACGAAAGAACTGCACATCCAAAACTACTGACCTTTCTGCTACCATTTGGCAAACAACAATAGTTACACATGGAGTCCAAACAACACACCAATGGCTGCTGAAAAGGCAAATATGCCTTTATCACATTTCTGTCCTAGAACAACTGCCCAGCATTATCTGTCCTGGGAAAAGGAGCAACCTAAAACACTCCTATAGGCAACTTTTAACATTGCTCCAGCATCTTGTAGCCTACCTCTAGCATCGTTAAAGGTGGCCTGTAGCCTACCTATAACAGCCTGAAAAAGAGCCTAACTGGGGAATCTACCAAATCTGAACTTTTGAATCATGGAGATGTTAGAAAAGGTGTATCAACCTTGCATCCTAGTCTTAAGAACCAAAAAAAATTTGCAATTCTTGGGCTACAGAACACAAAAATTTTGATTTTGGCCCAAAAAATTGTCAAAATGGGGCTCAATTGGAGCAAGTGGGTAATAGTGACATGATCTCTTCGAGATTTTAAATTTTAAAAAAGGGCTTAATTAGCTTCTAGGATTAGAAGTTATGGCCTTTGAAAGTTGGGCTTCCCAAATTGAAATGTAAGAGCATCTATGATGCATAAGAGATCGGCAAGAGTGTTTTACTCTTGTTGACCAACTTATGATACATGTTATGGAATGTCATAAGGCATCTTTCAATGGAGATAATGGAGCCAAAATAGAGCACCCAAGTTGGTGAGTGGATTGTGATGAGTTTATGACAAGTGTGAGGAATATGCTATTTTTAGACTCTGCAGGTGTATTGTAACCATTTGATTACATTGAGTTGCTCTGGAGTGTGGGTGTTTTCTTCTCTAAGGGTTACCCCCACATAAATTACTTTGTTATGGTATATTGCTTTTGTGTTTATTTCCTTGTAAGATCAATTTAATTTGTGCACATAACTCCTCTCATAGATTAGTGTAGGAAGCATATTCTGCATGTCTGCTTCCTTTCAGGAGTGTGAGCCCTTGTTTGTGGGGATTGGATGGTTGAGGGTCCCTCAAATCTCAATACACCAGTAAAAGTTAATGTGGCTACCTAAACTGGAACAAATCCTATCTTTATCCTTTATTTGCATGGATATTGTCCCCAATATCCTTTTTTTTCCTCATTTCTTTTCTAATTTTCTTATAAGATGTGCTCAACTTGCTACAATACTGCCCTGCTTGATGAATTGATTGAACTCTCATTAACATTTTAATGAATACTTATTTTTTCTGTTTAATCCTATCAGACATTTGGTACTCGAAATCCCATTTACATTTCAGAGGGCAAATTTTATTTTCTCAAACGGGCCTTGGTACTTAAGCTCCACTTTACAGGTTACAAATGTATATAAATTTCTGTTTTAACAGCATTCTCGTCTACCTTTGGTAAAATGCAGCCCATGGGGTTAATTACTAGAGGACTAATGGATACAATCTTTGTGTTTCTACAACTTACCCCCGGGTTTTACTTGGAACAGTGACCAGTGATCAATCATTTGCCTGGTTAACATTGACCATGCATTTTGTGAGAAATGATAAAGGAATAAAATTATGTACTTTTAGATTAACTGTGTATTCTGACATGAGGTCTGCAATATCTATGGAAGAATTTGATAAACGTGCCCAACTTCAATGTTCTTCATCTTCACTCTAGAATACACTTTTGAGGATCTTGAGCCTTTTTTGGTTTTGGCTTAATCCATTCAATTTGATTGTTCAATTCCAGGAGCACACCATGTCTACAGGTTAGAATATTTTTTTTGTCAAGTTTAGCATCATGTGTCTATTTGAAGCCTACCTTAGGTGTTTAAAGTCCGATGATTCTATATGTCAGTAAGATGTGCAAGTGTTGCAATGTCTTTTGATGATACTATAACACAATATTTGGACAATAATGATCATATACTCCTCCTACCTTCCTTGCCACTTGGAGCTCCCTACTTGGTGGTCCTTGAAGAGAACATGATACAGCTTTGAGAATGCAACTGCCTAGCACATGAATTGTATCCGTTGGATGACATGTGTGCTCAGATTATGGTATGCAATAATATCTGTGGAGTATATGCCTGTGCATGTAATTAGAGGGGATACCAGTTGATTACACCTTTAGAATGGTCAATTTGGCTTTAGTTTGGAGTCAGGTGGATATGTCCTGCATTCTTTAGAAGAGACACAGTTCTGCACAAGGGATTAGTGTGTACAATAATTAGTGATGCTCTTTTCCTAACCTCAATTCTTAAAATGCAGTATTTTCCTCTGTTCTGTTAAACTTTTTTTTTCTTTTGGACACCCAGTTGGTTTTTTTCCTTGCCACGAATGAGTGAATGTCTATTTTGTTGCTTATGGTTGTAAAAGGCTGTCTGAATTAGAAGGCATGCAAAGTTAGTTAGGGGTAGTTTAGGGTTAGCATAATGATTAGGACTATTTTTGTTTTATTAAACTGCAAAAAACCCAGAATGTGATTGCCTTAATCTTTGCTTTAAAAGCAAACTTGAGTTTGTTGCAATACTGCCTTTACATTATGAGTGGTACGGTAGCACGCCACAAGAGTTCAGTTATAGAACATGTGGTCTTAGGTGAAAAAAAAATGATATTCTTATGACATCTTACTTTGGCAAGGCCACTTCTAGCATTGGCAGTTTTTTCAGTTGATGATGTTCTTATATTGTGCCTGTTATTTTTTATGTCTGATATTATCTAAAGTGGAAGAGGGTTTTGCTAACTTTTTCTAGCTTAATGTTTTCTAGTTAGATTTGGCTGACATATACATATTTATCTTTGTACTGAAACTATTTTTGCAGTATGAACATATGGTATTATGGGAGTTGCTTATTCAAGGTCACCACGAATCAGATAAGAAAGTTGGTCCTGGCATTGAAGCATTTCAGGTTCGAGTCCATCCAGAATTTCGGAGCAGATGTTTTGTCTTGATAAGGAAAGATGACACCATAGATGACTTCAGTTATCGCAAATGTGTAGATAGCCTACTCCCACTGCCAGAGAACATGAAAACATCTGGAAATAATTTTGGGTCATTTGATCAAAAGAACAGTAAGAAATCAAAACAAGGACGAGGTGGCTGGGGTGGTGGAAGAGGTGGAGGCGGTCGAGGTGGCAGGCATGGTGGTAATCATGGCAGGCATGGTGGTCGTGGAAGGGGTCGTGGTAGGAGTTGAAAAATACAGAAAATTTGAAATTCCTTGTGTTTATGTTATTCTAGTTTATTTGTATGGAATGCATGTTCTTCAAATTTTGGAAACAAAATGCTTCTTGTTGAGGCAGTATTGAGTAGATGAATGTTCAAAATTTTGAGGTATTTATATTATAGAACTACTTACTGGCAGGCAATGTTTTAGTCCATGCTATATCTGGAATCTGAGTTATTTTACAATTTTAATTCCACAACCTTTTCCTTTTGTTCTGTTAATATTGAATGGAAATGTGTTCAACAAGATTTGGCCAAAATGTTGAAATCCTCAGAATTTTTTCACCTGCAATTTAAGTAGCAATTTTTTTGAAGATTGTTGCGTGAAGAATTACAATAGGTTGTTCATCTAATTTCTAAATAGTTAGCAATGAATGTTGTCATCTTTTTCTCTGAAAACCCATGTACAATCCAAAATAAATTGACCCATCTCCAGTATATACTATTTGCTTAGTACTCACATCAACTCTTTGATTGTATCTGCATCATTTTAGCTCAAATAATTTATTCGGTAGACAGTTTGGAAAGGAATGGCTGTTTTTAATTTACTTTTGTATGAAGAAGATTCATCTGTATTATTCCCGAGTTCTTAGTATGCTTGATGCATATGACTAAGATGCATTTTTTAAAATGACATTCTGCTTGATGTATATGAGTATGGTGCATTTTTAAAATCAACTATCTCCTGTATATGAGTATTGCCTGTTTTGTGTTTTATGATTTTTTTCTGCATGCAACTTGACATCAACTGCTACAGAGTGTAATAAGGATGAACTAAATATTTTAATGAAGTGAGCAGTCCATCGAAATTTTAAACAAGTTCTAGAAAATGGCATTCTATGTATTACATGGAATTGTCCAAGATTTTGACACACTTCAAACTGGTTAACAGAAAAGAAATTTGAGGATATTTATTACATCTCGGCATGCCTCTAAATGTGGCTTGTGGGGTCTATAAATAGGCCTAGGTGGGCTTATTTGAGCTAATTTGCATTCACACCTCATAGAGCTTACAATGACTAGTGCATACTAGAGCTTCTGACACTAAGGCTAACATTCCACAAAACACACACACCATGCAAAGCAAATCTGACAGTACTAGCGACCACAAGGCTCAAGACTAATGGTATGTTACTAACCTCGAGTCCCTAGGGGTAGGTTATTGGAACATAAATGTGGTAGAAGGGAAGGAAAACACAAACGCAACTATGCAAAACCATTGCTTGCGTGTTGGGTTTTGCATTTTCGCCTTGGGAATCGATCCTTATGATACATCAATGCGCTTTGTGGAGTGAATGGTCACTTGTGCTTGGGGAATGTGCACTTGCATGAAAGAACAAAGTTGCTTGCGCAAGGAGAAATAATGCATACATAGAAACACGCTTTTGCTAGGTGGATGGCCGCTTGAGCAAAATTGCGCTTGCATAGGTTGGGGTAACACTTGTGCAGGATAAGATATTGCTTGCACCAAATGGCGCTTGCGCATTTTAGGATAGAAAGGGTTAGATTGGTTTTTTGAAAGAGGTCGATGACATGGTTTGGTGAGTGCATGAGACCTCCATTGTAGTCAAGGGAGAGACAACTACCTACTATGAGGTTGCATGGGCAAGTACATGATACACATATGGTGTTCTTGGAGGTAGTTGAACTATATGAGGTGGTTCATATGCTAGATATCAGGGTGTACAAAGTTATGATAAACGAATTGGATGGGGTGGTGACAAAGCTAGAGGAGCTCTTTCCTATTGTTGATAGGAGAGATCAAAATCACACTAGAGGATGGATGGTGGAATTTGTAGATTCCAATCCATAAAGAGCTCATAGAGTATGACTTCGCAACTGGGGAGGCTTATCTACAAAGGATTTTCTTTGCTAATGAGCTACCAATTCATGGTATTGAGATGGATTTGATCGAGGGGATGAAGATTTTACTGTCACTACATTTAGCTGATAGGCTATATTTTGTACGAGCTTTCATCCGGGAAGTTGTCTCATGCCGGAATTTTTCTCACACCGGAAACATTCTTGGTTTCACGCCTGCAAATAGATTTTGATTCTGTCTTATCCTTATCTCTACTGTCTACTTGCTGCAATCTGATTCTTATCTTCATAACACTGGCAGTCTGATCCTTATTTTCATAGCACTGCCAGTGTGTTGTTTCCTATAAATATGTATCCTGTCAACTGTCAAACTGCAAAATAATTTGCTTGTTTTCAGTCGCCGATTAAGGTTCTGAAGCTGGAAAGAAGGCCATGGCTGACAATTGTAGCACTTTCTTGCCTAAGCTTCATCCCTGCATTCTATTTCACTGCAAAGTATGGAGACCAAGGTTGGATGTAAATGCTATGCATTTTACTGGGCTTGTCTAATGGATACCTTACAACTTGTGTATTTACCCTTGTACCAAAGGGATAAAAAGTCTCTCTCTCTCTCTCTTATATAAATTATTGATTGTCAGATTACCCACTAATCAACATTCAGGAAAATTGCAGGGACCTGAACAATATGCCCTAGGAAATTTATTAGTCGTATTCTTGCTAATGGGAATAACTTTGGTTGTGGCTAATTGGTAAGGGATGGTAATGTTTTAGCTTGATAATTCCAAGGAGGCTATTGGAGATATTGTTGATGAAAATTTAGGTGGTCATTCATTTGTTTTCTCATAAAGTATTATTTAAGTGATGATTACAATCAGTTGCAGAAGCAGAGCATCAAAACGGAACTTGATGTAAGTTTACCGGTTCTCTATCAGTTACCCATCTTTATATTTGAAGTGGGGAAGGATGTTCCCCATCATCTGATGTCTATATGTATGTAAAATAATATTCGCCAATCTACAAGGTTGTTTCTAGCTTTGAGTTCATAAATCTGAGTACTGAAAAAGCTTTGACAATAGAAGGAAAAAGCTATCGCCCACAGCTAGCTGCTACTATGTATTGTGAGTTATTTGGATGAAATCTGAATCTTATTCTTTCAATGGTAAATAGTTGTCGCATAATGTGTAGAGAGAAGATGCATTAGGGGAAAACCATTTATAGTTGGACAGGAGCTAAAATAAACAATTCTGCATCGAAAATACTAAATGAAAATAATGAAGAATGGAAGTTTTACATTTGACAATCAGGACCATTTTATATAAATTTAGAGAATTATGCAACAGAAAATATTGTTTCATTTGAATTGAAGTGAATCTTCACTTTCAAGTACTTTCAATTGCTAATTATTTTGGGGAAAGAATAAAAGAAAAGCCAATCGACTAATATTAACCACTAAAATTTTACCTTTTTTCAACTCTAATTTTATTTGAAAAAGCTCAGTGTCAACATGAATCCAACTGTCATACCTCTCAAAAAAAATGTTCTTGTATCACACCATTTCAAAAGAGTACTTTTGCTTACTTGTACTAGGTTTTATTTGGCATATACGATGGTGGTTTAAAAGATAATATTTACAGAAAGTATCCAGTCACCTTAACATATTTTCAACCAATGAGCTAGTTAAACTCAGGACTGGGCGTCAAATGTATGCCCCTGTTTCTTGCATTCTGTGTCTGGGTTATCATCTCCACCTCTAGAGGAGCTTGGTAAGTTGTTACAATAGTTGGCTATCCCTAATGTATACTTATGCAATGGTGGCATTCACATATCATCTCTGCTAATTCGGAGATAGGGCAGGTCCATCCTTCATATCCATTTTCGCCTGCCAAATGGTAAAACCCCAATTCTTCACTTCGGCTTAATACACAATACTTCCATGAGGGAGTAATCAGTCTTGGTGTTGGTAACATGAATATCTCCTACAAAAAATTACAAATTCATCCGCTTCCTTTGTTATAATCATTTCATTCAATATACATGTTGGAGATTTGTCATTGAAAGATATTTTTTGCTTTATGAGGGCTCAGATGCAACATTCAGCCATTGCTGCAAATTGGCCGGAATAATTGGGGAAACAAATTTGTCATGAGATACAACAAGCCTATCCATTAGTCAAAACAAAACCAACATGTCCAATGCTTTGAGGATTCTTCTGTTAGGAGAAAAAGAAAGGACAATTGACAGGTGGGTGAAGCCACTATTTCCACGCTATAAGCTGAATTTCACTATTTCTTGACCTAAATTTAGGCAAGGTTATATATATTTCTATTGGCACAACCTATGGAGTCTCATCCTCACAGTAGTGATTCTTTAGCAGCCGGACATTCTGAGAAATTACAGGTTATTGTAATCAATATACATTCTAGAAGCAGGCTAGCAAAAGGTGAGGATATGTATTTTGTTGAGCAATTGGAAAAGTAGTGGACAAGTATAGACTCCTTGTCTGCTGCTATTTTCTTCTAGAAATAGATATTCTGTTCACAACCATTGTTTGTGCTACAAACAGGTTGCATGGTGAAAAAATGCAAAATAACATGTTTGCATCGTGTTTCTTGCATTTAAGAGGGCTGTTGTTGGGCTGCTATGCCTACCAGTCACAGGTTGAGTCCGTGTATAACCCTAATGCAGAGTGATCAAGCAGTTGCTATTCTTGTCTTTTAAGTTCATTCATAAGTCGATCTATATGAATTCCTGGTCACTTGACAGGGATTAGTCTCACAAGTGAATTAATCCATCTCATCTGCTTGAGTCCTATCCATTCCATTGCCTTCCATCCTATCTTCATAGAAGATTCTAGCCCCTCCTAAATCAGGTCTGTACAGTCTTGTGAACAAAATAATATTGTTATGGTATTGTTTGAGGCAGGTATGAGGAGAATGAAGCGAAGAGAGAATTCACGGTGCATCCTTCAGCTCCTTATTGTTCATCTCAAGTCCCATTGTCCGGTTACTGCTGTCAAGGTAACTGTCATATATGTGTGTGTTTGTTTTTATGGTTAATATCTCCATCTCTGTAAAACTGAGTGAAGAGGATTAAAATTGAGGGAAGAAGATTTTGCAGGACCTAGTACCACTCTCTCCTCTGCAAGAAAGTAGAGATGTTGGGAAGTCACAGGTCTACTGCCTTTTGTTGTAAGTTTTTATCCAAAATATGTGATTCAATGGAGAATGTTAGTTTTATGATCAGATGTAGTGCACAGAAAATTTATTCAAAACTAGACACAATAACACAGCAGATACCCTGGGAAAACCCTCCTCTTGAGAGAGAAAAACCCAGCAATGATATATCTCTTATATATTGAATGTTAACAATAATTGCCTCCTTTACAATAGGCCAATATGAAGGCCAAATATATGCAGCACAGTCTGATGCAACACAAATACAAAATGAAGCAGTCTGCTGATAAAGATCTCAGCCTTCAACAGAAATGACGCTCTGCACTTGAGACAAACTCGCACTTGAGAAACTCGAATTTTATGAACTACGAACTGAATGCCAAACAATGAAGTACCAATGATTATATATACAAGTGAAGGGGAGAGATGCATCCTTTCAAATCTTCATGTCAGCCTCTATACAAAAGACGTGACTCTAACAAACAAAGGCAACACTTCATAAATGAAGTCGGCTTTTCTTAATAACAAATATTAAATGCCTCTTAAAGAAATCGCATCCACAATGATGCATGATGTTGGCCTTGTCAAGAGTTGTGTCTTCTTCACGAAATCGAGTCTCTTAATAATTAAACATTATTTAATATGCAAGACGTGTCTCTTCATAAGATTGTATCTCTATAAATTTGATAGCCATTTAGGCTCCATCAAATTTATCCATCATATCGTGGCTGGAAGAATTCGCCTGACGTTGTATGAACATCAACACTCCCTCTCAGCTAGGGAGGATACTTCCAGCTGCATAAGACATATCACCTCATCGTGATGTTTACCACAATGGCTACACCCATATGTGGAAAAAGAAAGATATCACCTCATCGTGATATCAAATATCACCTCATTGAGATATCAACCATCATGGCTACACCCATGTATGGTATGTACAAGTGTTCATCATTTAACATGATGTTGTCACCTCATCGTGATGTTCACCATGGCTCTCCCAGAGGGTGGAAACAAGGGCTTTCACTTCAAATCTCACAGAGAAATGCATTAACAAGGGCTTGCACCTCAAATCTCTCTCAAAGAGAAATGCATTAAAGAGGATCACTGATACCGACTCCTTCTCAGCTAGGGTTTGATTCTCCACCATACCAAGCTTATCTCAAAAGTACACAGACTTTATCCTGGAGAGAGGCTTGGTGAGAATGTCCGCCATCTGCTCATTAGTGTTGATATACCTCAACTGTATTGCTTTCCTCAATACCATATCTTTGATATAGTGGTATTTTATCTCAACATGTTTAGTTCTGTCATGAAACACAGGTTTGACAGAAGGCTTCACACGGCTCTGGTTATCACAATGAATGATAGTAGACTCCATTGATTGTCCAAACAATCCTACAAGGAGCTTCCGAAGCCACACTGCTTCTCGAGATGCCACACAAGCTGCAATATACTTGGCCTTTGATGTACTCAGTGCCACAAAAGACTGCTTCTTGCTACACCAGGATATCATAGCAGACCCCAAACTGAAGCAACATCTAGAGGTGCTCTTCTGATTAGTAACACATCCTGCCCAATCATAAACAGTATAATCATGCAGCTCCAAGTCCACACCAGAAGAATATCTCAAGCCATACCCAATTGTGCCACACAAATATCTCAAGATATGTTTTGCTGCAACTAGATGTATTTGCCTTGGTTCACACATGAACTGACTAAGTGCACTCACTACATAGCAAATATCTGGTCTAGTATTGACTAGATACATCAATGATCCAATCAACTGTTTGTACATAGTAGGATCCACCAAATCTGAACTAGCATCTTCTTTAGGTTCAGTAGGCTCCCTCTGAATCTTCAAGCTCTTGCATCAACTTTCTGACCTCATCGTCCAAGATTGTCTGCAACGCTTGCCTTAGATAAATGGTTTCCAGCGCACACCTCTATAGAGATTCAGGGCTGTCCTTTTCGACCTCATCCCAGATCACTCTATTCAGAATAGGTTTGCAGAGCTACCAATGTTAAATCCAGGTTGACTGACTTGAACAATTATGATCTCAACTGCTGAAGAGGTACTTCAAGGATTTAGCATCTGGCTTTGCAACATTGCAACCCTTACTTATTCTTAGCGAGTCATAGAACTCCCTCTGAAGGTTAATTCTTCCTCTTCGAAGAGGTGTCTTTAGCCATCCACTCAGTCTCATGGCTGCAAGCAGTGTCTCCATTCTCTTCTTCTCTTGAAAGCAATCTCTTGGTCCGTCCTAATGCACATTAAGGAGAGATTACTAATGGTTCATATAACTCAACTATTCCGAAGAGAAATACCAATGCTGGAACTATCTCATTGTTATAGCATGAATTAATAACTACATGAGGAATTGATGAACATGAAATACTTATCTCATCAAAATCTCCTTAAATAATCCCAGATAAATGAATCATCATTCATTTGCTTCTCGATCCAATCTGCATTTTAAGGATTAATAATAATAATAGATTATATATTATGTAGCCAACATATACAACATAGAATCAGGCCTCTCAAGGCACCAACACAATTCATGCACAAAGAGAATGTTATCGATGCGGTCATCTAATCACAACGAAGTTGCAGTTCTCTTTTCATCTCAGAGTCACACTCAAAGATCTTCACAATTTTCAAGGAATAGTGGTATCTCCAAAGGATCTTGTCCTAGTGATCACTATTCAAGAGAAACCACAATTTTTACTAAACACATATGATTCAAATAACCAAGGTCAGATTTGCACAACTTAGCAAGCTGAATTTTAGCCTAGAGCAATGAATACTTATCTCTTTAAATATTGATGGGTGCAAATATTGGACATAGTAAGATACACTGCTCTTGCGCTTAGATTAGTACACAACCTTCAAGGCTTGAACACAGGCCCATGACTTAGAATATAAATTCCCTAGAATCATTTTGAGGAGAGATCTCATCCACATCTGCAAATGAAGCATACTGATTAGGCTTGGTTGGGCAATCCTTTGCATAGTGACCAAACTTGTCACATCTAAAACATTGAACACAAGAGAGGTCCCACTTCTTCTTGAATGCAGGAGCACCATCAAAACCTTTATCCCTATTCCGCTTGAAATATCCTTTCTTTCCTTCTTTCCCTTTCTTCTTCGAGGAATGTGCAGCAAAAACAAGAATGTCTTCATTTGTAGAGCTTCGACCAATACCTCTCGCAACCAACCTAGACTCTTCTTGAATACAATCTGCCCTCAAACGATCAAACTTGGGAAGTTTCAATCTTGCATTGATTCCTTGAATGTAAGACTCCCAAGATGAAGGAAGACCATTAAGAGCCAACATGGTCAAATCCTTGTCATCAACAATATGACCAATGGTAGAGAGCCGATCTCTCAATTCAGAAATCTTCATGAAGTAAGCGATGACAAATTTTCCTTCCGCCATCTTAACATGATGAAGTTGTTGCTTTAATGCAAGTGCACGGCTTGTCTTGTTGATCTCATACATCTCCAAAGACTTAAGCATCTCTCTCGCTATCTTCAACTTAGAGATGATTGGAACAATATGGTCCTTCATAGAATCAACTAACATCTTCTTCGCCTTAGTATCTTTCTTCTTCCATTGAATCTTCTCTTCCTCATTAGTAAGCTTAGGGACTTTGCTCTCCATGAACTCAGCCAATTCATTTTCCTCCAACGTGAGCATAATTATGAATCTCCAAGATGTGAAATTTGTTGCTCCCTCAAGTCTGTCCTCAATCTTGAGTCCATTCACCATCTTGATGAAGAGATAGATGTGATCAAAGATGAGAGAGAATAAAGAGTATCGCTGCAAGACTAAATCTGATCAAGATCTTCTTCAAACTCGCTCTGGTACCATGTTAGTTTTATGATCAGATGTAGTGCATATAAAATTTATTCAAAATTAGACACAATAACACAACAGATACCCTGGGAAACCCTCCTCTTGAGGGAGAAAAACCCAACAACGATATATCTCTTATATATTGAATGTTAACAATAATTGCCTCCTTTACAATAGGCCAATATGAAGGCCAAATATATGCACCACAATCTGATGCAACACAAATACATAATGAAGCAGTCTGCTGATAAAGATCTCAGCCTTCAACAGAAACAAATGCTCTGCACTGGAGAAACTCGAACTTTATGAACTACGAACTAAATGCCAAACAATGAAGTACCAATGATTATATATACAAGTGAAGGGGAGAGACGCATCCTTTCAAATCTTCATGTCGGCCTCTATACAAAAGACGTGACTAACAAACAAAGTCAACACTTCATAAATGAAGTCAGCTTTTCTTAATAACAAATATTAAATGCCTCTTAAATAAATCGCATCCACAATGATGCATGATGTCGGCCTTGTCAAGAGTTGCGTCTTCTTCATGAAATCAAGTCTCTTAATAATTAAACATTATTTAATATGCAAGACGTGTCTCTTCATAAGATCGTATCTCTATAAATTTGATACCTGTTTAGGCTCCATCAAATTTATCCATCATATCGTGGCTGGAAGAATTCGCCTGACGTTGTATGAACATCAGAAGTGGTTTGTATTGTTATATGGTTGCATTTAATCTACACTTCAAATCAAATATGGATTTTTATATTTTAGTGAATGAAATTGTATATAATAGATTATAGTAACTTGACATTTATGTTTACTCACCACGGGTAATAAATGACGAACGATCCACAGGGGGTTGTGTTTTTAACACGAAATTGCAATAATAGATATGATATTTACAGTCCACAGTCCATAATAGTGTTTGAATTCCTTCTAAATGCTTTTGGATATCAAAAAAATCTAACAGTTATATCCAGAAGCAATTCAAGTACATAATTGCAAATCACTTTCCATACAAGTACTTAACACATTTTCATGGTAGTTTGTTTGATTGGACACAAAATTGAGGATGCTGTTTGGCTGGGTACAAAATTGCTCAACGGATTTTAATGGTATCTTATTTTAGCTACCACAAACCAAAATTGTAAATAATAAATAAATCCACGTAAGTTTGAGCTTTAACATATAATTGCTTAGCACTTTCCATGCAATTGGTTCTCGACACATAATTGATGATAGTGGATGGGCTCATAATTGTTCAACACATTTTAATGGCAGCTTATTTTAATCAACGTTTCTTTTGCTTGTTTAAAGTAGGTGTCAACAATAATAAGAGAGATCCACCAAGCCTGAAAGCCAACAAATCAACATGTAATAAAGAGTAATAATGATAAGTAAAACCATATTAGAGAAAACAAAAAAGGTTTAAAGGAAAGAAGTAAAGCAGTGGCTTTCTTTTTAATGACTTACAGTTAACAACTCAACTGAAGTTTCAATTAACATCAAATAACCACAATGAGGGAAAAATTAATAGGGCAAAATATTACTATCTTTGCAATGGTCAAACCACTGCCAATTGTAACACCAAGTGTTGAGTAATGCTTTTAACTACTATTAGTTATTCGGTTGAATTGATGCATGCTTGTAATGTCCCCATTTTTGTGAGCATCAAAGTTTGATGGGTTAGCCTATTACTTGGACCCTCGTAAGCTAATGTGTTTGGATAGAGGATCTTAGTGGCAGAGTATGGTGAATATTGTCATTTCCACCCCTTCAGTTCAGTATTGGGCTTAGTGTAGGCCTTTGCAGTTTAGTGTTTGCTAGCTTCTGACAACACGTCAAAACATTGAGAATTGAGGGAAATATTAATATTTTAGTGGTTGAATATTTAATTGTGTAAATGTAATCAAATCTTTCCTAAAATTGGGATCCTAATAACTAAGAGCAAAAACTAAGTTCGAATTTCTGTATAAGACAATTATAAGTAAGAATGATATTTCCAGAATTTTCTTCTAACTGCGATTTCCAGAATTTCTTCTAATTGCAATTTCCAGAATTTCTTATTAAATGTGGATGTGCTGATTGCAGAACATTATCTGATTTCTAGGTTTGCATATCAATGATGGAACTCCTATTTGTAAGAGGAGAGACCCGCCTCTAAGGGATGCGTCCCTTGAGAGGACGTGTCTCCACACGTGGAGACACATCCGCTCAAGGGGCGTGTCCCTTTGTATGCGAACTGTCTACAATCTAATACTGTTTGTTATGTATGTATTAACACATACACACCCTTCTACATGTTGGCGGGTGACTTCAAGAGGATTCCGATTTCAAACAAATGCAGAATATAAAATCACGGGAATGATCGAATTTATATGACTGCTCATAATTTCGATTTAAATGTTTCCTTTAGAAATATCATAGTATGTATGATAATTTCGATCACTTATGAATGACAATGATATGTGCATCACTATCATTCATATCTGACTGAAGCTATCATCCATTAACACTCCCTCTTAGCTAGGGAAGATATTTCAAGTCAAATAAGTCAATATATCACCTTCACATGTGATATGATATGTTTTCTCAAAGTTGTCAAGTCACATGACATTCTTCATAACACATTTTTCATCATTTCTCCACTCCCTCTTTAACTAGGAAGAATAACTTCCAAAAGTGATATCACCTAACTCGTGATATCAGAAGATATGATATGCTTCTGAAAGTGTCAAGTCACATGACATTCTTCATACATATCTTCATTATGGTATGTGCACTGACATCAAGTCACATGATGTCTACCGTAGATCATGGCATATCCACGGATATAATCATCCACCATGATCATCTCTTATGGGTCACAATGACCTTCAGATATCAAGTCTCATGATATCCATCAAGGTGTCTAAGATATACTATCATGACATGTCCATAGATATCAAGCCATATGATATCTATTATGATAGTTTTATCATTGTAGAGTCGTCACTTTACAATGTCAAATACAAGTGTTCATTATCAGAAAGATTGTCACCTTTCGATAATGTACATAGGAGGGGTAGGCCCATAAAGTCATGGAGTCACACACATGATACAAGAGTTTACACATTAAACATCTTTATATATTAGTACAATTTATAAACAATTTGTATTTCAAACATAAATAACAAATTATATTTCAACCATACCAAGTTTCTTCCTGAAGTGCTCTACCTTGATCCGGGAGAGAGGCTTGGTGAGAATGTCTGCAGTTTGATCATTTGTACTAATATACTCCAACTCAATCACTTTCCTTTCCTCCATATCTCTCACATAATGATAGGGGATCTCAATGTGTTTAGATCTGTCATGAGAGACAGGATTCATAGAGAGTTTTATGCAACTCTGATTATCACAATGAATAATCGTAGGATTCAAGGGCTCACCAAAGAGTCCCACAATCAATTTACGAAGCCATACTGCTTCTCTTGCACCCATTGATGCTGCAATATATTCAGCTTTTGTTGAGCTCTGTGCAACCAACGATTGTTTTCTACAAATCCAGGAGATCATAGCCGATCCCAAACTAAAACAACATCCTGATGTGTTTTTTCGATCAGTTACACTTCCAGCCCAATCTGAATCTGAGTACCCATGTAGATCTAATGGATCATTCTTGTAATGAAGCCCATATCCAATGGTGCCTTGAAGATATCTAAAGATATGTTTTACAACCATCAAGTGAATTTCCTTGGGTTCACACATGAACTGGCTGAGTGCATTTACAACATAGCAAATATCAGGTCCGGTGTTAACCAGATACATCAAGGATCCAATCATCTGTCTGTAAAGGGTCAGATTTGCACATTTGGATTCTGCTGCTACTTCTTTCAATTTGTGAAGATTGGTTTCCATGGGTGTGGACATCGGTCTATAGTCCAACATTCCAAATCTTTTCAGAATGTCAATAGTATACTTCCCTTGATTTAGTATGATACCTTCTAATTTCTGCCATACTTCCAAACCGAGGAAGTAGTGAAGAATACCCAAGTCTTTCATGTCAAATTCAGAGATTAGATCTTGTTTCCCTTGAGTAATGAGGTGATCTTCCCCTGTTATTAGTAGGTCATCAACATATAAAATAATTATAAGCATATCACCTTTGATTACCTTGAAGTATAGATTGGAGTCAGCATCATTCTTGGAAAATCCTAATCCCAAGAGATAGCTGTCAATTCTTTCATACCAGACCCTGGGAGCCTATTTAAATCCATAGAGAGCTTTCTTGAGCCTGCACACATGTGAGTTAGATTTATGTATCACAAATCCTTCAGGCTGTTCCAGGTAGACTTCCTCTTCAATGGTTTCATTCAGGAAGGCAGTTTTCACATCCATTTGGTGGACCTTCCAACCTTTAGTTGCTGCAATGGCTAACACTATTCTTACTGATGTATAGCAGGCAACAGGTGCAAATGTTTCTTCGTAATCAATGCCTTCCTTTTGAGAGAAGCCCCTAGCCACAAAACGTGCTTTATGTTTTTCTATACTGCCATCAGCAGCATGCTTGATTTTAAGAGCCATTTAGAAACGACAACAGATTTCTCTTTTGGTCTGGGCATTATGTCCCATACATCATTCTTTAGGATGGATTGATATTCCTCCGTCATTGCATCCTTCCAAGCTTGATGTCGGAAGACTTTCTCCCTGAATGATCCTTTAGGTGCTGCATGATCCTCTGCTTCTTTGATCATCTTCCTTGCCCAAAGTGGTCTCTTTCTGCCAATGTCATTTGTGTCCTCATTTGAAGTGGTAGGAGATTTAAGTGGCATTTCCTCAGAATGCTCCCTCTGAATCTCAAGAGCAGGTTCCATTTCAGGTATCCTAGGGAAATAGATCTCTGTCTTACTTGAACTTTATGACCTTTTGAATGGTTTTAATGTTTAGGTCAAACAACTTGTGAACTCCCTCATAATTCCAGCACTCATGCAAAGCTCCTTAAGATGTAGGTTTCTATTATACACTTTTAAGGTTTTCTTTTCTTTTCTAAGACACAACTTTTACAAGTTCCTCCATGGGATGGTTTTTTTTTTTTGTTAAATAGTTGAGTTTTAGACCATTCTTAGAGTTTTCCCATCCATAAGGGTAACTCTAAGTCCATTTGTCCTTTTAGAACACAAGGTCTTCAGATTCATGATCTGAGATTGTCTTTCCTACTTTGGCAAAGGATGCTTGTTGTTTAGATTTGTCAGGGCACTTCATTTCATAGTGACCATATTGATCACATCTAAAGCATTGTACTTGAGAGATGTCTTTCCTTTTAAAAGATTCCTTTCCATTGGAATTTCTCTTTCTTTTAAAATATCCTTTCTTGTAGGAGTTTTTCTTGTTCCTTTTATTAGACGTTGTGTTGAGTACATGAATGTCTTCATCTATGTTCTTTTGTTTATTTTCCTTAGAGGAGAGTCTTGTTTCTTCTTGAAGGCAGTTAGTTCTTAGCCTATCAAATTTAGGGAGTTTAGATCTCACACTTACTCCTTGAACAAATGACTCCCATGAGTTTGGTAGGCCTCCTAGTGCAATTAGGGTTAACTCTTTGTTGTCAATCTGATATCCAATTGTGGATAATTGATCCCTAAGTTCAATAATCCTCATGAAGTATGCATTAATGGACTCCCCTTTATTCATTTGGGCATTGTTGATTTGTCGTTTTAATGCTAAATTCCTACAGGTGTTGTTGATCTCATAAGTACTCTCAAGAGATTTGTACATAAGGTAAGCAGTTTCATGTTTTGCTAAGATAGGCACTATATGATCCCTTACTGCATCTACAAGGATTTTCATGGCCCTTTCATTGTTTTCAATCCATTGACTTTTCTCAGGTTCAGACTCAGGTTCCCTTTTATTTTCTCTCACAAGTGAGTCTAGTTTATTCTCTTTTAGGATCATCATGATTCTAAATTTCCATGATGTAAAGCTATCTGCTCCTGCAAGACGATCTTCAAATCTGATCATAGTTGACGTTATGAAGAATGTGAATTCGATTTAAAAATACGAATTTCTTTTGAGCAATTTGATTTGGATTCGCACAACGTGGCTCTGATACCATGTAAATGTAATCAAATCTTTCCTAAAATTGGGATCCTAATACCTAAGAGCAAAAACTAAGTTCGAATTTTTGTATAAGACAATTATAAGTAAGAATGATATTTCCAGAATTTTCTTCTAACTGCGATTTCCAGAATTTCTTCTGACTGCGATTTCCAGAATTTCTTATTAAATGTGGATGTGCTGATTTCAGAACATTATCTGATTTCTATGTTTGCATATCAATGATGGAACTCCTATTTGTAAGAGGAGAGACCCGCCTCCAAGGGATGCGTCCCTTTGTACGGGGACTGTCTACAGTCTAATACTGTTTGTTATGTTGTATTAACACATACACACCCTTCTACATGTTGGCGGGTGACTCCAAGAGGATTCTGATTTCAAACAAATGCAAAATATAAAATCACGGGAATGATCGAATTTATTTGACTACTCATAATTTCTATTTAAATGTTTCCTTTAGAAATATCATAGTATGTATGATAATTTCGATCACTTATGAATGACAATGATACATGCATCACTGTCATTCATATCTGACTGAAGCTATCATCCATTAAAAAATTGACTATGCAAATATTATAAAGTTATAATTTGACTTTATAATAATTTAAAAGCCACTTAAAATATTATAAAGTGATGACTTAAATGTTATAAAGTGAAAATTAAATCACTAAAGTCATGGAAAGGTGTGCCCAAGTTATAAAGTGAATTTAAAACATTATTGAAGTAACTTTAATACATTTAAATGCATTAAAATGCCAAAGTCTACTTTTCTTGGGAATCGTGCTTTTTGGGGATATAAGGAAAAGGAAGACAATTCGACTTGATTCATTGATGATTATTTGACTGCTTCCTTTTGACTTCTTTGTGCATTTTTCTGAGACAAGGGTTACAGTGATTTTCTACCATTGGAGAATGAGAAATTTCAGTGATCTGCGATTGTGAGGTTGTGAGATACCAGCTAAATTGTTGCTTTTGAGAGGGCTTCACACAAGAGTCCAATTGTGCTTCATCAGAGATTTTCTTTTCAGTTTCTTTCTAGTTTTCAATAAGGAAGGGTCTACCTTGATAGTGGCACCTTCATTCAACAGTTACTGGCATCAGAGAGGCAAGCCGTACATTACTTTGGCTGGCCGTACCATTACAAGCTTGAGGCGTGTGGATCTTGGGCTAAGGTGTGTGAGCTAAAGGTTAAAACACCTTTCTTTTCTTCCTTTTGTTGGCTTCTTTATGAGCGCCTAGCATATTCAGGACCTTTGACGTAGTTTCCAGCTTGGAGAGATCTCATTCTGGACTTGGACGCCTTGATTTGTTAGTTTCAACATTTCTTGTCTCGCATGTACAAATCTGCTTTATTTAATTAATCTGGAGGTTTTTAGGTATGTCTATTGTTTGCAATCTATCTGTAGCAATTGTTTGATACTTAATACAATGGCAGTTTCCCTATTATTGCTTTGATTTAAGTTTTAGCACCATTTTATGCTTGGCGCACTTCTATATTTCTTGTTTAAAATTCATCAAAACCTTCAAAAACACAAAACAAGTCAGTTTAAGCATCAGTGGTTGAGTTGGAGGCAGTTGGGCTCTTCATAGTGATATCAGAGCGGTTTCGTGCCATCCTGTGTGGGAAAACAAAATGTTCAAGTGCAAAAACTAAAAATCTAGTGTAGAAATAGCAAGGCTCATTACAGTGTTGAAAATATCCGAGTGCTAAAAAAGGGGAAAAATTCAGAATTATGGCTTCTAAATTTGTTGATGAGATAATGGGTGCTTATGAGGAGTATAGTACTATAGAGCATTTCCAGATAAGGTCAAAGATCGTCTAGACTTCGAGCAATATATGAAGCATTAGATGGATTATAGCAAGCAAAAAAGAAAACCAAAGAAATGTGAGCAGCCAAGTGTTGAGAGCATCTTGAATAATATCCAACGAAAACTTATGCTTCCACAACGAAGATTAGCTCGTAGCTTGCAGCGGTATGAAGTGGTGGTTGATAAGAAAATTTTACATCATGAAAATGGTATGGTGGAACCCTAGAATGTTGATACTTTCAGCGCTCAAGAAGTTGTTATCAATCATGACAACAATTCTGATTTTCATGACAACAGTAAGGAATCTTTGAATCAGCATGATACAATAGTGATTTCACAAGTGGATGGTGTTTCTATTGAGTTGTCACATGAAGGTACTCAAGATTTGGGTACTAATGATGCATTGCATGTTGAGGATTCATGTCATGATGAGTCTAATTTTCCAGATCAGACCCTAGAAAACAAGCTAGAAGGTTCATATGTTGACATGGGATCTCAGGATCATGAGTTGGATGGTGATACAGTTACATTGGAAATGGAAGTGTGTGAAGATACTGTCATAACAACAGCTTCTACCTTTCCAGCTGAGCCATCCTATGAGGTACGTGGCAGCGGTACCTTCAATGTTGATGTGTGCATTGATGATAGCACACATGTTGCTGTTGATCATGAGGTGAGTGATGTGGATATAGCCTCATATCACAGTGCAAATTTTGGATCAGAACACTTGCATGGGAGTTTACCAGAGGATGGAGATAGTTGTTGTGATACAAACACTTTCAGATGTTCATATCTCCATAGTACAAATGGATGTGTGTATAGGTTGCATTGGGATCCAAGTGGTGACAAAGTTAGTGTTGCAGTTTGGATGGGTCCCAAGGGTTTACTTCACCATTTTTCAGTATGGTGAAGTTGAGATCAATTTTGCATAGAGGAGTCAGAGGGTATCAGACATGGCAGACTTCCATTCTGGGTTTGGGATCCAAGAATATCTTGCGCAGTTGTATTTATGCTGGTGCTACAGGAGTCAGTTAGAGATGTGTGGGACATTTCACAGTTGTTCTTTTGGGCCTTTCAAGGAGTGGAGTTTCTTTGTAGTCGTGATTGCTTGGGGACAAGCAATTTCAGGGAGGGTGGACTGTAATGTCCCCGTTTTTGTGAGCATCAAAATTTGATGGGTTAGCCTATTACTTGGACCCTCGTAGGCTAATGTGTTTGGATAGAGGAAATTAGTGGCAGAGTATGGTGGATATTGTGATTTCCACCCCTTCAGTTCAGTATTGGGCTTAGTGCAAGCCTTTACAGTTCAATTTGTCAGCTTTTGATGACACGTCAAAACACTAAGAATTGAGGGAGATATTAATATTTTAATGGTTGAATATTTAATTGACTATGGAGATATTATAAAGTTATAATTTGACTTTATAATAACTTAAAAGCCACTTAATATATTATAAATTGATGACTTAAATGTTATAAAGTGAAAATTAAATCACTTAAGTCATGGAAAGGTGCGCCCAAGTTATAAAGTGAATTTAAAACATTATTGAAGTAACTTTAATACATTTAAATGTATTAAAATGCCAAAGCCGTACTTTTCTTGGGACTTGTGCTTTTTTTGGGGATATAAGGAAAAGGAAGACAACTCGACTTAATTCATTGATGATTATTTGACATTGCTTCCTTTTGACTTCTCTTGCATTTGTCTTTACAGTGATTTTCTGTCATTGGAGAACAAGAAATCTTCAGTGATCTACAATTGTGAGGTTGTGAGATATCAGCTGAATTGTTGTTTCTGAGAGGGCTTCACACAGGATTCCAATTGTGCTTCATCATAGATTTTCTTTTCAATTTCTTTCCAGTTTTCAATAAGGAAGGGTCTACCTTGATAGTGGCGCCTTCATTTAGCAGTTACTGGCATCAAAGAGGCAAGCCGTACATTACTTTGGCTGGCCGTACCATTACAAGCTTGAGGCATGTGGATCTTGGGCTAAGGCGTGTGAGCTAAAGGCTAAAACGCCTTTCTTTTCTTCCTTCTGTTGGCTTCTTCATGAGCGCCTAGCATATTCAGGACCTTTGACGTAGTTTCCAACTTGGAGAGATCTCATTTTGGATTTGGAAGCCTTGATTTGTCAGTTTCAACATTTCTTGCCTGGCATGTACAAATTTGCTTGCAATCTATCTGCAGCAGTTGCTTAATACTTAATACAATGGCAGTTTCCCTATTATTGCTTTGATTTAAGTTTTAACACTATTTTATACTTGGCGCACTTCTATATTTTTTGTTTAAAATTTATCAAAACCTTCAAAAACACAAAACAAGTCAGTTTAAGCATCAGTGGTTGAGTTGGAGGTAGTTGGGCTCTTCACAATGCTCGCAACCCTATTGTATGTTTTTTCTGTCTTGTCCTATTTTATTTGCTCTAAATTGGTAGGGAGTATGAACCTTTGGTTGAAACCTCTTCAACTTATTTGTACGTCGAGTTTGGTTATGTGTGTGTGCATTTGAATACACTATTTTTATATGAATATTGTAATTGTAAATCAAACAAATGAACTTCTTATATAGAAAGCATAGAACAATATTTTGAGTAACTGCACTTTAAGAAATGGTTTAAGAGGAAAACATATGAGCGTGTAGGAGATGTTTGTGACTGCTATTTTATCACACTTAAATTTTCAGCTATGTTAAAGTTCACTCCTTTGAATAAAAAATTTAAATATTTTTTATGGAATTGTAGACATCATAGATTGACATGTTTACAAAGCATAATATCATATAGAATACATCTGTTGTGTAATCAATTAAATATCAATTTGGTCTTTTTTACTTTGTTGTAAAAATATGACAGAGGAGTGGTATTTGAGTCCAATAATCAGATTTCTGTATCAAAATATCATTTTTTCCCCATATTGCAGCCTTCAAATCAGACTTCCATTTCTAGATCTCAAGCTTCTGTTTCAGAATTTTTTGTATATACTTTTCAGCTGCTTAAATTTATTCATAGCAAACGAAACCTAATCTGGATTAAGAAATTTCCAGTTTCTGTCTCTAAAAATTTCTTGTTCATTTAATAGAATCCGCTAAAAAGAAGAATTTATTGAAAAATAACAGTGTGAATTCAAAGTTTGAGAGCTCAAAATTGTTGGCAAACATTGTTTCCCACTGTTACCATTTGTTTCCAGTTTCTGTCTCAATCTGATCACTCTTCTCTTCAACGTGATTAATTTCATCATGCCTGAAAATGAGTGTTATGAATTAAACTCGAACAAAATCCTTGTGCTGGAAATCATAAATAATCAGGGTACCGATAAAGCTTAAGACTGACAGAACTATGAAAACCTTAACAAATCTTAAGACATCACAAATAGCATAAAGTTATAAAACATAATGCAAGTACTCTCATTGGAGATTTCACCAACAGCATTTGAAATGAAATGCTTACACATATCTAAGTATATAACAACAATTAAAATGAAGTGTTTATACATGTCAATGTTCCAATAAATATGATAGGATAGAGGAAGAAAGCTTTATCAAAGTCTAGAGAGTCGGACTGATGCCAATTTTTACTTGCTGGAAAATTAATGAGATGATAACTAAATGGAACAGTATCGTAAATAAGAAAGTTTTAAGGCATGGCTTTCCTCAGGGGGCATTGCCATTGTTTAGCCAAATGCAAGGAACAGTTATCTAATCCAATCAGTTCACCTTTCGCAGCATAATCACAGCCTGTGCTAACATGGGAGTTGTAGAAGACGGTAGGGAAATTGGATGACATGTATGCAAAATGTATAAGCATAAATAAGGCACATGAACTACTTCATAAAATGCCTTGAAGAAATGTGGTCTCATGGACTTCATTGACTGCACAGTATGCACGAAATGGATATACTGAAAAGGCCTTCATAACTTTTAAGCAAATATAACTGTTACAAGTAAAGCCAAATTTATTAACCTTTGCCAGCTTCCTCCCTGCTTGTGCCAAACTGGGAACTTTAGAACAGGGTATGGATGTCCATCATAGTATAATTGAGAGTAGATTTTTGTCAAATGTTATTCCAGCTGCCCTGGCAGACATTATGCAAAACATGGAGGCACAGACAAGGCGGGTAAACTAATTGACAAAATACCTCAAGAAATGTTAACCTGCAGCCAAGGCACGTCAGTTGTTTGACAAAATCTGCATTGTAACATATCTGGAGTAAAATATATATACTCTGTAGTTTATATAATCACTGACATGAATTTCTGGCTTGTCTGTGAAATATAGTAACTCCTTGGTCTCTGTGTCTGCAACTAATTTACCAAACTCCTAAGAAACAAGGGTATTTCCAGTGCCTGTTTAGCTTTGAATCACTGGAGTTTTTATCACGGTCAGTTTAAAAAGAGTTTATCAGATTGGATGAAGATCTCTTAACCCCATTGGTGGGAAAGAAGAAATACATATAAGCCCTTTGATTTTTGGGAACAAATAAAGACTGAGGATGTCATTGGAGTGCTCTTCTCACTACCTAAAACACTATAATACTTCAAACTGAAACAATAGAAAAACCAATATCTTGACTTTGATTTGAAGCTATATATGTTTGTAGAAAATGCTGCTCCGAGTATAAATAACCCTGGGAATACAGATGCTGCTGTATTATCTAATTTTAAAACCTGAAATTCTGAACATCACTTATATGTAAAGATTTCTGAACCCTGTTACACCTGTTACAGCAATATTAACCACCTTATAAACTCCCTCGATGACAGTAACTCGCTATTTACCAAAAATTACATTAATCACATTCATTGTTATGTTCAGTTGGTCTTGCAATTTCAATGTTCTCATCAATTGGTTGGGTTGCAAGTTCTATTTTCATAAAGGTCTTTCATGTTGCTCTTGCACACTAAGAAATTTCAATGTTGACATATACCTCATCTCTTGCCCAAGTTTGTGTTCACCTTGTCATTGGTTGCTCACTTCAACCGTACTTCATTTTAGAAGCAGCCCTTCTTGGAGTTTGTTTGCATCTTTTTTTTAATATATGTTCTTTCATTTCATAAAATTTTACAATATTTTCATTGTAAATATTTGAGTTCTACCATTTTCTTATGATAAATTGAGCAAACTCCAATTGAATGGTATAAATATAATTTCATTACAACTGAAAAAATTTAGTAGTCAAATTTATTGTCCTCAAAGGAGCTATTTATAGCATGTGAATAGTGGTCAAACTCATCTTTGTTTATTTCATAGGGAAATTACCACTATAGCTCAAAGAAGCCATATAAGTGTTCAAAGAAGTCGTTTCCATCATGTGAATAGAGCTCAAGCTCAACTTTGTTTATTTCTTCCTCTAATTCCTCTATCCTTCTATAGATAACTTGTGTCTCTTATTGTGGAATGTAAATTGAGATGAAGAGCCAATTTATGTCCTTAGATTCAAGTAAATTCTATGTAGCACTTCATAAACACTTGCCACTTGTTAGGAAAACAACCACCCCTATGAGTTAACCCAAGGAAAACTCAAACCGCTAGCCATAAATTTAGAAGAACAATTGCTTATTAACGATTTAATCTTGAATGCAAGATGACAGAGCATCCTTGTCCAATAGTTATTTAAATATAGTTCTTTAAGTTTGAGACATTATCTCATATTAACATGCCAATGAACATTTTTTAAGATCTTTTATAAAATTCTCGGCTTCTCTATTTACCTGATGCTATTTTCAAATTTATAAGACATTCTAGATAAATTACAATCAACATAACTATTTCACCTCCATTAACAATTTGGTTTAAAATTACCAAGTTTTTAACCAAAACAAATGGACCACTAAAAATATGAAGCAAAAATTCACAAAGAGAAATGATAGCTTGAAGACAAATCATTGACCTAAAGTCAAGATCGTATTTCAAAAATTGTATGCATAAAAAAATATTATTCTATACATAAGATAATGTAAATTAAATTAATGTATCTTGTATACACATATAAAATTGTACTCTAAAATATTAACTTAAATTATGTTTCTCATGATAAAATCTTTGAATATATTTACTATTTGCATTGATAATAATATTTGTATTTTCGGAGGGATCCCTTCCAAGTTGATTGTTATTGTACTATAAATCAAATTCTAAATCTTTGACTTCATCTACCATCCATCAGATTTTGTATTCTCTTGTGATGTAGCCATGATCCTTTTGGTTCTCGTATTTCTATGCTCGTAAGCTTTTCTTTATTTTCCATTGTATAACTATAGAAATCTATTTTTTGTTATAGAAGCAATCTCTCCAAGGTGCATGATGTAATTTGATTCTAAATTTCAGGAAGTACTGTTGCAGTCTCTGCTGATGCTGATGCTGTAAATGCAATGGTTATCATGATTTTTTTTGTGCACTTCCCTTCATACATGTATGGTTTAAAAGACTCACAATGTAAAACAGAGAATTCCTTAATAAAAGACCTTCAAATTTCTAGGTAACTATATAAGTCTATCGACGTATCCCTTGCACCTCCTCCGGGTGCAAGTGCTAGTTGTAGTAGGATTAATGATAGGCTTGTTGGTACTTTAGAAAAGATCTCAGGGGTTCCCACTTGGATGGGCATAAGTGTTGGAGTGGATGGTCTTATATGGGGTTATATATGCATGGGGTTTGTGCATGCTCACCCAATTATAGATGGGCATGCATTTGGTGTTGTATAGAGATGAGCGAAGCTTGTGCTATGGAGTTGCCTTTTTGCATATTTGGGCTTGGTAGCACATAGTCATTCTTAGAACAATAACATACAAGCTAAAAGATAAAGGGTGACCCTACATTGATTTATACATAGGTGCTCTTCATCACTAGCGAATGGGTGACATGGCTTACTAGAGGTGAATGGTCAATGAGATACATAATTATTCGAAAGTCATTGAGAAATTGTGAGGCTTGGGCTGGGGATGATGAGTAGCTCCTCTACACCCAATAGAGGCACTTTTTGGTTGGTCATACCATCCATGTGATAGAGTACTTATTGAAGCATGTACTATGACAACTTAGTTTAGTATAGGAAGTAGTTGCACATGAGGCAATTATTTCTTGAGTTACTTGAGAGACTGGCCTATGGGGCATGCTTATGGATGGCTGTATTGCTAGTGATGATTGGTGAGGGGTACAAGCAATACCTTAGGTGTAGAGGCCAAGAGTTATAGATGCTAAGAATTTTTTTGATTATGATGCATGGTGGGCGAAACAAAATACAATTCATTTGACTATGCCAGAGGGTCATATGACAATGACAGGAGGTGGGGATGACGAGGATGATGGTGGAGGAGGAGGAGGAGGTGGGCGAGTTCAACAAAGGTGGAGAGGAGATAGGCCAAGGCAACGACAAAGGAGGAGGAGGAGGTGGATGTGGATGTGGGAGAGGATAGGGAGGAGAGAGGTGATAAGGAGGTAGGAGGGGATGATAATGATGATGGAGATGTGCAAGTGAGGTTGGGGATAATTATGTATCAATTATAAGAGTGTTAGGAAGAGAGGGATCGAGCCCGAGCAGAGGTGGTAAAGTGAATAGAGCGAGATAGCATGCATACCAAGTTAACCATGGTACGAGGGCTATTGGCCACAACACAAACACATGGATTAGATGGTGGTGCTTAGTTTTCCCAAGTGACAACTAAGTGAGATAGAGCTATTATAGATCACATGATTGTGAGTGGATGCAAGATATGCAAGATAAGCATGGATGCCATGGATGATATTAGTCCCATGTTTTTATTTTCAATCATGATACAAAGTAAGAAAAAAGGGGATAAAATGGGAGGGGGAGGGGTTGATGTTGGGATGGGATGGGGATAGATATTACGATGGGGGGATAAATTGAATCATGAGGAAAGGGCACGAGGTTGTCATGGTGTAGGTGGAGGGAAGGAGTTAGGCTATTTAGTTGATTTGTGTATGAAAATTATGGATGGGGATAGATATTAGGATGGGGGGATAAATTGAATCATGAGGAAAGGGTATGAGGTCGTCATGGTGTAGGTGGGGGGAAGGAGCCATGCTATTTAGTCGATTTGTGTATGAAAATTATGGATGGAGATGAGGGGTAGAATGGATAGGGGGAATGAATGGGGTGGATTATGCTGGTATGTGGAGAGAAATCTGAAATGTTGATATGGAAATGGATGTTATGCACCAAGGTATAAGAATCAAGATGACAATGTATCCATTGCATGGACTTGACTCTTAGACAAAAGGTTGTCCTAGTACATGCAAGACATGCTGTAACCTTGGGGTTTATGTGAGGACATAAATTTAAGCATGAGGAAATCCTTATGCACACAAGGCATGACAAGGCCTTGATGGTTCTATGCAAAGAATAATTGTCATACATAAAGACATCCCTACACAGGGTCATGTAAAGAAAAACCAACAAGCACAACACAAACAAAAGACTATGCCCCATTGTCCACCAATCAAAACACACCAGGATATAGGAAGATCTAGGTGGCCTTGAGTAGGTATAGTATGAGTCAAAAAGATAAATAAAAATAAAAGACCAACTAACAAAAAACTCATGCAACCATCATATCTCTTGCCAAATTAGGATAATTGATGTAGGATTTAATTATTCTTGATAAGATGCATCCCTAAAGGCACAAATGTGATGTAGATAAGGATGATGAGAAATAGACACACTAACTATTTATTGTTCAAAATTTGGACCTATGTGTGATTTGTAATATTGCCTATTTTTTTTTTTTTTTTTTGTCTTGTGTGAGCTTAAGTCGAAGAATCTTAGTGTAATGGGTGAAAACTCAATTTACTAGGATAAGCTCAATGTATTAGGATGCATGACGTGTGAAGCTTATGTGTGAAGTCTTATCCAACTCGTGTTAGGCATATGAAAATATCCACTATGTAAACAAAATTTATGAATTTGCCCCCAATATTCAACATGGGATATGGAATGGTAGTGGGTGAATAGGTGGATGAAGTGGATGAGGGAAAGCGAGATAAACTATAATATTAAGTGACACAAAATCAAGCCATGATAGATCTATAGATATACATATCTTGTATGAAAGTACAAATTTTATTA
>CM021110.1:350078606-350151470 GCA_007115665.2 Sequoiadendron giganteum
GTTGAAAGGAAGTTTTGGCCTCCACAAGTTGCTAAAGTGTTTATGGTTGAGGAAGATGTAGTGAAGTTTGTTCGAGAGAATGCTCTGCATTCCTCTACTGTTGATGCTTTGGTCTTTCAATTTGGTATTCAATTTCAGTGTTATGTAGATGTTGCACTCCTATATTATTAGGTCACCTATGTTGCCGAGGAGATCTTTATGAATTGTTGAAGGTTGGCAGTGTTGTTGATTGTCTAGACTAGTCTAGGAAATGCTCTACATTTCTTGACATTGATGTCTCTGCTTCTATGGCTTGGTGAATGTGCTCTCAATGTATGTGTAGGGTCTCAATTCCAATATTGTGTGTTAAAGCTATCCACAAGTTGTTCTACTAATGCTACATCATTTGGCTATGTGTTTTGTGCTTCTTAAATGAAGTATTTTGTACTTTCTTGATCTGCGGTGGCTATTGATGCCATGACAATATGGAAGAAGTGTATGAAAGTATTTTTGGATGTTCAAGAAACATCCCCATGTGATCTGCACATTGCTAATTGGTCGCTTTGTGCCTCGAGTTGGCTTTCTAGGATGTTTGTGGATATCTGGATGACAAGGCTTGTTCCTTTGCTTGCGTCGTGTGCTTGGGGGGTTGCACCAATAAAGGAAGATGTGTTGTGAAATATTTGGGTCCTGACCTATCCTTCTTGGGACCACATCATGTTAATTCAATAAGAATTAAGTTTATGGGCCAACTGGTTATGTGCTTCAACGTTTCATCCACAAGTTTCCTTGATGTTGACTTAGCTTGATGTGCGCCTGCATGTAAATGGTTTTGGATCACATTGGAAGAAGCGATAAGATTATTTTTGGCCCTCTCTATCTTTTGGATAAGACCGCATTCTATTTTGGTGGTCATCTAGTTAATTTCATTGTTTATCCTTTTCCTGGCCGACCTAGTTGAATTTTTGAAGTATTGCGGTGGATATAAATACAAGATCATTTCATATACAACAAGGTGGAGAAGTGTAAAAGTGAAAAGAAGTGTGTGAAAAAAATTGTATTGAATATCTAGCAAAGATAGTGCTAAAGTGTGTAAAAGGAAAGATCAATTATGTTATAACTCTTCAGTCAACAGAGTGTTGTGTTGGCAATCATTGTAATTCTCTCTAAATCATATTGTATCCTACTCTCTCAGATAGTGAATCTCATCATGTCCCTGTATCTTGCTCCTGAAGTTGTGTTGTCTTCAATTCAACTCCTCTATATCTTGCTCTAAGGCAGTAAGCCTTCTTGCAAGTATTTTTGGCAGTGAGCCTTATATTGTGAGTTAACTCTCACTGTGGTTTTTCCCTCATTGGGTTTTCCACGTGAATCTAGAGTTCTCCTTGTGCATGTGTGTGTTCTCTATTTCTCATTGTTGTTGATCTGGTCAGAATTGCTATATCTTTCATTGTTCAAGAAGTGCTGAAGTTGCTAAGGATTCAAACTGCTATATCATTCTTTGTTACTATTCTGCTTAAAGGTTTCTTGATCTGGTAAATAAGGTTGTCTTGTGCTGAAAGAGTTAAGTTCTGGAAGGGATTAAGTTTTGATAAGACCTAGTCACACCCCTCTCAGTCTCTAGAAGTGTTCAGCAAGCATTTTATGTGGTTACATGATTGGTTTATTAGTATGCTTCAATTCAATGAAATGCATTATTTATGCTATGATTAAATGCGAGTCTGATTATTGATGTTCAAAAGAAATGATTTATTTAACACATTATATTTGGATGTTATTCATGTTTATGCTATTGGACCCTATTGGGATGATTATGATGTGCTTCAACTATATATACATTGAGCAGGTACCCTTGACGTGTGTTGAATGGTTACAAGTACAAGATAATTTCTCCACATGGCTACATAGGTTTGAGTTATTCCCAAACAATTGCTAATTCAGAGATGCCACATTTGGCCCCTCCCTATCCATTCCTTGGTCATACTCGAATCAAGTACGTTATGTGTTATATTTGACCTTATGTGAACCCATATATGATTTAGGATTCATTCCATAATCCCTATGTGTCATGAACAACCTATAAATGTTTGATTTAATTAATAGTTTAAATTTTGCATTTTTTCATAAATGAAATATTACGAGTTTAAATGATTCTTATTTTCATTATTAAAATATTCTCTATGCTTTAGGAAAAGGGATAATAGAATGAAAGAAGAACAAAATTTATTGATTGTTTAGTTTAAATTTCAAAAATTCCCCGGGTTGGGAATTGTGAGTTAAATGTGTGATTTAATTATCCTATTTGAATTTGTTTTCCATAAAATTAAAGGAATATGCTTATATGGATTTAAATTGTAAATTTAAATGATATATGTTATTCAGGAATGAATATAAATGCATAATTAGGATTTGGGGAAAATTGGGAATTAAAGGAATAGAAAATGAATTTTATATTATTAATTTGAAATTGGAAAAAGGGTAAAAAGGAAAAAAAGGGATTTTATTTCATTATGTAATTTTATTTTGGAAGAAAAATTTGTGAGAGAAAAACCCTCTTTTGGGTGGAAATTTGATTTGTTGATTGGGAGTGCATTTGGTGGTGGAATTGAACAAGGTCATATTCATTGGGTTAGGAATTGGTAGGGGATGTTGCATGTCGATACTTGTGAGCTCTCATTTGGCGTGTGTGACATTCTCTTCATTCCTAAATTTGATTGTGGAAGAGGTATTTTGTTTTTAAAAATTAATTTAACTAATTTCTTTCAATTTTGAATATTGGAATAGGATTGGGGGAGTGTAGACACCTCCTAATACGTTTGATTTCATGAAATTTCATGCTTAAAATTTTGTTTTATCAATTTTTTGAAAATTTTCCATAATATGGGGTTATAATGCCCAAATTTTTGGGAAATGTGTGAAATGTGAATTTAATGAGAAAAGTGTGTTGTTGGGAATGTTTAGAAAAAAAGGGTGTCTTAAGGTTTTTGAATTTTGAAAAAAAAATTGAATAAAATTTTAATGGGTGGATTTGGGAAAAAACTTGTTTTTTACCTTGTAAAAATATTGATAACAATTGAAAGTCTTGTATGAAAATAAATGAATTTTGATGGTTTGAAAATATGGAACCTCATGAAACATGATAATATACATTGTGGGAAAGTGTCATTGATTTAAAAAAAAATTGTATTGTTACATTGGTTTTCGTGCTAGACTCGTTGAAGGGTATGATGAGCTTAAGCTTTAAGTGTTAAAGTGAGTTTGGGATGGATCCCAATGTGAACCCAACCCAAAGTGGCATGTAGGCAATCATGGTGTGGGGATTTTGGATTAATAAGTGAAAACTAATGAAATATGGGTAATTGATTAACCAAGATAATGGATAGCCCTCTCATACCTTTAGTGCTCGTAAAGGCTAAGGATAATCAAGGAAGAAAAGCCACTCAAGGAGTGTAAGACTTGTAAGATCAAGTACTCTCATCTATATGAGAGGATACTTGGTTTGACGTTGAGCCCCATGTGAGTGTTCATGATGACATTCCCTCTCTTTCTGTCTAACATTTAACCTTAGTGTAGTTGATTAGAATCCTGAAGGATGGTGTATTCCCTTCCATGTGCATGTATTGTGTTACCCTTGGTGAGTTGTCCCAATGCAGAATGTGATATGACATTGACGAGGTTTCCCAATGTGGTTTATTTTATGCCACTTGTGATTGTACCAAGTGTTTATTTGTATTGGATACATTATGTGATTTGAATGATTGAGTGTTTATATGATGTGTTTTTGGGTGTTTTCATCATGTATGGTGTGAGTGTAAGCCTTTTCCCCATTTTTTGGTGTGAGTGTCATGTTTATGGCCCTTGACTATCTCCTAGCACGATGGGAGTAGATTTTTTGATTCCACGAGTTCGGGTGGCTTGGTAACCATAGTTGGGGACTTGAGGTTTGTGGATTGAGGAACATCAGGATATCATGTAATTCCAAGTTTAATTAATGTAGATAGTTGTATTTCATTTAATTATGATGTAATTTATTGATTTGGAACCTTTTTTTAGAGAGGAATGTAACTTGTAAAATAAAAAGAGTATTTTGGTCATTTATGTGTTTCGATATTGGTACCAAGTACGATATATTATTCAATATATTTATCATGATGTTAATATTATTAATAAAACATAAGAATACTTCATTTTGTGTTTAAAATAAACCTAAGTGTCAAATTTCATAGTTAAGTGGCCTGGTATTACACCTAGGTAGCCCTATTGTAAGGTAAGTTAGCCCAACCTCCCATTGAATTGAATAACATTTCTGGGGCGGTTTGGTATCATGTTGGGGTGACCTAGTATTAGGTGGGGAGTCCTGGTAGAATACTAGGGTGGCTTGGTATTTAGGGGAGGTCTAGTTTTGTATGCCAAAAAACTCAAAATTTTGCCTAAGTGTGTTGAGGCGGCCTGGTATTGTGTTGGGCGGCCTAGTTCCCATACAAATTATAGAATGTAAAACCTTTTGAACAAGGTTATTTAATGGTTTTCTAAGCCTAATCACCTTGTTGGATAATTTTATGCCTTTTTATTTTCCCATTGTGATCATTTTCATCGACTAGGTCTTAAAAAACCTAGTCAAGTTTTCTCTCCTTTTGGTCTTGTAAGTCCCTCTCAATTTCGGGACCTTAGATGGGTAAACCATGCAAAAAAAAAAGTTATTCATCATTGTCCAAGGGTTCTATTGATTTTTGGAGCCTTTCCTTAATATTCTTCATTGAGGACTTGTAGGTTCTCTTGCATCATTTTGTGTGTAACCTTTTGAAACGACCTGGTTGTCAAACCTAGGGTTGGAAAGATTGTTCTTATAGTCTTGTGAAGGTTATAATCCTTCATGGTTCATCTTGTAAGTGTCCTAAAAATTTATCATAGGTTATGGGGTGTTGTGGAGTATTTTCTTCCATTGGGTGATGTCGCTTTGCAATGGGATGTCTCAGAAGCATGAGATTGTTTGGAAGTGACTTGTTGTCACTCTAATTTGTCGTGAGTTGTGCTTCTTGGTTAGGAAACCTCTTTTGAATATTTACCTTTGTTTTTAGAGTGGGTTAGTGTGTTTGGATGTGGATTTGAGGTTTATCAATCTCTCATCCTATCTTAGTGTGTTGTCGCAAGAGAATGTGATCATGGTTTAGTAACCAATCGTCATGAGGTTGTTGTCCACTCTCTCTCTCTCATGTGTTCATCGTGGTGGATTTATCCCATGATTGGTTAGTCTTCAACTATTGTCACCTTGCTTATGTAATGGTGAAGTTCCTTTTTGTCTCTAGAATTATGTCATTGTGACACTTGTGTGCATGTTTATTATGCAAGTTCAACACATCATTGTTGCATTATTGGTGTTGTCATTGTTTAAAAAAAAATTGTGTTGTTTTATTTTGTTTTGAGCTTGTCAGCTTGGGTTATTACATGTTTAAAGGATTCTTCATGGGTTCCTTTATTAGCATCATTGACAATAGGAAACTTTTAGTGCTATTGAAAACATAAAATGATTTAGCTACTTCTTTGAGGATAAATTCAAATTATGAGGGCACAATTTTAGAGGATCCATACCCAAGTCCTTGGTGACCAGAATTATTTTTTGGATATATAGGCTCTATGATTCCTTTCTCATTCAATCCTAGTCCTTTCCCCTTTTATCCCATGCTTTTACAAATATGGATACCTTTTGTATACAAATTCGTAGGTAGAGAAGGCATTTCTTCTTCTTAATCTTTAAGAGCCATGACATTATATCACCTTCAACAATTTCTTTATCTAAAAACCCAAATTTGAAATGTAGTTGGCCCAATTTTGAAGGATGTTGTAACTAATAACTTAGAAGGCCGAGGTTGACCTTATCACTTGGGGGAGAGTGGGAGTTTTCCTATGTTGAATGCATCTTTTAGTTCATACTCTCCACATCCTTTGCCAATTATTTTTGTATTGATCTCAAAGGTAATAGTGTGAGAGGTGGAGGAAGATATAAGGGATGATGGATATATATAGGATGATGATGATGAGGTGATTTCTGATTGGGAAATGATGAGAGTGATTATAGGTACCTTCCAAAAAAATCAATAGTGGAAGGGTTGTCATTTTTCAAGGACGATAAATTCTATACCAGTATATGGGAACATGGTGCATTGATGATATATGGAGGGCACAAATTGTATGTCTAACCAAGGATAATTTTATAAGGAAGATCAAGATCTTAGATTTGGCATGTGGTCTCCATGGTAATCAATCTAACCTAGATAGGAAAATTTATAATCCATTCTTATTCTTGTTCAATGTCATCATATGCCTTAATGGTAATTTCCTTTTGAGGATCTATCACTCCTTCAAAATATCCCAATTGTCTTGTTAATTTTAGAGTTCATAGGTTCAATCTCGATCCACCATCTTTAAGGATACGTTTCATTTTATGCTTGTGGATGAAGGCTTCTATATGGATCACTTTATTGTGAGACGGGTCATTGGATGATAAGCCTCTTTTGTAAATATGATGTGATGAAGTGAGCATAGATGTGATATCGTGGCTTAAAATTGGTTTGCATTAATTTTATTTGGGATGTGCAACTCTTGAAAATCTTGCTCTAGGATCTCTTTATGGACAAGAGATGTTTTGAGGAGTTATAAGATATATATTGGAGTGAGGGTTTTTTCCAAGGTTATCTAGGATTTTTTATTGATTAGATGGTTGGGTGGATGAGGAATAAGTTACTTGGGTGGTACCCTACTTTGATGTGTGGTTACTACACAATTAGAGCTCTTGATGGTCATAGTAGCAATGCAAGAGTGACATTCCTCAATTATACCTACAATAGAATCATAGGAGGGGAAGCTATGGAAATTATTAGTATACTTATAAGAAATACCCTTGTTGTACTTGGAGGCTTTACCATCACCATGTTTAAGAAAATATTCCTTATATATACCTAATTTTTTGTTTGAAGAGTTGGATGAATGGCCTTCAATTTCCATGTCATGCCCTTTGACCCTATGGTATTCACAATATTTTTTTTAATCTTTGTACCATGTGGGTTCAAGTTGGTTTTCATCAAATGGTCTCATCATAAGATATTTGACTAAATTCACTTGGAACAATTCTTAGAAAAATACCTCCGTAGGTTCTCCTAATGGAGTGTATTTTTGTTTGGGTTGTCCTTGTGTAATAGTAACATTATTTTGGATAGCTTGTACCTTTGTATTATTTTTGGAGGATGACGATGTTTGTGTTTGGATATATTGAACATGTTTAGCATTAGTTACACCATCATTAACTATGTCTTTATTTTATTTTCCAAAAAGTAAGGTTCATCATTGGATTGATTTTTGTTGTTTTTTTTGGTTTCCTTATATATATTAACCAATCCTTTAGAAATAAGGGACTTATCTATGTTTACTCCTTTTTTCGGTTATTTCATCAAAGGAGTTGACAAATTTCACTTGTAATTGGAAAGCCATTTCTTTATTAAAGTTTTGGATAAAGATGGTGACTAATTATTTTTTAGGTATGGGCCATGGGAATCTACTAGCAAGGTATCTCCATAATTGTAAGAAGGAATAAAATATCTCACTATTTCTTTGTTTAGTGTTGTACAAATCCAACATAGTAATTTTATGCTCAATGTTGTAGGAAAAGTGTGTAACAATTTTTTTGGCTAAGTCTTTAAAAGTGGCGATGGAGCAATATGAGAGGTGAATAAACCATTCCAATGCTTGAAATCCTAACATTTTATTCTCATTACATATATCTCTATAAGAGACTTCTTGACATGCTATGCATAATTATTTGATGTGTTCTCTAATATTTCCCTTCCCTTTATATTTATCAAATTTTGGCGTTGTGAAATATTGAGGGAAGGGGACCATAGTGATTGATTTATCAAATGAATAAGGACATATGTCATCAAATGTGTAAGGTTTATTTTGATGTCCTACTTGAATTCCTTGGATCATGTTTCTCATATATTGTAGATCTTGCACAATGTAATTAATGGGGTTAGGATTGTTATATGTGTATGTTGAATATGTGGAGTTGTATGGGTGAATGTATTATTGGTTAAGTGGTGGTGTTTGCTTGCAATTAGATGCAGGGATGTAGGTTGAATGCTGTAAATTTTTGTATGAAGTTGTTGGGTTAATGTATTGATATGAGGTTGGGTTTGATGTATGTGTGATGTATGTTGCATGTTGAGGGAGGGATGTGCATGAACTATTAAGGGATGAGAGAGAGGTTTGTGTAATGTTAAGGAGTCAGATTGATGTTTGAAGTTGGATGATTTTTATTTATTTATTTAGGGGTGGTTGAGGTGTAGTATGATGTATAATAGGGCGAACTATACTTGTAGGTATTGTGACACTAAGTTGTGGAGATGGTTTGGATAGAATTTTTTGTGAGAGGTGATGGGATTGTTAAAGAGATTGTGAAAGGTTTAATGTGTTTAAAAGGTTGTAGTTGTTGGATAGTTGAAGGGGTTATGGTCCCCATATACTGACTAAGGGGTTAGTGGATGTTGTGGTTGTTTTGAATGAGGGGTATTTCTTTATAAGTTGTGATATATAAAAATTTGGTGGATTGTTTAACCCTTTGGATTAATTGCAATAAAAAGTGGTCGTTATCTACTTCCATAATTATTTTCATTAAATCTTGATTTTGTGGATTTTGTGGATTTTGGGAAAACTCTTGTAACCTTGGTGAATATTCAAGTTTCATTGGAAGAATTTCATTTAAATTTGGTGCTTTGGGAGATGTGGATTGATATGTGATTTTATATATGTTAGGTATTCCCATGTGTAAGTGTTTGACTCCATCAACTTCTTAGTTTGGGACCTTGTAAGTGACATGCAAAGATGGACCTAGTAGGGTTTGTTTTGATGCGGAGGTTGACTTGGTGTTGAAATGAGGGATGTTTTTGTCTAGAGGATGATGTTGTATTTGTTTAATATTCTATTTTTTATTTAGGATGATAAAGAATGGTTTGGAATTAGATGTTTATGTTTAAAGGATAAGATATGTGTATTGTTAGGATGTTTGGGATGATGGTTTTGATTGGGAAGTTTTGGAATTTTAGACTAAGTTGATTTTAGGATTGTGTTATTATGAAAGATTAAAAGATGATGGTGGGTGATATTTTTTAAGTAAATCTAAACTTTTTGTGATCCAAGGATAAGGATTTTATAATTTATTACTTAGGATAGGAAAGTTACTAAGAAAAAATGGAGGAGGATTTTTTAAGTCCACTAACTTACGAATTTCCAAGGTCCTAAGCTAATTTATCTAAATTTGATAAGAGCTAACTTAACACACTACTTGAGATACGAAAGTTCTCAAGCAATGTGGATTAAAATATATAGATTTTATTTTTGGACAAGTTTGATATTTTTTTGTATAGTAATTTTGATTTTAATATGATTGAAGGTGGAGATGCAAGTTGAGTGATAAAATGTGGATACAAAATTTAGTATTTTTTATGAGTCTTAAGTCTATAGTAGAAGTGAAAATGGGCATGTCTATGGATATAGTGACAAAGTGGAAGTTTGGGAACTCTAAAGTGAAGTGGTAAGGTGATGGAATATTGTGGAATGTCTAATCTAAGTCCAAAATTAAGAAGAGGTTGGTGTGGATATGGGGACGGTAAGGTTAACTATGTCATGGTTTGGAAAGGTGGAAGTTTTTTGGATGCTAGGATGGTTTGATGGATATCACGGGCCTTTATATTATTATCTATGCTATATTTTAGCTCAACAAGGTCTAATGTATTGGTCTATGGAGTTTTTATTCATTGTTTTTTGTGCAACAATGTAGGTATCAAAACATAAGAAAAAAGTGCTAAAAGACGTATGCACAAATTGATAAGTCAAAAGTGTTGATAGGCACATGTAAATGTAAAAAGCGTAGGAAGTGACAAATATAAGAGCTGGTAAGTGCAGGTGCTAAAAGAAAAATCACAAGAATTGATAGGTGCAAGCACTAAAGTATAGAGCACAATCACCGAAACAATATAGGTGCTGACTAATAGGTAGACATGCTAAACTACTCAGTTTGATTATGTTGATTGATTTGGAAAGATATTTTCAAACACAAATACATAATGGGTGAATTTAATTTTTAGGGTTGAAGACTAAATGTCTTTCAATAGTTTAATGTGATGAGCCAAGTTTTTGGCACATTTAGATCATGCTTTTACAAACACTTTTCTGCTTTTCATTATGCTAAGACAAACATTTAGTGTTGATTATGGGACAAGGCTTAATATAAAAAGTATATTATGATAAGTCTTTCCATGATTATTACCTTGAAATGTTTTATTAGTTTGATGAATGCCTTATGAATTTGTGTGATGACAAACCCTTCCTACAACCTCTACTGTTGAACTTCCTGCAACCATGTCTGAAATAATGTTTGCCTTAGATTAATGCTTAATGAATGTATAAATGAGGTGATGGATCGTCTTAAAGGTTGAATGAGTTGAGCTAACTTTCTGCTACAGGAATAGTTGTTAAGATATTTTGCAGGTACCACGTTTGAGGAAGAAATTCAGTTTCCACTTGAAGGCTGAAAGACTAATTCAATGAAGACTAGTTCAGTAGCAAAGAATAAGGAGGCAACTTCAAGTCATCCGCCATGCAAGGAGAGTGTTCTAGAAATCTAGCCCAGGCATCTTGATGGCACATGAATCTAGGATGGTGGCATTTTAAAAATTCAGAACTGATTTGACTTAGTTCTTCCTTTTTCATCCACCTCTTCACTTAGTTAGTTATGATGTAATAAAGACTTCCCATTTTATGAGGGAAGGGTTGGTTAGTCGTTAGATTTAGTTTCAATAAATAGCCCATTCTCCTTCAGAGAAAGGGCCGTAAGATTACTGTTGTAATACATTTTTTAGTTTTCAGAAATACAGTTGAAGATTGTGAGCCATGTACTTGTTCATCTCAAATCAATAAAGGTGTTTATGAAGTTTACAGTCTAATATGTTGTTTATCTTTGGCACTACCTAAGGGGGCCCACTTAGGGAGCTATCTATCTTTTTATTTTGCAAGTTAAAATAGTTGCACTTCCTTTTATAGAGCTTAGTGTGACTGTTCCTGTAGTTGGCAGAAACATAGAACTGTCAACTGTTCCTGCAACCACTAGATGTAGAATAGTTTTGTCTTTTAGTTTTCATTCCAAGCAAGTTTAGTCAGTTGGAATTTGTTCCAGTAAACTCCAATTCCAGCATAATGTTTTCAGTAGATAATCCATGTCTGAAATAGGTGATTAGTGCATATACTTTGCAAACCCATTTCAAGTCTTACGTCCCTAGGTTGGTGATTTAATGAGGTTCTTTAGCAGGTTATGACTGCCAGTTGTGATGTTCAATCCCTGAGTAAAGGAAGTCATGTTCCTAGTTATTAAGTTGATTAAAGGACAGTACATTTTTGGCGCCGTTGGCGGGGATGGTGTCAAATTGAGAATCTGTTGCAGACATGCTAGTAGGAAGTTTGAAATTTTATTCCTAGTATTTAGATCAAAATTCACCATTCCAGTATTTTTCCATAGTTTAGACTTACTTTTTACTGTATGCTTAGAAGAAGAGACCAATTTGGAAGATTCATTCCTAGAAGTTTAAATATCCAAGAAATTGTCCTAGAAGAACCATATTTGGATGCTAGTTAGGACCTAGTTACCTCATCTTCTTCCTTAGAGATAAGTTTAAACCTGTTTGATGAGCTTGACAACCTTGATCCACTTACTGAGCAATTGAATAATCTGCACACTTCCAATAACCAGGACCCCCATAATAACCCGCTTGCCCTTGTAGTCTATCAGCTAGGAGCTAACCCACGAACACCACCAAGGATGGCAAGACCTACTTTTCCATTCCCACTCCCTGAACTCCATGACAATAATAACCTCAAGAATATCCCCGCCTCATTGGTCCCAAAATTCTATGGACTTATTACAAAGGACCCTCATACCTTCTTGTTTGAGTTTGACATCCTATGTAGGAGTTATGATTACACTACTAAAGCACATAAGATAAAAAAATTTCCCTCTACCTTAAAGGAGTCAACCTTAAGATGGTTCATGGGATTAGGAGGTAATGCAGCGGCCACTTGGGATGAGTTGAAGGAGTTGTTCTTGGGAAAGTATAAAGAATATTGTAGGGGGAATGATATGAGAGGGGATGACATCTTTAAGATGTCACAGAAGGAGGATGAAACCTTGGAAGACTATGTCTCCAGGTTTATGTTCAGTGTGCAGAAAAACACTCAGCACCAGCTAAATGAGGAGTCTAAAAAACTTCTCTTTCTAAGAGGAGTCAATGATACTTGCATGGAAGCACTAGACCTCATGGCTGGAGGAGACATCACCCAAATCAAATGGGATGATATCAAGAAGATCTGTCTTAATTACTCTAGAGAAAATGTGAAGAAAGGCAGGGGGTTCAGACCCTTTATTGCAAAAGGAAGTGGCTCAGGCGTATCAAAGGGAGAGATCTCTAATCTCTTGTTTGACTTCAAGCAAAATATTATCAATGATGTAGCTACTCAACTGGACACTATGCAAGCTAGGAGGAAGAAAGATGAAGTTGAGGCAATGCTAGCTGAATATTGCCCTCATTGCAAACAAAGGAAGAAGGATTGCAGATGCAAGGCGATGGCTAATTTGGAGGTGCAACATCTACCCAATGAGTTCAAAACAATTGAAGGAGATGAAAAAGTGTTCTTCGTTGCTCAACGCAGGCCATGGGCCCCAAGACAAGGTATGCCTCAGGACCCTTTGCAAAAATTTGGTTCATACAATAATCAGTGGCAGATCTAGTACCCTCCAAATTATGGCCCATATTCTCAACCTCAATGGAATAATCCTTGGCCAAATGCTCACCAAAACCATTGGCAACCCCCATAAGGGAACTGGCAGTCACCACAGCAAAATTAGTGGCAGCCTCCACAAGGGAATTGACAATAGTCTAACCAGTGGAGAGGAGGCCAACAATGGTCAAATCAACCCACTGGTTTCTTGCAGCAACCCCAACAGCAGTCAATCATGCCATCTCTTGCAGCTAATCAAGCCAAAATCCTAAGCCAACCCAGTTACCTACTCAAGCAACACCTAATCCCAATAATCAGCCTAAGCAACAACAAGAAGTTTATTTTACTAATCCTAATCATCAGCCTACCTATGCTCTCAACCTGAATAATATCAAGTTAAGTTCAGGAACAGTGTTACCCACACCATCTCCTCCCATAATCTCAGTTTTTCCATCTGAGGAGAATGAGCAAGAAGATACCAATGACCTAGCTCAACCCACTAAGCCAATGTAGAATCCATCATTGCCTAAGGTATCCAATAAACCCTCACCTCCTTTTCCACAAAGGTTGGAAGGTGAAGTTGTTCAAAAGCAAGAAGAGCCTACCTTTGACATTCTTGACCAGCTAAAGCACATATGTGTAAAAATTCCTTTGTTCCAAGCAATTAAGGAAGTACCTATCTATAGCAAAGCTATCAAAGAAGCATGTTTAAAGAAGCTGGGTAGGAAGAAGAAAGACCCTCAGACTGTTCATGTCTTAGGACAACTCTCTGATTTGATGCTAGGGAAGCTTACCATCCCAAAATATTCAGACCCTGGCAGCCCTGTTGTTGAAATCATTATTAATGGGGTTCAGATCAAAAATGCTTTAGTAGATTTTGGAGCAGCTATCAATGTCATGACCAAAAACCTTGTACTAAAGATAAGTATTTCAGACCTAAGACCTACACCTACAGTCTTGCAAATTGCTGATAGTTCAACTGTCAAACCTGATGGGGTAGTTGAAGACCTAGTAGTCACCCTAGATTCATGGGAATATCTTGTTGATATTATGATTTTATCTCCAAAAGCATCACTAGGAGGTTATCTTGTAATTCTAGGAAGGCCTTGGTTAGCCACTCCAGATGCTTATATAGGATGTAGGTCCGGTAACATGACTATCTCTGATGGGTATAGCACTAAGAAGCTCACCCTTTATGCTCCAGCCCAGCCTCAACTTGAGTTAGGACAAACAGTCTGGCCAGATTTGGGAAAAGATGTGGAAGATATGAATTCTGTGGCAAATCTGATGATGATCACAAGAGAGCCTTTTATTGCAAAACAAGAAGAGGAAGAGATACTGTCTAATGTCCTTCTGAACAATTATGGTATTGAATACCCCCTTTGTGAAAAAGTTCCATGTTCTTTGCAGACAATTCTTCCTCTGCCCACTTCAACTCATTATCCTGCAACAACTGACTATTTGCACACCTTATTGCCCCATGAGGTAGAAATGCCTTTTCTGTCTGAAGTATCCACGCTTGAATTGACTTCCCAAGTAGAAGTGGCTACAGGAAAATTTTTGAATATCAATAACAAACTTACCAGTATGCAGCAAGAGTCAATGGTCCAAATGCTTACTACCCACAAGCCAGCTTTTGCCTGGGATTACAGTGACATGAAAGGACTTGATCCAAAGCTATGTACACACTGAATTTTCATCAATAGTGAGTTCAAACCTGTTAGGTAGCCCCAAAGGAGAATCAACCCAACCTTGAGAGAAATTGTTAAAGAGGAATTGCAGAAGATGTTGAATGTTGGCTTTATCTACCCAATCTCAGATAGCCAGTGGGTTTCTCCACTAGTTATTGTCCCTGAGAAAGGAGGAAAATGGAGAATGTGTGTGGATTATAGGGAGCTCAACTTCGAAATGAAGAAATATTAATTTCCTCTTCCCTTCATTGATCAAGTCCTGGATAATTTATCAGGGAAAAAGTATTTCTCCTTCCTTGATGGGTTCAGTGGATATAATCAAATAAAGATTGCTCCTAAGGACCAAGAAAAGACTACTTTCACATGCCCCTGGGGAACGTTTGCCTATTTAGTCTTGCCTTTCGGTCTCTGTAATGCACCTGCAACCTTCCAAAAGGCTGTGATTAGTATTTTCTTAGATATCTCTTATGACTGTATGGAAATATACATGGATGAGTTTACTGCGTATGGTGCAACATTTGAAGAGGCCCAGGACAATTTGAAAAAGCTATTACAGAGGTGTGAAGATCATAACTTGTCACTAAATAGTCAGAAGTGCTTCATGATGATGCAAGAAGGAATTGTGTTTGGTCACTCTATTTATGTTGTAGGAATACAGGTAGATCCCTCTAAAATTGAAGTCATCTCTAGTCTACCCTTTCCTACCAAGCAAAAGGAACTTAGAATCTTTCTAGGACATGCCGACTATCATAGAAGATTCATTAAGGATTTCAGTCAGACAGCAGGGCCCCTATACAACTTATTAAAGAAAGATGTAGAGTTTGCCTGGACAACAGAATGTGAAAAAGCATTCCTTGATCTAAAAATTTCCCTTACACAAGCACCTGTTTTGAAAGGACCTGATTGGTCACTTCCATTCCATATTCATACAGATGCATCAGATTATTCTATTGGTACTGTCCTAGGACAAAAGGGTGGTTCAACTGAGCATGCACTATATTACATCAGCAAGAACTTGCAAGGAGCTGAACTCAACTACACTGTTATAGAAAAAGAGATGTTAGCAATCATCTATGCCCTCAACAAGTTCAAGAATTATGTCACAGGCTATCAGATATTTTTCCATACTGATCATGCAACAATCAGGTATCTCATGAACAAGAGCTCCATTACAGGGAGACTGGCTAGGTGGTTGTTGCTGATGCAAGAATTTAATATTACAATTGTGGACAAACCAGGTAAAGCCAATGTGGTTGCTGATTTCCTATCTAGAATTCAAAGGCAAGATGATTATGCACTAATTGAGGACTCCTTTTTTGATGAATATTTGTTTGCCATCAAAGTCCTTCACCCATGGTATGCAAATATAGCAAATTATCTGGCTGCAGGAAGAACTCCTCACCTCTCACCTAAGGAAAAGATATTGTTAGTAGAGAAAAGCTTTAACTTCTCTTGGATTGTAGATTGCATGTTTTATACAAGGCCAAATCAAGTAATGAGGAGATGTGTAAGAGGAGGACACTCATGATATACTGCATGTAAGCTATGATGAACCTTGCAGATGACATTTGCTGCTAAGAGGACAGTAATGAAAATTTTAAATACTAGCTATTATTGGCCAACGTTACATAGAGATGCAACCAAATATACCGGGAGGTGTGACAGATGCCAAAGGATGGGGAGGCCGACCAAATCAGATGAAATGCCACTATTTCCACAAGTGATTGTTACACCCTTTGACAAATGGGGACTGGAATTTGTAGGCCCAATTGATCCGCCTTCAAATGGTAAGTCTTACATTCTTGTATGCACAAATTATGTAACAAAATGGGTAGAGACTAGACCTATGAAACATGCTAGGGATAATAAGGTAGCAGAGTTCCTTTATGAAGAAATCTTCACCAGATTTGGTGTTCCTAGGGAAATAGTGATAGATCAAGGAGCACAGTTTACCTCTACTCTGATTACAGCCTTAGTCAATGAATATAACATAAGGCACAAAAAATAAACTCCTTATCATCCACGGGCTAATGGCCAAGTAGAGATCACTAACAAAGACATAGAGGCAATTTTGACAAAAAATATAGATCTGCATAGAAAGGATTGGGCTGCAAGGTTACCTAAGGCTATATGGGCCTATAGATCTACATGGAAGACTACCACAGGATATACACCTTTTGAAATGGTGTATGGTAAGAAAGTTGTGATGCCAATAGAGTTTGAACATAAGACTCTCAGAACGACATTGGATATGAACATGGAGTTAACCACTGCATAGAGGGAAAGAGTCATGCAGCTGAATGCCTTGGATGAGCTCAAGAAGAATACCCTGCAGCATACTGAAATGATACAGAACCAGCGAATCAGGTGGCATGATAAGTATATCAAGGAGAAGATATTCAAAGCAGGAGATTGGGCTCTGCTTTATGACTCAAGGTATAAAGACATTGAAGGGAAATTGCAGACTAGATGGTTGGGCCCATAGGAAATAGAAGAGGTATTTTACAATGGTGACGTATAATTGAGGACCATTGATGAGGTTAGGTTTAAGTTAGTGGTCAATGGGCATTGCCTAAAGCTTTACTTCAAGCCCATTGACAAGAGAGAATTTCTGAAACAATTTCAATTTGAGCAGGAAACTATTGATCTTGCAGCTGAAGGAATTGAGTATCGACTCGATTCCCTAGGCCATGCATAAAAGTGCATAAAAATATCATAATAAAGGGGTTATCCACAAGGTTCCCCATTCCATCCAATCATCTCATCCGCAATCCATACACACTCTTTCTGCCACCTCATCCACGTTTCTTAGAGATCACATTTTACAATGAAGAAGTGAAGTCACATCAGGTAATCACGGCAGATAATTCCAGGTAATCTCCACTTTACTTAAAGATTGATTAGTTGTTTCATTCATTACATTTAATTAGGTATTAATTAATGCAAACTAATTTCCTATACGGCTGCAATTTACTTCGGCCTTTCCACACGATTGAGCACATTTTTCTATTTTATAACTTTGAGCCACGTCATTATTTCCACCACCACAAAGCCTTGTCACATCAAATGTTACTATCTTTTCGGCCTAAGCTCCAGATTTGTTTTTGAAAATTTGCAATTAATGAACTGAACACCATTACTTCCTACAATAATGACCAAGAATGTCTTTCGCTCCTCCATGATTACTCTTTTCTTTCCATCTGCAACATAAGTTAGGATGTTCAAATTCATTTTCCTATTTTCCTGCATCTTTTGAAGAGAGGTTCAAAAGTCTTGGTTGAGGGGAGACAAAGTGTAGTAAAGTTGGTTTGCAGGAAGTCACATTGGTTGTGTAATTTGAAAAAAAATTCAAGTAGAATTCTCGCCTTAAGCATTGAGTTGCAAAGACATAGTAAAATGGGAGGTCAGCCTATTCAACATGAACTGACAGATCATAACATCCTGTTGCAGGATGTGTAGCATGTGCCGCCGTTTAGATAGTACGGGTGGCTTAATTATTTCCTTAAGCTCGAAAAATTTGATGTGAGCATTGCAGAAGATTTCATGAGGACATTCCATGAAGGAAAGGAAAAAATCAGGGGAATAACAATAAATGCATCAGTAGACAAAATTGCAAAAATAACAGGGTTGCCTCAGGCTGGTGAGCTATTTCCTAGAGGAAGGGATGCACAAAGTGCTAGGGCAGAGTTTAGTTGGCCAAATGATCCTCCTTTATGAGTGGATAAGAAAGGAGCACAAAGGATGAGTTTCCCATAGGACTGGGTATCACGAGTAGGTTATATAATCAAATATATAACATGTGAAGGTCGGTTTTCAGTTTTACATTCTCATCATTTTAAAATTTTATCTCATTTACGCCATGGCCTATTAATGAACATTCTTGATTTCCTATACAATCTGCTTTCTAATAGTGCTGCTGAGTTTTAAAAGGGTAGAATTAGCTATCTCCCACCATTGCCTTATAAATTTGCTTGTTGAAAAATCTATTAAGGATGTATCAGGGATGACTTGGGAAGAGTTTTTTGTTAACTTTAACCCTAGGGTTCGAAATGTTGGACCCAGAGGGAAGCCTCTCACCTTCAAACAACGAGCCTCTCAGTCCATAGGTCAGTCCTTTGTTGTTGCGTCTCCTATTTAGGAATCATCTAATTCATAGGATGAAGTTCCTCTTTCTGAGAAAGTTTCCAAACAACTAGCAAAAACCCCTGTCATAGACCCTGAGCCTTCCTCCAAAGATAACAAAGGGAAGTCACCCATTGTGGCAAATCCTAAATCTATCAAAAGGAAGCAAACAGGAGAATCCCCTGTTCCTACAGCCAAACCCTCAAAGAAGCATAAAACAATTTCCACTCCCTTGAGAAGAAGCTCTAGACTCCAGAATCAGGTAGCTCGCCAATCACTCGATGCTTCTCCAGCCACACCACCAACCTCAGACCCTTCCAGTCTTGTACTCAAGGAGGAAGAGCTTGTTGTTGAGGAGACTGAGAGTACTCCTGAAGGAGCTGGCCTAGATGAACTAGCCGCCATTGTGGAACAGATACAAGAAGGGATGGCAGAACAACTGCAAGAAGAAGTGGGATGTGTTGAGAAGGAGGGAGTAACAATTGTGATTCCATCAGAAGAAGAAGGTGAAAGAATTGATATGACTAATGAAATACCTGTTGTTCAGGAAGAACATAAAGACTGGCAATAGAATGATAATTTAGAATAGGAAGACTCTAGACAGTCAAATGATACAGAGATAATTGAAGAAGCAGAACAAAAAAACGTGGGTGTACCTGAAGAAATCCAGAAGTCACCTGTAGCAAATTATAATCATAGGCCTCCACTCCATGTCACAAATTTTGTTGTAGGAATGACATGTTTTGCAGAATTCTAGCATCAACGGACTACTTTTGAGCTTGAAATTGAGATATTACAGAGGATAATCCAGAACAAGAATCTGGAAATTGCTAATTTAACCGACACTCTCAACCAGGTAGTCGAGCTTGTTCCATAGCTGATGCAATGCCGAGCACCCTCACCTGTCTATGCAATGTACCTCAAGGAGCTGTATCTGAACTTCCAATTGATCAGAATCTGGAAAGGTAAAAACCCTTCCTTACATACCCCAAAAGAATTTTATGTTGCATATAGAGATTCACCTCAGCACATCAAGAACCTTCTGTGTGAATTTTATTTGCACAGTTTGGCTGTACCCCAGGATAAGGAGTGGACCTTGTTGACTTGGTGCTGAAATGAGGGATGTTTTTGTCTAGAGGATGATGTTGTATTTGTTTAATATTATATTTTTTATTTAGGATGATAAAGAATGGTTTGGAATTAGATTTTTATGTTTAAAGGATAAGATATGTGTATTGTTAGGATGTTTGGGATGATGGTTTTGATTGGGAAGTTTTGGAATTTTGGACTAAGTTGATTTTAGGATTGTTTTATTATGAAAGATTAAAAGATGATGGTGGGTGATTTTTTAAGTAAATCTAAACTTTTTGTGATTACCAAGGATAAAGATTTTATAATTTATTACTTAGGATAGGAAAGTTACTAAGAAAAAAAGGAGGATTTTTTTAGTCCACTAACTTACGAATTTCCAAGGTCCTAAGCTAATTTATCTAAATTTGATAAGAGCTAACTTAACACACTACTTGAGATACGAAAGTTCTCAAGCAATGTGGATTAAAATATATAGATTTTATTTTTGGACAAGTTTGATATTTTTTTTGGATAGTAATTTTGATTTTAATTTGATTGAAGGTGGAGGTGCAAGTTGAGTGATAAAATGTGGATACAAAATTTAGTATTTTTTATGAGTCTTAAGTCTATAGTAGAAGTGAAAATGGGCATGTCTATGGATATAGTGACAAAGTGGAAGTTTGGAAACTCTAAAGTGAAGTGGTAAGGTGATGGAATATTGTGGACTGTCTAATCTAAGTCCAAAATTAAGAAGAGGTTGGTGTGGATATGGGGACGGTAAGGTTAACTATGTCATGGTTTGGAAAGGTGGAAGTTTTTTGGATGTTAGGATGGTTTGATGGATATCACGGGCCTTTATATTATTATCTATGCTAGATTTTAGATCAACAAGGTCTAATGTATTGGTCTATGGAGTTTTTATTCATTATTTTTTGTGCAACAATGTAGGTATCAAAACATAAGAAAAAAGTGCTAAAAGACGTACGCACAAATTGATAAGTCAAAAGTGTTGATAGGCACATGTAAATGTAAAAAGCGTAGGAAGTGAAAAATATAAGAGCTGGTAAGTGCAGGTGCTAAAAGAAAAATCACAAGAATTGATAGGTGCAAGCACTAAAGTATAGAGCACAATCACCAAAACAATATAGGTGTTGACTAATAGGTAGACGTGCTAAACTACTCAGTTTGATTATGTTGATTTGTTTGGAAAGATATTTTCAAACACAAATACATAATGGGTGAATTTAATTTTTAGGGTTGAAGACTAAATGTCTTTCAATAGTTTAATGTGATGAGCCAAGTTTTTGGCACATTTAGATCATGCTTTTACAAACACTTTTCTGATTTTCATTGTGCTAAGACAAACATTTAGTAATGATTATGGGACAAGACATAGACTTTTTATGCTTAATATAAAAAGTATATTATGATAAGTCTTTCCATGATTATTACCTTGAAATGTTTTATTAGTTTGATGAATGCCTTATGACTTTGTGTGATGACAAACCCTTCCTACAACCTCTACTATTGAACTTCCTGCAGCCATATCTGAAATAATGTTTGCCTTAGATTAATGCTTAATGAATGTATAAATGAGGTGATGGATCATCTTAAAGGTTGAATGTGTTGAGCTAACTTTCTGCCACAGGAATAACTGTTAAGATATTTTGTAGGTACCACGTTTGAGGAAGAAATTCAGTTTCCACTTGAAGGCTGAAAGACTAATTCAATGAAGACTGGTTCAGCAGCAAAGAATAAGGAGGCAACTTCAAGTCATCCGCCATGCAGGGAGAGTGTTCTAGAAATCTAGCCTAGGCATCTTGATGGCGCATGAATCTAGGATGGTGGCACTTTAAAACTTCAGAACTGATTTGACTTAGTTCTTCCTTTTTCATCCACCTCTTCACTTAGTTAGTTATGATGTAATAAAGACTTCCCATTTTATGAGGGAAGGGTTGGTTAGTCGTTAGATTTAGTTTCAATAAATAGCCCATTCTGCTTTAGAGAAAGGGCCGGAAGATTACTGTTGTAATACATTTTTAGTTTTCAGAAATACAATTGAAGATTGTGAGCCATGTACTTGTTCATCTCAAATCAATAAAGGTGTTTATGAATTTTACAGTCTAATCTGTTGTTTATCTTTGGCACTACCTAAGGGGGCCCACTTAGGGAGCTATCTATCTTTTTATTCTGCAAGTTAAAATAGTTGCACTTCCTTTTATAGAGCTTAGTGTGACTGTTCCTGCAGCTGGCAGAAACACATAACTGTCAACTATTCCTGCAACCACTAGATGTAGAATAGTTTTGTCTTTCAACTTTCATTCCAAGCAAGTTTAGTCAGTTGGAATTTGTTCCAGTACACTCCAATTCCAACATAATGTTTTCAGTAGATAATCCATGTCTGAAATAGGTGATTAGTGCATATACTTTGTAGACCCATTTCAAGTCTTACGTACCTAGGTTGATGATTAAATGAGGTTCTTTAGCAGGTTATGACTGCGAGTTGTGATGTTCAATCCCTGAGTAAAGGAATTCATGTTCCTATTTATTAAGCTGATTAAAGGACACTACATAATGCATGAAAACATTGTTGGAAGTATGAAGGTGTTTTCATTGATGTCAACAAGCCTGTGTTATCATTGATGATAGTTGTGCAGTGGTTGAGAAGAGATTGTTGCTTTGATTAGTTGCATTATATTTTTATCAGTTAAGTTTTTGATATTAACCTTTGGTTTTGATTTGATGAGTTTATGTTTATGGTTTATATGTCGAGGATATTGATAAAATTGATAAAATAAGGAAACAGGGTGCTGCAGAGATGTTATAGTTTGTAGAGGTGTTATGGGTTTGCTTCAAATTTCTTCTAGGTTGAGTATTTGCTTGTGTGGTTTGGATATGTTGGATAGAGGTGTTCAGAGTTTCTTTATCCAAATTTTTGGCTTCTGGATCAATTGTTGGAGGAAGTTATGTTCACTAGTGTGTGAACTAGTTTTGCAATGTTGCTTATGGGAGAAATGTCTTTTCTCTGCATTTCTTTGAAATTTTTCTTTAGGTCTTGAAATTCTTAAGATATGTTGATGGTTTTCATCTCTTTCCCATGTTAAGAGGATTTGTATTTTGGTGCTCCAGAAGATGGACTTTAGAGTTGCAATGTTTGGCAGTGTAGTTTGAGTGTACTGGGTGTGTACATTTTGAAGGTGTGAATTGTTGCGAAGGAGTTCGTTGTATTTCAGGTGTGATAGAGGAATATTCTAGACCATGATGAAGTGTGGTATGTGGTTCACAAGTCACCTTTGTATTTGAGGAAGCATGTAATTCAATGTTTAATGGTGTTTGCACGGGTATCAACTGACCTGGTGTTTATATTACATTCAAAGATGTTTGAACATTAATGAAGGAATTGTGTAGCGTGTGAGAGTTGATCTGGGTCCTAGATAAGTTTTCTTTTGGTCTAATTTTTATTCCTATCCTCCACAGTAATGCTTAGTGTCAACCTATTTTAAATTTGTAAAGTGTAAGATGAGTGTAGCCAACTTGAAGATGTTTTTCAAGTTGAAAATAGTATAAATGCAAAGTGAGTTGATGCAAGATGAGGAGTGGAATAGAAGTGTGTGTTTTGATGCGAAATTGGGTGCAAAAAAGTGAAATGTAGTGTGAGCTATAATGCAAGATTGTTGAATGTAGTGAGCTGAGATATCTTAATCGCTTGAAGACTGTAAGTGTTGTTGGAGCTATTGTGGTGGATTCCTTTGTTGCATTGAGAGTTTTCTCTTTGTGTAACATTCTATCCTCTTTCTTCTTTCTATTTCGGTAGCGAGCATCGGTTGTGAGCCTTTCTAGATAGTGTGTCCTATTCTGGTAGTGAGCCTCTTTGTATCAGTTTTGCAATTACTTATATCGTGAGCTAATCCTCAACATGGTTTTTCCCTCATTGGGTTTTCCAAATAAATATAATGCTATCTTGTGTATGATGTTGGTTGTTTCAGTTTATGTTATCTATTTTTCATGTTTAAACATTATAACAAATTAAGGGTTTTATGAATGCATGTGGATCTAATTACCATTGAGGGTTTTAATGTTTTAAGTTGATACAACTTATTTATCATCCCCCTCTTATTCATCTTCTTCATTTCAATAATTGGTATCAGAGAAAGGTTCCTTAGAAAAATCTTGACCACTTGAGGTAGATCCAAATGGTGAACAAGGAGATCCCTATGTTTGATGCTACAGACTATGCATTCTAGAAGGCAAAGATGTAATGCTATTTGATTTATCTTGGATATGATGTTTCAAAGGTAGTGAAGATTGCATACACCATTCCTACAAATGGATCACGCATGAGTGATTAGATCAAGGCATATGAAATATATGGTAAGACAAGGTTTGTTCTTTTGACTAGTCTTGCAAATACTAAATTAGTGAAAGTTATGGATCTGAAAACTACTAAAGAAGTTTGGGATAAGCTAGAAAGTATCTATGAAGAAGATGATAATGTTAAACAAGCTAATGTATAGAATCTAAAGGCACAATTTGAGACTTTGTAGATGTATGATGATGAAAAAATTTCAAGTTACATGCAAAGGTTCAATGAACTGGTAAGTGCAATGAGAGGTCTTGGTGCACAAGTCAAAGAACCTAAACTGGTAAAGACAATTCTTTGAACTCTATTTGTAGATTTTAATACTTACACTAGAGATGAATTGTATGGTACACTAAATACATTTGAAATGAGAAAATTTGGTCCAAAAAATGGTGCAAAAGTGGAGACAACTTTCAAGGCTAGAAAATTAGAAAAGATTGAAGATTCAGATAGAGATGATCTTGATGATGTGGAGGCTAACTTTGTAAGAAGAATGAAAAATGGCATTGATAAGTACAATGGTAAATTACCTTTCAAGTGCTTTAGTTCTGGAAACATAGGTCACTATGCTTCAAGATGTCTAAATAGAGTCGTGAATAATAAGAATAAGGAAAACAAAGGAAAGATGATCAAGAAAAAATACTATCTTAGAGAAGATGTTGGTATTTTTGATGATGAATTTTATTATGGAGATGTTGGTGATAATGAATGCTTATTTTTGGCTTTAAAAGATGAAACTATTTCTACTAACTCTGAAAGATGTGTGAAGGAAAGTGCTCTAGAGAAAAAGGATAAGAATGAAGGTACCTTGGTATCTACTTTTCATGCTAGATAGGATAAGAACTATTGGGTTATTGATAGTGGCTCCTCAAATCACATGACCAAAGACAAAAGTAAGTTTGTTAAACTTGAAAAATATGATGGAGGACTTGTTAAATTCATAGATGATTCGGGTGCTAAGATTTACAAAATAGGTTCAATCAATTTTAATGGCAAGCATAATAATGATGATGTTTACTTTGTCAAGGGCTTAAGGCACAATATTTTGTGTGGTGGAAAAATGTGTAGCAAAGGATACAATCTTAAATTTCAGGATGATGGATGTGAGATTAGAAAAAGGTCTGGAACTGTAATTGCTGCTGGAAAGAGGATAGATAGAAATATCTATCAACTCAAGGGTGTTGATGGTCATTGATTTATGACTCGAGTTAATGACAGTTGGTTATGACACATGAGAATATGTCACATCAATTTTTATAATTTGGTTAGAATCAACTCAATTCAAGTAGTGAGAGATTTTTCGAGGATTACAAAGCCTATCAATGTTGTTTGCAGAAATTACCAATTTGGAAAACATACAAGAATTAGTTTCAAAGGAAAGGAACAATCTTCTATCGGATTGTTGGAATTGTTACACACAAATATTTGTGGTCCTACAAGAGTGATAATTCTTCAAGATGATAGGTATGTTATGCTTTCGATTGATGATTATTCTAGAATGACATGGGTTTCCTTTCTTAGAGAGAAATCTGAAGCTCTAGATAGATTTAAAGCATTTAAAGCTATGGTTGAGAATGAAATGGATTTGAAGATCAAATGTTTGAGGTATGACAGAGGTGGAGAGTTCACTTCCAATGAATTTAACATGTTTTGTGAGATGAATGGAATAAAGAGGCACTTGTCTGCCCTAGGAGTCCTTAGAAGAATGGAGTGGTTGAAAGAAAAAATAGGACTGTTCAAGAAGCCACAAGGACTATGATGAGAGAAGCTAACCTAATGGAAGTACACTAGAGAGAAGAAATACATATTATTGTTTACATACTTAATAGAGTTCAAGAAAAAGCTAATAGCACAAATACTCCCTATGAGTTGTGTTATGGAAGGATTCCTACTGTCAAATACTTTAGAGTGTTTGGAAGCAAATGCTATATCATAAGGGATGATGAAAACTTAGGAAAGTTTGATGCAAGGTCTGATGAAGGTATCTTCCTTAGATATTCCACTAAAATCAAAGCTTACAGATGTTACAACAAAAGGTTGAGAAGGATTGTTGAAAGTGCAAGTGTCAAGGTTGAAGAAGACCTGCATAATTTAGTTATGATATATGGATATGAGTAAGATGAACCTACTTATGGAGAAGAATAAGAAGAAGATAAGGAAAAAGAAGTGCAAAATGAAGAGGAAGAAGCTGCAAAAAATACCCCTAAAACCCCTAAGTACATACAGAGAAATCAATTTGAATAACAAATCATTGGAGATAAAAATAAAAGGAGTGTTGACAAGAATAAGAGCTATTGAAGCAAAGGTAAATCTGTGTTTACTTTCTAAAAATGAACCTAAGATAGTGAGTGAAGCATGCAAAGATGAACATTGGATGAAAGAAATGGTGGAAGAACTTATGCAGATTGAGAAGAATCAAACTTGGGGAACTCATTCCTAGACCTAAAAACAAAAATATTATTGGAATTAAGTGGGTATTCATAAACAAGTTGAATGAGAATGGAGAAGTAGTAAGTAATAAGGCAAGGCTTGTGTGTAAGGGCTATGCATAAATTGAAGGAATAGACTTGGAGGAGACATTTGCTTTGGTGGCTAGGATGGAAGCAATAAAAATGTTTTTGGATTTTACAACACATAAAAACTTTAAAGTTTATTAGATGGATGTGAAGTCTACTTTCTTGAATGGAGAGCCGGAAGAAGAAGTTTACATGGAACAACCAGAAATATTTTAGTTTTTAGGTAAACCTAATATGGTTTGTAGATTGAAAAATTCATTGTATGGATTAAATCAAGCTCCTAGAGCTTGGTATGCATGGTTGGAAAAATATTTGATATAGAAATGATTCAATAAGGGCACCACAGATAGTAATCTCTACTTTAAGGTTGAAGAAGATTAAATCTTGATAGTGGTTATGTATGTTGATGACATAATATTTGGAGGCAATGAAGCTATGTGTATGCAGTTTTCAGAAAGAGTTTGAGATGTCTATGTTTGGGGAGATGAATTTCTTCCTTGGACTATAAATCAATCAAAAAGATAGAGGCATTCATTTCACAATCAAAGTATGTTAAAGAGATGTTGAAGAAGTTTGAAATGGATGACTCCAAACTAGTATGTACTCCTATGGTTACTATTTCAAACTTAGTAAGGATGATGAATCCCCTAAGACTAATCAGAGCAAGTATAGATCTATGATTGGTGGACTACTATACCTAACTAATACTAGATAATATATCATGCATGAAATTTATCTTATGGCTAGATTTCAAGAAGAACCTAAAGAGACACATATTGCAGCAATGAAGAGGATATTTATATATTTGAAAGGCACTTCAGATTATGGCTTGTGGTTTCCTAAGGATACACATTTCACATTGAATGCTTACACAAATGTAGATTGGGTTGGTAGTGTTGATGATAGGAAAAGTACTAGTGGCACTGGTCCATTCTTTCTTGGATGCACATTGGTACCATGGCTTAGCAAGAAACTAGATTCTATTTCTTTATCTAATGCAGAGGCCGAGTATATTGAAACAACATCTTGTTGCACACAGGTATTATGGATGAGACAAACATTGAAGGATATCAAAGTGGTATATGATGAACCTATTTCTATCTTTTGTGACAATACAAGTGCAATAAATATTTCAAAGAATCTAGTGATGTATTCAAGAACAAAGCATATATCAATCAAGTATCACTTTTTGAGAGAGAAGGTCACAGAGAATGAAGTAAAGCTTGAATATGTACCTACAAAGGATCAAATTGCTGACATATTTACTAAGGCTCTTCATAAGGATACTTTTGAGTATCTTCGATAGAAGTTGGGGATTATTGCCCCTCCTTCTTTGAACTAGATGCTTATGGAGATGCATCAGTCTAGTGGATCTATGGATTCATTCTTTGTTTGGATTTATGTTGGTGGCTACCTCTCAAGGGGAGTAAGTAGTGACATTGTTGCAATATGGAATATATGTTGCCATTATATAGAGGTTGTTGAGTTGATTGGTGTGCACTCCTAAGGGGGGGTATTCAGAGCAGTTGCAAGTATCTTGGTTCTATGTCAAAGGGGGAGAGAAATGAAAAATATTTTATCCTTTTCCATTGATGTCAAAGGGGGGGAGAGAAAATTCATGTGAATTTTTTTGTTTATTTAGAAAGAGAGAAGTCATGTGAAAAAGGAAAGTTTCAAAGGGAGAGAGTATAATGTTGTGCAAGGGGAGAAAAGACAAAAGGAAATAAGTATGTTCAAAGTTGTATGTTGTCTTTTATGGTTTTTCACATCTTGTGTTGCCATCAATGACAAATGGGGAGATAGTTGCAAGTATGAAGGTGTTGTCATTGGTGTCAACAAGCCCGTGTCATCATTGATGATAGTTGTGCAGTGGTTCAGAAGAAATTGTTGCTTTGATTAGCTGCATTATGTTGTCATCAGTTAAGTTGTTGATCTTAACCTCTAGTGTTGCTTTGATAATTTTATGTTTATGGTTTAGATGTCGAGGATATTGAGGAAATTGATAAAATAGAAAATAGGGTGTTGCAGAGATGTTCTGATTTGCAAAGGTGTTTTGGTTTTTCTTCACATTTATTCTAGGTTGAATATCTCCTTGTGTGGTTTGTATATGTTGGATAGAGTTGTTTAGAGTTTCTATATCTAGAATTTTGGCTTCTCGATTGATGGTCAGAGGAAGTTATATTCACCAGTGAGTGAACTAGTTTTGTAATGTTGCTTACAAAGATGTCTAGGAGAAATGTATTTGCTCCGCATTTCTTCGCAGTTTTTCTTCAAGTCTTGCAATTTTGAAGGTATGTTGATAGTGTTGATCTCTTGCATGTGTCAAGAGGATTTTTGGTTCGGTGATTTGGAAGACAAAATTTAGAGTTGCAGTGTTTCACAGTTTAGTTTGAGTGTATTGGGTGTGTACATTCTGAAGGTGCGAATTGTTGCAAAGGAGTTTGATGGATTTCATGAGTGATAAAGGAATATTCTAGATCATGATGAAGCATGGTTGTATAGGAGAAAATTTTCACCCCTCTTGTGAATTCCCCTTTACCACCCTACACTTCAGAAAAATCAAACCCGACTAAGAAATTCCATGTTTTCATTTTGCACCCCATCCACTTGGCGCTTGTCCTGTGTGTTGGAGGGGGAATTTCTATCAGGGATGCGCACACGAGGAGTAGATTTTTGCATGGTGTGTTTTCATCCATGACATATTTCTAACTCTAGAATCCATAGGGACATTATGTTTCCCATTATGGATGAAGTGTAATGCCTCTATATCAACTAGCTGACTCGAGAATGGCTCTTTCCCTCTCTTTTCTTCTTCAAATAGATATTTTTCACTATCACTTCATCTCTTTAGAATCTTCTACCATATTCTATAATTTATTTGGCAATTCTACGCACTATCTTGATCTCTTGATCATTACCTAGCAGTTTGTTGCTCCATCAACTTCACTAAGAACATGTTGTGCTACCATAGAAGCTATGATTTTGGTGTCTTGCGAGACCTCCTTCGTCACCGCTGTAGTCGTGTCAAATTTTCCAAGTTTGTAGTCTTGCATTCTCCCTTTATTGGAAACACCAAATCAAAGGTTTGACTAAGGAAAACGCCTATAAAACCCCAATATTTTTCCTCTCTTGGTTGTGTGTAGGTACGTGTACATGTGGAGCTTGCTAGAAAACTGGACTTTTAGTGAGTTACCTTTGTTTTCATTATCTCCTTTATCATCTTTATAGGACCATTTATTATATTATATCATTTATCATTTTGTTTAGCACGTGAAATTTCATTAGCTAGACTATCAGTAGGTTTTTTTGGCATTCAGTATTATACTTTTACACTTTCTAGCTGTACGGATTCCAGTGCCCCAGAGAAACGCCAGCGCACCGCACTGTCGTCCTTGACCCACACTACTATTCTCGGGAAAAGAGATGTCTAAGGTATGGTTTGGGTTCCAAAAAATGGCTAGTTTAGTCCCATCAAAACATTCAAGTCAGTAGAGTGGTAGAGGCACTTAAGAGTGCTCTTCATTCTCTATCATTGACTTAAGAACTCTTATCCAATTTTGAGGTAAGTTAGGGTAGCCCTCCGCTCTCGACTCTCAATGAACTAGAGCCTTGGTGTGGTTGGTCCCCTACCTTGCAATGGTATGTGGTTTGCAAGTCGTCTTTGGATTTGAGGAAGGGTGTAATTCAATGTTTAATGGTGTTTGCATGGGTATCGCCCAACCTGGTGTTTACATTATATTCGAAGATGTTTGAACATTAATGAAGGAATATCGTGATGTGTGAGAGTTGATTCTAGGTACTAGTTAAGTTTTGTTTTGATCCACTTTTCGTTCCTATCCACCATAGTAATGCTTAGTGCCGACCTATTTTGAATTTGTAAAGTGTAAGATGAGTGTAGCCGAATTGAAGATGTTTTTCAAGTTACAGTTAGTATAAATGCAAAGTGAGTTGATGTGAGATGAGGAGTGGACTAGAAGTGTGTTTTGTGATGCAAAATTAAGTGCAAAAGTGTGAAATGCAATGCGAGCTATAAAGTAGGATTGTTGAATGTAGTGAGCTGAGGTATCTTGATCTCTTGAAGATTGCAAGTGTTGTTGGAGCTATTGTGGTGGATTGCTTTGTTGCATTGAGAGTGTGTTCTCCATGTAACATTCTATCTTCTTTCTTCTTTCTATTATGGTAGTGAGCTTGGGCTATGAGCCTTTCTAGATAGTGTGTCCTATTCTGGCAGTGAGCCTCTTTGTACCAATTTTATAATTAATTATATCATGAGATAATCCTCATCATGGTTTTACCCTCTTTGGGTTTTCCACGTAAATTTGGTGTTCTCTTGTGTACAGTGTTGTTTACTTTAGTTTTTGTTATCTGCTTTTCATGTTTGAACATTATAACAAATTAAGGGTTTTATGAATGCACGTGGATCTAATTACTATTGGGGGTTTTAATGTTTTAAGTTGATACAAATGATTCACCCCCTATTGTGCCTATAGCACACACGCTCTGTTCAAAATGGGGACCCTCTCTCTTCTGCCTGTGTCGGGTCGCTTTTGCTTTGCCTCATTCTATGTGCCCCCTATTTTGAGTTCTAAGTGATTGAGGAGCCCTTAAAGAATCACCTTCAGTCAACCAAATTCCCCCCCCCCACTCGCTCAAATTTTCTATGTCCTAAGTCCTAAGTCCCTGTGGGGTCCCTTTGGTTGTTTGCCTTCAAAGGTTAAAACCGGCTTGCTTGGATTGGTGCGAGTGCGTCCCTATAGGCCGCCATATGTGGGATTCTCTGATACCTTCCAAATGCTTGGCATCCTCCTGCCTCACGAGACCCGCACTCCAATTGGCCCTTTTTTTTCATTGGTCATCACTTCGAACGACAATCACCTAATTGCCATCCACCCACCGGACTCCGCCAACCCGAACGTCATTCCGAAGTGACCGTTAAAACATTAATTATGGGAATTTAATGCTAAAAAATCCTTATAAATATCATGCTCGACTTGTCATTTTCACCAAATTATTTTTGTAGTAAAACGTCAGAGCTTAGTCGTCGCTGTTGTCGCGCTCGTAGCTTACATCCGTCGAGTCTAGCATCTTCTGTGGAGTTTCACCATTGTTCTACATGGGATCGTCAGGTGAGTTCACCATTTCCCACACCATCTTTGTTTCTTCTAAATGGAAAAAATGATTAAGCGTCTTTTTGGAAAAACATTAAAACTAGGTAAAGAGGTGGCCTCCTTGTAAAACCCATAAGTCAAAAATCTCATAAAACCTTGGAAACAATGATTTGAAGCCCTTCAAAACTCGGCGGCTCCATCACCATTCTTATGCGCGTCATTCATGCCTGTCAGGCCTGCTCCACCCTCTCGATCATTCCCCTTTCTCATGAAAATGTAAACTTTTCAAAATTGGTCGCCAACCTCGTCGGCCCCGCCTTCACGGACTGACCTTCCCTTTCAGCAGTTCCAAGCCTTCAAAATTTCACAAGTCAAAGCGGACTGTCCATCAAACCTCACAGATCCGCCGAGATGGACCTCCATGTGCATTTTGCTTTTTGAAATTCATCATTTCAAACAGCTATATCATTGAGCCCTCCCAACGCACAAGTCTTGCCTCGGCTGTTGACGAAATGAAAATCTTAGAAATTTTCATGAGTTAAAACGACATGTTTAATGGTCTTGTCGGGTTTGAGCCTACAGATCTCCATCTGTGGATTGCCCTTCGGTTTTTTCATTCATAATGGCTAACGAGACCCATCCTCCTGCCTGTCGGATCCCGTGCCTACATCCACCATTTGTGAAACTTGTAACAAGTTTGTGAAGTAAAGAATGATTCACCATCCCCCTTGGGCCCACCGACGTGGAGCTCTGTCTGCTATCAGTCGTTGCCTTCTCGCCGTTTTGAACGGTCGCTTGGTGCCGTCCCTCTGACCATGGGACCCTGCCCTCAAAAATGTCATCTAGGTTTAAAATGTGTAAAATAACCAAGCCTCAAGCCAAGCCGGTGAGGTCATGCGGACTTCCATCTATGGGACTCCATTTGGGTTCCGTCGTCACAAACAGCCTTCAACCCTATCTCCCCACACTGTGGAACCTGACGTTTCGTTCACCGACAGACTATTTAAGCAAGATCAAGTAGAAGATAGGTAGCCATGGCCCTCCATGGACGCAACACCTCGGGACTCCGTCTGTGGGTCGTCGTGCCCTCTTTGTCATTCCAGACAACCAATCCTTCACGTCCTCCAGTCCGCGTATTCCACTGTCCACCAACCCTGTGGATCTCGCAATGCGGGACTCCGTCTGTGGGGTGTCATCCTACCAGTGTCATTTTAATGGAAGAGACACTCAAATAGCTGCCAACCTAGGGAAGTTCACACCCCTGGGCCCACCTTGCCCAATTTCCTCTGAATGAAAGATGAAGGTGATTTTTAGAGGATTTCTATGATCTTTAAGGCATGAATTACCTGATCTAATGCTGTTTTGTAGGATTTTAGCTAACGTTCCTTATACTTTATGCTTGAATCACTTACTACTCCCTTGGTTGCAGGATATATGGAACCAGCTGCCGAATCCTTGGGTGCAGTCGCAAAAAAGATAAAGGGAAGAAAATCGCAAAAGCACTTCACGACAAGGAGGATAAAGACCAAATGAAGTAAAAGTTACAGGGGGAGCCCCTTAACTCCAAGGTCCTCACAGAATGGAAGGATATCTCATATACTAATCTGGGACATATAGACATAGATGAGTTCAAACAAAGGGTCAGGCTCAATCCCAAGACAAAAAAATCTAGGAAAATCAGAAGTAGTGGATTGGCCAAGGCTTTAGGATTCCTACCAACCCTCATTTCTCCTGAGCTTGTAATGGTCTACAGAGAGGTATACTAGGAAAACACCAGAACAATAGTGGATAGGGATGGAAACGTATTAGCTGACTTGTCCATCAAGTCAATAGGGAAAACCTTTCGCATCCCTACCTTCAATGAAATGGAGCAAAATTCCATGGAATATGGCAAGCAGATGTGGGATGAAGATCCCCTTAAGTGCAAGAAATTGATTAATCAACATTGGCTAAAGGACAAGAGGGGTAGTGCTAATAAGGTGCCTCGGGAACTCTTTCGAAGTAACTTTTTTGTGGATTACCACGACTTGGTAACTCTTCTAAGTAGGGTTATGGTCCTTCCAACCACAACTTTCTTTCAGGACTAGATGTTTTATTTCATTGAAGAAATCATCCGAGGGGATACATATTTCTATTGGGTGGGAATGATCAACGCCTGCCTGCAGGAGCAATTTGTGGCAGTGAAGAAAACTTCAAATTTTTTACATGACATCGTACCTTGTGTACTTTCTTGCTGACCATACCCAATATAGGCGTTTATTTTCAGCACCAAATCTAGATCCACAAACGGTGCTAAAAGTGTATGACAGGTACCCTCAGCTCTAGTACATAAATATCAAGAGGGACTACTGCAGGGTTAATGATGCCTTCACGGGCCACATCATCAGATTGCTTGGGGGTGATCCTGAAAGGAGAATTTCACATAGTTCCAGTTCCTTCATCTATCGGTTCGGATTCCTGTTTATACAATTTCCAAAATTCACCTACATCTAAGCCGAGGGATTCTCAAATAAACCGTTTAAGCTGCCCCGATATCCAAATGACCGGATAATATTACTCAAAGTCTCCCAACAACTGCATCGATCACACACCCTTTTGAGTGACAAGCATAGGGAAAGAGTCCCCTATCCCCTCTCCTTCAGACAGGGACAGTACAAGCTCCATACATCTCAATGTGCGGAAAAATCTGACAAGGAGCTGAGCGAATATAATCTAAAGTTCTATATTGCTCGACCGCTGATGGATCTATATGGAAAGCTAAGGAAAATGGTGGGAGTAGAGTATGCCCACCTACATAATGTCAAGAACTTTTGGGAAAATTGCAAGGATGACAAGGAGATGCGTATGCAGAAATACATGTGCATGATGGCCTACTTCGTCAAAATGGTCAAGTTGTTTCCTGTGTCGGAACAAGTGGTTGAAGAAGAGAGCACAGTGATGGACCCGAGTTATAATGTCATCGCCAACTTTCCATTACCAGCAATAGATTGGAATGAAGAGGAGGTCAATGAAATCAATATTATCAAAAATCCTTTTAAAGTAAGAACTAAACAATGGATTGATGGGAAAATTGCTCAATTGAAGTGGAAAGGAGTAGAGCTAACATTTGTAGAACCCGAGCATCCACACAAGGGCAAAGCCGAAAGTGCTGCAACTAATGACACCTCAAAAGTAGAGACCTCAACAAGAGATACCTAGATATATCCCCCCCTCACAAGATCAAAGAAGAGAAAGGAGGCAGCTGAAGATCAACCTAAATCCAAGGGGTCTTCGGGGAAGACTGCAGAAACTGGTACTTCAAAGAAGTCAAAGAAGTCGGGTAGTTTCACGGGGATGCCCACTATACAAGAGGACCCTCTCCATGAGGGAGAAGAGAAATCGAAGTCCTCTCCTATTGCATCTACTACCCAGCCACAACCACTACCACTGTTGTTACCACCCCACCTATCCCACAAGCAGTAGTTGCCACCTCTTCGCCCGCAATGGAAATTTTCATACACCTTGCCTCCACTTCTCCTGTGCCACAGGTTGTAAATGTGGACTCCTCTTCAGCTACTACCTCCCCACTTTCCTCATCATCTATGTCTCCATCATTGTCTCTTTCGACTACCACTGCAACAACCGCAATACCCGCTCTCGCCCTTCCAGAAGCTTTTACTAAATACATGCAAAATATGCCATCAGAGCTTTTTGGAATGTTTACAAACCCCACAGTGCAGGCTGCCCTTTCCCATGCCATAACTGGTCTCATGGTCCCTCCTCCTCCTACTAAGCCGCTCTTGATTGAGGATACAATTCAAATTTTTGAAGAATTGGACAGGAAGCAAAGGGAAGCAACCGAGAAGTTGGAGGAAGAAGTGGATGATTATCATGAAAATCCCATATTTGAGCATCTAGTAATTGAAGAGGTCATCTATGAATCCTCCGAGGAAGATGATGAGGAGTCAAACGTGAAGATTATTGAGGAGACCTATGATCTCAAACTAGAAGAGGAGTTGGCTTGGCAACTCAAAGATGTTGAAGAGAAAGAGGTTGAAAAACTGCCTACCATTGAAGAGAAGGGTGCTAACACAGAAATGGACACTAAGTCTCCAATAGGGGAGCGTGATCAAAGCCCCAAATTCAATGAAGAGATGTCTCTTCTTGATGAACAGGAAGGAGAGGAGAAAGAGGAAGGTAAGCCTGAAGAAGAGGCTGAAATTAGAGAAGATCCATGGTTAGAACATCATGAGGAGCATGGACATGAGGAAGAAGAAGAAAAAGAATCTCTCGAAAAAGAAGCTAGTCCCAAGAAGCATGTGGTTGTTGGATCCCCAAAGAAAGTGATGGTAGTCACCCAGGCTTCAGATGAAGAGGAAGGGGAGAAGTGGGAACAAGGAGCTTCGAACAAGAAGACATCACAAATCCATCACACCCATGAAGAAGAGGGTGATCATGAATCACCAAAAAGGGAAACTTAGATACTTGAGTGGCTCGGGAAGCAACTAGAAAAGAAAAGCTCATCTCTAATGGATCTGAAGGCAAGGCTGGAGGCCATCCTAGCTCGAGCTCAAATGAATACAAAAAAAAAGAAGAAGCCAAAGGTCAGATCTCAGTTGACTATGGACACCTCAGGATCAAGAACCATACAAATTGCCACCCCGATAGTGGGTGAGGAAGGGGTCAGTTATAATATCTCCACCATTGACCTAGGGACAACCATGAGAGAGAAAAAGATCGATCATCTCTAGGGATCCGCCGACACCATTGTGCACTAGATGAATAAGGACAAGACCTCCAAGGAGGAGCTCAAGGCACAGGTGTCAGATCTAACGGCATAGATTCAACAATGGTCTTTGGTTGAAGAACTCCCTACAACATCAATAGCTACCTCGCTACTACTATCAGAGGAACATATCAACAAGATGGAGAAAAGAAAGAACTGGACCAAGGCCATTGAAGATTGGTTCAGATAAGTCCTCTATAATAGGAACATGGGTATTGGACGGGCTGTTATAACAACAAACAAGTTTCTAGATGTGTGGTAGTATCTTGAGGATATAAGGAAAACCTGCCTTGACTTCCTAGAGATGTATAGGATTACATATCCTAAAATTGAGGCAATCCTCAAGATGCCCGAGAAAATTGTGAAGGAGCTTGCAATGGCAGAGAGTGATTTCTGGCTTGTGGAGAATTGGAGACTGGGCCTCACTCATAGAAAGGAAATCCTAGAGTAGGTGATCCATGAGGTGGAGCAAGATCTTGATTGGGTAAAGGAAATTAGAATGGCATGCAAGGAGTACCTCAAGCTAATGATAGATTTTGACATGCCTACTACTGAGATGGATCCGGAGAAGGTCAGGCCCTACTTCCATAAGAAGATGGAAGATGGAACCATGGGCGAGCTCACAATGGGTTTCATGGATTTTGTTGCTCGTGCCTTCACCCAGTCAAAGTAGATGGTGCAGAATATAGTCAAGTACAATCAAGATTGGAATACGCTCACTCACCGGTCCAAGAAGCTAAATTTTTAGGTGCTTCAGTCCGACATCTTGGAGTGGGGTAAGCTTCATCCTTTGATCGGTAGATTTGTGGTGTATGCCACATTGCAAAAAGAAGCTAAAAAGCCTATTATTGAGGATGAGTTTCTCACTGCGTAGCTGCAGCCAAAGAAAAAACAACAATCTGCTAAATGACAAAAGAACTACAGTGCTACCACAAAGGACAAAATAGGCTAGATGACAAAGGATGTATTTTAAATTATAAATATTTGGGGTAGGTGAAACCCTAGTGTAAAGTGAATCTTTGCCACACAATGAGATTAAATCTTGGCCACTCATTTTTATTTTTGAAAACTATAAATAGGGGTCTCCTCCTCTCATTTTAAAGAGAGTTGAGTTGTTGTAAAGGCATGCTGCAGAAAAGTTAATAGAAGTTCATTGAATTTGGTGAATTCTTGAGTTTCTATTGCATGTTACATGGTTCATCTCCCATAGTTAGCTGATTTAGAAAGATTTACTTTGTTGTTTAGAATGTTTTAGTTTGCTTTGATAGATTAGTTGATGTTGTTCAATGATTGTGTAGAATTGTGTTGTGTTGATGCCTTTCTTTTTGATAATTTTTGTTGTTTACTGATGGTAGATAGATGTGTAAAGTTAGTCTGGGCATATACTGAAAGCTACTCCAAACTTCTATCTTTTGTTCATGCATGTTTATGGTGAATGAATGGTTGAATATTTGTAGTCCTTAGAAGCTTGCACAAGTTTCATAATATTGTGAGTTAATCTAGTTAAGTGAAATTATGTTTTAAGGAAGTTGTCCATAGTAGAACCCTCCATAATCACTGTTCATTGCTAGTTTCAGATCCAGGAACCTCCTCTCTTCCCTGCCCCCCTTTTTTTTTTATAAGGAGCCTATGCTAAGGTTCATTGCACATTGTAAAGTCAAATCTCAAGATAGATAGGATTTTAAGATTAATGTTTGAACCTGTAGCAAATTGCACACTACCTTCCCATCACAGGAACTCCATCTTAAGATCCAACTTCCTTCCAGCCTAACTTTCATAAGTTTGCCCTACGATTACCAAAAAAATCACATCAAACACCAACTGAGGAATTCCATGCACGTCATGACCTGACACCCGAGAGACCTTGGGGTAATATTCAGAAACTTATTGTTGGAGATTTCCTTTCAAGAGAGGTGATGCACCTACACATTACCTGTGTTGAGAAAGTGATAAAAACACCCATCAACACCCCCCTTTCATTTGTCTTGTTCATTTCAACAAACACACCAATCACATTAGTGTTGGGAATAGGATGCCATTTAATTGCATTCTTAACATATTTCATGTATCTCCTAAGTCCTTGGAATGTGTTGCACAACACTAGGATTAGGAAGAGATTAATTTGGAATGAAATAAACATTTAATTTGGAATTTTTAATTATTTCTAAGTGTTAGGAGCATGTGGGGATGCCTTGGAGTTAGCTCCTACAAATAGGAGCACATGGGTGCACACATGGGAGGTGGGATCCACTTTGGTTCAGTTAACTGGTTGGTGAATTGAGTATACTTCATAAATGCATCCTAGGTTCCTAGAAAATAGGGATTTTGATTTATGCATGTTGAGTACCTATAAAATAGGGATAGAAGTTCAGTTCAGTTCAGTTATGTTTTATTTATCTTCAGTTGTATATTAGTTAATCTTATTTGACTTGAGTTGCATGGAAAAATAACAGGTTGATACATTCAATTAATAGATGGAGGATCATGCGGACCCAGAATGGACGCCTTCTTTGAGGATGAGCTTGCAGAAGATATTTTTGATAACTATGAGGTTAACACTTTAGTGTTGGGCACCAAATTTGAGGGAGACTATTGTTTGACTTTGTCGTGCATGTTTGAACTCAACTTGGCAACCCTAGGTGTGGATTTTCTCAAGTGGCTTTGTGATACTATAATTGTTAACTCTTATGAGCTTGTAAGTAAGAATATTGTCTATTATTGCAGAAATTGTATGAGAGAGTTTTGTGAGAAAATATTGCAGGTTGTGAAGAATATTTCTTGAAGACAAAAGAATCACATCAAGGAGAATTGAATCAGTATTACTGTAACTCATTCAAAGGTTAAATAATACAAGCAAGAACAATTCTGGTGGAGTTTTTTACCCAAAAGGGTTTTCTCCATGTACATACTTTGTCCTTTCTATTATGTCTACTTTCTTCTATCAATCTTCTGTCTACTTTCTACAACATTAAAATTGATCTAATTCAAGATTAATCATACACAAGAGATTGTGACAAAGAATACTAAAATTGAATCTATAGTTACACAGGATTTACAAATTTTAAGCTAAATTTTACTACAGTTTTACTTTCATTTTAAACATTTGGTATCAAAGCTAGAGGTTGGGTAGAGTTTGGGATGCCTTTCTCTTAAAATTTTGAAGGTTTTTTGGCTATAGTGGGAGCATTTAATATTGTGTCAATTTTTTATTTGAAAAAATAATGTGTTGCAATGGGTTCTACTTCTCATTTAGATATTGAGAGTGGTTGTTATTATGTCATGGTTTACTCTTGTTGCATTTAGAGTTTGACATGGTACTTGTTCTCTTGAGACTAGGATGTTTATGTAAGTGATGATGCATGTGATCTCCTTGGAGGAGATTTTTATATCATGGATGCCATGTTTATGTTCCTGATTTATGATTGGAGCTTTGACATTGATCGTAGTACTTCTCTTTGTATTGGGTACATTAATCATTTGCTTGACTAACTCGTGATGGTGTTGTGTTGCATTTGGAGTTTGGCATGGATTGGTTGGTTATAGGTCCTCATGGATACTTGGAGAAATAGGTGAGGTTTGAGTTCTCTTATGGTAAGAGATATATGTTGGAATGGTTAACCTTGATGACTTGATGGTTTTGAATTCAAAATTTCTTGCATAGAGGATTACCTCAATGCTTGATTGAACTCTTCTCCTAGGTTGGGATGAAACCTAAATCTACCTTTGTATCTAGATGGGGTTCATGGTTGGAATAACAAAGTGAGTGACATCATAATGGCTAACATAAGCGTCTCCATTTTATCAGAAACAACAGTACTTGGTGGGGGTTGCATATTTAAATTGGACCATAGGAAATTTCTACTTTTGTAGGGTTTTATAATTTTTTTCCTTTTCTTGTATCGTGATTGCAAAAGTTTTAATGGCCATGTTGTAGAACTCACATCTGCTGATTTGGATTTTCTGGCCCAAATGAGCAGCATTCAGATCAACACTTTCTCTTCAACAAGGGTGAGTTAGCTTTGAGTTTTTTTGGAGATTTTTTTGTCAATCAATTGTATGGTTTTAAAATTAGTTTTTTGGAGGGATGATTTTGCATTAGATATGTGTATTTTAGGGAAAACGGGCAATTTGGAGATGACCATGCAGTTTGACGTGGCCTAGCTATCCTGCAGGTAGATGACTTTTGGGGTAATCTTTTCTTTTACTCAAAAATGGTGTAGTATAAGATTTTAAGCAACCCATGGCTTATCAATTTGTGGTTGTGGTGTGTGCAGGGGATATTTTAGGACTTCCCACTCCCATAGCTTATGAGTTGTTGGAAAACCATGACTGCAAATTTTCTGCCATGTTCAACTACAGTGATAGTTTTCTACATTTTTTATCTTTTAATTTTTATGACTTCTCAACAAGGATAGACGTAACTTAGGGTTTTTTTAATCGTTGCAGGTTTACAATTGTGGCTGATATTGTAGTTTTTTGTTATTATATTTTTATTTTATTTGTGTTTTTTGCTCTTTCCACGGTTGATCCTCCAGCTTCTGAGGTGTAATGTTTAGTGTGAACCCCCTAGAAATTATGGCTTTAGGGGAAAAACCAAAAATTGGTGATGGTTAGCTTTCATGAGTATGTAGTTTTTGGATATCTCACTTTTGCTAACATATAGTATTGATATTTCTACCAGGCAGTCATGAGTAATAGGCAGGTCATATGTGCAGATGGAGGCTAAACAGATTGTTGATAACAACTGTGTCTATCAGCAAAGGGAATGACAATGATCCAACCATTCATGTTTCCAAATTGGCTATGATCATCATTCAAATGTACCAACACATTAAATTAGTGTAAATATGCATTGTTGACACTTTTCCTTTTGGGACTGAAAGTAGTGTTGTGGGCATTTGATATTGTATTTCTGTTTGCTTAAAACAGGCCTGACTTGGCATGTGGGTGTGCATATTAGCAATGTTTTTTATTAGGTTTATGCTTTTCGGAAGGGGACTTAGCCTAAATGATAGGGTAGGGTTGGATGGAACAATCACTGTTCCATGCTCTGGGTCTTCCTTGGAAGATCCTTGTGGTGTCACACTCCACCACCTAAACCTATAGGACCTAATGCTTGTTTAGGTTCCCCTGGTTCACCTTGCCAACCCCAATACTAACACAATTCCATCTACCAAGTCAATCTTGGTGCAATGCTTCTAACTCTTCCTTAGCCCTTAATCTACCCTAAGGACTAACATCCTCCAATAACTAAATTTTAGCTTTGCAGGGCTGTAGAGATGTTTCCAAAGGCTTCAAACCATCTCCCAAAGGTTCTTGAAAGTCCACCATACTCCATTTACAAATCGCTTCCACCAAATACTCAGTTAGGGTTTATTAGGCCACTAGCCCAAGAGCCCAATTAGGTCTCTATCTCCGAGCAAACACACTAATACTTCAAGGTTTACCAAAGAACACTAAATTTACCCTTGGGTTTCTTATTCTTCATGTCTATCACTTGAAGATTGTAGTGGTCCTGGCCTCCAACTGCCCGTACAGTTCCTCAAACTGGAAATGATCAAGAACTTAGGTTATTTTGGTCTTTTCCTGTCTTCTTGCAGACTATTAAGGATTCCTCTCACCAAACGGGTTGATGGGGCTTCTTCCTTCTTGCTAAGCCTTGGCAAGGCATACACTTGCCCTCTCCACACCGTGAATTGCCAGGAGATAGACACCCCTGCAAGTCAAGTACTTTGCACTTCCTGTCTTTCCTAGCCAAGCACTGTCATGCTCGCCTAGGAGAAGACTTTCTCCATGATTCCTTGAATCCTAACCACTCCTAACCCTATCCTATTTACAGACCTAGAGCCTAATCATAGTTCCCAAGGGCCCGTACACAAAGTACAATGGGAATGTAACGAGAACTCCATCCTTTACAGTCTGACTGTTAGGTCAGCAACTAAAAAGGAACAACTTAATTAAACAAACAACGCCTAAAAATTGATCACACAAACTAAATACTACCACACAAAGCTTAAAACACAGCTACACTACAAACTGCAACAATTTACAGTGCCATGATCGCTCCTGACCACATGAATTCAAAGCATAACACATAAAATTATACAATCCTATCACTGTCCTCTCTAGTATTCATGAAGTCTTAACACTACAAAAGCTTCCAACCTTCCTTACAGGTTGAGACACACATTAAATAGGTTTCTAAAGCAGTTGAGCTCAAGCCTAATTACTTCCATGGCCACTTGTGGCTTTCCATAGGCCTTATTTGTAAAATTTTAGAGAAACTAACACAAACTAACACCTAGGAAAGTCTACAAAGGTATTAGACCATCCTTGTAGGCAAACCTCAATCTAACAAATGGTCAACATGACCTTCACTAACATATTACATGTTCCCAAATGCCTCTAAGGACAAAATCAAGAATTAGAAAGACAATGCTACCTTTGATCTAAAACAAATTGCCAATTAACAACCTTCTAGACAACCTTCCTAGATGAACTATGGGGTGCTCCTGCACCATTCTCCCCCTCTGCACAGACATTAAGGAATGTGGGGAGAGATTAGAGATGGGTCAATTCCCTGCTTCTTAAACTGAGCTTCATCCACCCATGTAGCCTCAGATTCATGTTTGTTCTTCCACTTGATGAGGTGCTCCATGTACACTTTGTGCCTTGTAGATTTCTTCACCCTTGACTCCAAGATCCTCTCTGCTTGTAGTTTGTCTGGAGTAGGTAAGGTTATGTTGCTGACATCTTTGAAGATCTCCCTACTAGTTTGATCCATGTCATTGACTAATCCCTTGTACCTGATCAGATCTGCTACATTGAACACTAGTGAAATCCCTAAATCTGCAGGTAACTCCACCTTGTATGCATTCTTCCCATATTTGGCTAATACCTTGCATGGTCCCACTCTTTTCATCTGCAATTTGGTTGATGTACCCTTCTGCAACCTAGATTTGTTAAGGTGAACCATGACATAATCTCCTACTGCAAATTGTAAATCCTTTCTTGAAAAATCTACCTTGTCTTTCAACTTTTGAGTAGCCTCGATGACTGTCTTCTTTACCTGCTCCTGAATCTCTTTCATGGTTTGAGTGAAGTCCTCTGCATGTCCACTCCTATACTCCATAGCTCCTAGATCCTTGAGCTCACATATACCTCTTGGGTGTATTCCATACACAATCTCAAAAGGACTCTTCCCTGTGGTCTAGTTCACACTGTCATTATAAGCATACTCAGCCTCTGAGATAACCATGTCCCATGTCTGTCCATACTCTCTGGTTAGGCACCTTAGAAGGTTACCTAACACCCTGTTAACCACCTCTGTTTGACCATCGGTCTGAGGATGGTAAGCTGATCCAAAAGATAGGTTAGTACCTAATCTACTCCATAGAGTCTTCCAAAAGTGACTCATGAACTTCACATCCCTGTCTGAAACAATGCTCAAAGGCAATCCATGGATCCTTACAATTTCCTTGAAGAAAAGGTGAGCAATGTAGCTAGCATCATGAGTGGTTTTGCAAGGGATAAAGTAACTCATCTTGTTGAATCTATCTACCACAACATAGACACTGTCAAACCCTGTCTTGGTCTTAGGGAGTCCTAACACACTCCCATGGTTTGTTAGGAATGGGTAGGGGTTGATATAGACCAGCATTACTAGCTCCTCCCTTAGCTTTCATACACACTACACATTGCTCCACATACCCCCTGACATCCCTTGACAACTTAGGTCAATAGTAGAACCTTTGCACTAGTTCCAATAATTTGTTGATGCCAAAATGTCCACTAAGACTACCATTATGCTTTTCCTAAATAAGGTTTTCTATCATTGATCCTTTTGGAACACATAACTGATTCCCTTTAAATAACAATCCACTTTGCAATGTATACTCTGAGTATTGGCTATGAAAATGATTCTCAAAGTCAGAACATACCTTGTAGGCCTCCGAGAAGTCTTCATCCTCCCCATAGAGATCCTTGAAACTCTCTATTCCAATGCTCTTGATCTGTATCTCTTGCTCTGTCAACAATCTTCTACTCAATGCATCTGCTACCTTGTTCAATTGTCCCTTCCTGTGCTTGATGGTGAAAGTAAAAGCTTGGATGTACTCCATCCATTTCAAATGTCTATTGCTCAACTTCTCTTGGGTGTTGATATAACTAAGTGCTTGATTGTTAGTAAAAACCAAAAACTCCTTGGGTAGAAGGTAATGTCTCCACTTCCTAAGTGACTGAACCAAAGCATAAAGTTCTAGGTCATAGGTAGAATACTTCTTCTTAGCTTCATTGAGCTTTTCACTGAAGAAATCTATATTCTTTCCTTCTTGACTAAGCACTCCTCCTACTGCAACTCCACTAGCATCACACTCCACAGTAAATAACTTGTCAAAGCTAGGTAATAAGAGAATAGGTTGAGTTGCCACTTCTTGTTTCAGTTTCTCAAAACCTTTCTCAGCTTCTTGAGTCCACTTAAACTTGGTCTTTAAGCCACCTTTGATTGTATCTAGTACTAGTGCACATATGCCACTAAAGTTTCTTATGAATTTCCTATAAAATTGAGCCAATCCATGGAAACTTCTTACCTCTGTCCCTGTGGTTGGTGTAGGCCAGTTTAGGATAACTTCCACCTTGCTTGGATCCATCTTCACTGATCCTTGGGACACTACAAACCCCAAATATACAAGCTCCTATTTAAAGAACTCACAATTCTCTAGGTTGATAGCTAACTTCTCTTCTTGCAATCTTCTAAGAACCAACTCCACATGTTTTAGGTGTTCTTTTGTTATCTTGCTAAAGATGAGTATATCATCAAAATATACCACCACAAATATCCCTGTAAAGTCTTTGAGCACTTCATTCATGAGCCTCATGAATGTGCTAGGGGCATTAGAGAGGCCAAATGGCATGACTCTCCACTCCTCCAACCCATCTGTTGTCTTAAATGTTGTCTTCCACTCATCTCCATCCTTAATTTTGATCTAATGGTATCCACTCTTGAGATCCAACTTGGTGAAGTACTGAGCTCCTCCAAGACAATCCATCAAGTCTTCAATCCTAGGAATAGGGAACCTATACTTAATTGTGATTCTATTTATTGCTCTAGAATCAGTGCATAATATCCACTTGCCTCCTTTCTTAGTTGCTAAGACCATTGGTACTGCACATGGGTTGATGCTCTTCCTAATCAATCCTTGATCCAATAACTCCTGCACTTGTCTAGCTACCTCTAGATTCTGATCTAGTGTAAGCTTATAAGCTGCTTTGTTTGGCAATGAAGCCCCTGGTATGAAGTCAATCTGATGACTAATGGCTCTTTTTGGAGGTATAGTTGCAGGTGCACCATCACTCACTATGTCCTTATACTTCTCAAGCAACTTCTGGACTACTCCGAGTATGACTGTTTTCTCAGGCTTGTCTTCTTCTTTGGATTGCAACATGATCACATATCCTTCACTCCCTCGATGTAGGTTGTTAAGGAACTCTTTCCCACTACTTAACAAGACACTAGGTGTCTTTAACTATCCTTCTTCCTCTTCTGACAGTGACTGCAATTTAAATGTCTTCCCATCCTTTTTGAAAGAAATAGTATTCTCCTTCCCATCATACATGGCACTTCTGTCATACTACCATGGTTTGCCCAATAGTAGATGGCATGCATCCATGGGTAACACATCACAAATTAGTTTATCCTTGTACCCTCCAATGGAAAACTCCACCGTTACTTGCTCATTGACAAGAACACTTTTCCCTTTGTTTAACCATGTTACTTTGTAGGGGTTAGTGTGGGGTACCTTCTCCAATCTCAACTTCCTTACTGCCTCTTCTGAGATGATGTTATATGTTGAACCTGAATCCACAATAACCTTACATACTTTCCCAAGTATTTTGCATCTCACTCTAAATAAAGCTCTTCTTTGTTTTGGCTCTTCCTTGATCGGTTGTCTGATCAAAACTCTCCTAAACATCAGATTCTCCCCTATTTCAGATTCAATGTGACTGACCTCTGGTGATTTAGTACTCATGGTGTCCTCTTGAGCATATGCCACTCTCTTCTCAGTATTTGATGAAGATGCTTTCTTCGAGCACCTATAAGCTGGATTTCCTACTTGTCCACAATGGCAACATTTCATAGTAGCAAAATATGAATTGCTCCTGCATGCTCCTCTTCCTCTATTTGATCCTCCTTGAGAACCTCTACCTCTTCCATAACCTCCTCTAGAAGGTGTTTCACTCCCATGCTTAGTGAGTTTAGACTCTCCTTGGTTTCTTTTCTCAGTTCCTCTACCTTGGTAGCCACCTCTATGTCCTCTTTGATCTCTTTGATCTCTGCCTTTCCTCTACTCTTAGAAGCCTGATCATGTTTCCTCTTGCTTCTTTCCTCAATCTTAATAGCTAATTGGTAGAATTGGTGTACTGTCTTTGGACTTAGAAGAGTCATCTCCTCCTGAATGTTCCACTTCAAGTCGTTCAAATACCTAGCCACCTTGAGACTTTCATCTTCTGAAACATTAGACCTCATACAAAGTTTTTGAAACTCCTCAGTGTAAGTGTTTACATCTTGGTCTCTTTGCCTCAATCTTTGTCTCTTCTTGTGTAACTGAATCTCATAATCATCTGGTATGTATGCTTCTCTCACTTTTGCCACCATACCCTTCCAAGTTGAAATAGGCTTCTTGCCTTCCTTTTCCCTCTCTGTCTGAATGAATTTCCACCATGTCAAGGTAGATCCTCTCAATCTAGACTTGCCCACCTTCACCTTCTATGCTTCAGTGACTCCATCACATTCAAAATGGTTCTCCATGCCTTCTATCCAATCTAGGACTAGATCAACTTCCAACTTGCCACTGAACAGTGGTATGCCTTCAAGTGCTTTCCCACTCAAAGCTTTCAATGCCTTCAAGAAAGGCTCCTCTTGCAGAATAGGGTTAGGTTCAGGGGTCTTGTCTTCCTCTACAACCTCTTCACTCTTTGGTACCCTGCTCTCCAATCTATCAGTGACCTCATCGGCCTTAATTTGCACATTGCTCAATGCTTGCTCCAGTTGAGCTAGTCTTTCTCTCAACCTCCTATTATCTTCCTCCTGATCTTCAACCTTCTTTTCCAAATCAATGTTTGTCACCATGGTTGTGGAACCACTAGATTCAAGGTCTGACATACAAGATTCTCTCCCAAATCTTTAACTTGATCTAATACCAATCTGATAGGGTAGGGTTGGATGGAACAATCATTGTTCCATGCTCTAGGTCTTCCTTGGAAGATCCTTGTGGTGTCACACTCCACCACCTAAACCTATAGGACCTAATTCTTGTTTAGGTTCCCTTGGTTCACCTTGCCAACCCCACTACTAACACAATTCCATCTACCAAGTCAATCTTGGTGCAATGCTTCTAACTCTTCCTTAGCCCTTAATCTACCCTAAGGACTAACATCCTCCAATAACTAAAGTTTAGCTTTGCAGGGCTGTAGAGATGTTTCCAAAGGCTTCAAACCATCTCCCAAAGGTTCTTGAAAGTCCACCATACTCCATTTACAAATTTGCTTCCACCAAACCCTCAGTTAGGGTTTATTAAGCCACTAGCCCAAGAGCCCAATTAGATCTCTATCTCCGAGCAAACACACTAATACTTCAAGGTTTACCAAAGAACATTGAATTTACCCTTAGGTTTCTTATTCTTCATGTCTATCACCTAAAGATTGTAGTGGTCCTGACCTCCAACTGCCCGTACAATTCCTCAAACTGGAAATGATCAAGAACTTTGGTTATTTTGGTCTTTTCTTGTCTTCTTGCAGACTATTAAGGATTCCTCTCACCAAACGGGTTGATGGGGCTTCTTCCTTCTTGCTAAGCCTTGGCAAGGCATACACCTGCCCTCTCCACACCGTGAATTGCCAGGAGATAGACACCCCTACAATTCAAGTGCTTTGCACTTCCTGTCTTTCCTAGCCAGGCACTGTCATGCTCGCCTAGGAGAAGACTTTCTCCATGATTCCTTGACTCCTAACCACTCCTAACCCTATCCTATTTATAGACATGGAGCCTAATCATAGTTCCCAAGGGCCCATACAAAAAGTACAGTGGGAATGTAACTAGAACTCCATCCTTTACAGTCTGACTGTTAGGTCAGCAACTAAAAAGGAACAACTTAATTAAACAAACAACGCTTGAAAATTGATCACACAAACTAAATACTACCACACAAAGCTTAAAACACATCTACACTACAAACTGCAACAATTTACAGTGCCATGATCGCTCCTGACCACATGAATTCAAAGCATAACACAGAAAATTATACAATCCTATCACTGTCCTCTCTAGTATTCATGAAGTCTTAACACTACAAAAGCTTCCAACCTTCCTTACAAGTTGAGACACACATTAAATAGGTTTCTAAAGCAGTTGAGCTCGAGCCTAACTACTTCCATGGCTGCTTGTGGCTTTCCATAGGCCTTATTTGTAAAATTTTAGAGAAACTAACACAAACTAACACCTAGGAAGGTCTACAAAGGTATTAGACCATCCTTGTAAGCAAACCTCAATCTAACAAATGGTCAACATGACTTTCACTAACACATTACATGTTCCCAAATGCCTCTAAGGCACAAACTCAAGAATTAGAAAGAGAATGCTACCTTTGATCTAAAACAAATTGCCAATTAACAACCTTCTAGACAACCTTACTAGATGAACTATGGGGTGCTCCTACACCACTAAAATAGGCTTGGGTTTTTAGTTTTGGTCTTGGGTGCATGGAACAGGGTTTTGAGGGATTGGGTTATGTGAATTGGAAAGTAGCAACATGTTTTTTGTGCAACATTTTGTAAAGAAGAGTTTGTGTGTTGAAGTTGAAAACTATGAGAGGAGGCATAAGCGACAAGGTTAAGAAGATATTTCTCCAATTTGATGGTAATAAGGATGGCAGGCTTAACAGGGAAGAGATGGCAGCCCTGGTGATAGGAGTGAGTCGGAGGATAAATTCAGTGATGAGCAGATCGGTGCCATATTGGGTGAGGTTTTCAGGACATATGGGGAATTTATCGATGGGGAAAAGGGTTTGACCTTTGAGGGTCTGTTGAGTACATATGATGATGGGGCAGGGGATGTATACATGGATTTTGACGCAATACATTAAACAATTCGAGTAAAGTGTAGCAATACGTGTTCTAAATATATGTAAGATTGAATAACATGAAATATTTTCTAATGCCAAACTAAACACATGTATGTCCATAAAGTGATAAAAGGAAGTGTATTTCAAATACATAAAACACATTTTGTTCTTCATCAGAGTAAAGTTTTCAGAGTGTAATAAGAAAGATGTACATCACAAATTCTGTAGTTTTTGGAGAGTTTATTGTTTTGATGGATAAAACTGCTCAAATGAATACTTTGTCATTGAAAATGCGTAGGCAAGAAGCAAGAAACTTGTGTTTTCATAATGTACGCCAAAGTTCATTTGTTTGAGTCAAAATCAATTATGAGAAAAGCAGTCACAAAATAGTAAAAGGTTAAACAATATAAAAATATCAGCATCTAGACTACTAATATATCCATCAATCCAAGTTTGAAACATCCAATGTACGAGTCTCTAGGAGTATGGAATTTTTTGCTGCTTTCTCTGCTTCAACTTCCGCTACAGTTGCCTCAAATTCTGATTCATCAAGTTACTGTAAACCCTTGTCCTATATCATCACAACAATCTTCTAGGTCTGCAATCAAGTCTATGTCTGCAATCATCCATTTCCCACTTTCAACTCTCTCTTTACATCTTGATGCCTCAAAAATTGGCATTTCTAGTCACCCTTCAATACTAAAATTGGAACAAGAACCATTTAAGAAAGAAAGACATAGTATATGGAAATAACAACGCAAAACAAAATTTAAATTTTTAACACTATCAAATCCCTCAATGAAAAATAGTGAGGCAGTAGATTCAACACAAGCATAATGGAAGCACTCATGGATCATTGTTAAGAAAAAATTAATAAGCACATATAGGATGCCATACCATCTGATCATTGTTAAAAAACTTCAAAACAAGAAATAGAAATGAAGTTGAATTTCATATTTGAAAGCATTCGGCTCACACATCTTAATGCCACCAAAGAGAGTTATGTCAAGGTGGGAAAACAACCTAAAATTCATGGACATATAATTGTACATTCACAAAAACTTAGAACATGATTGAAAACATATTCAAATTTGGGATTGCAATGCCTTTGACAAAATTTTCACCAAGACTAACGAAATCAAGACTAATATCTAAAAAACGACCAAGGAATAGGGATTCACCATGGGAATGGCTTATCAACAACAACAAAAAATCTTCTACAAACAAACGATCAATAATTATTAGGTAATTATATAATACAATCAGTGTATTCCTTGCATCTCCTCTGAGTGCAAGTGCTAGTGCATAAAGTATCCTACAATTTATATAAATTGTGATGATCAATGGAATTGCACATCATCTTCTTCCTTGATTATAGTGTACAATATATTGAGTGATGATTTAGGCATATATACGAGAATTCCAAATTCAAGTATAGTACTTTTTAAATAACTAGTTTATCTATTTTTATATAAAATCTATATAATTAACGCCGTAAGATATCTTTTTTGCATTTTTTCTTTGTAACGAGGGAACTTAAGGCAAAATTTTCATAATCAAATCTATCTAAATTAACATTATTATTATCTTCTATACTTTCGAATCCTTAACCAAATCGTACTCTCTTGGATCTTTTTGTGTCTTCTCCTTCCTCTTGATCTAGTAGTTCCATCTATAAAGTAGGGAGGAAATCAAATGAGCCAAAAGGATAATTTGCACTTTGCATCATTGAAAAATTGATCAATGCAGCTTGCCATAGAAAATTTAAAATGGTGCTTTTAGAGAATTTGATAGTGGGTAAAATAGTGATGGAATAAGTGCAAACATAAATAAATAGATGTAAATAGATGTAAATACATATGAAAAGATAAGAAAAAGTAATAAGTCATGAGTTGAACATAAACACAAAAGTGCACTATATGTCAACATAGAATCTAGTAAGTCATTGAGGTTCCAAAGTTGAAGTTTTGAACCGTTCTGCCACTGAAACCACCCTTGTGACCCATTTCTTGGTATCCTTCATGCCCCAGCTATTGCTTACACATCGCTACTCCCTTTTTCCCAATTCCTGATAATCTTCATGCCCCAACTGCTCTTCATGGGTTTCTCCCCCCATGTGACCAAGCTCTTGGTAACCTTAATGCCCAAGTTGCTCTTTGTGAGCCTCTCCCCCTTGTGACCTCGTTTGGATGTAGACCTTGTGCTACCATGTGGTCCAACCATAAGAGAACCTCTTCTTTCAACCCAACTTTACCGTAAGAATCAATCATTGTCGCATAAGTGGCATTTGTAGGTGACACTTTGATCCCATTGCTTTACTCTCCCAAGAATCTTTAAGCAAGTTGTTGTAGTGAAAGACATCGATTTGAAAGCACCAAATATCAATATAAGTGCCAAAGTTCATAATAAAACATCTTTCTCCTAAATTCCAGCGCCTTTCAGTGGTTGAAACAGTTGTAAGATTCGTGGCCCCCTAGACCTCTAATTACAATTGTTGAATCCCATGTCAACTAATCAGATAATGATATGCAAATAACACTGTAATGTTTTATTAACATTTGAAATACTACAATAGGAAAACAACAAAGAAGTAAACTCGATCACGAGAGAAAGTTACAGAAAAGAAATAATACCTTAATTTCAATCTCTTTGTAAGTTTGAGGGTGTCTCTTTTCATCAAATAAGTAATAGTTGCCATGTTTCTTTGAAATCTTGCGTGATATCATTCATATTTGTGTGTAGAACCATGCCCATTTTCTGTATTATATTCTAATTTAGGGTTTCCTCAGTTTCTCAGCATGTTTGTAATCCTTTGAAGGCAGATTACCATATTTAACACAAGTGATTTTGTTATTGTTTCTATCTGGTGTTTGTATGTTGTCTGAGAAATGTTTAGGATGTACTTTACAAAGCTAAATAATTGAAAAATACAAAATCACAATTGCAGGATATCTTGGAGAGGATGAGTATTAATTTAATCAATTCCAAGTTTTCCAACAAAAGTTCATTTAATGAGGTTGGTCATGTTTCTACCGATGTTTTCATTCCAAAGGATTATGCGAAAAGGCACTACTCAAGGAAATTATGACCAAAGAAACAACACACCACTTTTGTAAATGTTGTAGATGCCTGCAACACGAATTGTTGTTTTCTCAAAAGAATGAAAATCCCCTAAATATGAGTGACATTTTCAACAAAGAGGAATTACTTTTTCCTTGTTTTACTCCATAATTGAGTTTCTCTTCAAAATATGAGGGGGATTCTATTTATCTCAAGTGCATACAAATATATTGGAAGATTTTCGCATTTATGTATTTTTGGGGAAAGCCCTACTGGTTAAGCCCACTTAGCTTGCAACCCCATTTGCAAAACCTTTGGCAAGTGTTGTGCCTTATGAACCATTCAATATAGATCCCCTTTAGCTCATCAATTGATAAGTAGGAGGTATTTTCTACAACGTGTCAAATTATGATGTTGCTATCAGGATTCAACCGTGTAGTTTTTGAGTCAAACTCACTAACCCATGTTTCATGTGTAATGGTTCACAAGAACCCATCTCTCATGATAATGAATGGTCCACTTAGCACTCATTGCATATAGGTGATGCTCATAGAGGTGAAGCATTGGGCCGTCCCAAGAGGTCACCCATCCTATTACTGCTCCAGCTCAAATGCGCTTAACCACAGAGTTTTCTGTAAGGTTAAACCAACTTAGCTTGCAACCCCATTTTCAAAACCTTCAAACAAGTGTTGTGCCTTATGAACCATTCAATATAGAACCCTTTAGCTCATCAATTGATAATTAGGAGGTATTTTCCACAACGTGTCAAATTATTATATTGCTATCAGGATTCAACCGTGTAGTTTTTGAGTCAAACTCATTGACCCATGTTTCATGAGTAGTGGTTCACAAGAACCCGTCTCTCATGATATTGAATGGTCCACTTCGCACTCATTGCATCTAGGTGATGCTCATAGAGGTGAAGCATTGGACCGTCCCGGGAGGTCACCCATCCCAATACTGCTCCAGCTCAAGTGCGCTTAACCACAGAGTTTTCCCCAAGGTTAAGCCCACTTAGCTTGCAACCCCATTTGCAAAACCTTCAGCAAGTGTTGTGCCTTATGAACCATTCAATATAAAGCCCCTTTAGCTCATCAATTTATAAGTAGGAGGTATTTTCCATAGCGTGTCAAATTATGATATTGCACTATCAGGATTCAACCGTGTAGTTTTTGAGTCAAACTCATTGACCCATTTTTCATGAGTAGTAGTTCATAAGAACCCATCTCTCATGATAATGAATGGTCCACTTAGCACTCATTGCATCTAGGTGATGCTCACAGAGGTGAAGCACTTGGTCATCCTGGGAGGTCACCCATCCCAGTGCTGTTCCAGCTTAAGCGTGTTTAACCATAGAGTTTTACCTAAGGTTAAGCCCACTTAGATTGCAATAAATATATATAAATACAAAAATTGTATAATTAATTAGTTTTCATTAACATTCAAATCCTTATGAAAGTGTCAGTTAACAACAATGTATCCTTTATTCCAATCTAGGTATGTGTGTCAGATAAGCATCACATTACAATGCAATGATTTTTTTCTGAATTTAATTACCTCTCCCTAAAAATGATATCAACTTTGTCAGCAAGAGAGTGAGATGCAAATAAGCTAGAACAAAACTTAAAAACTTCAATGCAATGAACTTTTCTGAATTTATTTCCCCCAAATTAACTTTACTGCTTCTTAGTTGGCGTGCCACATATACATTCATTTAAACCATCAGAAAGAGTATTGTGAATACTATTTGACACAGAAAAAAGTAAACCTAGTCTAGCAGAAAAAACCAATTAAGTGAAATGGCTCCAATGCATTCTGATATGTCCAACATCATGAATGAGGTGTTGTGATAGAAAACCAGAGTTTGGGGATTTACTTGTGAGTTTCTTCCCCGTAAGCTACCAATGGGTTCAAAGACCGTCTCAGCCTGGTTGTAGCAATCATTGCATGGCTAGCACTGCATATATAGATAGAATACCAAACAGGGCTTTGAACCTGCATAGATAATATGATATGGAAAGGATGATGTGTGATTGGTTAAACACTTGGCCTAAGAATTTGAGAACACACTTAGCCTACGAGTTTGAGGATACATTTAGCCTCTCAAGCAACTAAGATTTTACACACCCCAAGAATGTTTGTACTATTAACATAGCCTAAGAATCTAACTAAAATAGATCCCAATTCCTATTCCCATAGATTACATGTTGCAAGTTTTGGATCAATAAGTTATAGCAAACACAATCAAATGAAATAGGATGCCAACACCATATTGTTTAGACATAATTATGGACACCACCAACATAGACTTCCAGATAGAGCCCCAAAAAAGTATGGACCAGCTGAGACGTGCCCATGTGCTCCTACTTCTAACACTACTATACCAAAACATAATGTCTTAAAATCTGAACTTTTGACAACTCATAAAATCTCCTTGTCTCTTCTTCTACATTAACTCTAACCTTCAAACAAGACAATATCTATTACTTCTTATTCTCACTTTATTCTTTTTATATAATTACATACAATATGAATTATTCTTGCTTTGTACTTTTATTTAATATAAACAATACCCAAACTTTGAAGCAAGCCAAGATCTATTTTCCCTTTTCACTTTTATCTAATATAAACAATATCATCCTCTACTCATTATTTTTCTTATATTTTGAAATCTGAAATATATACCCCCATTGAAAACAAGACAAGATCTATTTCCCCTTCTTGTATTTTGAAATGTGAAATATCTGCATCTACTCCAATCTTCAAACAAAACACGATCTATTTATCTAATATGAAAAATCAAATCTGAAATAATGATGTTAAGTGTTATTATTGCCATTATGAATAAAGACACTACACAATAATGAAAGATAGCATAATACTTTACTTAGTTGAAACCTCTACTTTTGCATTAAAGCAGGCTTTCTCTATGACAATTAATACTGTTCAAAGCGCTTAGTTATGTGTTATATGCCATTGTTTTAATAGTGTTTTTTTAATTATATTTACAAACCTATTATGTGTAACTCGAATTTGAATGAAAAAATCAATCCAAACGATTGACTTTTATTACAAAGTTTCTCCAAGTGTTATATACAGTAAGCAACACCTTAACATATAATCAAGTTAATAAGATTTCTCAGTGATATTTGCTTGACAGATGTTGCTTTTTGCAGAATTCAAACAAGCTCCCATCATACACACCTCTCAACCAACCTTTTATTTGCCAACCATATATTTGTGATTTCTTCTTCTCCTCAATGATACAAAGATCAATGAATTTCTTGTTTATAGATTATGGAATAATGAAGTTAGAGGTCCGCCCACTTTTATAGTGCACCCACAAGTAGATAATATTTGATCTTATGCTTAGCTAAAAATATAATTTCTTAATTTTATTTTTAGAGGACTTTAATTCAAATCCAAAATGAATAAGAATTACAAGAAATGGAAGTGAAATTAAATTACAAGTTTGTAAACTTCAACCTCATAAATAATTATGAATTTTTTTAAAGAAAGATGAAAAAAATAAGAAATAGAATTGAAGATAGGTTTCTAGATTAATACATTAAAAAAATTCAAAGACAATCTTATGTTCTAAGAGTTAAAAATATTCTAAATATATTTACTACTAGTATAGAAATTTTAAATACATTTATGGAAAAAAATACCAAGCCAAGCTATTTACTACATGTATATATAGATAAAAAGATTTTAGTTTTAATTTAAAAATATTTTATTTTGTCTACAAAATAATGAAGAATTGTTTTGGTAATACACTTGTTTTACTTTTGTGTGTACCTTTTAATTTTACTTTTATAAAAACTACCATTCATTATTAGTTTGCGAGGCTTGTTGTTAAATAGTTATTAATAACTTTGATTTTAACAAATGAGAATTCAACTTGTTTTCTTATTTGACAAAAAAAATGTATATTATTAAAGTAAACTTGCAAAATATATAACAAAACATTTATAGCAACTTTTTAAGGTTTTTCTTGCCAAAAAGACTATAATCAAGAAAATATTTAGCTAATTTTTAAGAAATTTTTTGAACTCTTCAAAATTAGTTTACCTGTTATATTTTCCATTCTATTCATTTATTTACTTGTCATATCTTAAATAAAATATAATTCAAATATATAAAATAGTCTACTAACAAATTCAAATAAATTATGTATTTTTAATATATTATATTATTAATTTAACAAAATATTATAATATATACTATATGTAACTTATATAATGTATAATATATAATTTTAATATCATATTATAATATATATACATATAATGTGTAACATATATAACATCTAATATATAATATAATCAAATAATATTAAAATGTGTTAAGAAATTAAAAAGATGGCTAGAATGGAGATGGCAAGCGGAAGGGAGCAAAATTTTGCAGAAGTCCAAAATGGAGCGACGAACCAGATCAAGGGTGACGGCATGGACAATCCATGAAGGGCTTCGATGGAGAAGTCAGTGGGTGTTGCAGGTGAATGGGAAAAAGAGGTCGGGCACAAGGTTTCAGAGGATCAAGTGCAAGTAAAGGCGGCGAAGATGCCCTGGCGCTAAAATTTAAATTCAAATTCAAATCGGTAGGAAAGAAGGATTTGTGGCAGGCAAAGATGGAATGGTTGGTTCTAGAATTCCAATGATCGAGTGAAGCAGAGAAACAAAAAGGAAAATTTACCATAGGAGAGGAGATGGAAGAACCCCCCAGATCTAGGGGTAATGATTGGGGCAAAGATGGTGGTCGCCCGGGTGACCCCTCTTGGGAAAATATCCCATGGGGTAGGAATGCTTCTGCTCAACCGAAGAAGGGTATTACAACCTCGTTGGTAATTGGATCGAAATTCCTCTAGCCCTTGATTTCATTTTTGGAGCAATGGGGATTGATTGCAAGGTAGTATGGGTCATGGCTGAATTGGGATAGTTTTATCCGCCAGTGGTAGGGCCAGTGGGGTATGGATTTGAAATTCAAAGCATTAGCAAATGGTTTTTTTGTCACGACTTTCTCGAATAGTGATATTAGAGACCAGATATTGAAGGGCTTATGGCTAATGGATGGTTTCAGTTTCTACATTCGCAAGTGGGAAGTAGGGTTTGATTCGCTGAAGCACCAGATGGAGTGGTTGCAGGATTGGTATAGTTTTCCAAATTTTCCCATGGAATTTGGGCAACCAACTATTCTTGAACAGATTGGTGATCGCCTTGGGAGGTTTGTTTGTGCAGAGAAAAGAGTGCAAGCGGACACGATCACCACCTATGTTGGAATATGTGTAGAAAGGAAGCCGCAATGCAAGTTCTAGTGAGAGATCACACTTTTCATGGACTGGGGTACTTTGATCCAACCTTTGGTCTTGGAGCCATCCACGAAAAACATGCTTTTGGGCACAATTTGTTGGAGATCACTTGAGAAAAAATTGGGTAGTAGGAAGGAATTACAAGAGGCGAGGGATCCAAGCCCCATTGGATCTACTTTGGTAGGTCAAATAAATCAAAATGAAGCTCAACAGGATGCCCCAGCAAGATCGCCACCTAAGAGGCCATTGGAGGTTGTTGATTCTTTGGAAAAGAATGACAAAGACGCAGAGAAAGCAACAACTGAAGCGGTGGTGGCTGAGAAGGGAGATCAGGAGGATCAAGTTTTAAGGGAAAAATTTTGGATGCATTGGAAGTTATGGTGCCCAATATTAGGGAAGACAATTTGGACTCACTAATGGAGGTGGGTCTGGAATTAGCTGAAATAGCTAAAGCGGCCAAAGGAGTTTCCTTAAGGCTATAAAATGAGGAATTTGAGGGGGAGAGGGATGATGAGAACCAAGATGAAGAGCCAAATCAATGGATTATGGATGGAATGGGTCCCCCTCTAGTGCAGAATCATCTAGACTTGGATGCTTCAATTCCCAAGGCGCTAGATGGTTTGGGTATATGCCAAAAAGAGCCAGGCAATTTGTTCCCAAATTGTGGTGAAGCGAAGTGAAGGGGAAAGATCTCTAATCAAGAGAAACTAAAGTGGGACAGGGAGGCCTGCGGACAACTAAAAATTAATGAGATGTTGAAACTAGGGAAGGGAGATCCCCTTCTTGAACAACCATGAGGATTATAACATGGAATGTTAGGGTCTTGAATGCCCCTAAAAACGATGTTTGATTAGGAATCAAATGGAGTGTCTCCAAGAATATATCTTCCTACTTCAAGAGACCAAATTAGGTGAAAATGACAAAGAAAGCTTTCTAAAGAAACTAAGATCTTGGAAAGGGCTCGAGGTGAATGCGAATGGGGCTTTTGGTGGAATTTTGACATTATGGCACCCCTAGAGTGTTTGGTTTGAAGAAATTGTTGTTGTAAAATAGTGGCAGTCATGCAAGGTAAGGATTCTAGCATCAAACCTTAACTTTATCTTGGTAAATGTATATAGTCCCATCACTTGTATTCAAAAAACAGAGTTGTGGCAAGAGTTAAGCATTTTTTGCAATAATCCAGCATTTGAATTTTTAATTTTGAGGGGAGATTTCAATGCTATCATGCGAGTTGAAGATAAAAAAAGGGGTATAGGGTCCAGAACGCAATCCAAAATTGACTTTGAAAGGTTTTTGGAGGATAATACTCTACTCGATATTGCCACGAGCAATGGGTGCTTCACCTGGACAAATCGAAGAGCGGGCTTCAGCAATATTGTGGAAATATTGGACAGGTTTTTGTTTAAAGGGGATTTATGTGGCTTCCCTTATAATTTAGAAGGGTGCATTATTCCTGGGACTAGTTCAGACCATTTCCCACTCCTATTGGATATTATCAGGGAAAGATCACCCGAGAGGTGCCCATTCAAGTTCGAGAATATGTGGGTGAGAGATCCGCATTTCCTTGACTTAATCTAACATTGGTGGTCGGAGAGAGGTCCAGGTGGCTTGAATTTGTTCATCTTTTTAACCAAACTGAAGTCAATTAAGCAACATCTCAAGCAGTGGAATAGGGTGTGTTTCAAGAACATTTTCAAAGAGAAATGAGAAATAGAGGAAGCATTGCAGATATCAAAGCCCAAGTTCTAACACTGGGTACTCTAGGTTCAATTGAGCCCATTATGTTAAACTTGTGTGTAGCTCTTGAACTTATGTGTTTCCCCTTCAATTTTTGTGTAGTAATATTCCTAGAGGTCATGGTCGGGGTCAAGGTAGAGGACATGGTGGTGGTTGTAGGGCTAACTGCCAAAGTACACCTTCTTAGAGTTCCCATGACAGTGAACAGAGTAGTGGTGGTTAGAATCTGGGTCAGCCAGGTTTAGAGAGAGCTCATCTACGTCAGTTGCTAGAGGAGGTTCTTGGCCACTTAGGCCCTAGGCAAGAGGAGTAGTGGGTGGTCAGGGAAAGAGAGATCGTCGAGGAGAGGGGATGTCTTAGTGGATTAGGATGCAGTTGCAATAGGTCACATCCTCCCACTTTTGATGGATCTGGAGGAGGGTTGGAGTCAAAAACTTGGTTAATTGATCTGGATAGGTGTTTCACCATGCATCCATATGGCAGTAACACTAGGGCTAGGTGTACCATCATGCATCTCAAAGGTTTTGCATCTACGTGGTGACGATTAGAGGAACAAAAGTTGCACTTAGACATTGGTTTAGTGACTTGGGAGTTATTCATGGAGAGGTTTAGAGCCTGTTTCCTGTTAGAACACAGGAGACAACACTATGCTAACGAGCTCCACGAGCTGACACAAATGGCCATGTCAGTGGAACAGTATGAGCGTAGAATTTATGAGCTTAAGTAGTATGTTAGGATCGGTGATGATGAGGGTATGCTAGTGCATCACTTTATCAAGGGCTTGAATTCCCATATCAGTGGAGGATTTTGTGTCTTCGAGCCGAAGACTATGGAGGTGGTTGTGGAGAAGGCCTATTTAGTGGAGGAAAATTTAACCATGGCATTAGGAGGTCATGCAGGTGTTCAGATTGGCAGTGCAACTTCATCTAGATTTGGTTCATGAGGTGGATAGCCTTAGGTAGCAGGCTCCTCTAGGAACCATCAGGCACCCGCTAAGGGTGGGCAGCAACAACACTCTCAGTTAAACATAAGAATTTGCAATCTCATTATGGTGTTGGTTCTCAGTCCGGAAAGAATCAAAATTGGTGGTGTAACAAGCGCAACCATTCTGAGCAGCCTACACAAAGCACACAGACTGGAGCTAGTAGAGGTAGTGTTCAGTAGTCTAGTGCACCCCCGAGTGGTAGAAGTTATGGCAGAGGCATAGGGTTTTTCTCTTGCATCCAGCAGGGTCACATTGCTAGGCAGTGTCCACAAAGGAACATTACAGGTTTCAATCAGAGGCCATAAACTTCAAAGCTGACAGTGGGAGATGCAGGCAGGTCACACCGAGTATTTGTTGCAGTGGCTAATAATCGCCAGGTTGAGCATCAGGGCACCATAGTGGAGGCTTCAGGTATGTTACAAAGTACTGATATCTCTATCCTTTTTTATTCTAGTGCTTCATATTTTTTTATTTCCCCTTCTATAGTAGAGCGTTGTACGCTAGTGGCAACAAAGCAAGGTGCTAGATGGCAGATTGAATTGGCCTTTGGGGCAAAGATAGTGGTAGAGTCCCTTGCTCATCTTTTTAGTTTGAAAATTGGTTCACTCCTTACTACGGTGGATCTCTGCATCCTACCTCTAGGATCTTATGATGTTGTGTTGGGTATGGATTGGCTGAGTGCTCACCGAGCAATGATAGATTGTCAGCATAAGTTAGTTCATTGTTTGGATGATTCGAGCATTGAGGTTGAGGTGGTTGGCACCCAAAGACCCATCTCCTTATGGATTATCTCTACTATGCAATTCAGGAGATGTATGTGCAAGGGTTTCCAGTTGTTTGTGGTGTTGGTCAGTGATTTGGAGCTAAGGGAGAGTTGAGAAATATCCCTTGATGATTATCCTCTCCTTAAGGAGTTTGCAAATTTCTTTCCTAGTGATATTTTGGGGATGCCACCTAAGTGTGACATCAATTTTAGAATAGACCTTATTCTCAGAGCTAAACCTATATCTCAAGCTCCATATCGGATGACCACACAAGAGCTTCAAGAGCTTCATTTGCAGTTGGAGGAGTTGTTGGCAAAAGGATTCATTTGTCCTAGTGTCTCTCCTTGGGGAGCACCGATTATATTTGTGAAGAAGGACGGTTCTCTTTAGTTGTGCATAGACTATTGACAGCTAAATAAGGTGATGGTGAAGAACCAATATCCCTTGCCAAGAATTGACGATCTGTTTGATCAGATAAAGGGAGCTAAGGTATTTTCCAAAATTGATCTTAAGTTAGGGTACCATCAGTTGCGTATCTTAGAGGTAGACATTCATAAGACTGCATTTTGCACTCGCTACAGACATTATGAGTTTATTGTTATGTCGTTCAGTTTGACAAATGCACCGTCAGTTTTCATAAGTTTGATGAACGGAGTTTTCCGCACCTACCTAGATAAATTTTTCCTCATATTCCTTAATGATATTTTGATCTACCCGAGGACTAGGGAGGAGCATGAGGAGCATTTGTGACAGGTGTTGTGGTGTTTGAGAGACAATCAGTTGTATGAAAATTTGGCAAGTGTGAGTTCTTTCAGATGGAGCTGAAATACTTGGGTCACGTCATTTCTGATGAAGGTATTGTCTTGGATCCTTTAAAGATCCAAGCCATCATAGATTGGGCTGCACCCATGAATGTTCCTAAGATTTTTAGTTTAATGGGTTTGGCAGGGTACTATTGACGGTTTGTTCAGGGCTTTTTGAGGGTTGCTCACCCAAATAACTTCTCTTTGGAGGAAAGGGAAGAAGTTTATTTGGTCAAATTTGTGCCAATCAGCTTTTCAAACTCTTAAGGAGAAGTTAACCAGTGCACCTATTTTAGCAATTCTTGATCCTACCGGAGACTTTATGGTGTGTATTGATGCATCTTTGAAAGGATTAGGAGCAATTTTGATGCAAGAGGGTCACGTGATTGCCTATGAATCTTGTAAACTCAAGGATCACGAGCTGAATTATCCCACACATGATTTTGAGTTAGTCATCGTGTTGCATGCCCTTGTGAGATGGAGACACTTTCTATTGGGGCATCGGTTTGAGCTGCATAGTGACCACCATAGCTTGCAATATATATTTATGCAGCCGAACCTGAATGCCAGGCAGAGGAGATGGATGGAATTCCTTTGTGAATATGACTTTGAGGTTAAATACATCCAAGGCAAGGAAAACGTAGTGGTGGATGGATACTTTGAGTCGGCAGAGACGTGAATTGTCTGTAGTGACTCTGGGTGTGGATTTGAAGAGCCAAATCCTTGCAGCACTTCCTACAGATAGTGGGTATCAGGAGGTGAAGTCATAAATTGAGTCAAATAGAGATTTGGAGGGAAATTTTGCTAGTTATTTGCTTGAATCTGATGGTCTTTTATGGAATATGCATCATATGTATGTACCTCCTTCTGAAGGTCTTCGTACCCTGATTATGTCAGAAGCTCATCGGGCACCCTATTTTTCCCACCTAGGTGTTAAGAAGATGTATGCAAATCTTCGTCCACTATATTTTTGGGCTGGAATGAAGAGGGATATTGTAGACTTTGTTGCGAGGTGTTTGGAGTGTAAGAGAGTTAAGGTGGAACACCAACATCTCGTAGGTCTTCTACAACCACATCTCATTCTTGAGTGGAAATGGGATATCATTTCGATGGACTTCATAGTTGGTTTGCCTATGTCTTCTCATCGACATGATGCCATCATGGTCACTATTGATCAATTGACTAAGGTGGCACACTTTTCTCCCATTCGGTCATCTTATAATGCTTCTTCAGTGGCCAAAATATTCATGGAGGATAGTGTTACATTGCATGAAATTCCACGAAGAATTATTTCCGATAGAGATCTGGTGTTCACTTCTACACTGTGGGCATTCTTGTAGCATGATTTGGGGACCCAGTTGAACTTCAGTTTTGCATACCATCCAAAGATAGATGGACAGACCGAGAGGGTCAACTAGGTTCTTGAAGATATTCTTAGAATGTACGTTATGGATCAGCAGTCTCGTTGGGAGGATTACTTGCATTTAGTGGAGTTTGCATACAACAATGGGTATCATAGTTCGATTGGTATGCCTCCCTTCTAGGCATTGTATGGTCATCCTTGTCGGACTCCATTGAGTTGGGACCGTCTTGAGGACAGAGTTCTCATTGGACCCGAGATGCTTCAGGATATGGAGCAACAGATTGCTTGCATTAGATAGCACTTGGTGGCAGTGTAGGACAGACAAAAGAAATATACAAATGTGCATAGGGTGGATTGTTAGTTCTTAGTCGATGATCAGATGTTCTTGCAAGTACGTTTGTGAAAGAGTCCAATTCGTTATGGGAAAGGCTCTAAAATTGCACCTCGTTTTGTGGGGTCATTTGAGGTTTTGGAGAGGATCGGTCCTATTGCTTATTGTCTTGCTTTGCCACCCAAACTATCGTGCATACATGATGTATTCCATATTTCTGTACTTAGACCTTATATTCCTGACATATCTCATGTTCTCAATTGGAATGCCTTACAGGTAGAGGATAGACAGCTGGCACTGGAGCCCATAGTCATGCTACAACACAAGAGACTTGCCCCTAGGGGCAGAGACATTGAGCAGGTGAGGGTCCAGTGGGATCCTAACGATGAGACTTTAGCTACATGGGAGGATACATCCTGAATTCAAGAGTCTTATCCATATTTGTTTGTAGGTTTCCAGGAGTAAGCCTGGTACTAGGGGGAGGATGTAGTGCCTCTCATGTTGCTTTCATTAGATTGATACTCATTATGTTAGGATATGCACTTTGATACTTTGTTGATGCTATCTTTATGGTTTTGGATTGGTTTTGGGATGACAATTTATCAAAATTTGATGATCATGATACTATTGACTTATGCTTATGTTATGATGGATATATGGATTTATTGTATGTTCGAATTAATTTGATTATGTGAATCATGTGGTTATATGATCATGCTTACTATGCATTGAATTAATGATTGATCTACATTGTTTGCAATGTAATTATTGTTGTTTGTTGATGTGGTTATTGTTTGAGGTCTTGGTGGGAGGGACAGTGTAGCATTACTCGTTCGCGAGTACTCTGCTACATTGCGATTTCCTTTCACGGTGTGTTTGTTGTTTGATATATATACATTGCTCGACAGTGTGTTTGATGCAGGTTGTAGGTACTAGGCATTGACTTCAGCTAGATTGTCAAGTTTGAGTGTGCCTCAAAAACCCAATGGAAATGATGTTGAAAACTAGAGATGACAAAAGGTCCCCTACCCTTGCCATCATCCTCGATGAGGATGAGTACCCATTTTGTTACCCTGTTAGTCTAGTTTGCACTCTTGGTCAGCTGTTGTGTTTTGTGTTTATCGTGGATTGGATGAATTGTGATGTTACGAAGTCGTTCGTCATTATGTTGTTTAAATTATTGATTGAGTTTAAATATTTTATTAATTGAAACTTTGTGGTGAAATTAATATTATGAATAGCCTTGTTTAATCAATTTAATTAAATTAGATTGATTATAAGGTTGTTTAAATTAAGTTGGAATTAAAATAAATGATTAAATAAATCAATACAAATAAATAGACAGTATATGGTTTATTGATGATTAATTAAATTAAATTATTTTGTATAAAGTATTATCATAATTAAATTTAATGATAATTGTTAATTTTATTATCATTAGAATTTAATTATTCAAATGTGAAAATAATATATTTTTAAATAAATAAATTAAATGTGGAAAGATAATATAATTCAAAATGGAATAATAAATTGGATGAGATTTTCGAACAAGTTGTTAAAGCAACTAAAAAGATGGAAAAAGTGAGTTTGAGCCCATGCATGTCTCTGAACTGGTTGCAAAATAGAAACTTAACTTGTTAAGTGATTATTGCCTGATTTTTGTTTTTGAAAATCAAATCACTTTCCTAGTTTTAATAATGATCAATTTGGGGGAGAATGTTTACGAATTGATTTTTTTGTTCGAATGAGAATTTTTCTATTTGCGACAATATTTGTCAAAAAAATACATAGCTTCTATCGAATGGTTTGATGGAATCGATTGAAGGTGGATCAAAGGTGGGGAGAATCGAAAAACTATTGTTGGATAGATTTGTTCTCGGCACTACTTCTTTGTCTTCGAAGCGAAGGGAACTAGGTTGGCCTTCTTCGTTCTTTGTTATTTGTACACTGTGTATTGCAAATGATATTATTTTGTATTATTGATTATTCTTGTTTGCTGCCAGACTGTTGGATTCGTATGAAATTTATTTGATTGCCTTTGCATAGTCCTCAAATCTTTAGTATTTTCTTCAATGAAATTTATACCTGGCAATATACAGGCTCGTTCAATATAAATGTGGCTTGAGCATTATTCGATTATGTGGGAATCAATTTCTTCATTTTCTATGCTTCATTTTGAATTGTTTTTTGCTACTTTTGGCCGCTGCCATATTAGTGTGAATTGGTGTTTTATTCCTGTTGTGTTTGCTTCTGTAGCATGCGAACTCCTACGCATTGTCTAAACTTAGAGTTTGATGCTATGTAGGATCTTTTGGGAGATATAATGCAATGGATAAAATAGCATATTTTATGCCCTTAGGCATTCAAACTTTCATTCTCTACTGATGTTTATGCTAAGAGAATTGGCGCTACCTCTTTAACAAAAAGTATTTGTTAACAAACGTGGCATGTGTTAAAAAATTTCATATGTGTTTACAAATAGGATATGTGTTAACAAACGTGGCATGTGTTAACAAATTTCATATGTGTTAACAAATGTGATATGTGTTAAAAAAAACTCTATGTATTCTTCCATGCATGGATTTTGGTATTCTTCAATTATACAGCAGTCTGTAAAATGCAGTGCTGGGAAATATGTAACCTCCATTCAATTTATTGTGTATTTCCATTTATATATATATATGGATATTGCATGTTAGAGTTCATTGAATGTTAAACTTTTGGTTATCTAAATTAAATTCAAAAGTTGTAGTAGCAGTCAGTAGTTTATTAAATATGAAATTATATATATAGATATACATATATATATATATATATATATATATGTATATTTATATATATGGATTGTGTTTAGTTAAAGTTTTTGAATGATAATTGTTGTAATTTAAAACAGTTTGTTGGTTGATAATAGCAACAACCAGTTAGCTTGTTAATCAAAAGTTTATATTTATCATTATATATATATATAGATATATGTTTATATATAGTGTGTGATGTATTTGTGTAATAATATTTGGTTGCAAATGCATAGTGTTTTTGTATCAAGTAGCCTTGTAATTGTTTTTAAATGAATGAAGTTGATGATCCCCTTGGTGATGTTTCCACTCTTGTTTCCATACTGTTAATGGTGAGTGTTATTTGTAAAGTCTTTTCGTGATCATGAGATTGTCATTTCTTCGATGAGGAGCTATTCTGTATAGTGGATTAGTTGGACTTCCAAAGGTTGGGGAAAGAGTTTACTCATTGATGGTTTTCATGTTGAGTTCTTTGTGAACCATTGTTCTTATACTTGATTACGTTTATGTGGGTGTTAGCCTTTTACTCTGGAGATTGTTTTATTATGGATATCTTGTGCGAGATGGGGCATGCCTTGCTTTATGTGCTTATTTCTATGGCTTCACTAGTTTGTGCGAATCGGCTTACCCAGTTAGTGACCGTGTGTCTCTTGTGGCTAGTAGGGACGGTGGCTTCCCATGGGGGCTGGAGCCCAAAGTGGTGTCCAAGGTAACCCGTGTGGGAGTTGTGTTAATTCTATGATAATCAAATAAATAGTTACGGGGTTGGGTAGTACTCACATTGATATAAGATAATAGATGCCTCTCTCATGGATCAAGTGCATGTTTAGGCTTGAGATGAGATGAGTAGGCCTAGAATGGCATGATCAACTACCTTGTCTTCATGAAAGGTATGTTGATTCCGCATGAGTTAGAATGGGGGTCGGGGATCGGTTGAGGTTGCTAGAGTAACCCAGGATGGGGGTCGGGACCTAGGAAGATCCGCATTGGGTAACCCATATCGAGCTATGCAATGACACTCTTCCCTGCAGCAACCTTTCATGCCTTGTTTTTTTCCCCTTGTTGTTCATGTACCTCTGGAAGCGGTTGTTTCTTTATGTTTTGTTTGTTGCTCTTGTTTGTGGAGTCTTGTTAGCCCTTGTCTGCTTGACTAGTTGTGTAGTGGGTCCTTATTGTCATCTCCTAGCGCAGGGGGTGGACCTTAGGGTTTCACATGGTTGGGTGGAATGTGTTATGTACTCCATTAGGTTTCCAAAATATGTTCATGAGCATGGATGTTATACCTTCTGCAGAGATTCCAGATCTTGTACCAGATTCTTGGATGACCTTGATGTTATGTAATGTGAACTTTTTAGTTATACCTTATCATGTGTTTGTAGTATCCTTCCCATTTTATAAGGGAAGCTTGATGTAAACTTGTAAACATTGTAATGATCTACCCCATGTATGGAACGTGGTATATGTATTCATTGGTTCACATTTTTATGCTCTTAAATGGTGTTGTATCTGTGGAAATATATGTAATTATGTAAATCCTGGAACGATGTATAATTATGTAATAAAAGTGATGGATTTACTCTTTGGTATTATTATTTGGTCATAGAGGGATGTACATTTAATGTTATGGTTACATGTATGATGTCCATTTGCTTTATGCTATGGTTTTAAAATGAGCACTTGTGGTTAGTAACCTTTGTTATGGGATTAGTTCACATTGGAAATGTTATTCATAATACAGTAATGTTACCCCAAAGGACATGGTTAGGTTAGACATAGGTTTAATTTACAATCATTGGTGTTGTTGTTCGTATGATACATATTTCATGTTAGTCTTATCTTTAAAAAAAAAGGTGTCATAATGGTTAGATGGTTGTGTTGTCCTTAGGAGTTTTCATGGTGGGGCATTACAACAGAAATTGAATGAAGAATTCATTAACCATGGGATGGAAGTTACGAGCTTCTATCAGGGGAAAGAGCTCTTAAACAAATTAAACGATTTGGTGGCCAAGGAAGAGGTTTTATGGAGGCAAAAATCAAGAGAATTTTGGCTTTGAGGTGGTGATAATAATGTTGCAAGATGGTGTATCCCTTGGTCTTCCTTGTCCAACATGATGCTTGGGTTTGTGACATGGCTTAACCACCTCCTGCGGATCTTACATAAATCTGGCAATTGTATCGGGCATTGATAGGTTGATCTTTTGGTGCAACAACAATCACCAATGTAATAATTGGTATTAGAGTCGAGGTCACATGTTTGAACCCCTCGTTTGCGTTAGGGGGGATTGTTGCAAGATGGTGTGTCCGTGGGTCTTCCTTGTCCAACACAAGGCTTGGGTTTGTGACATGGATTAATCGCCTCCTGTGGATCTTACATAAATTTGGCGGTTGTATCAGGCATTGATAGGTCGATCTTTTGGTGCAACGACAACCACCAATGTAACAAAGAACACTACATTTTTCCATAACTCCATCAAAACAAGGAGGGAAATCAATAGAATAACTTGTATCAAAGGTCGGGATGGAAGTATTTTGGATAGGACAGAGGATATTGCGACTGTAGTGGTTGATTTTTTCAAGTCCCTTCTTAATGAACCTTGTGGGACCCGAATTCAAGAACCACGTGAGCTCCTCCAAGGAATTTTGAATTTGATCAATGTGGCTCAGAACAACATGCTGAAGTCCAATTTAAGTGAGAAAGAGGTGAAGGAGGCACTTTTTCAGCTTCACCAAGACAAGGCCCCTAGTCCAAATGGTTTCCCGACTGGCTTCTTCTAAAAATGTTAGAACATTCTAGGGTCAGATCTGGTTGAGGCATTGGAAGAAGCTAGAAGTACTAGTTCAGTACTCAAAGAGTCCAACAACACCTTCATTGCTCTCATCCCAAAAAAAGAGAAGCCTGATTCCTTTGAATATTTTCGCCTAATATCCTTGTGTAACACTATTTATAAAGTATTGGCAAAGACCATCGCAAATAGAATCAAAAAAATTATTCCTATCATTATCTCGGAGGAACAAACGAGCTTTGTTCCTAGAAGATCCATTTTTGATGGGGTCATTATTGCTCAGGGGGCAATTCATTCTATTCAGAAAATGAAGAGGCGGGCTATGCTAATCAAATTGGAGATTAAAAAGGCCTATGACAAGGTTAATTGGTTCTTCCTCTTCAAAGTAATGAAAGCTTTTGACTTTGATAAGACGTGGTTGAATCGGTTATTTGCTTGGATTGCTTGCCCGAGATTCTTAGTCTTGTTGAATGGATCTCCAATCAATTCTTTCAATGTTTCCAAGGGACTGAGGCAAGGCAACCCCCTTTCTCCTTTTTTGTTTATCATTATGGTTGAGGCTCTTGGTAGATTTTTATTGAAAGCTAGAGTGGAAGGCCACTTGGAAGGATTTCAAATCACCAGTGGCATTTCGAAAGTCACTCATCAATAATTTATAGATGACAACATGCTCTTTGGAGTGTCCTCGGTGAAAGAAGAATAGGTGTTCAAACGGATCCTGGATCAATACTCTTTGGCCTCTAGGCAAGAGATACGCTAAGATAAATCTGAAATTTTATTTTTCAATACAAGAATAGGTAGAGAAATGCAAATTTTTCATATTTTGAGATTTCACAAGGGAACTCTATGCTACAAGTATCTGGGCCTTCCCTTGGCCAAAGGCATGCAGCCTGGTAAGTTATGTTATTCGTTGATAGAAAAAATCAGTGTGAAATTGGCTTCATGGAAGAACAAGTGGCTTTCCTAGGCAGGTTAGTTAACAATGCTAAAGTCAGCCATCTCAGCAATCCCCATTTACATGCTTTCTTGCCTACCTTTTTCAAGCGGTGCAAACAAACCTATGAACCAGAAAATGAAAAACTTCTTCTGGCAAGGAAATTTAGACCAACATAAATTCCCTCTGATAAAATGGAAAAAGATTTGCAATTGTAAGGAAGCTGATGGGGCTAGTCTGAGGAATATGTAGTTACAAAATCAAGCACTTGGGGCCAAACTACTTTGGACAACTCACTCAAAACTGGATCTCAAGTGGGTCAAAATTATCAAAGCAAAGTATCTTGATGCGGAAGAACATAGTATCTTCACTTCGAGGACGCTCCCCAAAGGATCACAAATATGGAATTTCATTAACAATTGCAAGGATTTAATAGTGAATCACCTAACATGGGAAATAAAGGATGGGCAGAGTGCGCTCTTCTGGGAAGATTCATGGGAAGGGTATCCAAAATTGGAAGAAAGGGAGGATCTTGCACAAGTCGAATTGGCAACAAAACATGCTTGGGGGAGAAAAGAGGCAGATTACTTGAATTTCCATTGGGAGGATGGTTGTCTCAATTACCAATGGAAAAACATTCAGGTGCTAGGTGTAAATCCCTAGGAGGTAGAAGCTTTTGAAGCAGAATTGGCCAAACGATGTTTTTGCCCAAGAATGGGTAGGGATGAGTTGCAGTGGAATGCCTCCCCTAACTGTACCTACAATTCCAAAGATGGCTACAAATTTCTTGCAGGTGTGAAGGCGACTCAGGCACAGGTTCCCATCCACTTATGTTGGAACCCAACGTGTCTCCCTAAAGCTAGTATTTTCACTTGGGTGGCGGTGCAAGGGAGGGTTCTCACAGCAAATAGGTTTGCACTCCTGGGTTTTGTTGGCCCTTCGAGGTGTGTTCTTTGCAAACAAGTGGAGGAGACTGGAGAGCACTTGTTTTTGAGTTGTCCATTTGTGCATCATTGTTGGACTTGGCTAAGTGCAAAACTCAATTGGCAGACAACCCTGCCAAATAGGTTATTGGGATTGCTTATAAGTTGGCCCAAAATATACAAGAATGCGATCTTTGGAAAATTATGGATCACCATGTTAGGACTCAAAAATGCAGGTTTAAACCACGAGAGGTTGCCAAGCTCTCACAACGCTTCTGGCTAACGTACAAGGCCAAATAGTGAATTTGAACCCTCTGCTCTTCAGGCTCTGCCAGACCTAGGCGGGTAAACCTATATACATAGAGCAGATTTGAACTGTGTGTTTCCTCCAAACAATCTATCCACAATGGAAAATTGGAAGTGGATAGACACAAACTTATTTGGTATGAATTGTATATATATAATTCAATATGTTCAGTTAACAGATGTGGAATTTTGAAACAATGATTTAATGAAACTAAGTGAATTAAAAATGGGTGAGACCAGTGCCTTATTGGGTATATGGATTCCAATGAAGACTTATAAAATGTGACCCATAATGGAAATAACTCAAACTATTTGGCACATTGATATGATTTTATAACTTGTATAAACATGCAAGCAAATAGTTGACAAACTCCACGTGAGATAGATTGACAACCCTAATTATACAATTCTACTTATTGATCCAATTAACACTTCTAAATTATTGTGATTGACTAGAAGGATTTAATCTTTACTGGAAAGAACCAATTAATCATATCACACGAATACAACAGATGTGCATCGAAAAACTACATATATACTTGATATACCAATTTAAATAACAAAGAAGCATTAAAATGGAGACAACTAAATAATTGAATAATTCTGAAAAATAGTTGATACCAAAATCAAGTAGCAAAATCAGACATCTTCATTAACTTATTCAAAATTCATACATGCATCATGGTCTTCACAGTGTAAAAATTCTAAAAATTATATCTATTCTAATCATTCTAACTCCTAACCCTTATTCATTATCTATCTCCTCCTTTTATATCTTCAAAAAATACCCCACGCCTTTTGGTTCTGGTCTGTTCGCATTCTCATGAGAGGAAAAAGGCATCAGACCAAAGGTCGTGTTGCTTCAGAATAAAACACAACTGAAAATAACAATAATAACCGACACAGAAGCAATAGCCAGTTTACCGGATTACCTCATGCCATACCTTTCTTCGCTGCGGTACCGCGACATCCTTCTCACCGACCTGTCTATGCTCCCTTTATCGCGCCACTGTGGTCTTCCTTTTTGCTTTGTGTGGTACCGTGGTATGATCTGCCTTGACTATCATCTCCACCGCTCTACCGCAGGCACCGTTCTAACCCTTCACAGTATAGCGGTCTCTCCCCAGCATTGCTCTCTACCGCCCTATCACGCACTACATTTTGTCTTCCCGCGGTGACCTGCCTTTGCTTTGCTCTCCTTACCGCTCTATCACAGGCTC